>VDFB02000007.1:138610991-138929626 GCA_007258455.2 Sequoia sempervirens | reverse complement strand
CAAACAATGGTATTTTTCAAACACCCCTGTATTGAAGCTTGATGTATTCTATATTCATTGAAAGTTAAGACACTCTAAAAGAAGAACAATAGAGATAGAATGGTATGAACATCAATAAATCACATTGCTTAGTCATCTTATGTTAAGAGCCAATAATGATTTAATTGATATCACTCAAAAAAATACCCTGTACCACCGCTACTTGTTATGTTATGCCAAGACCTCACAGTCCTTGTTTGTTCATTATGACCAATTTCCATCATTATCAGTTCAAGATACCATGTGTACAAGATACAAACTATCAAGATAAACAAATGCTCACATTGTAAAATAATGACATAGAAACCACATGATGGTCTTGAACACATTTTTTTCCCTTTGTAAGAGCCAATCACTATTACAACAAGTTGTGAAATGTTTAAGATCATAGATGCACAAATATTTTATAGTTTCCACACTATTTCATATATAAAAGCTCACTTCAAGACATCATATCCATAAAACATATAGCTCACACCTTGATTATTGAAAAACAATGCAAAAAGATAAATTTTCAGCTCAAACAATCATTCACCCATAAAGACTGCAACATCACTCAAAGGTTTTCATATGCATAAATTTGTTCACATGTTCTCTATAAAACAAAAGGTTCTATTATTGCAAATCAACTTACTCCATCATTAAAGTTAGCAATGTTTGCACCATCATAGAGAATTGTCACTGTAATACAAGCATTATTTTGCACACTCATAGAGAAATGTCACTATAATACAATCATTATTCTACACACCTTCTAAGGAGTTGAAGAGTAATACAATAACCAACTCCCCCTTACCTCATGCTAACATTTCAAGAAACAGTTGATTCCTTTTGTGCAATATGCACTAGTTTAGTATTTTCATTTCATTGGTCTCATTTTCTCCTCCAAACCTGTATGGGATCTTTCTTTTTCTTGGTCAATGCATCTACATTTTTATTTTTAAATGATGTATTCAACTTACTCCTAAATTGTTGTGCCTTATGCTCAATTTTATGACACTTAAAGCATGTGATATTATAAAAAATTTGAGGAGTAAAGGAATCATACTTTCTTGACATTCCAAAACTTGTATGATCATATCTTCCATACCTCCTACAATTTATTTCTCTATGAACATAATCATGACAACAATAGAAATATACATGATCACTTAAAGCATGACAATCATATGGTGACCATATCAACCTTCATTCTTGGTGTTTTCTTAACTATAAACCTCTTTCCATCTGTAGTATCAAACACTATCTCATGTTTAGATTCTTCTGCAGAGCTTTGTCCAACCTCATATCCCACTCTTGTAGGATCCTTAGAATGCTTTTTCCTATCCAACATCTCATTCAATAGATTAGTACTGCGATCAAATTTTTGATTTTTACCTGATTGATCCTTGACACTTTCAAGATCTTTCTTTAATGCAACTACTTCTCCTTCAAGTTTTAGACATTCAATATTTTTAACCTCCAAATCAAACCTTACAACATCTGCTATCCTCTTACATTCTTCAATTTCAATTTTCCAACTTATAATCATTTTTTTCTTTAAGATTTAGTTCTTTTAACAAGGAATCATTATCTGAACTTTTCTTCAATGAAGCAACTTCATTTTCTAATTTATTACACATTTCTTCTTTCTCTTTCAACTTGAGTCCCTTTTCCTCTTTATCCTTTTTCCTTTCTAACACTTGATTGCTTATAAATTCAATAATTTTTTCAGATTTACCATAATTTTGATTTAATACCTTATTAGTATCAATGCTCTTTTGAAGTTGCACCTTGAGATCCTGATTTTCCTTTCTAAGCCTCTTAAGTTCATCTAAGGAAACAAGTAGTTCTTCTTCCAAATTAACCTAAAACTCATCACCTTCACATTCTTCTAAGTGATCTCCTTCTCCAAATACAAGATCACTTTTAGTAACAATTAGTAGGGGTATTTCTTGAGGCAAAACTTCACTAGAATTGACAAGGGTTGGTTGATCAAATTTTTTCTTGACACTAGTTTTTTTGTTTTTCACTTAGCCATAATGAATACTCCATGACCAAGAAACCCTAAGTTGGTTAGACTTATGCACAAGTATGGCTCAGGTACCACTTGTTGGAGTATGGACAAACACTGAGAGGGGGGGTGAATTAGTGTCTAATAGAAAAACCAAAAATTTAAACCTTCTAAAATTTCATAAAGACCTTTAGTTTATATAACCTTTCAATTAATAATAGAGTAGAGTAATCACTTTGAGAGAATTCATGAAAAGGGGTAAACAAAGATATGACAACATTAACTCAATCCATTAGACAACTTATGCCAATATGATTTGTGTGAGATATCTTGCACTTGCAAAAGATGTGACTGACATTGTTTAACAATCAAAGCATGACGAAGAAATAGGTGCAGCTCATAAGACTGTGTAAATGAAGACCAATATCATTGAATCACTTTAAGACCACCAGATTTCAATGTAGCTTTATAAGACACTGCAACAAATGTGCAACTAAATTACACATGATAAGCATTGAAACAA
Source organism: Sequoia sempervirens (assembly GCA_007258455.2). Classification (NCBI taxonomy): domain Eukaryota; kingdom Viridiplantae; phylum Streptophyta; class Pinopsida; order Cupressales; family Cupressaceae; genus Sequoia; species Sequoia sempervirens. Next base: position 138,927,071 of record VDFB02000007.1, on the reverse strand, counting down.
CAAAGAAATTTAGTATATTGTGAAAAATTGAAACATAACACTTATGAAACAAGGGAAGAACATGTGTTGTGATAGACTACATGCAAAAAATGTTTGGTTAAATAGAGCTTTTTAAACCAGTTTGCAACATATGATTGTAAAAGTACTTGTAACAATAGATCACATTAACATTGCAAAAATAAGAATTGATAATAGACATTAATACAATTGATAACTTATGAAAATCAGATGGACATGAAAAAAAATCACACCAAGAATAATCACTTATCACATTATATGCCCTGAGTGGAAAACCCTCTTAGGGAATAAAAACCACACGAAAAATCTCTCTTTATTTACATAGAGCACCAACTCTACAAAGCTCAAGAGCACCAACTCCACAAAGCTTAGGAGTACCAACTCCAAAAAATTCAGGAGCACCAACTCCACAAAATTTAGAAGCACCAACTTTATAAGATACATGAGCACCAACTCCTTTACAAAGCAAGACAATTACAGTATTCTATCAGAACCCTAGAAGTGCAATATGCAGCCCTAGAATTTCAATAGAAGACTATAAAATATTTTCAATAAGCACATTGAAGAATGTTGTATGAGAATAACATCTTCCTTTATACAAATATCTAAGATTCAAAAGGATTTTCAATGTAATACAATTTCTTGTCACTATAAGAATTAAGCTCGATGTCTCACAAAATTTCTCCACAATCACTTGAAAAATGCCAAAAACCCATCTTATAAAGATGCAAGAAATCCTCTATATACAGTTTAAGTAACTATCAAAGAAACCTCGAGTTAGGGTTTCAATGGAAAACCCTAGATAATCCTTTTTAAACAAACCCTTTAACAAAATAACAACATTTAAGTTATAGCCCATAAGTATTTTCTTGCAAACCAACTCTTAAACCAAAAATTTACAAAGATTATGAAAAATTGAAACTATTTTCGTTATTGCCCAATAATCTCTTTTTTCTTTTCAAATCAAAGCCTTTATCAAATTTAACAAAAAATTTAGTTATAGCCCGAGCTTTTAAAAAAATAGTAACTGTCTTTACTCATTTGCTTCAATAAATAATTTTCAACATCAATTATACCTATTTTCGATGAAAAACCAAATTGAAAGACAAGTCTCAAAACCTAATAATTGTCCAGTTGAGTGAGGCTAGCTTCTACTATTGTTGCCTTGTATTTTCCTTTACAAATACAACTTTATCTAGTTTGAAACCTTTCACAAACTTACCAAGCTCAAACAATGAGCTTATTTTACTATCTACAATACTTGACTAAGAAGATTTTACTAGAAATATGCATTCACAAAATACCCATGGCAGTGGCTAGGGTTCCATAATTTTGCACGTTGAAATATGAAAATAACTTTGACCTAGTTTTTCCTTTCCTTCAAGTATTTCAAAGATTTTATCAAAAGTAATAATGCTTTGAAGTTTGATGTCAAAGTCTTCTACCACGAGAGCTAACATAAATTATTAATTTACAAAGACTGTTGATGCCAAATCATAATCAATCATACATTGTCAATGCCAAATTAGCAAGCATATGTCACAACATTCGAAATAAAATGAAGTCATAATCCCTTGAACTACTAGGTAAAAATAAATCAATATCACATGTTCCCTAACAATACTGCCTGATACAATGATCATTAAGCCCAAATAATATTACCTTGTAGACTTTATTGCCAAAACAAGAATGTTTATGATGCTGACATCACATGATGACAATGTGACTTTATTCAAACCATAAAGTGACTTTATCCATGTCACATATACAATGAAAATTATCAAATAAGAATTTAAAAAAAAACAAGTTGCCTGAAGTCATGTGACTTTCTAAGCTCAAAAATGAAATGAATTTTAGGTTTTAGATCATATTAATAATACAACCGATGGGATTTTATTCCCATTTTTATTGTTAAAAAAAAAACCTCATGCTCACAAAATTAGTAACAAATGAATATGCCAAGAATGTATTTACCAATATATAAAAAAAAATATGAATGTTGATCCTATCAATCATGACTATGAATAACCATCCAATATACCATATACCAAACAACATGGTCAGAATCACTGCCACGGATATCAATGCCTTCATATTTTGACATTGATGATCAAAATATCAATACCTCAAAACATATACCCTCAATGTGTGCATGTCAAAGATATCATAAGTAAACCAACCTCATATGTAAACCAATCTAAAAAATGTGAGCATCAACTAAAGTATCAAACTGAAAAAACAACCTATATCCATGTCATCATTATCTTGTCATCTGCGTATTACCAAACATGTGAATATGCATATCATGCATTCATTATAATAGAACTAGTGATGTCATGAGCCCCATAAAATAGTTTTGGCATCAAGGACAAACTAACACATAAACAACTGAAAGCCAACAATGATGCAAACAATGTGTGGACCTTATCAGAAGATAATGGTAGAAAATTTCTTATGCCAAGATGAAAATAGAAAAGAGAAAGGAAGGTAAGATTCATGGAAACTTGTTTAAGTTTGGGACTAGACAAGAGTTGTCCTTGGAGTAGAAACTCCCAAACCAACAACTTATTGTAATATTCCCTTGGATTGTGAAAGATTATGCAATTAGGATATGTAGGAAGGTTATGAAGGAAAACCAATAGGTACCTTCACCCTACTTGATAGTTATAAAACTATGAGAGATAGAGAAGATTGAGAGAATCTCCCTTATTGATAGCAACCTATAGCTTCAAAGAGTCAAGGATTTTTGTATTTAGTAAGAATACTATGAATCTATGAGTATACATTATTGGCATAAATTGGAAAACTTCAAACAAAGTAGAAAATCAATGAAGGAGGTATCCAAGAGGTTGGAGAACTTCTGAATTGAATCTAATATTTTAGCAAGGCTAGGAACTTGTAAGAAAGGAGATAATACCTTGGAATAAGGGAAGAGACTAGAGTGGTTAGAAATGGAGTAATCACTAAAGTGGACATGGTTCCACCAACCAAAATTGATGAGATCAATTTGGATTTTTGATTAAGTTGAGAGAAAGAAACCAAGCAACCTTGGTATCTCTAAAGGTTATGAGAATAAGTTACCAAGTATTTGGACAAAGTCACTTGGAAAGGTGACTATGATAAAGAAACCTAAAAAAGTAAATCAGGTTGGCCTAACAAAGGTTTGGGTAGTACATAGATTGGTTGGAGTCTAAGTAGAACTCACCAACATGTTAACAAAAACCAACATATGTTTAGAGGTTCCAAAAAGAAATAGAATATAGTGTAACAATATGCATTAAAACTTTATGAATTTGAAAGGAAACAATGCTCTAAGTTGAAAGGTACATCAACAAAAGAGGCTTTGTGGGTATGGATATTCCTCCACAAAAATGATATTGGAAAGAGAATCATAATATTAAAAAAATCATGAAAATATTTTTATGTTTGGAAGAACTTTAGAGTTTTTCATAAGTCATGATGTCAATTAAGTCATGTATATCATGACCATAAGGATAAGGTATTGGAATTTTTTGAGAAAAATAGTGGAAAGTTCAAGGAATGTGACCTATTATCACACCATGCCTTATATGTATTTGATTGTAAAATCAATTTCTATTATCATTGATGCCTTAGGAAAGGATAGGCAGATAACTTGATCATGAAAGGAAAGATCATTGCCTATGGTATCAACAAGGGAAGATTGAGATTACTCTATAATAGGAGGAATTTCTTGTCATTGGTATTATATACTAGGAATGATGAAATAGGATTAGCTTAAAGAAAGTGTCTTACTACTCCTATTGCCCCTATACGGGAAGTAGTTGTTGATCTATTCATAGATAGTTAGACTATGTGTATAGTGTGAGATATTTCAACATCATGAAGCGACTTGGCACTATTATCTAACTATGGTAGGAAACCTTAGGGATGATAAGGTTTAGCTATAAAGCCATAAATATGGTATGAAAGATGAGGTAGGTGTTGAATAGGACAACTAAGAGGAGGGTGAATCAATTGTCATAGAATTAAACCTTTGATTCAGTTACTGAAACTAATACTTAAAACTACTTAAATGATTAATCATCAAATTCCAATTGAGAAACTTAAATCCAACGCATAAACACAATAACACTAGATTTATGTGGAAAACCTAATGAGAGAAAAACTATGGTGAGGATTAACTCACACTATAAATAATATCAACGTCAATTACAAAAAGGCTCACTGCTTGAGATAGACTCATTGTCCAAAACAAGGACTCATTGTCCAATAGGGCTACAACTTGGAGGGATCACTTCCACATAGATACAAATAAGACAAACAAGACTTGCTATAGAGAGACTACAATCCCAATGCAATAAAGGATTCCACCATAGTCACTCAATCAACTTGCATGAATGATAGAGTTCACCTTCTAGTCACTGCATCCAAAAACTCAACATTAAGCTTCACACTGATCTCCCAAAATCACAACACATACACACACTTAATGAATAGAATCAATGTCACATCCAATTGTACTTTCTCTTTTCTCTTATTTCTCTTCTTCTTTGCTCTCGTATCTTCATCATTAACTCATCTTGCATTTATACCATCTTCAACTTTGAAACATATCCAAAGTTAGCCATCCAAATCCAAATTCAAATTAGATCGGCACCGAAACATCCTAGGTGGAATTAGAATGATGGAAAACCAAAAAAAAGCTTCAAGGGACCCAAAAAGATCCAACATGCTTCATCATCCTCAAAATTAGTATTTCACACAAGGTCAGCCAAACTAGTGTAAAACACATAGAACCATTAAACACAAATCTTTCAACTACCAAAAATATATTCAATAGAACCAAGGCAACACAACTATAGAACTATAATTAATAATACTTCATCAAAGAGAAATACAAACCAACAAAATTTCTCTTGGACCTCAACCAAAAACATAGAAAACCATAGTTCACAATTGGTGAAAACAACTTGCACTATAGAATGAATCAACAACCAAATATCTAGATATAACATCTATTATAAACCATGAACAACATATCTGAACCACACAACCACATGATCAAATCCAAACCAAAAACCATAGCAACCATTAAACACATGCAACATATATTTATTACAATTTTCTCAATATCCTCGACATATACAACCAATAGAAACTAGTAGATAACCAGTTGACTAGTTCACATCAATGAAAACACCTACAAACTTTCCACAACACTTTCATTCTTGCAAAAGTAGGATGTGATGCTATGAAACCACATTGATTATATTTACTTGATTGATCACTTGATCATACCTTACTCATGAATGGAACTTTAGGTTAGTATTTACCTACTGGGTTGGGAAATGTACTTGACTACTCATTGATACCTATAGGTTGGGAATAACTTGGTTGGGTTGTAAATTTGGTCTTGATTGGAACATATAGGGTTAGATTAACCTATATAATCATACTAGTCATTGATTGATGACTTTATCCTAGGATTAGGGTATATTGAGGTTGAGACTCACCTATGTGATTAAGTGAATCACTTGAGCTAATGAGAAACATTCATGCTTGGTAATTAGGTATGCAATTAAATTCGGTATCTTCTACAAACCAGCATGATTGAATGAGGATTAATATTCAAAATTAGTATCGATGCTCATTGGAAAAGATATATTGATCTTAAAATAAATTTACAATTTTGGAAATGACCCAAGGATGGAAGAAATCCAAGTTGTGGATGTCCTAAGATAAGGGAGATTTATCTCTGTAAATTGTCTAGCCATTATTAGTTGGGAACTAAATGTGGCATGAGTCCAGAAAATAGGTTTTCACTTAGTCAAAGAATATCTACTATTATGGGATGTAAAAGAGCCTATGTACCTAAAATTTTGGAGAATCAAGGGATGAAATGAGGAAATTAATGTTAGAGTTAGGACATTGGGATGACAAAGTTACTTGTCAGATGAGGAACCACTATAATTTGGAAAAAGGAGTAAGATGTTGCACAAAATGTGGCAAGATAATGTCTAGTGTTAAAGGAAATGAAAGAAGTCATCATTGGTAGGACATGTGTACTCTCTAGAGATTTTAGAGGGGAGGTAGTTGAACAAAAGATAGTTTAATCTATCTATGTTGACAAAACTGGCATAATGTGTTGGTGGAAAAACTCACCAAGGTAACCAAAGTTAGTTGGAAATTTTGATTTGTGGGATTTCAATCCTAAATAATATATTGTGTGAAATATTTGCTTAGTATTACTAAGAAGGTTGTCTAAGTTGTGAATGATCAAATAGTGATAGGGTTGTGTGAACTGTGATCATACTATGAGACATTTAATTGAACGAATGCATAATATATTATTCTAGCCGAATAGGCAAAAGTAGTAAACCAAATCTTGAATGATTTGTAGAATAATTAGAAACTTATATCATTGAGGTTTTACCCATTATATGGAAAGGAAGGTTGGAAAATATAGTAGGTTGAAATAGGCTAAGGAATAGGGTTAACCTTAAGCTAGAAAGGTTATCAAAAAGGAATAATAGATCAAAATTGTGGACACATAAAAAGTATCCCTTTTTTCTTGCTTGATTTGGGAATAATTTATGATAAATTGGACTTAATGAGGCCTTGATTTAGTGTTGTGAGGTGTTTTACATGTCCACATTAGGTCTTGGACCCTTGCAAATGCATTTAATGATGTCTTTTAAAGGTGTTGTAAAGTGTTGTGAATCACTTTCACACTTTTCTAGACTTTCAATAAGTATTTAAGTCTCATGGACCTATTTTACCCTTAATTCAACATTCTAAAATGTATTTAATGACATTATCACATTAATTTATAAGGATTTCAAATTAAACTTAACTTTAATCTAGAGTTGTAATGTGTTCTACACATTCACATTAGATATTGTGCCTCTCTAGGCTATGTGGACCCTATTTTTAATGGTGAAAAGTGTATTTAATCACACTTTCACATTGAATTTTGTGTCCCAATCCCTAATTTACCTTTACATCATCATTAATAGGACCCTATGGACCCATATTGTGTATCTCAAGGCATAATTTGATCAAATACCCAATGAAATCAACATAAAAACTAAAAAATTCATTCCCTAACAATCTAGTTGGCAAAAGGGGCCCTTTGGGTCTAAGTCACCCATATGGGTGAATGAGTCCTTGCTAGGTGGGACTAAGTTTCCCAGTGTGGAAAATTAATCCCATTAGGGTTATTTTAGAGTTTTGAGTGGGAAAAGTTGGATTTTAAGTTTTATTTTCCTCCATGTCGGCCTTGGGGATCAAATTAACAAGAAAATTAGGAAAATTTCCTATAAAATTAGGCCTCTTAACCCTAATTTATAACCAATTCATTTTAAGTCATTGCATTGCATTTTTCCATGATAGCATGTTTTCTTTCAAAAGACGTGGCTTTGATTTGCTTAAAAATGGATTGTACGAATACAACATCCTTGTTGGCAACACAAGGGAAAACAACTAAGAGGGGGGATGAATCAATTGTCACAAAAATTATACTTATTAAACTTATTAAACTTATTCTTAGATCTAATAAATAAACATGAAAGCATAAACCATCACCACATCAAAAACACACATAACACCAATATTTTTTACGTGGAAACCCTGTTAGGGGAAAAACCAAAATGGAGGTTAATACACAAGATTATACTCTGTTAAAAGTATAAAAGAATTATGAATGGGGAATGCACATGCATTCAAGTACATTGCCTAGAGCTCACTACTCAAATACAAAAGGCTTACTACCTAAAGGAAGTATAACTGTCTTACAATCACATTCAAATTACATCCAAAAGATTTTGAATTGAGAAAATAACATCTTCTAATTCCTGATATAGTTTCGATTAAGCACCATAACACTTTCTTCTGCTCACTCTTCCTCACACTTTACTTCTTCCTTCGAAAGATTAGAACATTATTTGCACACCATGCCTTGAAATGGTATGAATAATCAATCATATATATCTACAACTAAGGATAATATCAACTACATGTCGGCCCAACAAAATATAAAATGTGTACAAACTGTCAGCCCAAATCAATAAACAATTATCAATGCACACCAAACAATGTAAACCAAAACATAGTAAGGACCCAGAAAAACATGTCTCAAACATGAAATACCTTAAAAAATTATTCCTTGAATATCTACAACATGCTATAATCACCTTGTCGGTCATGACCATGAAAAACATGAACTCACAAAAGAAAATCACCAATCACGAACACAACAATCAATGTGGAACAACAACACAAATAGAGCATGATCTAGAAATATCCAAAAGCATCACAAATCACCATATAAGCATCCACAACAATTCAAATTACTATAATCACATCATCTTCTTTCAAGAACACCAACTAAAGCAACAAAACAACCATCAGAGCACAAATACTCATAACTCAATCAAATATTTATGGGAACCTTTGAAACTTCATGCGGATAAACTAGATATACTTGTCAACAAACCATTTAATCCACAACCTCTTATCATTAATATACTAAGCTAGCCACCATGCTAAACTTCATTGCACCACCGACAACCTGTAAATCATTTTATTACAATTTTCTCAATATCCTTGACATATACAACCTTAAAGACATTGATGTCGGTAGTGTTGACATCAATTACAACCACATATCATAAATATCCAAAAATCTCCCCCTTTGTAATTGATGGTAGCACATGATGTGAAAAACACCATAAATGCAACTTTCTCTTAGCACTTACTCCCCCTTAGATTTTGACTCTTTTCTCCTTAACTCTTTCATAGTTTTTCACATGACTCTTCTCCCCCTTTGACATCAATAACAAAGATACACATTATCTTTCTCCACACAACCTCTTAACCACATTTATGAACATCTAACTACTCCCCTTGAGTAGCAACCACCACAACATCAATCTGGATCACAAGATATGACTATGAAATACATGGACTAATGCAATTCAATGCATATTAATTCTAATTAGGAGGGGTAACCACCCCTAGCTTCCCTCTGAGATACTCAACATCATCCTTAGGAAATGGCTTGGTAAAGATATCTACAATTTGTTCCTTAGTGGGCACATACTCCAATCCGACTTCCTTTTCACTCACCTTCTCTCTCAAAAAGTGAAACTTGATAGATATATGCTTGGTTTTTGAGTGCAGACTAGATTCTTAGAAATATTAATTGCACTTGAATTATCATAGAATATTGCAATAGGTTCATCATACACAACTCTGATATCTTTTAATATCTGCTTCATCCACAATACTTGAGTACAATTTTTAGTAACAAAAATGTATTTTGCCTCTGCACTACATAAAGAAATGACATTTTGCTTCTTACTTAACCATGAAATCAACTTCTTTCCCAAGAAAAATTCACCACCACTAGTACTCTTTTTGTCATTCACATCTCCTACCCAATCAACATCAGTAAAAGCACTCAAATTAAGGTCATCTTCTTTAGGATACCATAGGCCAAAATCAACTATCCCCTTCAAGTACTTAAAAATCCTCTTCACAATTGTCACATGAGAATCCTTAGGATCAACTTGAAATCTTGCAACAATGCATACAAAACTCATGATATCAGGTCTAGTTTGAGTCAAATAGAACAATCTACCAATCATGGATTTGTATCTAGTTTGATTTTTTTTAGGAGAATCATCATCTTGTGTTAACTTACATCTGGTCACCATAAGTGTACCAACTGGCTTTGAATCTTCCATACCAATCTTCTTTAGAAATTATTTCACATAGTTGGACTGAGAGATAAAGATCCCTTTATCTAGCTAAGTATTTTTTAATCCCAAAAAGAATTTCATTTCTCCAATTATATACATCTCACTTTGCATCTCATTAGCAAACTCCATGCAAAAACTATCATCTCCTCCAAAAATGATATCATCAACAAAGACTTCAACAATCAAAACTTTATCATGATCAATCTTGAAATACAAATTACTATTAGCAGTACCTTTATTAAATCCAAGCTTCAAAACATACTTATCCAATCTAGAATACCATGCTCTTGGGGCTTTCTTAAGTCCATACAATGCTTTCTTCAACTGACAAACCATATCTCCCTGATCAGTCAGTTGAAATCCATAAGGTTGCTCAATATACACTTCTTCCAGTTCACCATTTAGAAATGTTGACTTTAGATCCATTTGATAAACCTTGAAGTTTTTGTAACATAAGCAAGAAATAGTCTCATAGCTTTAATCCTAGCAACAGGAGCAAAAGTTTCTTCAAAGTCAATTCCTTCCATTTGAGAATATCCTTTACACACAAGTCTTGCTTTGTTTCTAAAAACTTCACCTTTCTCATTCAGGTTGTTTCAAAAGACCCATTTAGTTCTAATTACATTTTTTTACTTAGGTCTAGGAACAAGAATCCATGTATCATTCTTCTCGATTTACAGTAGTTCTTCTTTCATTGCTTCCACCCAATGTTCATCTTTTCATTCTTCATTGACACTATTAGGCCCAATCTTTGAGATCAAACAATATTCTTCTACAATTCTTCTCCTAGTTTGAACACCTTTGTTTTTATCACCAATAATATGATCTTCTGAATGATTTAGTCTTACATACCTTGGAGTCTTAGGGTATTCTTGAACTTTGGGCTCTTGTGATCTCACTTCTACACTTTCACTAGTTCCTTCCTCTTGATTTTCCTAATTCACCAGAATGATCTGAACTTGATTTGGAGTTTGAACTTTCTTTCCTTTATCTAAACTATCATTTTGATCATCTAAATCATATCCACAAGTTCTGGATGGTCTAATTGTGACTTCATCAACCTTGACATTAACACTTTCAATTAATTTCCTCAATATCTTATTCTAGAACTTGTAGGCTTTACTTTTAGTAGAATAACCAAGAAAGATTCCTTCATCACTTCTAGCATCAAACTTTCCTATATCTTAAGCCCTCTTGATATAGCATTTACTCCCAAATATTTTGAAGTATCTAATAGTAGGCTTATGACCAAACCATAGCTCATAAGGAGTCTTACTGATATCACCTTTAACATGTACCCAATTGAGAGTGTAAATGATAGTACTCATAGCTTCTCTCCAATAGATATGTGGAACATTTCCTTCTAACATCATGGTCCTAGTAGCTTCTTGAATTGTCCTTTTCTTCCTTTCCACAACTCCATTTTGTTGAGGGGTCTGTAGGACAGATAATTGTCTCATTATCCCATGTTCTTCACAAAAAAATTAAACTCATTGGAAGTGAATTCACAACCTCTATATGAACTCAGACATTTAATCTTCATACCTGTCTCTATCTCAACCATAGCCTTAAAAATATTGAATTTCTCTAGAGCTTTAGATTTTTCCCTTAAGAAAGTAACCCACATCAATCTAGAATAATCATCAATAAGTAACATGAAATAACTATCTCCTTGTAAACTTCTGACTTTAGAAGGACCACACAAGTCAGTATGCACAAGCTCCAACACTTCATTTGAACAATGTTGTTTGCTTCAGAATGAAACTCTAGTTTTCTTCCCTAACTAACATTCCTTGCATATAGTATTAGTAATTTTTATCAACTTAGGAAGATATCTCACTACCTAAGTAGAACTTATCTTGATAATATTATCAAAGTTTACATGACACATTCTCCTATGCCACAACCAACTTTCATCAACTTGAGCAATCAAACAAATTTTACTAGTAGCACTTAGGTTCAAAAGATATTACCTTTTGTTTTTGTACTAGATGCAATCACATTTCTGGAACTCCCCAATATTCTACACTTTTCATTCTTGAATTGAAGATTGTATCCCTTATCAACCATCTACCCAACACTTAAGAGATTATGCTTCAAACCTTCCACATATAGAACATCATTAGTATTATGCTTACCATCAAAAGAAATGGATCCTCTGCCATGGATTACACTAGCTTTGTCATCACCAAATCTTACAACACACCACCATCATACTTTTCCAAGCTCACAAATTTACTTTTATCACCTATCATGTGATGAGAGCATCCACTACCAATCACCCATTCATATTTTTCTTCAACTCTAGCAGCTAGAGCTTTCTCCACATTTGTGCAACTAGTAGATTCAATAGGTACTAGATCATTTTCCTTGATAGCAATAAATACCTATCCATCCTCACTTAAACTCCCTTTACCAGATTCATCATCAGTCACACCTTCATTAGCAACATAATAACACTTTCTTTGGAATCTAGGCTTGTTAGGTCTTGGCTTAGGAACTCTTTCCAGACACCTTGAGACAAAATGACCTATCTTATTACAAGAAAAAAATTTAAGAGACAATTTCTCTTTACACTTACCTTCTCCTCTAGTTACCCTCTTGACAATAAGTGCTTCAAGCTTGTCTAGTTTTCTCTCTTCTTCTTCAATCTCTCTCATTTCCTACTCATACTTGGACATTTTTCTAGAAGAGCTTTCTCCTAGATCATATCTCTGCTTATCTTTTATAGAGATAGTAGCTTTGGATGCAGATTTTGTCTTAGGAAAACATTCACCAAAATCACTTAACTCAAAAGTAGTAAGCTCACCAATCAACATGTCTTTGGTTACATTTATCATAGTCTGGATCTCCTCAATAGAAGTAGCTTTTTGTTTGTATGTAGTAGGCAAGGATCTAAGCACTTTAGCAACAATCTCTAATTCTTCTGATGTTTCACCAACACATTTAATACTACACACAAGTTCATTCACTCTTTGCATAAAAGAAGTGATGTTCTCATCTTCACCCATTCTCAACATTTCATATTTCCCTTTCAAGATTTGTAGCTTAGCAATCTTCACATGGGTATCACCTTCATACAAAGTTTCCAATTTTTTCTAGATATCATAAGTAGTCTTCAACTCCATTACATTTGTCATCTTAGAATTAGTCAGAGAACTCAACAATGTTTCCTTAGCCCTGATATTGTACTCGGCTTCCTTAATCTCACTTGTAGTAGAAGGACTATTTTGTGGGATGATATACCTATTCTTTGTAATTGTCCAATAAGGTTCACCAATGCATCTCAGATGACAGTCCATTTTCATCTTCCATAGAGAATAATTAGTTCCATCAAATCTTAGACTATCCTTCTTATATGTCTCCATCCTAGATCACCTCAAGCTATTAAACTTCTTTCGAGGAACTTGCTCTAATACCAATTATTGGCAACACAAGGGAAGACAACTAAGAGGGGGGGTGAATTAGTTGTCACAAAAATTATATTTATTAAACTTACTCTTAGAAATGATAAATAAACATGAAAGAATAAAGCATCACCACATCAAAAACACACATAACAACAAGATTTTTTATGTGGAAAGCTTGTTAGGGGAGAAACCACGGTGGAGGTTAATCCACAAGATTATACTTTGTTAAATGTATAAAATAATTGTAAATGGGGAATGCACATGCATTCCGACATACTGCCTAGAGCTCACTACTCAAATGCAAAAGGATTACCGCCCAAAGGAAGACTCATTGTCTTATAGTCACTTTCATATTACATCCAAAAAAAATTGAACTGAGAAAATAGCATCTTCTAATTGTAGTACCCCTCTGTTTATGCTTATGCTTTCTGCTGTTATGTTTTCACATTGCTAGACCTATGATATGTTGTTTGGATATTTTGATCACTGGTTTTGAGCGATGGTGGATTATTCTATGACATGATGATACATTGATTGGTGATTATTGTTTTCAGACATGATATGATTTAGCGTAGATGTTATTTTCAGTTGTTATTGCTATGCACATGTTTATGATGGACTAACAACATTTATTTCATCAGTGTGCTGTGAAGTGTATTGGTGTGGAGAACAAAATTGCATCTCTCGCTTACGAGTGCCCTGTGATATCTATGATTTTCTCTGCACGGTGTGTCTATTTAATGCTTTATATATATATTTGTATGCATGTTATTTGCTTGGTTGCAGGAATTTGCAGGTACATGACACCGACTCCACCTGGGTACTCAGGTCTGAGCGTGTCAAGACTCAATGGATACGTTGATCGGGAGATAGTAGTCTGGTTTACCCTAGTCTAGTCTTTAACCCTAGTCATAGTACTTTGTTTGTTTTAGTTCAGAGTCATAGGTTTGTATTGTTATTTTCTGTTTGGATATATTGTTTGAAAAGTAAATATTGGTTAATTTTTAATGTTGGAATATTGTGCTTTAATTATTGTTATTTAATTAATGTTTAAATGTGGTCGAAATTTACTTAATAATTTAATTCATTAATTAGCTTATTTGGTTAAATAGTTGGTCTTAAAAAAAGATTAAACTATTTTAATTAAATAAATAAATAAATTAAATTAAATTATTAAGTGTGTAAATTATATTGCATTTAAAAAAAAATAGAAAATAAAAAATAAAATAAAATGCATGTAAATTAAAATTGAGTTTTGAAAATTAAAAAAAAAAACATTTGCATGCAATTGGAAATTGAAAATTGGAAAAGATATCCGAGAAGTGGTTGAGATAATTTTGGCATCTTCTCAACATGTGTGCAAGTTTCATTAATTGGGTTTGTTGAGAAATTTCACGGAGGTAATATTGGATCCGGGATTTTCACAGAGGATGTTCAATTTTCCTCATGGGGAAATTCTCAAAGCTTTTGGCAAAAACTCTCTTGCTGTAAAAAAAAAATTGATTCTTCTTAGAAATTTGTTATCTCTCTGGTTGTATATTTGTGGAAGATCCCCTGGAGGATTCTGGGTGGTTGGTTATTTTGGAATTGGCTTTCGGGAAGGAATTGAAACCTTCAGGCAAAAGAGGACTTCTTCAACAGTTAGCAAAGGAATTCAGGTATTTTCCTGTTGTTTTCAATTTGTGAATTTTGAAAAGGAAAGCTTCTAAGAAGAAATTAAGATTTAATCAAATCTTTGTGTTTGGGCAAGAAAATTTGTTAATTGTGTTTTGTTGTGGAAATTGTTGGTTTAGCAAAATACTGTAGCATACTTACTCTGGGAAAGATTTTTAAATCTGTGAATTTTCTTTTATAATGCTTGAGAAAATTAGATATTGTATGTTTATTGAAGAATTTAAAGATTTCCCTATTTTGTATGAAAATCTCTATATCCGGAAGAAAATTATTTTGTTTTCCCCAATATTCCCGTTGTAATTCCTCTGTTGTAAAAGAAAACCCTCATAGATTTATTTTCCTGATAAACAAAACCCTAGTGAAGATATATATATATATATATTTTGTATGTAATTTTCTTATATATAAATTGGATTGTGGATTGCAAATTTTAATTTGTTTAAACTTATTGTTGTACTGGCGAATTAAATAAATTGTATTTTTGCATTTCCGAATTCGTAATTCCACCGTACGGCAAAAAAAAAAAATTGAAAATAAAAATTGCAGCATTTTTGGGAAGGGCCGAAGCCCTCCCCATACCCCACAGGGGGCGAGCGCCGCCATGACTGTGGCCGCGCGCAGCAGCTGTTAGCTGCTAGGCGCAGCCATGGCTACGGCCGCGCTCTCCCCACAGGGAGCTGCGGCCGGGGCCGCACCCTTATACATGTACTGTGAATTTTAAAAGAAATAAACAATGGAAATATCTGTGTATTATTTGTTTAATGAAAAGTTTTGACATGAATTAATTGGTTTTATTTAAGATTCGGTTTATATTAATAAATCATATATATATATATGTATGATAAGGAATATATATATATATTTTTCTTAATAAATACAATTATATGTATATATATATACTAAAATATATGTATATATATAATTATATTTATTGAGGTAGGAGATTAATTTTAATATTGAAAAGATGTATAAATTTTTTTCTTTAAATAATATTGCAAGTGAATTTTGGATTATTTGAAAGTAAATTTTATTTGAGTTAATATTATTTCATGCAAATTAAATTGTTTGAAGGGATTTAGTATATCCTAAAGTAGATATGTATCTTCTTTTAAATGCTTTAATTTTGTTCTTTGTCGGGAAAATTGGGAAAGTTTATAAATGATCAAGTCTTCTAGACTAATTCATTATTGTGGGGAATCTATTTGTTAAGCTGAAATCATTCGTTGGCTAAGATTGTGTACATGAAATTAGTTGACACTTAGATATCTGGGTCTTGTGAACATTGACATTGATGTTGTTATGAATGGAAATGAATTTGTCTGATGTATGATGTACGCCTTGAGAACCTTAGTCAGAGAACATAGATACCCATGTTATGTTTAGGGGAGTGGCTATTTGTAAGGGCCGACACACAAAGTGGTGTCGGGGTAACTTACAAATAGTTAGTAAGTCAGTGAAAACTAAAGAAAATAGTAGTTAGATTAAAACATTTAATAAGATGTATATGCCTCACTTATTGACTCTTGAGCTACTACAGTCATGAGTATAAGTTGAGAAGGCCTGGAATGGAAAAATTGATGTCTTGTTTCTACAAAAGGCATTCGATTCCGCAACAGTATGCAATAGGGGCCGGGTTTCGTAAGAGGTTACCAGGGTAACCCAAGGATTGGGGGCCGGAACCTAGGAAGAAACACCAGGGTAACCTTTGCATCGTTGTGATGACACTCCACCTAGAATAACAGTTAACCCTATATTTGTGGTATAATCAATTGTCAAAATCTGGAAGCAATGTAACCAATAGATTGTTTGTACTAGTGTCTAGGGTTAGTAGATTAGGTCTAGGTAACCTTATTACTATCTCCTAGCACGGGGGGTGGACCTACGGGTACCACATGGTTGGGTGGAACGTGCACCTTACTCCGTTGGGTCCCCAGTATTGATCATGGCATCTAGAGCTTCATGGATGGAGAGCTCACACTTGGATCTATGTTTATTTCAACATTGTATAATTGTAAACTTGTATTTGAAAACATCCCTCAATGTATAAGAGGAGAACAATGTAATTGTAACTATTATTTGAACTACCTCATCAAGTTGGATGAGTATTGTATATTCTTTTAAATGCAATGTATGGAAAAACATGTATGTACTTTATGTTATAATGAATGGTATTCAAATGAAATTTCTATGTTATGCAATGTTTATCTTTATGTTATTATTTAAATGTGCAATGTGAAATACTTAAGTCACTTATGGAAAACTCAAAGTAGTGTAACGTCGCTTAACCTAAGAATGTATGCAATTAATAACTTATATTAAAATTTAAAAAAAAAATTATTACACCTTTTAACACATTTTCAACATTCTTAGGTTATTAAGACGGGGCATTACAAGGTTTGCACCTAGAATGAGATGATATAGTATGAGAAGATACATAAATTGTATGGATAGTGGAGGAAGAGAGGTAATATATCAAAATATATACCAACATAAAGCATAATTAATTCCATAATAACCTTTGGTACATAAGAAAAATAAGCAATAGAAGATTGTACCAAACCCATACGTGAAGGATAGAGTAAACATGAAGTATCAAACCATTATAAATATCTACCCTCAAATAAAGTCTAAAATGAATAATTAAAATGATACCATCATCTAAATTCTCATAATGAGAAAGTAAAAATGATTTATCATGTGAGGGAACATAATTAAAATCATCAAAATAATCATGCAATAACTCTTCACTAAGATAATCAATACCATCATATAATGAATGAGGTAATGATACATCAAAATAATCCACACAAAAAATGAATGAATGGACATCATAATTCATGTTATCATCATGTAATGTATCACTAAATAAAATACTATTTTGAGTAACTATAAACTCAAGATGTAAAAATAATATCATCACATTGAAGTATATTAGATCATCAAGTGTAAAATAAGTTAGCTCACATAAATTACTATCCTTATCTTCCTTACAAGATACATCATTGAATGAACATGAATATAATTGGATAAAAATATATCATGACAATTGAGAGAAATAACATCACAAATTATAATAACACCATGAATGGGTAAAGAAGGTATTGCCCCATTCATAAAGAATAATAACTTGATAAATGACTAGAAGGTAAGGATATGCTGGCATCATCATGAACCAAAGCATGTGAAGGAAGAGTACTCAAAGGTGAAACATCATTGCATGCTCATGGACACCACTATCACTATTCATAGGAAGTTTAGATGCAATGTAAAACTCATGGATAAGTGTAGTGTGTTTCTAAAATAGAAGGGTGAATGATAACAAATTTGATGGAGTATAGATCAAAAACACAATGAAACGACACCTCTATAAAAGATACATCCTCATCCATGGGATAAAATACATAAAAAATTCATGAATGACATATCGGGATGAAATAAGTCATAAGAAGACCTCAAATCTTATAAAGCATGTATGAAGAGGAATTGATAGGTTATGAGAATATACATGACAAAGATATAGAAATTTGAAGTTACATTAAGGGTTGATGGGTGGGTAACAAATAGATTATAAAATTAAAGACCCAAAACATAAGAGAAATAGGTAAATAATATAGGAATGAGGTGAGGGCCAATATATATTAGAAAATTAGTCACTCATTTGATTTGGAAACAAAATCTTAGTGGTGGCAACAAGGATGGGTGGGGTAGGGGCAAGCATGGTGACATAATGAATACCTAGATAAAACTTAATCTATGAAGCACAAATAAGAAATGAAAAATAAATCCTAATCAAATAAAAGATAGGATAAATAACTAAGAAAAATCAAATTTGAAACACATTAATTTATAATTTGAAAATCATAAGGCAAAACCCTAGGGGTTATATAATAAGTTAGGGTCATAAAAAATGTAAATAACTAAAACATCTCGCTTTGCATAAATAAATCTATCTAGGCCAATAAATAAATTCAATCAATGGGAATTAATTAAGCTATAAAAATATTAGAGTTGGATCAATAAATGAGAAATAATAAATACATAATTAAGTTAGAGGATATGATACTTATCTCTAAAACCAATGATTGAATAATGTTGTTGATATGCAAAATTCATCTACTACTATCTTGAAATTTTATTTTGTTGGTTTGATGAGTGTCTCGTAATCTAAATAGGTGTAGAAAACCTTGTTTTAATCTCAACTATCATAGTTTTTGTATTGATTTCCATAGATTTGAACTCTAATGTGTGGATCTAAACTAACAAATAATAGACTTCTAAAACTTGTTCACTATAATCTCTATGTCAAATAAGTTTGTAAGCATTTCAATGTTAATAAATACCTTGGAGGAGTATTCCATATCACTAGGTTCAATTTCACCTAGATCAAATCCATGGATTGACTAGCTTTGTGACTTTAACTAGAGATTTTAGATATCATACACAAGAATTAGACAAACTATATTTAGATGACGTGGATTGATTTTTTGTTCCCCTAAAAATCAAAATGTTTTCTAATAATTTTCTTCTTATTCTAAAACATAAGAATTATTGTCACATTAAATATTTTTAAATACTAAAAATATAACAATATGTTTATACCAAATCAACTTATAATATACTTTTAAAATCTTATATTCATATAGATATTTGTCCTTTGTATATTGATCAATAATTATTCTTGATTTGTCAAAATAAAATTGTCACTTCTTAATCTATAAAAATCTCAAAATTCCCATCTTTTCACTCTTCACAATCCCAATTTTAGAATGATAATGGAATGTTGTGTAAGTGATTAGGTTAGAACATGACTAGTAAACTTGGGAAGTAGTGATTGAGGCAATGTCACATCAAATTTGCCAAGT
The DNA here is from genome assembly GCA_007258455.2 of Sequoia sempervirens. NCBI lineage: Eukaryota > Viridiplantae > Streptophyta > Pinopsida > Cupressales > Cupressaceae > Sequoia > Sequoia sempervirens. Next base: position 138,907,364 of record VDFB02000007.1, on the reverse strand, counting down.
TTCTTCAACTTCCTAACTTTGATATTTTAGAATTTAAACTAAGATTATGACACTACCAATTTAATAATATTATAGCATTTCTACTACCTATTATAATATTATAACATGAAAAGAGTTCTCAGGGCTTACAAAACTCACAACCTTTGGGTAGTCAAGGTGAAAGCAACCTTTTTTTTGAAGAAACATGCTTAATGTGACGTGTGAGGCCGAAATTCTCCACTTGAACAGATTTTCTATCTTGTCAACCGAATTTCTATGCACTCTAATTTCTGATTTCTATTATTATAATAGCACTAAAGGTAGAATGCAATAATATAATGATATGAGTAATATTTTATATTAATTTTTTTTTGCTGATTTTAGTTTATGTATTTAGGATGTTTATATTAATCATATATCATTTATTCGATCCATATGAATTCTTCGAAAAAATAAGAATTAAAATTTTCAAATAAGATTGTTTGAAAAATAAAAAAGATTAAGGGTTGTAGATATCTAGATTTCACCAGCGAATCATCTTACTCCAATCCTCTTATTGGAATCTCATCAAATAATCATCTTATTGATTTATCAAATTCATCATGTTAATTTGTCTTATCAACTAATTGATTACATTATATTTAATTATTTAATCTCATTCGTCTTTTTTAACTCATGTCTGATGAATTGACTAATTATTAATAATTAATTAATTAACCTCTTAGTAATCCATATACACATATTCATTAAAATAAATAAATAATTCTTATATCCTCCCTCATATTTCACTCATCAATCCAGTTAGTTAACTAAACAATCAAAGTTCAAATTACTTGACTAAACAATCAAGCTAGTTATTTGGACAATCATGTTAGTTGACTAATCAATCAATTGAATTGATTATTCAATCAAACTACTTAACTTTAAATGAAATCTCTACTTTACAATTCATATTTTCACCTAATTTTTTATAAATCCACCATTCCTTCCAAATATTGAAGGAGCTTTCTAAATAATCTTCGATGTATTTATGAATATTATAATCATCTTGTCATCGTGTTGTTGAAAAACTGGCACAATAATTGAGCATTGATAATCTTATGTTGAAGTACAAGAAAATCAAAATCAATGCTCCATTTGAGATTTGCATGTGCTTAGAATAAATAATTTTAATTAATATTTTCATTTTTTTTATTTTACTAAATTTATTGTATTCATTTTGACATGTCTTGTGGGGCAATCATGTGTTTCAACATTTTCCTATCATTTGTGATGCTTATGTATTCAAATATTTGAATTATTTCATTATGGTTGTTTTTAATATATTATTACTATTGAGATCATTTCAAGTTGTAGGTTTTTAATCAGAAGGCTAGCCCAAGAAGTCACCCTAGCACTAGAAAATTGTCCTATCAATTGTAAAATCCCTTGAGGTGAGCTTAAAGATAATCCAAAGGCTAGCAACTTTTAGTTTTATATGTCACCCTCTCAAAAAAAAGGTATTTCTATTCCCATGAATATACATGGTAGGTATAGCAACTTTTGGTTTTATATGTTACCCTCTAAAAAATGGTATTTTTATTCCTATGAATATACATGGTAGGTTTCAAGTTCAAGTTGTGACCATATTTTTTACTTAAAATTTAAAAATTGTTACCTATATATAGTATTGAAGATAAGTAAAGGAACGACAAATCCTTCAAAACCATGAAAGGTATATTTCATAAATTAAAATGAAAAAATCTTAATATAAATAATTAAAAAATATTGCATTAAAAAATATTGGTATTTCTTCTACTATTATCCACACTTTTTGATGGTTATACAATTGACTATTTCTTTGATGCTATGTATTATTTGAGATTCTAATACAAATACTTTTAGTAATTGATAGGTAATTGGTAGAGTTTTAACTCGATCAAAACTTATATTAAGAATTAAATTATTTTCTTATTTAAAGTTTAATTTGTGGTGATAATGTTATCAATTCCTTTGGTATATCTACATCACACATGTTACTTTTACATAGCTACTATATGTAGTTTGATGAATCATGAAGATTGAGTGTGATAACTATTATTTCATCTAGATTTTTATAGTCCACTTGTCAACCACTTCTATAATTTTAATAATCTTAGGATCTAGATATTGTTGGCTCTTTAATATTGGCTTATAATTTTATTCTTGATGTATTGATTCTACTACCTAAAGATGAACTAATTTAGAATAAATTGTTAGCAAAATCCTACATTGGTAACTTGCACAACATCACCATGCTCAAGATCTAATGTAGATGCATCGTCCTATTAAAGGATTGCAATAAAAAAAAAAATTGGGACCTAAAAACTATAGATTACAATGGTGAGTTGGAAAATGTATTTATATAGTCTTGGAAAGTAGATAAGCTCTATTTCAAATTTTGAAATTTGTAAAAAGAAGTTTGGGCATATTCTATAGGATTTTTTTTATCTCTTAGCTTCCTCTCCATTTTATTCTAGGTCGTGATTTTATTCTTCTCCTTTCTATTCCTTTCTTTTTGCATATAATCCCACCAAATCATTGCATGACCCTTGAGCTTAGTGCACACACATTTTACCTTATTTTCCTTTGTCATAGTTTTACATTCAAATATTTTTCCCATGTCATTCAACCAATATATTAGCTCATTTGGTTTGAGACTTCCTACATACTTTGAAACTTTTATTTTAATCTCTTCATTTTTTCCTTCCAATGCTCTAAGCATCCTTTCTTCAAGAGTTGGGTGTTCTAATTGATATTCCTCTTCATGTTCTACATGATGATCTTCATCTCCTATTTCTTCATCAGAATCATCTCATCTATGTCATATTCTCTAATATGTTATCATACCTATAAACTCTACTGCTTACCTTTGTATATTTTACATATCTATTTTATTTGGGTAAGACTTTCTCTTCCTTTGCATCTCCTAGACATTTTTCCACTTTAATTTACTAGATGATACAACCAAACATTCAAATTATAATATTCATTTATATTATTAATTGTATACAATTCATCTATAGAATAATTTTATTTTCATCTCCATTTTGTCTTCTCTAACTAAAAAAATTCCTAAACTAGTAAAAATCCCTCCTAAAAATCTCTCTTTTAAGTACTATTACATACTTACTCATTTGGTTATCAAACCTGCCAATTATTTGAGTCTAGCTAAAGTAAAAAAAAATGTGAACTAAAAACTTCTAATTGCATGAAAAAACTCAAAAAAAAAAACCCAAATTTGGAAATTGCTAGAAAAATACGAAAACTTCATTTTGAGGTATTATATAGTTGAAAAATGTCCCAAAAAATTGTTGAGATGTGATCTAATAAAACAAGTTCTATTTGGGTTAGACTTAAATCTAATCAAACAAGATGCCCCTCCACGTGAAATTTTAAGTCAATTAGACTCTTGGGTCAAAATTTATGGCCTATGAAAGTCCTTGCATCAAAAATTCAAAACCAAGATGTGCTTGATCAACTCCAAACCTCAAATAAATAAATAGAAACCTTACCCTCTTGTATAATTCCTTCATCACATACACCTTCATAACCTAAGAAAAATTCTAATTAATATAATCAATCTAATCCATCCAATCATCCCAATTTAGCTATCAAGGATCTTACCCAAGGGCTACAAGCATGGAATTATAATCAAGCTAACAAATATGAGGAGTTGTTTTCATTCTAACAAGTCAACAAGACAAACAAAGGAATCATCCTTTTTCATAATATACATAAATGAAATCCAAGATCCATAAACATCATAAAATCAAAAAGATATTGCACTAATCAATGCTCCAAGTTGAAGAACTATGCCCAAGACCCACTTAATAGTGGAGATATTCAGATTGAAGACAATGGATTAATATCACATGTATCTATATCAAAAACTCATAACTTGGGGATATATCAAGGTACCTTTTTAAAGCATTATTAAGAATGTGCACAACTAAATCAAGGTCAGAGTTCTCATATTGATCCTAGCCAAGAACAAGAATCTTATAAGTCCCCTATTAATCCCATCTTATCACAAAAAATACATCAACTTGGTCTAATGACCTTTGTTCAATTTGGTCTCCTTGCACATTAGAAAAGTGAATGTTCTAATGATTATAGGTTATCTAAAGATGGATTTACATATTATTTTCAAAATAACAAGTATCTCACTATCAATAAAATATATAAAATAATGAACTATTTGTTGCAAGAGTTTCACCCTTGGTCTCCTTGTGTTGTGTAGTGTGGCACTTGGGTTTATGGTATGGCTCAATTGCCTCCTATGGATCTTGGATCTTGTATAAATCTAGTGGTTGTATTAGGCATTAATAGGTTGATCTTTTGGTCCAATGATAACCTCTTGTGCAACAATTGGTATCAAAGTCGAGCTCACAGGTTCGAACCCCTCGCTTGTGCTGGGGGGATTGTTGCAAGAGTTTCACCCTTGGTCTCCTTGTGTTGTGAAATGTGACACTTAGGTTTGTGACATGGCTTAACTGCCTCCTATGGATCTTGGATCTTGTATAAATATGGTGGTTGTATCAAGCATTAATAGGTTGATCTTTTGGTGTAATGTCAGCCACTTGTGCAACACTATCAAGGTAAAGGATTAGGTGTTTATGAGCAAAATTTTTTATATCCCATTCATGTTATGAAGATAAAGGATTTTAGGGAATCAAATATATTTATCTTGATAAGTGGGGTAAGGATCTTAATTCTTTTTCCAAAATCATTCAAGTAACCTCTCCCAACATCAAAGTAGTTTCCTCCCATTGGTCTTAGAAAGGGCTTATTGCCAGCAACCCCTTAATTGATCCTATTATCCATAGCACCAACCTTAACCTTTCATCACCAAAACCTCTTGTTTGGGACCAACATAGTCACACATCAATCAATCTATTCCAAAATGATGAAGCTATCATGGTATTCATGGGGTTTCAAAATTAAATTCATTCAAAATTATCACAATGTGGGTTTTGAAATTGATTTGGATGCATATGTATATCTTGGGAAATCCATCAAGAAATATAAAATCCCTACATTTCAAAATTCTAAAATACAAACTATCCATAAATCCAAATCCTAAAAATTCACGTGGGTTCAAAATTTTAGTGATCTAAATATAGGTAAATCTAGAATCCCATGCCCATCTAAATACCAATATATAAAACATCTACATGCTAAAATACAACCATCAAAATTCCAATAATATGAAAATTCATTTGGATCCCTAAATCCCCAAATTTGAATATCCAATCTAAATACCCAGTGATACACAACCTAAGTAATCTAGATATCTAAGCAAAAATTGAACAAACCAAACACATAATTCATTTAGATCCATAGATCCCTAAATATGATATCTAAGAGCTCAATCATCTTCAAAAATCATGAATCCTATACACCAAAAATCATCCAAATTCAAAAGTACACAATCATGTAATCAAACACCCAAATTTTCAAAATCCACTATCCAATCCAAAACAAATGCCCTCTCATAATCTAGCTCTTCAAGCTAAAATAAAGTAATCAAAAAATTTATGTATTTGAGGAAATCAAATAACATAGAAATAATTTGTTTTCATAAAATAATGATATTATTGATATAGTTATGCAATTAAGATGTGGAGTAAATCATTTTATTAAAATTGTAGATAAAATATATCTTAAATACATGAAGAGATGTCTCTCAACATCTTTTAGATAAACGTATTTAGGATAAATACACTAGTACATAAAAATAAAATAAAATACTTAACATATCTAGAAAATATAAATAAAAGAGTCTAAGGGACCTATTTTTATTGATTTTTTACTAAAGCTAATAAATCAAATAAAATAACTCTTAAGTAAATAAAATAAAATAAAATAATTCTTTGGGAAATTTTTTAAAGTAAAATACAATAACTCTTTAAGTAAATAAAATTATTTATTTTTGTACTATTTTGATAGAATTTTTGTAGTCTTTGATTGCATTCTTTGCTCTGTAATCACATGTTTTTCAATACAACAAATAAAATAATTCAACATGGATGTATTTAAGATATCCATACCAATGATGTATAAGAATAAATAAGCGCAAAGGCATTATATGGTGGCATCAAGGACCCGGTTTAAAAAATAATTATTTAGAATATTTGTTTTGAAAACTAAAACTATAAGAATTTTTGAGTAAACTTGTTATTTAAGTAGAATAAGTATCTAAAGAATGATATCTTTTAATTTTTTTTAAAGATAGATGTATTATTATAATGAGTTACTTCTTTATATCATAATAATTGATTAAATCTATCATCATAATTATACTTGATTTAAAAAATAACATTAATGATTAATATTACTTATATAAAATTTAAAAAAAAAATTGAAAATATTAATAATTTTTTATTATTTATCAAAATTTGAAATTTATTAGAAACATTATAAAAATCCCATGAAAGTGGTTTCAATTGACACATTTTCATTCCACTCACCTAATAAAAATTACAAATAAATGGATTGTTATAGCTTAAATTTTAAATTTTATTATGAATAAATAGACATTCTTTGAATCATCTTAACAACCTAGAAGTAGAATTTGAATTTTATGGTCACCTTTCTTTGTCATATGAAAATTTTATAATAGCTTGGTTTTTTTTATATTTTAATTGATAGAAAAATATAAATTGTCATAAAAATGTTTAATTTATTAAAATCAATAAAAGTGAAGAATTTTTAATTATTATTTTTATCAAATCTTATTAATCATACATACTAAATATTCTAAAATTAGTCAATGACAAATATAACTATTTAGAATTTTTTTTGGCATTTCTCAAATTCTACTCAACCCTCACAATTGCAAAAATGTGAAACATTGAAATAGATCATTAATAAAACTATAATTCAAGCTAGCATAATCGATGGAGAAAAATACATTAAAAATATCCTCCAACATATTATAACAAGTTAGTTATTTTAGTTTGAGAACTAAAAAATTATAATACATATGATAACAATTTAGATTAGTCACAACTATATTGTAGTAAATAGGTTAAGGTCCTTTTAAAATATAACTAATAGTATAATAGAAGTATGACTAAATATACTCTCATGAGAACAATTCTAATAAATATTAAAAACTTAATACTTAGTAAATGGAGAACACATTTTTGAATTACTTTAAGAAACAAAAATTCAAATATTAAAACTTTATTACATATTGATAGTCAACTTTTAGGTAGCATTTCAAGGGTTAATAAAAATATTTCAACTACATGTTTGAATAAATTCTATCTCTAATTATTAAAATAAGTAGATCTTGATTAAATATTAATGATTAGATGGTATAAACTTGCATTTAGATGTTATAACAATGAACTACCCATCAGAAACTACATATCATTATGATGTATAATATACTAAGAGAAAACTCATACAAATGTTTATTATCTTATGTTATGTGCACAGGAGCCAAGTGTAAGCCTAGTATAAAGGTATCAAGGCGTTTAGTTTGTGTATAGGTAGTTTTTAAATATCATGGTACTAATATTTATATATGCATACAAGATTGGAGTGTATTGGTATACACAGTCATAGGTTCCAAACCCCTAAAGTTGGGTTATTCTCTAAGTACCATAGGCATTAAATTTAGAGCAATAAACCTCTAACTCATGATAAAGTAGGGTATATTAGACCAATTTACTAAGGTGACTAATAACTTCATTAACTTCAATCTTAACTAGACCTAGGGGCTTCCTTAGATGTATCTTGAATAGGATTAACTATAACTAAAGATAGACTAGTGGATAAACTAATGCAATAGTACCTAGTATACCCATGACCCCAAATAATTTAACTAGGCTAAGGACTAACATACTACAATAGCCTCTATTAAGATGATAAGAATCACTACATAATAGAAGGATGTGGGTATGCACAAACATGAAGCTTTACATCATAATAATTTAAGGATCATTAAGGATGTTTTCCTTGGTTATAGTGTTAAATCATGAAGTGCATACAAACTAATTCCTACTCCTAGTATATTGGTAAATGATTTTTTTATTTTATTTGTATGGTGGATCATTTCTTCCAATACTATGCATATTCATTGGGTCATGGAGTCACAACATACCATGAGAGATAACAAATTGAAATTACAAAAGACTATGAGCTATGCATAAACATATGCCAAAAATATGATATCAAATAATTGAACATACTTAGTTATCCATCCTAGACAATGAAAATTCATATGTAATAAGGAAATGGCCATTACAAAGATTGTAATGCATTACAATGTTGTCTCCCTCATCAAATACCTATTACATTCATACTATTGAGCTAACAAGAGACCCTAAGCTATAGCTTCCCAAAAAATATACAAAGGGAACCATGGATACATTCAACTACAAGAATCATTTACAATATTAAACTCATTAGGATATACAAACATATGGTGCTCTAATGGAAACTATATTTGCAAGAGTAAAACCATAGAAGTTCATTTGGCTTGGAGTTGTGTGGAAACATGAAATGATGGCCCTTCCTTTTGGAAAATGAATTAGCATATATGGTGAAATTTTTATTGCCCCATTACTTTGAGAATCAAGGAGGAAATAATGGTCAATGGATGAGGTGTGCAAAGTTATATTAGATCCCAAAAAGCCTACTAAAATGGTTGCTTGGAGCTTGCATGGAAATTACCTATGTCAAAAATATAACCATCAAATTAATGACAACATGACATTCCTCATCCTCAATTTCTCGATGTACATTTAATTTTTTTCCCTTAAGATGGATAACTATTTTGGGTAGGAAAATCCCCTTGGAGTAGTTGTAGTGTTAAATCTAGTAATTAATAATGAGGTAGATGGGAGTGAATAGTACAAAATGTGATGTTTTTAGAGTTTTATGGATTGGGGCTCAAGGATCAAGGAGTTACTATAAAAAACATGCCAACAAGGAAAATTCTACAACTTAGACATAGATAAATGCAAAGAGTAGGGGTTAGAGGAAAGAGATGCCAAGAATGAAAAATGTAAAACCTTGATAGAAAAAGTGGATGAAGGTAGGGTTCAAAGAAAAATATCCATGAATGGGATGTCCAATATCCCAACAATGACAATCAGAAAAGGAATACCGGGAAGGGAAACCATGAAAGTTTAACATAGGTGCAATCCTTAGAAATTTGATTATAAAACACCCTACACTTTGAAACTTTTGGAATCTTTGTAACTTTTAGCACATGACAACTACATGGGGGTGATGGGGAGGAATACTCAAAACACTTTTGATCAAGGGAGATCCATTAGGAAATTTTTCCAAATCCACTATAACTAATAGAAAACTAGGCTACGATGTATAAAGATAGGGCTAAGATTAAAGCATAATTGAATAGTCAAATTAGATGCCAACATAGTGTATGCACAAGAAAATTGGTTGCATATAGTAAAAGAACCAAACTAGAAGCATAGTTTAACTTTGTATGTTATAAAGAAATAAAAATATGATTGCATTATTTATAAAAAAAAAATTGGCATTCCTCAAATTCTACTCAATCCTCACAATCGCAAAAATGTGAAACATCAAAATAGATCATTAATAAAACTATAATTCAAGCTAGCATAATCAATCGAGAAAAATACATTAAAAATTTCCTCCAACATATTATAACAAGTTAGTTATTTTAGTTTGAGAACTAAAAAAATATAGTGCATATGATAACAATTTAGATTAATCACAACAATTATAGTAAATAACTTAAGGTGCTTTCAAAATATAAGTAATAATGTAATAGAAGTATGACTAAATATACTCACATGAGAATAATTCTAATGAGAAAATTTCTAATAAATATTAAAAACTTAATACTTAGTGAATGGATAGCACATTTTTTAATTACCTTCTTTTTTTTTAAGAAAAAGGCATTATACCTGTATATATTAATATATCTAAAAATAGTTTAGATTGTACAAAACTTTATGTCAGCTATTACTCAGCCAGACAATAAGATGATAATCAATTTAACCCCCCAAATTTTTTGACTAAATACATTATCTACTTACAATTCTAGCACCCAACAGTGAAATTACAATTCATATTAACATCCCATATTGGATTCCTTTCTATACCATACCCAAACCAACAATTCAATATGAACAGACACAAAACCTAGATTGATGCATCACCATTACTCCTCCATCTAAGCTACTTGCACTTCATTTTCATCTTGAAATTCATGTAAGTCTTCAAATCCACCCTGTTGAAATGGGGCTACATTCAGGTTAGGGATGGCACCATGATTCTAGAAATGAGCACTACTCACATTTTCTTTTTCCAGCACCTCCTGAGAAGCTTGACGCACTGCAACCATAGGGTCTTGAGAGGCCACAACTGAGAGTACAGGCTCATGATGCTTGTGTGAAAGAAAAACTAATATCGCATTCACCCTTGTCCTTATTCATTCTATCAATTCTTCATCTAATTCCACAGTAAGCCTATCAAGGTACTATTGCAAATACCTCGAGCTCTGCATCTCAAGGGTATTCTTTATGACATCATACACAAAAGTATATGCATACCTGTGTAAAAGAAAATGTCGAGGGAAAAGTCCCCCAATGTACCTTTTTCCCTTCCAGAGGTCATACCCCTACACAGCTTTTTGCAAACCATTGTTTTCCAAAAAACCTTACTGACAATCACCTTGAGCAATGGAAGAGATTGTGCCAAATCAAATATGTTTGAAAGAGAAACATATAACATTTGAGAAGGGAACAAAATCCTCCTTTCCTGAGGATAAAGAATCTCATCCCCTATTACCCGCTTTATTCCTTTGTGAAATTGATAATGATGTACCTTAAAAACCAAGTGTAGTTGATCATCCCCAATCCTATTTGAGAAAGGCTCCTCTCATTCCTACATTGGAAAAAAAAACTTTTTAGTTTCATGGATAATACTCCATGATAGACCTCATACAACTACTGCAAGCCTAGAGACACATGCAAGTTTCGCCTTCCTCACTTGAAGGTTCTTCAAGAAACATAGATACTTGAGAAAGCCTACAGGTAAACCCAAAAATGCAGCCTTGAAGAATGAAAATGTCATGGGGAATGTTTAAATATCTCTAACCGCACACTTGGCCAATTGATGATGCAAGGTGTGCTTTGCTATGATCATCTTGTTTGCTTATCTCTAGTGAAAAGATGCTAGGATTAGCACGAGCCAGGTATGTAGCATTAAATCCTTCCATCATTACAAAAAAAGCCTTGTACACCCTACAACATGAGGTTAAATAAACCTACAAAATAGAAAAAGTTAATATAGGAAAGCTTTATATATTACCCTTTGGCACTGGGCTTAAAATTGGCATTTCAAATCTTCGCCAACTTTTAGGTAGAATTTCAAGGGTTAATAAAACTATTTCAATTGCATGTTTGAATGAATTATATCTCTAATTATTAAAATAAGTAGATCTTGATTAAATATTAATGATTAGATGGTATAAACTTTCATTTAGATGTTATAACAACGAACTACCCATTAAAAAATGCATATCCTTATGATGTAGTATAATTTGCTAAGAAACAACTCATACAAATGTTTGTTATCTTATGTTATGTGCACAAGAGCCAAGTGTAAGCCTAGTATAAAGGTATTAAGGAATTTAGTTTGTGTCTAGGTAATTTTTAAATATCATGATGCTAATATGTATATATGCACATAAGATTGGAGTGTATTGGTATATAGAGTTGTAAGTTCCAAAACCCTAAAGTTGGGCTATTCTCTAAGTACCATAGGTGTTAAATTTAGAGCAATAAACCTATAAGTCATGATAAAGTAAGGTAATATTAGACCAATTTACTAAGGTGAGTAAGAACTTCATTAACTTCAATCTTAACTAGACCTAGGGGCTTCCCTAGATGTATCTTGAATAATATTAACTACAACTAAAGATAGACTAGTGGATAAACTAATGCAACAGTACCTAGTATACTCCTGACCCCAAATATTTTTACTAGGATAATGACTAACCTACTAACATAGCCTCTCTTAAGATGATAACAATATCACTACGTAATAGAAGGATGTGGGTATACACAAACATGTTCATATTTAGATCATAATAATTAAAGGATCATTAAGGATGTTTTCCTTGGTTATAGTGTTGAATCAAGAAGTGCATACAAACTAATTCCTACACCTAATATATTAGTAAATGATTTCTTTATTTTATGTGTACGATAGATCATATCCTCCAATATTGTGCCTATTCATTGGGTCACAGAGTCACAACACACCATGAGAGATAACAAATTGAAATTATAAAATACTATGAGTTATGCATAAACATATGCCAAAAATATGATATCAAATAATTGAACATACTATGGAAATTCATATGTAATAAGGAAATGACCATTACAAAAAATTTAATGCATTAGAATGTTGTCTCCCTCATCAAATACCTATTACATTCATACTATCGAGCTGACAAGAGGAAACCCTAAGCTATAGCTTCCCAAAAAATCTACAAAGAGAACCATGGAGACATTCAACTACAAGAATAACTTAATATTAACCTCATTAAGATTTACAAATATCTAGTGCTCTAATGGAAACTATATTTGCAAGATGTAAAACCATAGAAGTTCCTTTGGCTTGTAGTTGTGTGGAAACATGAAATGATGGACCTTCCTTTTGGAAAATAAATTAGCATATATAGTGGCATGTTGATTACCCCATTACTTTGAGAATCAAAGAGAAAATAATGGTCAATGAATGAGGTGTGCAAAGTTAGCTTAGATCCCAAAAATCCTACTAAAATGGTTGCATGGAACTTGCATAGAAATTATCTATGTCAAAAATGTAACCATCAAATCAATGACAACATGGCATTCTTCATTCTCAATTTCTCGATGTACATTTAAATTTGTGCCCTTAAGATGGATAAATATTTTGGGTAGGAAAATCCCCTTGGAGTAGTTGTAGTGTTAAATCTAGTAATTAATAGTGAGGTAGATGGGAGTGAATAGTATAAAATGTGAGGTTTTTAGAATTTTATGGATTGGGGCTCAAGGATCAAGGAGTTACTATGAAAAACATGCCAATAAGGAAAATTCTACAACTTAGACATGGATAAAGGCAAAGAGTAGGGGTTAGAGGAAAGAGATGTTAGGAAGGAAAAATGTAAAACCCTAATAGAAAAATGAGATGAAGGTAGGGTTTAGGGGAAAATATCCTTGAATGGGAAGTCCAATATTCCAACAATAACAATCAAAAAAGGAATCCTAGGAAGGGAAACCCTAAAAGTTTAACATAGGTACAATCCTTAGAAATTTGATTATAAAACACCCTACACTATGAAACTATTGGGATCTTTGTAACTTTTAACACATGACAAGTACATGGGGAGTGAAGGGGAGCGACAATCAAAACACTTTTGATCAAGGGAGATCCATTAGGAAAGTTTGGAAAATCCACTATAACTCATAGAAAAACTAGGCTATGATGTATAAAGGGGGCTAAGATTAAAGCACAATTGAACAATCAAATTAGATGCCAACATAGTACACGCACAAGAAAATTAGTTGCATACAGTAAAAGAACCAAACTATTAGCATCGTTTAACTTTGTATGTTATAAATAAATAAAAATATGATTGCATTATTTACAATTTTCAATGACCCTTCTTGATCTCTATGTAATTATAAACTTGTGTTAGTATTAGGTATATGAAATTATAAAACAATAGATAACAATAATTACTTTAAAAATAAAAGTGGGCGAGCCACTGTAAGATAATTCTATTGAAAGTCATGAAAATTGATTACATAATATTATAATAAAACTAAATTTATAAGTTGATATTAAAAAATATTCAATTAATCTTATGTTTTAAAAGTTAAAAACATTGTAAAAAATATAAAATCATTTCTATTCTATTTTTAAAAATATTTTAAATTAATGTATATTTAAATAACAAATATTATAAAATGATATATACTATAAATTAAACTACTCTATCATATTTTCTTATAATATTTATTATTTACTATTAATTTACAATAACAAGTGAAACTATAGAATATAATAACTTTTAAAACTATAAAATACAATTTAAAATTGAAAAAATAAGACCAAATTTGAAGTTTGAGTGGAAGTGATTAGGTATGTAGTCTTATTGTCAATCTTAAACCAAATTTAGAGGGAGACGTGTGAGGCCAAAATTCCATTCGCATTGTTGAAGTTGAAAAGATTTGTTTTGTCTCAACAACTTTTTCAATCTTGTCAACAAATTTAGGATTCCCATCCACGTCATTTGAAGGAATGTACAGCCTTTGAGAGACACAATTATAAGGGAATAGCAATAATAGTAGAATATAATAATGTGATTTTGCTTATAATATAAATTTGAAAGTTTTATGTATGTTAAATTAGTCATTAAATATAATATTCAAATATTTATAAATATGTATTAAAATATATATTTTATTTTAAAATTATTTGTATATGTATATGTATATATAATCTTATATATATTCTTATATACATATATATGATGATATAATATTTGTAATTTAAAAATTGTATGATATATATGAAAGTATATGAAGGAAAACTAATTAATGTCATGAAGAAATGTAGATAACATTTTGTTGCAGTATAATACTAAATGACCACAAAAAGAAGGTCTAAACAAGAATATATCTAGAAATATCTATAAATAAATATAACTTGGGAAAGATAGAGGGGGGAGAGAAAGAGAGAGATAGAGGTAGAGTAAGGGAAAGGGAGAGAGATAGGTAGAGAGGGAGAGACAAGGAGAGGAGGAGAAGGGAGGGAGAGATAGAGAGAGAGAGAGTAGAGATATAGGGAGGGGGAAGAAAGAGATATAGAGGTAGAGAAATGGAGAGAGATAGGTAGAGAGGGAGAGAGAAGGAGAGGGGGGGAGGGAAAGGTATAAAAAGAGAAGAAGAGGGAGATGGAGGGGGAGATATAGAGAAATAAAGATAAGGAGGGAGAAATAGGGAGTGTGTGTGAGAGAGAAAGATACAAAGATAGAGGTATAGAGGGACAGGGGTAAGCACATGGAAATGGGGGATCAAACGGAGTTTTAAGTGACCACTTTCTTCAAAAAAAATTAATATTGGATGAGAAATTGAAGATAGTTATGCTCAAAATTTGAAGATGTAACATAAAAAAGAGTTGTAGTGATCTAAATCTACTTTCTAAACTACTGATTTATTTTTAAAATGGTGGATATTAAGGGGTTGAAATAGGGGGAGCACACAAAGTGCTCCTTTTTTGGAAAAAAACATAACATAGTGTCTAGTGTGCTCCCCTTAAAATGTTATTTTTAAAAATTCTTTCAAATATCGTTACAATGAAAAATTAGCTAATACCATGTAGTTTATGCCTATTTTTTTTATAATTTTTTTATGAATATATGATTTTTCACTAATTTTCAAAGTGGACACATCTTGAAAAATAAAAAATTGAGCATTCTCCGCCCTAATTTTTTTGTAAATTAATTGAATTTAATAATTTTTTTGAATGTGTATAGAATAGATTCTACTTTATAAAATGCAATTTGTTTTTTATTAGATAAGCAGGGAAATGGCCCTGATCCTGTGAACAACCAGAACTTAAAAGAAAACAAGGTGGATAAAACAACACCACCAGCCAGCAATAAGAAACAACATATCCAAGGAGGCACTCAGGCCAAAAAATAGAACTGTAACCATGGAACCACTATACCTAATAAAAAATAGGAGATTACTACAATGGTTCTTTCAATCATGAAGACCATTTATCAGGTCCACCATATACCAGCAAGTCCAAAACCATAGTAGAGCTATTTGGAAATAATAGACTGGAATATAAAAACCAACCGACAAAAAAAGTAGAGTAGTCATATACCACCAACCAGCAATAAGAAACAACATATCCAGGGAGGCACTCAAGCCAAAAAAATAGAATTGTAACCATGGAACCACTATACCTAATATAAAAAAAAGAGATTACTACAATGGTTCTTTAAATCATGAAGACCATTTATCAGGTCCACCATATACCAGCAAGTCCAAAACCATAGTAGAGCTATTTGGAAATAGCAGTCCGGAATATAAAAACCAACCGACAAAAAAAGCAGAGTAGCCATATCAAGAAACAACATAGGAATAATGCCAATCATTGGCATTAGCTAACAAATCCCCTTGATCACCAAACTGAGAGACCAAATTCCTCCAATCTAGGCCAGGTTCAATGGTAACAACAACCATTCCAAGAGTGGGAAAGACAACCCCACTCCCAACCACCAAGAAGATAAGCATTCTTTGAAAGTTTGAGACCATGCAGACTCTTCAAAACTGCCAACCAACAACAAGCCTTATGCTTAAAAAGCCACATTCTAGAGCCATAACTAATCCTCTCCAATAACCAATTTGCTTCCATCTAATTATTGCAGATTGCAAAAAATTTTGAAACCAACAGATCATGAGGCAACCATCTCACAACACTCTTAACTCTAAGAGATCCCAATTCAAATCTGAACACTGCAAAATAGTTGTAGAAGCAAATAAACTCTGCCATCCAACTTACCTCTCTGCCTCCATAGGAGAAGTTACCATGAGAACCCTATCCACAACAGCAAAGAGTCTCCAACATACCCAAACTCCACCTCGATAGGAGTGGTCTCCACCTCAATTGGAGCTTCAAGGGAGAAAACTTGTTGAAGAAGCGTAAGCAACCCACTCGACTCTCATAACCCTTCTCCACCTCCTTAGGAGAGGACTCCACCTTAATAGGAAACACCCTCTAAAGAGCCAGGAAGGTAGCACACACCCCCGTAGAGAGAGTACACATAGTAACCATGGGCAAGAAGAGCACTTGGGCCTTCAACGAGAACTTTGGAAGTAACCCCACCAACAAAAGCATCAGCAATCCTTGCACAAGCAAGGTAGAAATTCCAAAAAAAACCCACAAAGGCATCCTCCAGCCTCACATACAACTTCCTCAAAAGAGCTATCAAACCAGCCCCAACAGGAGCTAGACCAACCAGATATTTGGCTAACAAAGTCAATAGGAACTTAGGAAGCAACCCCACCAATGGAGACATCAACAAGCTTTGCACAAGCAAGGTAGAAGTTCCAAAAAATAAACCCACAAAGGCATCCCCCAGCATCACATGTATACAAATTCCTCAAAAAAGCTATCAAACCAACCCCAACAGGAGCTAGACCAACCAAAGAATCAGCTAACAGAGCCCACAAAAATTTAAAATACATTAACTCAGAAACCACCTCTCCTAAAACGATCAAAATATTGATCCCAACACCTTTGAAGATCATCAATAACAAGGAAAACTACAAAACAAGAGTAAACCCAACACCTTTGATACTCATCAACAAACCAACAAGGGGGAACACCCTTCTAGCAAGGAGGAAATTAAAGAATTCCTCATACACCATGTTCATCATTTCACAAAAGGCATACGAAATAGCTGAAACATTTACCAAGACAGAGCTACTACCGAGGACAGAAACGTGGAACCCAACATCAAGGAGAAGGACTCTTGTCATCAACATGGCAAAGACAAAGTAGAGCAACAAGAGAGAAAGAGCCAAACTGCACATCCACAACCACAAAGCAACCCAGGAAATAGGAAGGGCTAAAAACCTCAAAGACCCACAAGGGCACACAGGAGAAAGCAACAATCCCCAACCCCACTGGAGAATGAAAGGAGACATGCACATTGTTGCCAATAGTAAGCCCCAACACCAACAAAGAGGAAACAAGAGAACAACATTCATCCTACCAGTCAAGGGCACCCCTAAAAAAGGAGCACCAACCCCACAGGGAAAATCCAAAGCAATAATGAAGACTTCCCCCCAGCTAGAGAATGCCCTCCCTCCATCAAATGAATAAGCAGCAAGAAGCTTCATCAGGTTGAAGTTAATAGTGCAGATATCAAGCACCAATGTGCCAAAAAGCTCACCTGAACCGATACTTTTCATTCAATTAAAATACCAAGCACAACAATATTTTCCTTCAAGGAGACATTGCATAACAACAAATTAATTTGAGCTCCAAGGCCTGCGAGGGCACCACAAAGAACAGCTCAAGAAACTTTGGCCAGACACCCATCCTTCAGAAATAGGAACCACATTGAATGAAACCAAGGACCAAGCCCAAGCTTCCACCACATACAACAGATCATCAACCTCCAACAAAGAAGAAGGATTGTTGCAGCCCATGGGAAAAGGAAAAAATAGAGCAAAGCTAGAGTCAAGCTTCCACAATAACCAGCCAAACTGGTATTCCTGGGGGAAGGTAGCTTCAAAAGCTCCACACTACCAGAAGAGCCCAAGCACCAAAGGAGGGACATCAACCATTGAAACAAAGCCAACAGAAAACCAAAAAACCGCAAGAGGCAAAGACCACACCATAGACCCCAAAGTACAAGAATCTTCATTCACAACAGAACCACCCAACAAAGAGCAACCTCTAGATTGGAAACACAACCAATGACTGGCAGGGAGAGATGAGCCTCACAAAGCAAACACAACATCAGCATCAAACCTCTGAAATCTAGAACACAGGAAAACCATACTCGCTTGAACAACACCCAAAAAATGGAGGCATCCTAACAACATAGGGGCAAGAGAACTAGCCATAAACGGCTCATAAATAGCGAAACCAGCATTGGGATAACTCAGGAAGAACTCATTGTCATCATCTGAGTCTGATCCACCATCTCCATCCTCTTTAGAAAATTTCAAAATGCCTGAGATTCTCCCTTTCACGCTCGTGCATGCCATCCTCTAATCAATATAAAATGCAATTTGTTGAAAATTTCAATGAATGGGTAATAAATGAAAGTAAAAATACCATACATAGGTTATTCACCAAAAATGGAGACACTAGCAAAAAAAATTAAAGATCAAAACCTTAGCATATTTAAAATGTAGAAAAATTACATGGTTAGAAATCTAAGAGAGATTTCAATGTTATTGTGGTTTTTTTTAACTTGATATTAAAATACATGCAAACTTGATGGAGAGCAACTTGATATTTAGTTATTTTTCTATATTTTGTAGAAAACATGTCTATAGGTATTGACATGCAAGTCCAAATCTTTGTGTTGGATTCCCAATAAAAATCCAATCCTAAGGGTTAGTAATACCCAAGGAAGATACAAATGTGAGTACATTATAACACACTCACATTTATGTGAAGTAAAAATATATTATATCCTCCTTCTCTCCCTCTTTTTGCATCTCTACCTCTATCTTCTTCTCTCCCTCTCTCTCCCCCTCCCCCTCTTCACAAAATAATATATCTATCTCTCTAATTGTCTCTCTATCACTCTCTACATATTTCTCCTTCTATATCTCCCTCTCTTTATCTTTATCTCCTTATCTCTCCATCTCTTTCTAGCTCTCTCTCTCCCTCTTTAGATCTATCTCTCCCTCCCTCCATCTCTATCTCTACCTCTCTCTCTTTCTATTCCCACATTTCCCTATCTCCTCCTCTTTCTCTCTCCATCTCTATTTGTCTCTCTACTTCTCTCTATCTTGTCATTTCTCTCTTTGTATCTCTCTATATCTCTCCCTTTCTATATATTGTTCTTTCTCTCCCTCTCCATATCTTTTTCTACTTATATTTCCCTATCTCTCTCTATCTACCTATCTCTCTTTATCTCTCAATAGCTTGCTCTATAAATATATCTCCTTCTCCTCCTCTCCCTCTCCCCTCTATATATTGATTTATCTCTCCCTCTCTCCCCCTCTTGTCTCTCTCTCCCTCCCTAGACCTATATCTCTACCTCTCCCTCTCTATCTCTATGTCTCTCTCTCTTTCTCTTCCCAAATTCCTCTCTCTCCTCATACTACCCTATAATCTCTCCCTCCTCTCTCCCTCTCTCCCTCTCTCCATCTCTATTTGTCTATCTATATACCTATTTATCTCCCCTCTCTCTATCTACCTCTCCCTCCCTCCTTTACCTCCCTCCCTCCTTCCCTATCTCCCCCTCTCTATCTCTACCTCTCTTTATCTCTCTTTCTCTTCCCATATTTCTCTATTTATCCCTCTTTGTCTCTCTCTTTCTCTCTCCATATTTCCCTATGATCTATCCTCATGTCTATCCCGTCTCTGTCTGTCCTGTCCTTCATCCCAGTTGTCTGTGTCTGGAACTATCCTGTGTCTGCGATATGCCATCATCGCATCGCAATGCATATCCCGTCTTAGCATGTCGTAATGTCGTTTGTTTGTCAATAACCGGATATGATCACCAGTCACGTAATGGTCATCGCATCATCCGTCATTTCGCAATCAAATCATTGCCTGTAACTATCGTTTCCTCAATGCATGTTTTGATGTTCCGTGATTTCACGTGTCGTCGGCGTAAAAATGTTGATAGTTTGTGTGTGTACCGTAATGATCATCGCATCGCCCATCATCACTGTCGTTGATATCATCATCATAATCATCATCATCATTCTTTCTCCTCTCCTGAACCTATCTCCACTCTCCCCTCCCTTATCTCTCTCTATATCCCCCTCTATGTCTTCTCATATTTCCCTATCTCTCCCTCCTATATCCATCTCTATTTGTATATTTATAGAGCTATCTCTCCCCCTCCCTCCCTATCTCTACTTCTCTCTATCTCATATTTCCTCTCTCTCTCCCTCCCTTTACTAATTTCTATATATCTCCTCCCTCTCTCTTTCTCTCTCCACTTCTATCTCTCCCTCATTATATCCCTCTCCCTCTCTCCCTATTGGAATATTTAGAGTAGGTATAAATTTGAGCATGCTATAACATTCTCACATTTGTTGGAATTCCAAAAAATGGTAAAAAGGCATGTGGATCCTATAATTATGGACCCACATACTCTATTTTTACCTAAAATATATATTTTATCTAACAAAAAAACACACTTTTCATGGTTTAAAAAAAATATGAATCATTGTTTGGTAATTCCGCCACTTTTCTTTTCTTTTTTAATGTAGAAGAACCAATTTTTATGTTTTTAGATTGATTCTGATAGTATGAACTAAATTTTTCATGTATTGAAGATTTGAAATTATGATTATCATGCTTTATGTTTAAATTTGATAACATACAATTGTTGTTTTCATATGTTTTAGTAATTGTATTATTTTGATAGAGAATTGAACATTATAATAAGGAAGTTGGTGAAAAACTCATATTTTGGAGAAGTGTGAATGCAAAAATGAACTAGATAGCGCCATACAATTAAGAAATAAAATCCTAGATTTCAAGGTGTGTCATATTTTCCTTTGTCCCTTTTGTTCATTCCCCTTTCTAATCATAGTTTATGTTTGAAATTTAATGGTTGAAAATATATAAATAATAGATTTATAAAGAGAAAAGTAGGAAAGTGAATTCACAAAACAAGTCACTTAGGAAATTTGCGTGCAAACTCAATATAAAGGTTTTAGGATCTTCTAGGTTTATTTTGAATTGATTGGAATAGAAGTTAAAACTTATACATAAAGTCCTAGGCTTAATATTCTTTATGAGTCAATTTTAAGGGGAAGATTCAAATCTACAAGATAGGGGACTATATCTAATACTTGGAGTGTTAGATCCATTCCCCCAAAATTTTGTTCTAAATTTAATGTTTTGTAAACCCTTACTTTTTATCTCTCTAAGTATTGTTAAATATGGCTATAAAAAAAGTAAAAGAATGCATAGGGTATAAGCTTAGATGATTAACCAACCATCCCCAAGATGAAATTATGATATTGATTTTTATTTTTGTGTTATTGAGGATTTATGGTTACTTATTTTATAGTAATCGATGATTTTTGTATACTAGGTGTCAATGTGTGAGCCTTAGAAGGATCTTACTGCTTGTGCTACAACTACATGTTATTATTTTTCTTGTGAAATCTATAGGTTCATGTTCACTACATACTAATAGAGAGATGGTTTATCTTTCTATTTATACATATTGCATCGCATGACGTCATAGATGGTTTATCTTTCTATTTATACATATTGCATCGCATGACGTCATACTTATTGGGAAAGTAGTCCTAATATAGATAATCAATAATCTAGGATATTATGAATCCTTAAAATAATGTGATCAATAGAGTTATATGCATTGCAAAAAATAATCTAGTAGCAAAGAGGAAAGGCACGTGAAATCATATAAAACTACTTTCACATGAGATATAATATTTTATGCAAGAAATCCTTATGAGAAAAACCCCACTAGTAAAAGAACACTTCATAATTATATTAATTAGGAATAGACTTATCATTTCCTTAATCTCTCATTTCCTTATCATAACTTACCATACAAGTGAATGGGTCTAAGATTCCACTCCATCCTAACCTAGAGTCCTCAAGTGAGTGGTGTAGATCATATTTTGATAAGTGTTGAACAATATTTGTATTCTTTCAATATTTTTATGATTTTATTTTGATTCTTTATCGTACCATGAATCAAATAATCTCCACGTCTTATTCATGTGATCAATATAGAATTCATCTTTATGTAAAGGAAATGACAAAAGACTTAAAAATGGGAGTAACATGAAGCTGAGAATATAAACAAAAGGGAATGAATGAGGTTACTTCATAAAATTAATAAATTGAACACCATAGAAGAAGATATATCATATTTTCCAATTGAAGATGAACATGAAGCATCCACTTACGGCATAAAGGAGAAGAATTTGGAGAAATAAAGGAAATGAATGCAAAATATTTGTGTAATGAGGAAATTGAATCCAATAGTTGATGGTACATCATATTTCACATTTGAAGATGATATTAAATAAATTCCTCCTTCACCTATTGAAAATACTATAAACACTTAAAATATTGAAAACACTATAAACACTTCAAATATTGAAAATACAATAAACATTCCAAATATTGAGTCAAGTTTACCATTGAGAACACCTCCTATAATTTTGCATAGAAAACCTAAGTTTTTAATTGAAATATGAATGATGGTTGATAAGATTCCTCCCAAATGTACTTGTTTAAGAAATATGACCAAAATATGGAAATTATTTTTGAAAATGTAAAACCAAATAAGATGTCAATTGTTTGTTGAAATGAAGATAAATCTTAAGTTTAGACCCATAATGAAGATACTTGGCCTAAGAACATTGGATACTAATAGTGAAAAATCTATTGTAAAAAATCTAATAAATGCATATGAAAGTGTGGTTTCAACCTCACACACCAAAGATATTAATGCTGCATTGTATATAATTACATAAAAAAATGTAAGTAATCAAACAAAGAAAGCTCTCCTAATAAAGAAAACAATTCAAGCACTAAAAATAAATAAAAAACACTAATGAAAGCCATTAGAAGGCATGAGAGAGTTGAACAACCAAATAAAATGAACTATGGGCATTCTCTATAGAATCCCACAAAAAGATAAAGTTATAATTGAAGCCTTGAGATCTAGAATGAAAGAATTTTGGAAAAATAACACAAGAGTATCACCTAATCAAAGAGATGTAAAAAATAGAGTTGGATGTCAAAATCATGAGCCACATCCAAATATTTTTTTGGATATGATTAAAAAAAAAAAATCTCCAAGCTTGTAGAGATGTATCCTCAAATTAAAACTAGCCAAAGGTATTTTGAAATGTATTTTTTTTTGTCAACATAAATTACACAAACACAACTTGTTATCATAGAGCACATATTGAATTTTCTAGTAATTATGATGTTTATTAGCATCTATGTGTAGGTTTTCATACTAATGGGAATTTTTAGAGTGTATGATGAAGGCTCCACCTAAATCTTCAAGAGACTTTATTTCAAAAAAATTATGTGAAGGAGTGGATGAACAATTATTTTACAAGAAATCATGTTTAGATAAAAAATGTAATAGTTGTGGTGGCTTGCAGTACTTGAAAATTGTGTATATATGGAGAATACACATGCAATTGGAACTAAAAAAGTAAGTTTTACAAAATATAATTCACTAGAATACCATCTAAAAGATGATAAAGAGGTTAAAAAGTGTGAATTGATGAGTGAAAATATACCAACATATCAATTTATGTCTATTTTTTAAGAGAATACAATGTATGAGTAATCAAGACATACCCAAAGAGCTCAATGGTTGGAAATAAAATTCAAGTTATGAAAGGACACATTTCCACTTGGTACCATCATTTCAATTATAAAGTTTTCAGAGAATTATACACCTCAACCATATAATGAGGTTTAGTCGCAATACTACAACTCCAATCAAGTGTGCATATAGAATTCATTCATGCACTTGATAGTACGAAGGAAGATAGGAATATTTTGAGGGAGTATCATTTTTATATCAGTGATGATCACACACACTCTATAGAGCTTTTGCAAGGCTTCTTTCATATGCTCTATGATAATTTGGCTAGCAAGAATATCACATTGGTTAGCATATGATATGGTAAAAAAATTATACATAATCATTCAAGAACTCCCAAATGTTTTATTGGTTGATTAGGATGCATAAGATGATGGATGTTCAACATATATGAAATTTATTAGAGTCTGAGCATGTGTTAAAAGAGCCTTAGCATGAGAAGAGTTCAACTAAAAAATATAGTAGAAATTCAATAGATGTGACATATATCATCAAATACTGTAGTGCTACAATAGGTCTAGGTAATTAATGTAAGTATAAAAGTTATAGACTTTTTTGGTTGGTAGATAAAACTAACATTGCAATATATGAGGATTGTTGTACATTGATAAGATTGAGTGAGCCCCACTCTTTTAGAATCTCAAATGTAGGTTGATGGACTATTCATATGAGGTAAATGGCATGCTTTTGTTCTACATGTATAGATTAGGCTTGGAATAAGTGTGATTCAAAAGAGTGGTTTGATTGTTGGTGTGATGGAACTCTAAGACAACTTGTGAAGTATCAAACAACTCATAGCTCGATGGAATCATTAGTTGACTTTGACTAAATTTTAGATCTAGTTCGACTAGGTATTATAGTTCTATTTTATCTTATTTTGTTGTATTTTTGTATCGTTTACTAAGTTCATCTTATTAATACATAGATTAATACAATACATGTTTATGCAGTTATTACATATGAAGATAATGAAGGAGTCTATTATTAATTGTGTCAATGTGTTGAGGTAAAAAATAAATTGCATGCCCCTATAATAGATGGAGAAGACATTCAGTATCCTACTAGATCAGTGGTTATTATTGTTGATGAGTTTTTTTGCACTGTACAATATAGATAAAACAAAGAGTGCTCTATCTCTCTTGAAAGGAAACTTTCATTAGAAAACTTCAGAAAATAATCCCCAAAGCTTTGGATGTCAGGTCTTGATAATGTAAACATGACTTAGATGTGGTTAATATGATTTTTGGTTTCACAAGGGGCATTTATGGTTCAATAAAGGATAGAAACTTATAAGATTGAGGATTTATAAAATCTGAGGATTGGTTAAAACCCTAGTTGTATTTTTAGATCGGCAAACTGAAAATGACTGTAAATCATCAAATATGGAAAATTTGGTGATGTTTTTTCCTAAAACGAACCCATATTTATAAAAAAAAATCAAAATATAGAGGGTTTAGAAATATCCTAATCCTAAAACCTAAGACCAATTATAATAATGGCTAATGTTGTAGACAAGAAAATCCCCATAAAACCTATTCTTACTTAGTCAAGATCAAATATACAATGCCATAGAAATGGTGGAGTGTCCCAAGGAAAAGTGAAAGATTTTTCAAACTATGAGCATTCATACATACACCCAATTGCTTGCATGATATGAACAAACATTCATAGTTGAACCATTATAAATTAAAGCTTAGACTAACCATACACTATGATTTACAATCAGCGAACCCCAAATGGTATGAGCAATAGATTCATACAATATCCTTAACATTTTTCCATCATTACAAATGAACTAAAGCAAACATTTGAGAAGAAGAAACAAGAAACCATAAAGCCTTCAAACTTAACTCAAAATCAATGATCTAACTATATTAATTTCTCTAGCATTACTTGCTTAAGAATTTCTAGTCATCTCTCTCCTTTACAAATGAATAGACATGAGCATTTTATAGATATTACACTTCAAATCAAGGGCCAAGGTTAAATCCACATCAAGGGCCCAGATTGCATTTGCAATTAATATTTGGGATACATTAAATTATGGCAACATGTGCCTCATTTTCTTCCAATCAAATAATTATGTTACAAATTTGAACCTAGGACAAATAAATATCCCCTTCCTTTATCCTAATGATTATCCATTTTGGAGAAATAAAAATAACCTCCAAGTTGCCCCTCCAAAACAATTTTCTAGTTGGCATACTACTTGGCACAAATTCCCATGAGGATTGGCTTTAAATATTTGGTTCATCTTTTAAATTTTAATTTTGAGTCCCCCTTGACAATGAATAAGGCCTCACACAAATCCATATGTAGGCCCATCTTAACCATTTGACTTATTTAATTTCATCCCTTAATTAAATTACAATTCCCTCTAACACATTACACCATTTCATATGTGGGTCCTTTAATTAATTTATCCCTTATCTCTCCAAGCATCCTGAGAAGCACCTGTTACATAAAATATCATAATTTAAAACTCCAAAAATATCATTAATGCTTGATAAATTTCCCTTATTTAAAATATTAAAATTTATCAATTTGAGATCCATAGTCCATCATGCAAGTATTCATACTTAAATCATAAAATAACATCTTAAAATCATCAAATGCATGAATAAATTATCAAAATCATCAAATTTGGACCAATTCAAGTCATTTACAAGTTTTTCCAAGTTTAAACATACCTCTTTCACCTTTGCAACATCTTGGTGGAATCTTCACAAATATTCACAAGCTCCAAGTGAAAAAAAATGGACTCTATTTGGTGAGTGTGAGTTAAGAAGAGGAAAAGAACAACACTCCAAATGGTGAAAACATAGAATGAGATAAAAGAGATGATTTTTTTTATTGGCTCTTCCCATTTGGCAAGCACCAAATTTTGTGCTCACCAAATGGGCTTGGTATGGCCAAGCCTTAGGCTCAGCCATCCAAGCCCATTTGGTGAGTACCAAACATGCAATTTTATTTAAAATGGGAAAGTGGCATCTTTTTGTGTCACAACTTGGTGCACATACACATAGTGTTACTTTATTCATCCCTGGTTGTGTGGCTTAGTGTTTCAAAGTTATTATGGGAGGCTAGTGTCTGAGAGTTGAACCTATTTCTTGTGCTTCTATCAAGAAAAATGTTGAATTATGAGAGATTTTTGATAGAGAGAACTTTACCCTTTTTTCCATGCTATAAGAGGATTCTGTGTGTAACACCCCCACCAAAGAACCCTAGAGGACAACACATCAACTACACTAATGATTTTTTTTTTATTTGAAGTGCAATAACAAGAAATGTAAATCATATCTAAACATAACACATAAGCTAAACCATGTCCTCTAAGGTTCAATAATTGCATTACAAACAACCCACTTACAAGACCTAAACACACATCAAGGATTAAATAACTACAAGAGTTCATTTAAATCCATTGCATTAAATGAATAAACACAATCATCATATACATCATCATTAAACATCATATAATAAGAACCAATGGGTATATATACATTCTACATTACGTGGGAGTACATCATTACATTGATACAAACTTACATCAATGCTTCCCTGAATACAACGGGAAGAGTACATTACATGATACATATGATACATAGGGTAAAAACATATCATTAGCAACTGTCTCTTCAAACTAGTAAAAGATTTGGAATCTGCTACAAGGGTACATCCTCCACACTCACGAACAACAGCAAGGGAAACCAAATGGAGTAAAAAGAACAATCCACCTGACCATGTGGAACCCTAAGGTCCACCCCCCGTGCTAGGAGCTAACAATAAGGTCCCTCCAAAAATAAGTCAAGAAGATAGAAGGATTAACACAAAAGGACAAATCAAAGTTCCAACATAGCACCATAAAACATATCACATAACATGGATATCGCTTACAACATAGACTTCTCATCCAGAGGCACACATACAACAAAAGGGAAACACAAAACTAGGGATTGCTAGACTGCAATAGGGAAGAATGTCATCACATGGTCCTGGCATGGGTTATCTTGACAATCTCTCACTTGACATCGACCCCCATCTATGGTTATCCTGAAAGTCTCTCACTAGACACCAGCCCCATAGGGTGACACATGTGGAACCAACATTCCTTTCATGAGGAAAAGGAAGTTGATCTTGCCAACCAGGCCTTCTCAACCCATCCTTAGCCTAAATGAGAAATACAAGCATGGGTGAGGCATCCAATTATCTTATTTATGTGAAAATTACCCATCCCCCCAATTCATTAATTAGGTTATCATTGAATTAAGAAACTCTCCAATGGGTTATCCTGACAATCTCTCACTAGATGTCGGACCCCATTGAGAGCCACTCCCCCTTCTTGCAACTAGAAGACCCTACACAACAAGCAAAGTAAAAACCATCACATGAATCTCACATATAGTGCAAGGCATTGAACATCTCGCTCACATATCTCATCTCATTTTAATCCAAAAAGACATCCCTTAAATTAAAGCATTATTGAAACTACCTTGTCAATCACTTTACTTATCCACATAGTTCAATCAATAGATTATTTATCACAGGATGGATTACATCATTTATAAGCAACCACCTCTATTGTACTAGAACCCTAATATTACAATAATAACAATATTATAATTTACGTAGCAAATTATTTTATTAACTTGATAACCATTCTATCTACTCTAATAAGGATATTCACATATTCCTAAAATCCCCTATATGCATTCAATTCTTAACTATTTACATCATGGTAATTTACAATCTAACCATTAAATAGTTATAAAAGCAATCAACATTTATTAAACAATACAAGGATAACCTAGCTAATTTTATTTAAACAAATCCTTTTTAATTAACCGAGTTTAAGTAAATCAATTGACCCATTTAGTTACTCAATTACTTATCAACATAATCAGTCATTTACTTGTGCAGAATTATTCTTTCATTAGAACCATAATATCTACACACACACATAATAAATCATCTTTTTCATTCATTTAATTTTTTTCCAATTGAGCATCTTATTTTATCATCTAATTGAACAAATTATTTATCAATTGACTTAACAACATTCAAAGTAAAATTTGCTTTCAATGAATGAAAAAGAAGAGAATTAATAGTTAATTTCTTCCCATCTATTTAACTACTCTAATTATGCATGTAATAAAACAAAGAGTTACTATGATATATAATCCATAGCTTAATTTGAATTTTATACTACAATGGTAATGCTTCAGCTAATATATAATTCACAAATAACTATACAAACCACCTCTTGGTACCCATACCCAAATCATTAATTTTCCATTTAGATTTCTTTAACTAACTAACATTTTTTAATTTCCACTCTAATCCAAAATATATATATATCATAACATTTTTACACGTAGATTTATACACACACCTATATATTTTATCCATTAAATGCAACATATATATTTGTATGTATCATATTACCCACAACAAGAACAATCACAATAAAATATTATATTATATTATATATATATAAACATTTAATTGATAGGAACGATAATCCAATGATATCAACTTTCCATCTATATATATAAATATCCCATTGTCTTTAAAATGTAAACATAATATCAATTGCAATTTAAAAAATGAAACGCCAATCTAAAACCACTTGAGCTAACTCCCACACAACAACTAGAACACAGGGAAATGGAAGCATGCGGTATAGATGATAGGGGAGAGAAAGTGGACAAATGTATCTTAGGTAGCATAAGAACAAAGCAATTTGCAGAAACACCCACAAATCATCAAATTAAGGAAGCACTCAAAATCACAACGTAACATTGTAAGTTTTGCTTGTATTCACAGTGCGGGCAATCGCGCATGTATAAAGGACGCAAGTTGCACATACTACACACATTTGTAAGCCCTATTGCAATACAAAAATAGTTGACCAACAACTACACAGGGATGGATGATGGCACACATTCTTCACACACCGGCAATCCTTATTGCATTACATATACAGTTGGTTATTAGGTGCACATGGTTGACCCTCATGTGCAGGAAGCAAGACGTTGGGAGGGGAATAAAGCAAAAGTCAATACCAAGCAATACCCAATGTATGAATTTGAAAGTGACACTCATGCATCTAAATCATATAAATTTGGAAATGACACTCAAGCAATACAAAAGGTGTGTGAGTTGTTTGACAGATTGTCTCATTGATTCACGGGTTTCAAACAAGAAAAAAATCTCAAATATAGAAACAATAACAATTCTCCAGCAACATATCTGGCAAGATTTGTGTAAGGAATAGTTGATGGACAACTACTTAAAATATTATTATTTATAGTGTAAATATTATGCTGCTAGTCTGTTAAAGAATCAAAACTAAATGTGTAATTGAAACATTGTGTGGGGAGGCATGGAGTAGATTTGATATTTTAGAAATATATGAAGGTTGTACACCTATATTAAACTTAAAGAAGCTTTTCCCAACCCTCAACTAACAACATGGGACTGTGAGGGAATGTCCACATGAGGGTTTCAGTATGCTTAAGGAAAGAAATACGAATACTCAATTAATACCAATGTAACTCGAGATTAAGTGAAGGGTTTAGATGAATCGATCTTCACAAGGAGAGAATTTGACCCTTATCGGGCTTGATTCTTAAGGAAACTATTTAGCATATAATACCTAAAGAAATGAAATAAGAATATCATCCACCTAGAAGGGAATAAGGTGCAGATCTTGACTCGTAGACCCAACAAACATCAATCACTCAGTATTTTGAACCAAAAAGAGGATAAATCAAACCTACAACCAAAGCATGCAAGGAGGAACAACAAGAAGAGACACAGAGAGAGAGAGAGAGAGTACAAGCTGAAACATTGTCTTAAGAAGCTCTTTCATGCAAATGCATTTGGATTTAATGAATAGGCTTTAGAAAACCTTCAAACAAAAACAATGGCTACAAGAACTTTCCAAAATACAATGACAAGAGAAGAGACAAATTATAGGAATACAATGATTGCAAAATATTTAGATAAAAATGCTTATTTTTATTTATTTCAGAATGAAGTTAAAATAATTGGAAACCACATTTTCAAGCAATTTCATGCAAACAAACATTCATTTCAAACATAAAGATAAAATTCAGAAGAACATTGGAACCTGGTTCCAATCACCAAGTAAAGTTGGAGATTTGATGTCCAGATGAATCCTCTGCTGCAACAACCTCCTCTTTGAACACCCCCCAATCAGTCCTTTTGATATTTCCCAATTTTCCCCATAAGATCTGCAACCTCCAAAGAAAATATTTTGCAGCCCCAAACCCTTTCTTCTCTTCTGGGCAACCAAAGATCTTCCCACCATCAGCCCAAAACCGAATCCCTCCCCAAATTCTCCCAAAAGTATAATTATTAACCTAGGAAGGCTATTGATTTTCAAAAACAAAAATTAGGTAAAAATATCACAAAATAACAATTTTCTATTCTAAAAATAGTTCGAAGTCACACATGTGCTTTGAAATAGCCTTTTTCTATCTCTTTAGTTGTCTTTATCGTTTATCCATTATCTCCTTCTATTTAATATTTTATTTTATATTATAATATTTTCCCACCTTTTGATTTATTAAAAACTCAACATTAAAAAAAAAATCTTTATATTTCATTTTTAAAATACTTTTTACTTAGCAATTTGATTTAATAAATTAATTAACCAAGGCAACTTAAATACTATTTATCAACATGATTTATTTAATATTTTATTTAATTAATCAATTCATCAAACAACATTATTAAACAAATTTTATTCAAACAACCCAAAGCAACATTTATCAAACATCATGAAAGGGTGAATCGTGGAGGGGCACTACATCCTCCCCCTAAGGTTTGACTTACTCCTGGAAGTCTCAAGGTTAGAATAAAACATACACACATTAGTTCTAAAATTTGTTAAATAATACCATGTTCACCTTTCCTTAAACGTAAATACAAGCAACATCAAATAATCAAGCAACCAAATATCAAACAATTACCTAAACATTAATCAAGGTCGAGAAGCAGGACCAACTGACCATCAATAAAAAACAAGGTGACAAATTAGATACTCATCCTCTTTGAGGATGATGGCTAGGGTAGGGGACCATACGTTATCTTTGTTCAACAATTTCCATTGGGTTTAAGGCATACTCAGACCTGGCAATTCAAGTGGATTCAATGCCTAGTACCTGCAACCTATAGCAAACAATACAATTGAACATATATATAATCATACAATCAAGCACACTGTGAAAATAAATCGCAGCGTAGCAGGGTACTTACGAATGAGTAATGTGACATTGTCCCTTTCACAATGACACATCCAAAAACAACACTCAATAATTAGATCAACTCATAAACCATCTACTACATGTCAATCATCAAAGTTGATTCATTACATCAAAATGCTACACTTCCACAAAACGTAACATAATTATGCACACAAAGCACACATTTTTTATTAAATATTCATCATTTACATGCAAGACATTCCAATTTATTCATTTTACAACACTAAATCTCTTAACATATGCAACACAAGATCATGATTTTATGTCTTTTCAAAAGCAGAAAACACAATTTATCACTTCATAAGCACAAAATTATAGATTTAACACACATTCTTCACATACACACACAAATTCACATCATCAGGAAACACATCACAAGGCTACACAAGGGTCCATAATGCATCCCTGATAGAAAAAATATCGGTGCATTGCGCACTACACTGAGGGTCCTATCCTTTCCATCAATTTTTTGCACCATTGGACAAACATCACCAAGGGACAAATCTCAAGTTATAAGGAAAGGAAGACAAAAGGGAGAAAACATTGTCTCAAGAGTCTAAGCAGCTAAGACAACATAATGGGATTATATGTATCCTGACTACCTAGTGTATGAAACTAGGCTCTAATACCAAGTGTAATGCCCCCACCAAAGAACCCCAGAGGACAACATATCAACTACACTAATGACATATTTTTTTATTTAAAGTGCAATAACAAGAAATGTAAATATATCTAAACATAACACATAAACTAAACTATGTCCTCTAAGGTTCAGTGATTGCATTACGAACAAGCTACCTACAAGACCTAAACACACATCGAGGATTAACTAACTACAAGAGTTCATTTAAATCCATTGCATTAAATGAATAAACACAATCATCAGATATATCATCATTAAATATCATATAATAAGAACCAATGGGTATATATACATTCTCCATTACATGGGAGTACATTATTACATTGATACAAACTTACATCAATGCTTCCCTCGATACAATGGGAAGAGTACATCAAGAGTACATTACATAATAAATATGATACACAGGCTCAAAACATATCATTAGCAACTATCTCTTCAAATTGGTACAAGATTTAAAATCTACTATAAGGGTACATCCTCCATGCTCACAAACAATAGTAAGGAAAACCCAATGGAGGAAAAATCATAATTCACTCAACCATGTGGAACCCTAGGGTGCACCCCCTATGCTAGGAGATAAAAATAAGGTGCCTCCACAAAATAGTCAAGAAGATAGAAAGCTTAACACAAAAGGACAAATCAAAGTTCCAACATAGCACTGTACAACATAACATCACATAATAGAGACACCTCTTACAACATTGACTTCTTTTCTAGAGGCACACATACAATAGAAGGGAAACACAAAACTAGGGAATGCTAGACTACAATAGGGTAGAGTGTCATCGCATGGTTCTGGCATGGGTTATCCTAACAGTGTCTCAATAGACATTGGCCCCCATCTATGGTTATCCTGACAATCTCTCACTAGACATCGGCCCCATGGGGTGACACATGCGGAACAAACATTCATTTCATGAGGACAAGGAAGTTGATCTTGCCAACTAGGCCTTCTCAACCCATCCTTACCCTAAACAATCACTATAGGCATTGGTGAGGCATCCAATTATCTTATTTATGTGAAAAATACCCATCCCCCCAATTCATTAATTAGGTTATCACTGAATTAAGAAACTCTCCAATGGGTTATCTTGGCATTCTCTCACTAGACACCGACCCCCATTGAGAGCCACTCCCCCTTCTTGCAACTAGAAGACCCTACACAACAAGCAAAGTAAAAACCATCACATGAATCTCACACATAGAGCAAGGAATTTACCATCTCTCTCACATATCTCAATCACAAGAAATTATAAATAGGGAAAGGCATGGACCCTCTTGCACACATCTCAACACAAAACATTGCCAAACTACTTGCAAAGAGAATCCATCAAAAGAGCCACACATGCAAAAATACTCCCTCCTAGCCTCTGGAAACTGACCTTAACCACTTCCCAAGGCACAAAAACTTAACCAAACTTGCACAGAAGATAACATAAACACTTTAACCAATAGTCATGACACAATCAATTATTCATAAGTTACATGAAAACATTATTCAAGCAAGTACACAAATAATTGTGCAACCATAAACAACGCAATTTAAATATCACTTCCACATTTTATATTGCTCATTTTAACTTAACAAGACACATTATCTATAACAATCAATCAATCATCTCATTTTAATCCAAAATGGCATCCCTTAAATTAAAGCATTATCTCAACTTCCTTGTCAATCACTTTACTTATCCACATAGTTCAATCAATAGGTTATTTATCACAGGATGGATTACATCATTTATAAGCAACCACCTCTATCATAGTAGAACCCTAATAGTACAATAATAAAAATATTATAATTTACATACAAAATTCTTTTATTGACTTAATAACCATTCTATCTACTCTAATAAGGATATTCACATATTCCTAAAATCCCCTGTATGCATTCAATTCTTAACTAATTACATGGTAATTTACAATCTAACCATTAAATAGTTATAAAAACAATCAACATTTATTAAACTATACAAGGATAACCTAGCTAATTTTATTTAAACAAATCCTTTTTAATTAACCGAGTTTACATAAATCAATTGACCCATTTAGTTACTTAATTACTTAAATCAACATAATCAGTCATTTACTTGTGCAGAATTATTCTTTCATTAGAATCATAATATCTAGACACACACACCCACACATAGATATATATATATACATATCATCTTTTTCCTTCTTTTAATTTTTTTCCAATTGAGCATCTAATTTATACCGAAGGCATATCCAATATGAATTTGATCAAGCTAAAATATTCTATCGACGACTCATAATTCCCAGGAGATGATCAAACTGATCAGGGTTGTTATGGCTAATTTTAACAAAAACGTCCCTTTTCATTCATTGGTTGTTGGAATCACACAACAAAAATTCCCCCAACTTGTTGACGGTTGTTGCATGCACTTCGAGAACTCTATAACAAATTAGGGAAAAGAGCCTGCAAGTTGATTATGTAGATATTAGAGAGGCAATTGGTAATTTTGATGTCAAGAACAAGATTTAGCTCAAATGTAACAGAAAAGTAATTTTCTTGTGAATTGATAGGGAAGGCTGCAGAGTGGGAGAGAAAATTGTTGTTAAAAGGTTGTTTCTAGGTGAATTGAATAGGGTCATCAAGGAATTCATAACAAAAATAGAACTTATCAATGATGTCTCTCACCTAAATTTTCTTACATTACTTGGATTCTCCACACTTGAAGACATGAGGCTCGTGCTCCATAACCTTTTTTACCATTCTCCCTGCCTGTGCAAAAATGGGGGCTTTGGAACAAGGTATGGACATCCATCAAAGCATAAAAGGATAGATGAATTTTTTTTGATGTTGTAGTTGCAATTTCCCTAGTAGAAATGTATACAAAATGTGGAAGCATAGACAAGGCACATGAACTATTTTTCAAGATGCCTCAAACAAATGTGGTCTCATGGACTTCAATTCTTATAGGATATGCACAAAATGCATTTGTTGAAAATGCTTTAGAAATTTCCAAGAAAATGCAATGTCAGGTTTAAAGCTGAATTCCCTAACCTTTGATAGCATCCTCCCTGCCCATTCCAAAATGGGAGCTTTGGAATAGGGTATGGAAATCCATCAAAGCATGAAAGATAGAGGAACTTTTCTAGA
Source organism: Sequoia sempervirens (assembly GCA_007258455.2). NCBI lineage: Eukaryota > Viridiplantae > Streptophyta > Pinopsida > Cupressales > Cupressaceae > Sequoia > Sequoia sempervirens. The sequence continues at coordinate 138,871,179 of VDFB02000007.1, read as the reverse complement.
TATTATGGTCATGACTGTCTTAGTAGATATGCATGTAAAAAGTAGAAGCATTAACAAGGCACATTAACTATTTGACAGAATACCTGAAAACATGTCATCTCATGAACTACAATGATTGTAGGATATGCACAAAATGGATTTGTTGAAAATAGTTTAGAAACTTTCAAGCAAATGCAATTGGTAGGTGTAAAGCCATATTTCACAAGCTTTGCCAGTATCCTCCCTCCCTGTGCCAAAATGGGATCTCTGGAACATAGCGTGGAAATCCATCAAAGCATCATGGAAAGAGGATTTTTTTTTAGATATTCTAGTTGGAAATGCTCTGGTAGACATGTATGCAAAATGTGGAAGCATAGAAAAGGAACATGAATTGTTTGACAAAATGCCTCAAATAAGGTTATCTCATTAAAATCAATGATTACAGGATATGCACAAAATATATGGATTACATAGTAACCTACTTGAATTCTATTTGTTGTAGTATGAATAATCTATGAACCAGAGCACTTCAAAAGCTCTCTCTTACAAGTATTATGACCATCTATAAAAGATAATGTCTGTGGAAGAGATCAATTTCTTGACCTCAACACATTTAGACCCTGTTTTGTACCATTTTTGATGGTCTTGCATTTCATCTCGAGCTTCCTTGGGGATAACGACTTGAGGTTTACCAAGAGCTACAACCAAAAAATTCCCTTGTTATTTCATATAATAAAAATGGATTAGAAGATGCACACCTATGCCACAAAACTTGATTTCCTTAAAAATGAACATCTCGACCCTTGATTAATTACTATACCCATTTTGTAGATTGAAATAAATTCTTAAAAGAATGCAGATATAATGCAAAATTCCGTCTGGATTCTATTGGAGAGAAAATGAATCAACATATTGTTTGAGAGAAAGAAGGCGATGAAGATGGAGAATGGTGTGGTGATGAAGAGGAAGAATGGTGCACATATAGTTCTTTAATAATATTGTCTTGTCATTTGTTCATAGGCATGTGTTCAAAATGTGGAAGCAAAGACAAGGCACGTGAACTGTTATGTGGAATGCCACGTCCAACTAGCAAGTGTTTTTAGACTTAACACTTGCAATGGCTATAAATAGAGATAAAGTCGCATAATGATACAATTTTTGTCTACATTCATGCTTTTCAAATTGATTTGTCATGCACTAAAATACCCCAATTTTCATTTTTATAATTGTTTATTAATTGTTTGTGTATGTTTTTGCCATGTTGGCTTGTTCCTAACTATGATATTGTGAATTGATTTATAAATTTTGAAATACTATCACAATTCAATTTTTCAAGAGATATATTTGTTTGGCGTAAGTTTTAACTTCAATCTTAGAGACATCATTGTTTGTCTTATTGTATTGCTCAAAGTTGAAAACACATGGTTCTTGTGCTCAATCCAAGGTAGGGTTGATCTTGATTTTGGAATACTACTGAATCATGTTAAAATAAAAATATATATTAAAGAGAAGATGACTAATGTCAAGTTTAGTAAATAACTATAATTTAGTTCAACAAAGACAATTATTGAACCTAAGGGTCCATACATTAGCTCCTACCTTACTCATTTGTAAACCTAGAAGTAAGATGATGTACATATTGCAACAAGGACCTAGACTCAAAACCTAACTAAATCAATTGCCCATGTTTAAAGTTAAACAAAAGGTGGTATGACATAATGGCTGGATTTTCAATTAAATTGGAATGTAGTACAATGATTAAGATTGTACAACTATGTTACCAAAAAAAAAGAGAATTTGAAACTTGATGGCAATGATAATGCAACATAAAATGTGATTGAAAAAGTTGGATGCAAGAAACATATGCATGTATCTGTGTGTATATAATATATTAATTATTCAAAATAATTCAAATTACTTTATATAAACAATCTCCCCTGTTAAAATTTTGTGTGAAAAAAATCTATCTAAAGGAAATCTTCAGTTGGGTTTCTAATGCTTAATTTGACAAAGCTTCTAGGGGTAATCTAGGTTTAGCTGGGGCTGGTGTAGTGTTAAGGGATCATATGGTAGCATTGTTAAAGAGGGTTCCCTATTTCTTGGCAGTAAGCCGAATAATGAGGCAGAATGGGAAGTTTATTTCCATTGACTTCTTTGTTGGGGTGCAACCGTCTAGTCATGGAACGTGACTCTATGATTGTGATAAAGTCTCATAAAGAGAGGGAGATAGATAGATAAAAATAAATAGGAGGAAAAGATATACATAAAATTGAGGGATCAAGAGGGGGTGTGAGAGAAGGAGAGATAAATTATTAAATTTATTTTTAAAATAATATTATATTTATATGTTATATTCTATAATACAAATTATTAATAAAATAAATATATTTTTTATAATACAAATTAAAATATCTTTTTTTACTAAGAGATGGGATGGGGATAAATAGGACCTAAAGAGGAATAAAGAAATGGAGAGAGAACTATCTCTATCTCTTTATGTCTCCATGCATCTCTCTCTCCCTCTTTATATTTTATGCTAGATCTCTCTATCTCTCCCTCTTCTAATTCTTATCTCTCCCTCTCCCTTTCACTACCTCTTTATATACATATCTACTTTACCTCTCACCTCTCTCTATTTCTCTCCTCTCCCCCTCTCTATCTATTTATATATCTATCTCCCTCTCTATACCTCTCTCTATATATCACTCCCCATCTCTAGCTTTATCTTTCTATCTCTTCCTCTCTCATCCTCTATATATATTTATCTCTTCCATCTCTATCTATCCCTCTCTATATCTCTACCTCTCTTTCTCTACATATCCCTCTCCATATCCATCTCCATATCTATCTTTACATATATCTCTATGTCCATACCTCTCTCTCACTCACTCTTCCCCTCCTCTCTCTCTCCCTATTGCAGAAATAATATGAACCTATTGGCAACAAACCCTAATTATCTTCTTGATTGGATCCCTATATGTGAATGTATAGTTTACTCAATGCTATTATTTCTACATTGAGACCTTTATTGCACAAACAACATATTTTGATAAATGGCCCACCAATTGACCTCATCTATGTGTCATGCAAGTTTCTAATTACAACTATGATAACTTGTAAGGTGTGAGTAGTCAAAAAGGAAAGAGCATGGGGATTTGGAGAGAATCATGGAGTAGTCATGGAAATGTTAAGATAACACTACTTAGCTAACTAACCTTGATTTGGGTTTGGATATTTATGTATGGTGATGAATGTCTAAATTATATAGTAGTATACAACACATGATATTTTTGTACACTCATATATATTGTGTTCAAGGGTTGGAGATATTATCAGAATATTTAATAGGTGCAAATCCACAATATCTCTACTACTATAATGACTCATATGATCTTCTATGGAGCTTGATTATATCCCTAATTCAAAGGTCCTACCAATTGACTTCATGTAATGCACAAATGTATGTAAAAAAATGACCAAAATATTGCCTAATTGACCTTCCACACCTCTTCGACATACCCATTGCACACTAAGGTGCAATTGCTAGTTTTATCATCTAATTGAACAAATTATTTATCAATTGACTTAGCAGCATTCAAAGTAAAATTTTCTTTCAATGAATGAAAAAGAAGAGAATTGATAGTTAATTTCTTCCTATTTATTTAACTACTCTAATTATGCATGTAATAAAACAAAGAGTTACTATGATATATAATCCATAGCTTAATTTGAATTTTATACTAAAATGGTAATGCCTCAGCTAATACATAACTCACAAATAACTATACAGACCACCTCTTGGTACCCATACCCAAATCATTAATTTTCCATTTAGATTTCTTTAACTAACATTTTTCAATTTCCACTCTCCTCCAAAATTCACTAATATATATATAATAACATTTTTACACAGATTTATACACACACCTATATATTTTATCCATTAAATGCAACATATATACATTAACATATATATATTTGTATGTATCATATTACCCACAACAAGAACAATCACAATAAAATATTATATTATATATAATAAAAAATCAAAAACATTTCATTGATAGGAACAATAATCTAATGATATCAACCTTCCATCTATATATATATATATATATATATAAATATCCCATTGTCTTTAAAATGTAAACATAATATCGATTGCAATTTAAAAAAATGAAACACCAATCTAAAACTGCCTAAGCTAGATCCCATGCAACAACTAGAACATGGTGAAACAAAAGCATGTTATATATATGGCAGGGGAGAGAAAGGGGAAAAATGCATCTTAGGAAGCATAAGAATAAATCGATTTGTAGAAATTCCCACAAATCATTGAATTAAGGAAGCACTCAGAATCGCAATGTAACATTGTAATTTTTGCTTGTGTTCACAGTGTGGGTAGTCACTCAGGTATAAAGGATGTGAGTTATGCATACTACACACATCAGTAAGCCCTATTGCGATACAAAAATAGTTGGCCAACATCTGCGTAAGGATTGATGAGGGCATGCATTCTTCACACATCAGTAATCCTTATTGCATTACATATATAGTTATGTCAATAGTGTTTTCTGCACAATAACAAATCAGACAGAATATAATATCCTATCTCTCTTGAAAGGTAAATCTCTATTAGCAAGCCTCAAGAGATAACCCCAAAGTCTCTAATGTCAGGTCTTGACAATGCATAAACAACTCAGTGATAAATGTGAAAATGTCGGTAATCACAATGGGACCTTACTACAAGAAAATGCTGAATCTTTAATTTATCATATCTAGCAATATGATGATACTTCAATCCTAAATCTAACCCAAATGATAAAATAAATAACAAAAGATAAGGGTTTCAAAGAGATTTCTAGATTTAACACTATTCCTAAGATTAACAATGCAAATGAAAAATACTTGAAATGGATGAATCCCTCATAAACTAATTTCTACTTGACCCAAATGGATCTGCAATCTTGTAGAAATAGTGCAATCTTCTAAGGTGATAAAGATTTTCAGATCACGAACATTCATTCAAAACAACCCTATTGCAATCGAAATGAATAAACCCTCACAATTGAACTAAGCACAATGAATATAAAAGTCCAAGATAACTTTGCAAAGCAACTAACAATCAATTGGATGTGAAAAGTATGGACAAAGGATTGTTGCAACACTTCAAGCACTAAATCATAAACACTATCAATTTATCTAGCATTAAACCTAATGTATTTATCAAATAACTTAAGCAATTCCAAAGATAGAATCACAAGAACCATGCAAGATAAATCAACACAAGAGAATTCACCAAAAGCACAATGTCTCCAATTGTATTGAATCACCCAAAGTAACAACAATTCCAGTATTTTGTTATAGCACTTGCTCAAAATGAACTAACTTCTAATTTCTACTCTACTACTTAATTCACTCTAGCATCAAACTATATATCTTTCTATCTATCTAGCCCTTACAAATGAGGAAAAATGCCATATTAATAGAAACCCCCAAAGCATGTCGGCCTAAGTAGAATTTACAATAATAATAAATGGCCATAAAACAAGTCAGCCAAGAGGAATTAAAAATAAGATAAAATATGCATTAAATGCATGAAATCCGTCCAGATCGGCCTGGGATCTCCAATGTAGCTCAAACCAATGCATGCAAAATAATGGGGAAGCACAAATTTCGATGTATCCTTGCATTAACTGCTTTCCCCTTTGTCTTTATTTTGATACACCTTATCATGCACCATCAAAAGCACCTTGTCCAAGTCGGCCACAGGTGGTAAAGGCAAAACCTTAATTCTCCTTTCAATGGAATTAATATTTTCTCTTGATTGTTCCACCGACTTATCCCACTCAACCCTGTTGGTTTGATATTTCTCAATGATTGCAATATAAATGGCCACATCATCCAACTTATTTTCAGTAACTAGATCCTCAATGACTGGAGAATATACATCTCGCCACCATTTCTTCAACTATTCAAAGCTCAAATTCTTTGGTGAGAACTTCCTTCTCCCTATCATTACTTCAAAGAATGAGATGCATCTAACATGGATATCAGTCAGGGTATCCTCATTTTTCCTCCTCTGCTTATATATCTTCTTCAAAACCTTCTACCTTATTTGCAAAGCTTCAAACCATTTCCAAGGTTTTGTAGCTCTAGAGGAAGGGAGAATTCCATCACTCACCAGTTTATCCTTAGTGTATTCCATGATAGTTTTGGTCTTCTACAACAAGAGATCTAGATCCTCTTTATCTTGAGCTAATACATCTTTCAGCCAATCTTTTTCCCTCATTGCATCTCCTCTAGTTGAAAGGATGTCTTTAATAGAATCATCTCCTTTAGTCTACACCCCTTGTACCCAGTTCACTATGGAAAGAGTGGTGGCCTTCATTCTCTCCAGTTCAGATATAGTCTCTTGGGGCAAGAAATTCGCAGCACAAGATGAGGAATTAATGGATTGCAGGGGTTTCATCAAATCTTCTAGATACTTCTCAAGTATTTCATTCTTTTTCTTCAACTCCTATTTAGCTTGTGATTGTTTCCTCAATCTTCCCAATATTGCTACACTTGTACCCTCATATTCTTCAATATCCTATTCCATGGAGGCGGGTCCTAGGTTGATGGTTTGCATGTTGTAATCACTCCCAGTAACCTCATCTCTATTCTTTTTTGTGGTAGGAGTTGCAACATGGACCACTCTGTTGTTTACTTCATCCCTTTTGATCTTGGAAATGACTCTAGCCTTCTTCTTTCCTTTACCTTTTTCTATTTTTGCCAGTAACTCATCCCAATTGGGAGGGGTATCATTCAAAACAATTTTCTTTCTCTTTATTTCTTTATCAAGCCAACCTAGAACAACAGAATTTGACTGCATTTCACTCTGTCCCACTTCTTCCTGCTGACCTTTAGGTGCATCTTCCTGCTTCTTAGGAAACTCTTCATTTTTATCATGTTCTTCTCTACCATGCTCCTCTTCTACATGCACTGGTGATGGAGTCCTAACAAGCATTTTCTCTGTCTGAAGAGGTTTGTCTTATGTAGTTCTAGCAGGAGAATCCTCATAAGTTATCAAGGAAGATTGTATGATTTTCTCCATTTCTATAGCTGCACTATGTATCTCACCTTCTTGAAATTCTTCTCCCCCTTCACTTGATAGGTGCTCCACGTCCGCTAGTTTTTTTGATGCACCATGTGACTCATGGGGTGGAGAAGCTTCTTTATGTTTTTCTACATCAAAGGTTACTAGAGGAATATCCTTCTTTGGCACATTTTCCTTGGGAGGAGTTCTTGATCTCCTTGTGTATGCCTGTGTCTTCTCTCCAAAACTTTCTAAATTTACCACTGTTGAAGGATTAGCCTCACCTTTCTCCTTGGAAGGTCCATCCTTCTTTCTTGAACCCCTTGTTATTTTCTTCATTTTAGGTGTTGGGGCACCATCCTTTTCTTCTCCTTCACCAGGTTCTTCCTCCACAAATTTTTTTGTCCTTGAAGTAGCAGTCCTCTTCTTTGCTTTTGGTTTCCTCTATTTCTCCTGCTCTTCTAGTTGGGGACCTTTAATCTTAATCTTAAAAGGATAATCCAGCTTGGTTTTTCCCTTAAGATCTTCTTCAGCAAACTCCTCAAAAGTGGAATGGGATTTTAGATCCCCCATCAGATTATAGGTGCATGGAACACCTTCACTTTCAAGCTCCCATACCTTGTGCTTGAGCCACAACTTGGTGTATCTCCTCACAAGGGTCATGATTTGATCCAATTCAGTCTTTTCTTCTTCCAGCCAGTCTACTTCTCCAATTCACATGTCCTTGATTGGCTCATAGTCATGACTTTGGATTAAGTCACCATCATCTTCCACCTAATCGAGAACCATTTTCACACTATACATTCGGACCACATCAACTGGGATTTTGGATAATTTCTTCTTTCTCACCTCAAACTCATCTTTTCTATTGGCCCAATAGTCCTCTATGTCATCCCTGTGATGGTATTCCTTGCTGGCTTTCTTCTGTGCTTCACGAGTGATATCAAAACCCAGCCTTTTGGAATGGTAAGACAACCCAAGAGTGCTCATTTCCTCCTTAGAAGCACAGGCTAAATTAATTGAAGGGCATACCTCACTAGTACCTATCTTTAGAGGAAAGTCTCCACCAAATCCGGTTTTATGCTTATCCTTCTTTACAATGGCGTCAAAGTCACATATTTGCCTCATAACCTCTAGAAGTATAACATGGTCAGTGGGGTACTTTGGAAGCTTGTATGGATCTCTCTGACAACCATTAATTATTATGTAGGAGAAGGTAGGAAACTTTATGAACCATGCCCCATACTTCTTGATCAGCTCTTTGGCATCATCTGATATTCTTACATGCTCTGCACCTTGGAGCAATCTAGTGATATGCATGGTGAATGCATCATTTACCCTCCTGTAACTTGAGCTTCCTAAGTGCAATTGAGGATAAACTTCATAAATTACATCATGTACAAATACTCCTCTTGTGCTCAATCCTTTATAGGGATGGAATCTTCCAAGTGCATACACTAAATAGGAAGTCATGGTGAATGTCTTAGTCTATAGCACATTGCACATTTGTTCATGAATCACCCTACTTATAACACCTGCCCAATGATAGTTAATATTCTCTTGTTCCATTCTCACATGGACATAAACCATCCAATTCTCAAACATACCTGCACTCTTCAGGCCTACCACCCTACTAAGCAATGTGATGGCATCATAGACTTCTAGTTTAAACTTTTCCCTATGCAATTGCTTAGGTAGTTTTGAGAAATGATACTTTGGCTTCTTAAGCCAAGAATTGATAACCTTTTGTGACTTAATAGTGTCCTCTTCATAGTACCTCTTAGCTTCCTCCATATTGAATGCTACTACATGTGATCTATTAGGCATGTCAAAAGTCTGTGCAATAGATACAGGGTTAAGATTAGCCAAAACCTTCCCTTGAGGACTGACTATCCTCTGTGAATCTATGTCATAGTGTCGGGCACATTCCAATACCAACTCATAACACTGAATTGTGGGTAGAAATCCTGCTACATGAGATAATCTTGATTCCATTAGTCTCCTGGCTAGCAATGAAGGATCCTTTTGTGCCATCCTTGCCTTAAACTCTTCATAGTCCCATCAACCTACAGTTGTGTCTGAAACTTTAAACTAGACTAAGGCTATCTTACATTCCGGGATCCTACTCTTGATGTCCAATTTAATTCTTTCTACTTCTGAGATAGAGGATCTTTCCATATCACCCTTAGCCATTCCATCCACTGCCTTGCTAGCCTCAGCCTGCATCCATCGAATATAAACATAAAAATCCAATTGTTGATAACATATTTATAAAAGTGTTAGCTCAAAATCATGATAAAACCATCAAATCAACTATAAACCACCAAACTGAGAAGTTCGGGATTCAGAGCTAACCAGGGAAAACCAGTCTAGAGGAACTTCAAAAAATTCTAGAATAGGCAGATTTTCCTAAATAAGGCACAAAAATCAACAATAGATCATTAAAAATGAATAAAGGATGCATTAAAAATTGTAATTTATCAATTTAAAGCATGGAATGATAAGTATTCATCATTACATTCATCCACTTCACCCAATCTCTAAGTTCCACAAAGCTTTCAAGAAGGTTCAAAAAAATCTGATCGGAGCAGAATTCCGCGAAAACAACAATACCATATAAACTCTAGGGAAACAAAAGGACAAAGGAGAAATCAGAAAAATCTGGGATCAATAGAAATCCGCGAAGAAGGAAAGATTCTAGATTTTAACACATTCTGGGAACATAGAGAGGACAAGGAAACTCGGGGAAATCCACCAATGCAGGAAAATCCTGAACCTGAAGGAAAACCTGAATATCGACGTACTCATACGATCCCGCTCAAATTGATCGAACGATCACAAATTTGAGGAATCTGGGGCTGCAACAAGTTTCACCTGAACCTCTTATTGATTTTCTATGAACTTAAAGCTCCTCTTAAAGCAAATCGAAAGGGATTGGCGATACCCTAGGTATGAAACCTTACAGATCCACCATTGATGCACAGACAAGCTCAGGGTCTAGGTCACTCTACTGCTAGGTTTGAAAATATAATCATGGCCCACAAGCAAGCAAGATGAAAGTGAAAAGAAAGCACAAAACTCACTTGGGGAACCATCAATCTAATCAACATCATGCAACCCTAGCTTCGAAATACCCAAACACATAGAAATTCAAACTTAGAGCATATCTAGAATGCTAAAGGACCACTCACATTCATCAATCAAGAGATAAGCAACGTGTACATATGATTTGATGAAATGGAAACTGATTAAAGCAATACAAAATGCAAACAAACATTCATTTCAAACACAAAGATAAAATTTAGAAGAACAGTGGAACCTGGTTCCAATTTCCTAGCAAAGTTGGAGATTCGATGTCGAGATGTATCCTCTACTACAACAACCTCCTATTCAAACATCCTTCAATCAGTCCTTTCAATATTTCCCAATTTTCTCCATAAAATCTGTAACCTCCAAAGAAATTATTTTGCAGCCCCAAACCCTCTCATTCTCTTTCGGGTAACCAAAGATCCTCCCCCCATCAGCCCAAAACTAAATCCCTCCCCAAAATCTCCCAAAAGGATAATTATTAACCCAGGAAGGCTATTGATTTTCAAAAATAAAAATCAGATAAAAATCTCACAAAATAACAAGTTTCTATTCTACAAACAGTTTGAAGTCACGCATGTGCTCCAAAACAACCTTTTCTATCTTTTTAGTTGTCTTTATTGTTTATCCATTATCTTCTTCCATTTTAATATTTTATTTTATATTATAATATTTTCCCACCTTTTGATTTATTAAAAACTCAACATTAATAATAAATGTCTTTATATTTAATTTTTGACTTAGCAATTTGATTTAATAAATTATTTAACCAAGGCAACTTAAATACTATTTATCAACATGATTTATTTAATACTTTATTTAATTCATAAATTAATCAAACAACATTACTAAACAAATTTCATTCAAACAACCCAAAGGAACATTTATCAAACATCATGAAAGGGTGAATCGTGGAGGGGCACTACACAATGAGTCTCTAATTCCTTTTTTTGTTAATTCATGGAAGAAGGGATCTATCATTATTGCAGGGGTGAGCTTCATCGTCACTGAGGAGCTTATTGATAAGGTAATTGGTCTTAATTGTAAGGGTGTAAAGGTGAAGACAATTAGTAAAATGAGTCACAAAATATTTATCAAGGATTTCTCGAAGAAAGGTGAAAATATCAAAAGGCTTCAAGACAACTATAATAGAGAACACCTTCTTGCATTGTGGCATATATTGAGTTTGCATATAATGAAATATTTTACCTTAGAAGATTCCACATTATGCATGGTTATTACTTTCATCTCCGTGATCACCTTAGACATGGAAATACTATAAATGTGTCATTTTATCACCTATTTGTTACATTAGTGGTTGCCATTGCAACAAAAGATCAACCTATTAATGCCTGATACAACTGCCAGATTTATACAAGATCCATGGGAAGTGGTTAAGCCATGCCATGAACCCAAGCACCGTGGTGCACCAAAAAGACCAAGGGATGCACCATCTTGCAGCAATCCCCCCAACGCAAGCGAGGGGTTCAAACCCATGACCTCAACTCTGATACCAATCATTAAATTGTCAGTTGTCAATGTACCAAAAGATTGACCTATTAATGCTCGATACAACTGCCAGATTTATACAAGATCCACGGGAGGTAGTTAAGCCATGTCACGAACCCAAGCGCCAGACTACACCAATGAGAACAAGGGACACACCATCTTGAAACACTTTCTTCTTTAGAAAAATGCATTTTTTAGGGGGAATATCCTCCTCTCCATTAGGGGATAATTTTTTCCTTGTACCAATATAGTTTGGGTCTCACCCCTATCAACAACCCTTGATTTAAAAATTTTAATGTTTCAATTAATTTTTTTAAAGGATGGGCCCTCCACTAGCAACCCTAAGGTTCTTATTATGTCCTTTAAAGGGAATACAAGTATCCCAAAGACCTCTTCTAGATTTTCAAGGGTGAAAAAACCCTATCTCCATGGAAAATATAGGAACCCATCCCCTTTGTAACCCTATCTCTGCTTGGACGAGGAAAAAGAAAATTGAATTTTATAAGAAGTGGCTAAATAAGGATAGTCTATTGGGTTTCAATCCTACCTCAATTTCCACAAGAAAGGCCTCATCTATTTCCACTACCCTAGAAGAGCCTTAGTTAGAAAATAAATCCAAAAAGAACCCCTCCTCTTTAAATAAATTGGGTCCTAAGAGCCTCAAGGGAAAGAAGAGTGTTGGTCAAGAAGAAAAATCCAAGGCATCAAAGGATTATGTTATAGACATTTTAGATGAATGGCATGTGCAAGAAGTTGGGTCCACAAAATGATCAAACTAAAAATTTGAAGCACTTACACATTGAATCTTAAAAGAATTTAGTGCTATGAAATTTAGTATTTTGAGTCTAGATTCCAAATATGCAATTTATTCTAATACCCAAATGATACAAATTAATTTTTACAAGACATGTATTAAAAAAAAAATTAAAAGTTACTTTTTTAGGACCATACCATGCATGTGTACGAACACCATAATTTGACCTAAATAAAAGTATTTTTCTAATTCCTTTTTAGGAAAGATGTGTAACAAACTAAAAATTGACAAGGATATATCTATATATATATATATATTCCTTTTATTAATTTTCTATTGGCCCTAATTGTTGTTTTTTAGAACCAACGTGTACAGACACCATATTTTGAACTAAACTAATTATTTTTTATTGCATAGAGAAATGTTTGTAGATTGATGTCATATAATTTTTTAACAAAAATATTAATAGATTAAAATTTATTAAAAAACTAAAAAATCCTAATATTTCAAGTTTATGGACCGGTTTGCTTGGAAATTAATTAAAAAATATAAAAAATAATTCAATCATGAAAAAAATTACATATTTGGAAACTAGAAATTGTGATTTGTAATGAGTTTTAATTTCATAAACCAATTTTGAAAAATGTTTGTTAGTTATATTGCCAAAGTCAATTATTTCTCTTGACATTACCTTAGTCTTATAGTTGCAGATTCAAGCCTAAGGGTTGGGTTACCAAGCCTTTCTTGAGCCTAAAACCAAATCAAAAATTTGGTTGGGATTTCAATTTTTTTTAGAACGTGTACCCATTTAGGAATGAGATCATGATCTAAATCTTGGGATCCCATTCCTAAATGGGTACTCATTCTTTTAAAAATGGGTACCTATTCCTTTCAATATTTTTTTGGCCAAAACTTCCCCTCTTTGTGGACCAAAATTCTTGCACTTACCCTTAAGAAGTTTATGGAAAGGAGGAAAAAGATATTTTGGGTAGTGAAGAAGTTTCTAGTAAGGGGGAAAAAGAGCCTTTGGGCGGTAGAAGGTCGACCAGATTGGTGAAGGCTTGTGGTAGTGATAAAAATAAATTATTTGATATGAAAGGTAAACATGTTGAGATTGATTATGAAGGGGAGATTAATTATTCTGGGGATTTTCTCCCTCCTTTGGATGAAGAACCCTATTGTAATTATGAGTAATTTGATACCTTGTCCCAATAGGAAGAAGACATGATGCCTCTCTTTATCTCTCCTCTCAAAACCCTTCAAGGGATGTGGACAAGTCAAATTCTGAGAATGAAGATGCCAATGTTGAGGAAGATCAAGAAGAGAATTAGAGGGTTGAGAAGAAAAAAAATATGAGGGCCTATTAGACACCTTAAATGTAGAAATTGAAGACCTAAGAAATGAAATTTATGTTGTTAAGATGGTTTAGGAAGAGCAAAAGGATTGTATAATCTATGATAAAAAAAAATATTGAACTTGTATCAAAATAGACTAGTCAAAATGGAGAAAGCCTTCAATGATCTTGAAAAAATAATGAATGGCATAATGAAGAAATATGTGATTTTGGGGTGGTGATTGACCAATCAAAGTTAAAGAAGAAGAAGAAATGGGACCTAAGGGAGGACCAACTAGAGACTAAAAGGAAACAAATAAGACTAAGTGTGATCTAGAGGCTAGCTTCTGTTTTATAATCGGTAACAAGTGATGTAATGGATTTAAAACCCTTCCCTACCAAATCAATCAAAAATATGTTCTCTTGATGTATGAAGTGCAATCTATATTTTACGGTTCATAAGTGGAGAATTTTTGTAACATATGTTGTGTTCATTTTCCTACTCAAATAATTGACCCCCTAGGACTAATGCTAAATAATAGGTACATATATCTATAGTTTAGAATTGTCCTATTTAATCAAATTATTGATTTTAGGTAGAAAACTACTGGGATGAAGTGCAAAGAAAACTAATTGTATGTGTTTAAGATTCTAGATAATTTTTTTTGGGTTTTATTCTTTGTTCTTGAAAATTTCTAAAACATATTTAAGTTTTGAACTTTTCCTAGTAACGTAAAAGTTATGAGCATTTAAACATTGTCCTATTTCATTATAATAAACATATTGGAAGTTGATAAGTGATTATATGATGAAAACATCTGATTTAAATGTGTATTATCATTACATATAAATGTATTATTATGTAATGGAATGAATTTATTAAATGGTACTACCCTTCTAATGAATTCTAGAAAGGGTTCTAGATTTGGGAATCAACAAATGAGGAAGTAAGACCCTCCATTCCCTATGTTAGTTAGTGTTGAGTGGCTTTAAGAATTATGTTTGGAATGCGAAATGATTTCCTTATGGGACTACTTAGTAAATGGTATTTCCTTGAAAATATATTACTTTTAAGTTAAAATTTAAAACTTATTGAATACCAGTTACGAACTTTATCTTCTAGTGTTGTTTATCTATCCTATTGAATGTCTAGATATCAATAGTGAGATAATTTGGACATTCTATGTTGTAAACCTTAATTATCATTGATTACAATCATGAGTGCATTACCTTGGTTGATTTAAATTATCTTCCATAATATCTTTATCAATATACTAGTGCACTAGATATATGATTCCATGAGCATATAAGTAAGCTAACTTGTTAGACATTCACATAGTAAGCCATATTCCATCATGCATGTGGGCCACATTTCTAGATCCTTTGTGATGGATCAAAATTCTCTAGCGAAGCAACATGGAGAAGTGTAATGCTTCATGGTAAGGTGGATATCGCCTTGATGATGCTCTCTCTCTCTCTTTCACTTAAAGTTATAGAGAAAGGAAACATAAGATGTTTAGTAATGCAAGTGTTAATATATCATTTTTATTTTGATCAATATATTGAGAAGAGTAGATGACTGTTACTTATTTTCTTATACTTATAATTACAATAATATAGATCTATATTTGTTATAGAATATATTTATTGCTAAAATTAGATCCATTTTATATGTTTTCAAACTAGTTTCAAAATGTGTAAAATTATGTGTAGTGTAAATAGGTTGAGTTTTATAGTTCATGCTAGGGTATTGGAAATAGATTTTACACTAATTGTGATGATTGCAAAATAAATTATATATTTGAAAAAATGGTCTAAGTGTTTGACTCTTTGACTTTGAGTAACTATTATGTTTAATTATCAATTAAATTCATATTTTATTAAGTTATTATGAGTAGATGTTACAATTTGGGAGTTGGATAAGCCTTCCATGAATCACCATAAGAGAGGGCACATGGAGTCTCCTCATGAGGAGGAATATTCCAAGTGAGAGCACCTCAAAGTTTCCCATGGGGCTAGGTGTCAAAATGGATTAGCTCACAAGTGTGTGAGCAAGAGGATAGGGTTGGCCACAAAATTGGATGTGGAGGTAACAAGTGTCACCTTCACATTCAAGGATTGAGAGATTAGGTTTTCTACTTATTTATTTTGTGTAAATATGGAAAGGGATTCTTACTTAAATTATTATTCTCACTCTTATCTCATAAATTATTATTGTGTATGGTTTTGAGAAGGGAGATTGGTCTTAAATATTTGAAAAAATAATAATATGGGGTGATTGTGAGAAAATTAGATATCAAGAGGAGTAAAGTATGAGGTGTTTCCATAATAATGGGTTACAATTTATGGGACATCGGGTTCAATCCCACAAAGATGGTTTACAATTTCTGAGAGATTCTAATTTTTGCTTAAATCACCTATTTTAGAAAATATAATGATTTAAGCCTTAAAAAGTTCCATTTAAAGCATTCCAATTAAAGAGGGTTTGATCAAACTACCCTAGATCAAACACCCTTGGATAGAACCCCGCTAGTTTTAAACCATACCTATAACGGAGTCTCTTTTACACCTATCAAAATGTTGATAAAAACCACTTTTGATTTACCTTTTGGGGGATCAAATGAATTCATTTAAAAAAAAATTGTAAGTATGTAGTCCTTATTATAAGCTTCCCAAAAGTATAATTTTAAATAAATTTAATTTTATTATTATATTTATTTTTTATTTCTTGTGAATGTAGGTTTTTCACCAAAAATCAAGCTCTCTATTCTAATCATGTGGAAAACTAGAAGATTATCAAAAAAAAATTGAAATATGAGTGCACCAGCTATTGAAGTCCTTGATCCAACAAAAAACAAGAATTTTGATATGTACAAAAAAAGTTGTGTTATACAATCCGCCTATTTCTGAATTGTAATTGGTTTGACTTCGAAACTTGATTAAGGAAAAAATATTCAATAAAACACTATGAAACCAATTGAAATCACTAGATATAGTAGTTACAAATCTAAATTCAAAAAAAAGAATTTATCCTTCATGGAAAAAAAGTTGTGTTATATGATGAGCGTCACTCCTTAAAAATGGTGTTTACTGAAAAAAACTAGTTTTCAAAGGAGATGGAAAAAGAAGTGCAATCTAATTCCAAAAATTTTGAAAAAAATATTTAGAATATACAAACAAAATGTCACAAATCACTAGTTTGCATCATCTTCAAATTCCTCACGGTTTAGCTGCTATAGGTACCCGAAAGTGAAGATTTAATTAGAAAAAATCAGTTTAGTGTCTAGTTTGGCCAAAAATTGTAAACCAGTATTGTGGGATCACCCCATCCTGATTTTTGCCTTGGATTTTGCCTGAAATCACATATTTTTGGAAAATATAATGATTTAAGCCTTTAAATGTTCCATTTAAATTTTAATTAAATAGGGTTTGATCAAACCCTCTTAGATCAAACCCCCTTGGATAGAACCCTGTTAGTTTTAAACCATACCTATAATGGAGTCTCCTCTACAACTATCAAAATGTTGATAAAAACCCACTTTTGATTTACCTTTTGGGAAATCAAATGAATTCATTTAAAATTTATGTTGTGTAAGTATGTAGCCCTTATTATAATCTTCCCAATAAGTATAATTTTAAATATATTTAATTTGATTATTATATTTATTTTTTATTTCTTGTGAATGTAGGTTTTTCAATGAACATCAAGTTCTTTGTTTCACACATACAAAAAATAGGAAAATAGAGAAAAAAAATCTAAAAAATACATGTGCACTAAGTATTGATGTCCTTATTCCAACAAAAAAAGAACAAGTTTTTTATGAGGAAAAATAGGTTGTGATGGGACCCCAAATCCATTACAGTCTAGTTTTGAAGGGACTAGAAACCCTATCCAAGTGAAACATGTTGCACCAAAGATAATCTGAGTACCATCAGCAGCACTAAGAATAAAACTAGAAAGCATATGTTGCACAAAGGTTTTATAGGGACCTTGAACCCACAAAAAAATTAATTTTGGGACTTGACGCCTAAAGGTTTTTGAAGGGACCTTCAGCCCTTAACCAAGTTTTTTAGTTACCTTGACCCCATAACAGGTTTTGAAGGGACCATAAACCCTTTACAATTAGGTTTTGGCAAGGACCTTAAACCCATAGAAACTAAAAGAAACTGCCTAAAACATTCAGGAAACACAACAACCATGTTGCAACAAACCAACTCACAACACCAATCAGTAAGAAACACCAACCCAACCTCCACCTCAATAAGAGAGGGCACCCCTCTATAGGAGAGGATGAAGAGAGATCCAAATCCACAAGACATAGAGCTTCCCACCTAGTCCACAACACCCCTTTCCACCTCAACAGGAGCAACCTCCACCTCCATAGAAGACATTAGCTAAATAACCTAATAGAAAGTAGCTACACCCATAGAAAGGAAAGTCAAGACATCCTTTGGCATAGCAACAAACTAGAGCTTGGAAGAAGGAAAAGAGCACTCCACAACAAAGCTTGAGTGAAGAAACTTCTGAGCTTTAAGCATCAAAATTTGAAGGAGCCCAACCGTCAAGAATAACATACCCCCAACCTACAAAATGAACTTAAGAGCACCAAAAGGGGAACAAATCCCTCTATAAAAACTGAGAGTTAAAAACCAAGGAAAGAGAAGCCAAGAAGGCTTCACCACGCCACAAGACAACCCCATCATCCACAAAAAAATCACCAACCAAAGTGGATTCAGAATAACATTAGCATAATGAGCAATCCCACCTTTAGAAAACATAGAACCACCATCCAGTCGAGGAAACCACCAGCACAAACCATAGTGCCAAAAAACAGACCAAGCCCCTCATAAAAAACTAAGCATAGAAACCAAGAGGGGAAAAAAATAGCTCCCACAGAAATCCCAAGAGCCAAGGATAGCAAAGAAGCAAGAGGAGAACCCCAAGCAACCGACAAAAAACTAAGGCCAAAAATTGACCAAGGATAGAGAAACAAAAAAAACTCCCCACCAAGAAATAACATCAGCACCAAGCATGGGACAAAAGACAAGCAAAGAAAACATAGGGGAACTCCCGTACCACCTAAAGCAGTAGCCAAAAAGAACAAGGCCCAAACAAATGATCCCTAGCAATAGAAAGAAGATCCCCGCACCCACACCACATAATGAGGCCCAAACACAGAGGGGCCAACAACGTAAGCAACAGGTAGGGGAGACTTCACAAAAAGATCCAAAAAAAACAAAGATGGAAGCAAAAACCCATCACAAGCTCCATTAGCCAAAGACAAGCTACAGGCCAGGCAAGCCACCCATAGTAAACCATCCTCAAGCATCACACAGTCAAAAGGCACAAAGGCCAAGCATTGCAAAGACCCCAAATCACCCCCCGCCCATCTTTCAAAGACCATGAAGAGTCCATGAAGAAACAACACTGTTGACACTGCAGAATCCGCATCCCCAACCTCACAAACTTTTCCTGCATCGACTTTAGCAAGAAAAACTCTTATGTTGCACCCATTCCCACCTAGCAACCTCTGTTGGTACGCCTTCAATCCTATGAAGCTCTCACCACAAAGTCCTCTGAACACCTTTTGCAGAAAAGGAACCATGGCAACAGGCAAAGGGGGGTAACAACTTTTCCTGCAACATCATCTTCATCTACATCATCACCATCCTTGTCGACCTCAACGCATCCACCCATAGAAACTCTCGCTCCTCCCACTTGCACTCTCGCTCTTCCCATAGTTCCCATAATATAACAAAAAAAAGAACAAGTTAATTCAAATGTATACAAAAAAAATTATGTGGTCTGAAATACACCTCTGTCCAAATTATAATTACTCTGACTTGGAGAATTAATTAAAAAAATATATGAAACAAAAGATTATGAAAAAATATCCATGCACTAGATATTGGTGCAAAAAATATGTATTTTAAAAATTAGAATTGTATCCTTTCTATCAAAAAATTTATGTGGTCCAAAGTAAACATCACCTTTTTAAAATGTTGTTTAGTAGAAAAATAAGTTATTAAAATTACCTAAAAGGATTCACAATTTTTTTATTTATTTTTAAATATAATTAGAATCTACACACAAAATCTTACAAATCACTAGTTTGATTCATCTTCAAATTCTTAATGGTTTAGCTGCTATAGGTGTAAGAAAGTGAAGATCTGGTGAAAAATGTTGATTTCAATGTCATGTTTGGCCAAAAAGTGTAACCCATTATTGTGGGATCACCCTATGGAGAAGGAAGGAGGATTTATCCCTACAAATAATGTAGTGATATAAGTCCTCTGAACTCCATTTTACCATTGTATTTATGTTTTGTGAATACTTTAAATATTTTTGTTGGAGTTATTTGTCAAAATAGTTTGTGAAATGCTTTTTAGAAATAATAGTTTCAGTGTATAGTTAGTGGGTTGTGTTTGATATACATGTGTTCTTTGGATATTGGAGAATGTTGAATGTGTTAAGTGAGGTTTCATAGGTATATGATATTCTTATTCCATTATTGGATATGGACTATTCTATTTTGTGTGAGTTAGGTTTCTTGATGATTCTCCTTGCTCGGGGGATGGCTAGAGTCTTATTAAGGCTTGATGATTCCTTATTAGTTGGATTAAGAGCATATTTCCTTCCATTGGAAATATCACCATTGGAGCTTCCTAATCTTGTCCTTGAATATGGTTATTAGATTTTTAGCTCATTGGATTCTTTTTTTTACTATCCTTGTTGTATAATGAAAGTTGAAATAAAAGGTTGAAGCCTCTTTTGTTGTTTGAGGAAGGAAAGAATTTAATAGATTCAAGTATATAATAAAAGAATGATGAATTATTTTTGTTAAGTGGATATGAATTAGAAAAGTGATTTTAATGCTATTAATATAAAAAGGAATAGGAGTGAAGTCATATAATTTAATTTTATAATAAAAGAAATGGATCATAGTTGAAAACCATGTATATGTATAGTTAATAGATGCAAATTTAACATAATGGACATTTAAGTTTCCATGATAGAATCTAAAGCTTCCATATGTTTATTCTAAGCAATATACTTATTAGGAGATTTAAATAAGATTTTATAAAATCAATGTTAGATATCTTTAAAAATATGTACTCTTATATAAAAAAAAAAATACTTAGTATTTTCTTTTTAAATGTACAAATTCCTTGCTTCATTTAATAGAATTGTGAAAATATAATTGCTTAGTGTGGATATGCAATTAATGATCCTTCACATGTGCTATGCTTTAGGCTTTACTTTGGAGAACTCCACTTCAATTGAATCAAATCATATATATGCATGAACTTTAGATACACGTGCATAAAATATCTTGAAATAATCATATTATAATTATATTATAATATATATTTAATTATGAATATAAATATTTAAATTAATTAAAATGTTGATATATATTTAATACTAAATTAATAAATTAATATTGTTAATTTTTTAAAATCATCTATAAATGTTGTGTTAATGTCTATTAAAAAAAATAGGATCTTCATTAAATTAAAATCAAAATGAAAGAAGAAGAAAAAAAATGAAAAAAGAGGAGCCATAGGCATGGTGAACCCTTGTCATTGCAACCCCCTTTGGGAGCTTGAATACCATGGGGCTCATGTTTTCCTATGGGATGAATACTGCAATGGAGTTGAGAGTGTCATGGGAGGCTAATTCCTCCATTTGGTCATGTTATCTCTTAAGCTTGCACCCGAACTGAGTTGTGAAACTTAGTTAGCTAGAGAAACATGGGAGCATTCTCAAGTTGTGGGTCACCCAAAGTGAGAATGAACCTCTGGATAGGCCAGCTTCCTAGCTGGTTATATTACTTAATCTACTGATTCTTTAAGGAAAAGGGAGAAGGAATACTGAAAATGATAAAATTGAAAGCATAAAATGAAGTGATACACCAAACCTAAAAGGAGACAATGAAAATTAGAGCTCTACACTTGGTTCTAATCTGTTAGAAATTTAGTTTACACAAATTTTTACAACAATGTTCATGCATAAATGTTTCACTGAAAGGTCAAATACTTTGACTTGCAGAAGGGAGAAAAACCTAAGAATAAGCAAGTGGTTGTATTCAGGGAAAACTTTAGTGGAAAATATTTGCCAATTGGCGAATTATGGGAATCAGTCAACTCAAAATTGGCAAATTTCTCACACCCATAGGGTATCCAAATCGCTTGAAATTTACGAAACATAGGTCCAATGCATGTCGATTCACCAATAATTTTTTTTATGAGGCATATTTAAGCAAAAAAATTTGCCATTGTCAAACTACGCGTTTCAAATGGACCGACTAATATTTTTTCCTGAATCCCAGAAGCATTTAATAAAAAACACCTACATATTCACCAATACTATTAAAATAATATTGTATCAGGACCCATTTCGCCAATTAAAATTTACAAATAGTTGCTTGTGAAGACTCATTTTGCCAATTAAAATTTATAAATAGTTGCTTATGAGGACCTATTTCGCTCATAACATTAAAAAATAATTAAATTTGAGGACACATTTCACCTTGAAAATTACAATGTATTCGCCAAATTTTTAATATACCATTTAAAAATCCAGCGGAATTTGCCAAATATGGAATCATGGATTGATATAAATACAATCGAAAGTGTCATTTATTCTTACACATTTTGTTTAGTTCTAAGGTTCTACTTCTCGATTCGGAAGTCAACGAAAGCCGAAAACGTAGACTTAAAGGTGAGTGATCACTGATCATTTCTTCATAGTGTTATTAGTTATAATAATAAGTTTTCTTTATCTCTTGTCCATTCTTGCTTCAGTCTTAAAGATGATATTGAGTAGGGAATGGGATCTATATTATTATTCTCTATACTTCTTAAACAAGAAGACATTTTTTTCTAAATTTTTATTTGAAGTGAGATGAATATGTCGATCAAATCAGAGATTAATATGTTGAGCAACTCAAGCAGAAATGGTAAGGCTCCTACGGCTCCTCAGGGTGGTGAAACTACTCCTGCCGCTCCTCAGGGTGTTGAAAATACTCTTGTCACTCCTCAGGGTCAAGGTGGTGAAAATACTCCTGTCGCTCCTCAGGGTGTTGAAAATACTCCTTCCACTCCTCAGGGTGGTGAAACTACTCCTACCGCTCCTCAGAGTCAAGGTGGTGAAAATACTCTTGCCACTCCTCAGGGTGTTGAAAATACTCCTATCACCCCTTAATATGGTGAAGATCAAGAAACTCATAGGCCATCAAAACGCCCAAAACTTAGATGTACCATACAGTCTTACTTTGGAATTTCCAAAGCTTTTGATCGATCAGGTCAAGATGGAGCTACATCATCAACTCTTCCACCAAATATTGGTAGCATTCACAATACCTCAGTGCAAACGGAAGGTCAAGTTGAGATTGTCATTGATTTAAATCAAAATGTATCAAATTCAAATGGGGATGGCAATACCGCAGAAGATGCTCCAAGGGATACCCTGGTTAGCTAGAATGAGATAATTGAATTGGATGAGGATGATGTTGGTAGCAAGAAAAGGAAAAACAAACCAAAAAGGGCGAATGAGTGGGAAATGAAAAGGAATTTCAAACTTGGTTGGTTGTCAAAGTACCCATTCATTGTTGCGGTGGGGGAATCAAATGATATTGAAAAAACAACACATGCCAAATGTATGATTTGTACTTGGAAATTGGGAAAACCCAAGAGATTGCAGCTAAATATCGACACTATAGAAAAGCATATTGGTAATTTTTATGAAAAACAAATCATAGACAGAAAGGAACAATCACTCTTATGATGGAAATCAAAGGAAGAATTTCTTCATGTTAGGTATGTCATGGATTATGAAGAGCATCAACAAAGCATGTCGAAGCTTGCTGCATGTAAACGTATAGTTGAGGCTCAATTTGGAAAAGCAATGGAAGGAGCAAATATGTCAAAAACTGTTCAAATGAGTGTTTTTTTTCATATTTTGTCTAGAGGACATCCTATGACAGAGTACGTAGAATATTCTGGTTTATTATCTTTTTTGAATGTTCCTCACTATCCCTACACACATTGGTCAGTAAACGCTAGATGGGAATGGGAAAAGTGTCTTGCTGCAATGGAAAAGGAAGATTTAAAGGAGAAAGTAAAAGAGTCAAACTTCATTGCATTATCTTTAGATGAAGTTACAGCAGTAGACAATACTTCTTGGGTCTGTATGCATTTTTATATTGTACAACAATATGTTCACCAAGCTCATCTTCTCTGTGTTCATAAAATGAAGGACAATTCAACATCGCATAATATATTTGAACTAGTCAAGAAATATTTGAATGAAATTGCAGGTATGGATGAGTTCACAATTGGAAAAAAGTTGGTGTGTGTAGGAGCTGATGGAGCTATAGTGATGCAAGGTCAAAGGATCGGTGTTTGCACAAAGTTACAAACTACTTGTGCACCATACATGCTTGGCATTCACTGCATGGACCATAGAATAAATTTGGCATTCAAAATTGTAAGCAAGTTTCCTACAATATCAAAAGTTGAAAATCTAGTCCGTAAGATCCACGCATACTTTTGCCGAAGTCCCAAACATTTCATAGAATTTTAGAATTTTGCTGAGGGAATAACACCAGGAAACAAGCTTCTCAAGGATTTTGATACAAGATGGATCTCCCTACATGGACCAATGCAACAAGTTCTTTCATAATATCAATCCTTAATTGGAGTGATGTACGAAAATCATAGCATAGTAGACAAAGCTCCTGACCTCTTACATAGGTTAAGTGATATAGAGACACTCTTGACTTTAGCTAGTCTTCTCCCCATGCTGGATGAAATGAATAGTCTTGTGAAGAAATCCCAAGATAGAGCTATGTATATTAATGAATATGCCAATCTGCATAAACATACATGTTTGGCCCTCGATCATCTATATCTATATTTAACACAAGATGGCGTAGATTATAACCTGTGGCAAAAAATTATTGATTTGAATGATCCTGATAATTATTTATAGTTTAATGGAAGCAGGCACTTATGTATCTATGTACATGGATATGAGATACAAATGTACCAATGTAAGACTACTAGGCGCTCTAGCAGAGAAGTACATGTTAACGAGGAATATTTTAAAGACATTGTTAAATCTGTTGGTGATAATTTGAAGGAAATTGCAAAATATCTTTCCTCAGAGATTCGTGAAAGATTCCCTTGAGATGAAATACTTGAAGCCATGAGTATTATGTATCCTCAATTTTGGGAAAACCGAGATAACCCAAGATTTTTTCATGCTCAAGTAAAAATCTTGATCAAACAATTTTCAAAAACTGCAACAATCAATGAGCCAAAAATAGAAGGAATTTTAAATGAAGATAAGCTAAGAAAGCAATGTAAGGATTTTTTAGTAGCTATTAAGGACCAGTATAAATCCATGGGCAAGGACAAGGCCCTTGAACCAGGATCAATAAAAAGGGTTTGAAAAAATGTAGGTCAAAGTGAAATATTACGTGATAAGATATTAGAATATTTCAAACTTGTTGATTTATGTCAAACAATGATATTGGGGTCGGTGGAGGATGAGAGAGTTTTTAGTACATTAGGGTTTTTGAAATCAAAGTTAAGAAACAAACTAGACAAGAATTTGGAAAATTTCTTGAGGATGAAAGGAATTGCGTATAATATCAAAAAAAATCCTTTTGATAGGGCACTCACTATTTGGAGGTCCACATGTGAAAGAAGAGGGACCTGTCTGTGCAACACTCCAATTCCAAAGGATGGTACTGGTGGCACTACCATGGGCAGTGAGACTAGGATAGATGACATTGACAAAAATGACATATTGAATGTTGAATTTGAGACACAGGCCGAAGAAGGTGAAGAGCAGACTCATAATCAAGAGCTTCAAGATGACTGTTTTACTCTATCTGATGTTGAACATCAGTTTTGGGACCCTGACTCCATTTGGGAAATGGAAGAGAATTAGCAGCTTTTAGATATTTATACTGGACTACAAGATTCATGAATTAGGTTCCATTGTTCCAAACTATAGTTGATGATATTTTATATTGTATTGAATGAAAATTGAAATTGTGAATCATTGCACTTCACGATATTTTATTTTATATTGCACTTCATGAATCATATTCCAAACTTTAGTTGATGATATTTTATATTGTATTCCATGAAATTGTGATATTTTATATTTTATATTGTATTCCATGGTATTGAATTTGATATGTGTTTCTGCATCATTTTTAAAGAACAACACTTATCACTCAAATCATAAATACCTATTGCATTTCCATTCACAAAATATTTGATAAATAACTCAAAGAATATTAATCCATTCCTTGCACAGAAGTTAACAATTCAACATCCACAACTTATAAGCTAGCAGAAGCTAACAGTTCAACATAAATAACTTATAAAGACATCCACACAACTTAAACAATAAAAGCTTAAACTACCAAATCACCTAAATTATTCAGAGAATTCCTTACATATCCATCACCACAAAATATTTATTCACAGATAAACATTCCACAGCAATGAAATTAACCAAAAAATTATCATTCCAATAATAGACAATCCACTGGAAAACTACTCAGCAAAAGCACAATAAATCCACATAGTACACACCATAACTCAAAGATTGTGCATGCATGAACTTCACCATTGTCTTTCTATATTGAAATAACATAAAAGCAATAAAAATAGCAAAGTTTTTTTGTCTTGATAATGGTTCCTTGAAGACAACCTTTTTAGAAATTAAAATAAAAAGTATTTGAAGTATCAAGAGAGCCAAATTAAAGAAAATAACATAAAAACTAAAAACTAAACCGCACCGACTCCTTCGCTTTTAATATTTTCCACCTCCTCCTTCAATAACGCCTCCTGTGCCTTTAATCTTTGCTTGTATTCCTAGTACTTGGTGACAATTGCAGTGATGTTTTTGCTCCTTGACGTTGTAGTAATCTGTAACTTGGTTCTCCATTTTCCCAAAGCCTTTTCATAATCAAACAACATCTGAGATCTTCTCTCTTCTCCATAATTATAAGCCTTCAGGTGGAGCTCCATTGCACTGAGTTTCGAGAAGGACTCCCATGTCACTATAGCAAGATCAGATATTTCTTTATTGAATTTCTCTCTAAACTTCAGAGAGATCTCTCTTATATCAAGAATCCTTTCGTCAAACTCATCAGTAATTTCTACTCCCAGAATATGAAAATATTTTTTAATTTCCTCCAACATTTCATAATATTTTTCAAGTGTGTTCTCAATTTCATTCATCGGATTATCATATATATTCAATTTCCATTCTAATGAATCAGACCAGGAAGGGTCTAGCTCCTTAGGATTATTCAAAATTTTCTCACCAATTAATATCTTCGGATCCATAGAGTTCAATTCTTCCATTTCCTGAGAGAGCACATAGAGACTAGTTTGATCTTTTTTGACATCTTGAAGTTCTCCTACTAACTCCTTCCTCTTGTCAAGAACTCGAGTGTAAAACTACAAAGATTTATTCAGAAAGAAGATAGCCTCTTGAGATATTGTTTTGATCCCCTCATAAGCAGCTCTGGAATAGCTCAAATTCTTTTTAATTTTCTCTATGGTGAGCACATTGATGCCCTCTACCTGAGGCTGAGAACTTGAGGCTTCATCAGATGTAGGAGGAGTGGCCATGGAAGAAATAAAGTTACTCAATGCAAGGACTTGAGATTGCAGTTCTATCTTTTCTTTCCTCTATTCTTTCACTCTTTTAATCAAGGTAATGACTGAATAATTGGCATGGTACATATCACCTTCCAGTGTTGGAGGCCCCATATCAACATGTGTGACTTTGTATTCCACTGCTGTTATTTCATCTTCATTTAAATCCTTGACAGGGTCAACAATTTCTAACATTTGATTTCCAAAAGTAACATTAGTCACCATCCTTGACATCCTCTTGGCTTTCTTAAGTTTTGAAGAGATTTGAAGTAAATTTACAACTATATCCACTCCAACTTTCATTGTAGGAGTATACTTTCTCTTCTTCTCCACTACTTTTTTCAGCCATCCTGGGGAGGCTACTACCAGACCAGAATCTTCTTTTCTAGTAATAGTTTCTTTAGGAGCCATAGGAGTGAAAGGTGGATTATCAAGCGGAGAAGAGGGCATTTCAGAGTCTTCAGACATAGGAGGAAAGATATTATCTTCAACAATTTGTTTAAAGATAGCTTCAGAATCTACAGCCACAAGTTGAAGTTTTTCTTAATTGGTATTCTTCTTAGGGGTAGGAGAAAGCACACTATCTTGTTCATAGATGCTCTTCAACTTGACTATTTCTTGTGGCCTATGACCATCACGTCCTGACTGAGAATTTTCACTAGACGACCTAACAGAGGGTTTCCCTGATGATACACTTGCACCAAATGATTGCGTGGACCCCCGTTCATTCTTCTGTGATGACTTCCGCTCCTGAACAGGACCAGCAACTTGCCGCTATTTCCCATCCAACCAGTCCTAGGTTCTTTTAAGTACTGGGGCAGCACGTAGCCTCATATCTAAAATTTCACTTTGGTTCCAATCAACCCTAGGGTGGGATTTATCAAGCAATTTTTCATATCCAGGATCTAAGATTGTTGAATCCTCAGCTACATTTTCAGGAATGTCATATTGAAGACCGAAAGCTTGTATCTATTTTAGCATTGGCCTCATATAATCTCTTCTCAAAACTTCATTCTCATTGACACAATCTTCCCAAAAATCTTCGATAGATGGGTGATGCCGATATGAGCTCCCTCCATAGATATTCTACTTCACAAAACCCTTACTATCAAAATTAGCTCTCATAGACAAATTTTGGAGGTTATATTCCTTGAGAAGTCCTTCAGCTCCCCTGGCCATCTGGTTTGTTTTGCACAAAAAAGGGGTCTCCAATGGGAAGGAATACCCTCATTTCCCCATGATTGTATACTTAGTATTAACCATTGCCATTTGTCGACAAACTTCTAGAAATATCATTAAATCTTCAGGATACAGAGGTAATTTCAATGGGGCTTTCTCAAAACCCCCTATTCTCAGATAGGAAAACTTATCAAATTGGATATAAAAAACTCCCATATTTTGATACAAGAGAAATGGATTCAGGGGAAAGGCACATTTCTGGATTTCCATCCAGCTTCCTCACAGCCTTCATTAAAAATGCATCATTAACACGACAAAAATCATCCATTCCATTTTTTTTAGTGAACTGAGGAAAGCATTTATACACAGGCATATCAGAAGTTGGGGTTCCTTGTGGCTCCAACCCTGGCCAAAAGGACCTCTGACTACCTACAATGTAGGTCAAGCAAGAACACATACAGAAAGTAGTAGTCTTATGGAAATTAATTAATTGCTCATTCAAATGGAAGCAAATAACTTCAGCCCAATCAATCAAAATGTTCTCATCACAAATTATCAAGATAAACCGGTACATCCAATCCTCAAATAGCTCAACTTGTGCATTCCCAACAACGTTGTGCAATAAAGCAATAGCATCTGCAATTTCTCCCTTAAAATACAATCTTCTGAGTTTATTTGGAAGTTGCAACTTACCTTTCCTTTCATTCTTCAGCCAAGTTTTGGCCATGGATTTCTTACACTAGTCTTTATTCGCTTCAAAAAATTCACCTGCCACTGCGATAGACATGTCTTCTAGAGGTTACCTTTATGGAATCCTCGGCGCTTGAGAAACAACTTCAGGAGAAATTTCTACAATTATAGTCCTATCTGCGGCTTTAATTTCCTGTGTCTGTGGAATGTACCTTCTCGCACATGCACTTATCAGGTCCACACTCAACACAGCTTCTAAAAACCCTCCAGCCTGAGCTAGCCCGCTTTCTAAGAGTTTTATATCCAGCTCATACTTTTCATCCCTCTCCAGGCATGCCCAAAATTATTCTAACTTAAAAGATCTGAGCTCTATATCCCTTACGCCAACCATACGTTCACTTTGCATGAGCGCAAAATGCAAATTTGAGGAGAAAAAATGTTTGCACCTTAGAAGTATTGGCCTTGGAAATGATTGAGAATGCAAGCTAAATGTCTGAGTAAAAATAATGATTGCACTTGAGAAGTAATTGCCTTTCCAAAGAACGAGAATGCAGGCTAGATGTCTGAGTAAAACTTTGCCATACACTTATGTCATTATTTTTTATAGGACGTGCATTGAATGTGGCATTCAATTTCATTCCTTGAAAAGATAGCCTTGAAACATGCATGCTTTTGGAAATTCCTCAAAAGATAATTCTAATTTAGTCCATACATAAGTCCATAATGTCATGTGGTCGCTGAAACTAGGAACCTTAGAACCAAAGTCTGAAGTTTTGAAGTTTTCAAAACCTCTAATCCACCAACTACAAAGATGACAAAGAAACTAGAAAGACTTGCAAGTTTACAAATCAACAAAGTGAACGAACTCGGGGAATCAAGAAGTTATGAAAATTCAAAACTCCACGACAAGGTTATAAATTATAAAACTATGATGACTAGTGACCAATAAGGTTATAAATTATAAATCTCTAAGGACTAGAAACTAAGGTTAGGAAAAGCACCAAAACCGTGACTTTGAGTGATAGTAACCACAACATGTCATTAATCTTCTTTGTTATTATGCATTGATGTATGTTTTAATTTTGGATCTAGTTTAATGAACCAGTTAAATTACCTTGATTAAAGCATGAATTCATATAAATGTTTAGTGGATCTGATAAGTAGTACTAGTCATGGAGATTGAATATCGATCTATGAATTGTAATGCAATTTAACTAAGATTATGGATGCCTGGAATTAAAGTCACCTTATAGTTCATATTTTAATTATGTTAAAATTAAAACTTGAACATGTACTAAGTGATTCATCACTCAGCTCAATGCTTAATAACATATTAGCAATATTCTTAGTAGCATATACAACAATGAACATCAACAATCATTTGAAGTGTATCTAGTAGTTGGAACCACTATCAGAATTTTTCTTCAAATGAAAAAATAAATAATATAGATAATTTATTATATAACATCGACACATTACTGAAGTCCAAGTTGGAACAAAGACAAATCTGCATAGAGCTAAGTTGGGACTTGGAAACCCATATTATCAAAAATCAAATCACTGCAACACCTTTTCTAGCAACTTCCACTGTTTAAGTGATGGAATTGTCATTTGTTCTAACTGATGTTGTTTGACTTGAAGATTTGTTAACAATTCATGATTCAAATTGGAACCTATCTTGCATTCTTCAGTCAATTTTACATTCAAGGTTAGCAATGGTTTGATGGAATCCAAGTAGTTCACCACATCTGGGTTCTAAGGAAACTGGCCCAAATCAATCTTCATTGCATCCTCCATCTTCTTTCTAAAATCTTTCTTTCCAATGAATCGCTCATTTGTCTCAAAACCATTTGGCAAACCAAGTTATGTGAGTTCCTTACCTTTTCATCCACATTCTTCATCTTGTCTGCAACCAAATTCAAATATTCCTTTGTTTCACACATTCTCAAACACTTTTCAATGATAGATGACAATGTCATTGATGTAGCAAGCTGATTAGTAATCCCTTTTGATTTTAAAACATTGTCACTGGCTTTGTAGACTATTTGTTGAATTTCTTTTGCATATTTCTCTAATGCCAACACATTTTTGTTGTCCACTAAATATTTGTTGAGCTTCTTATGATGTTTTCTGATAGCATCAATCAATTGAAACATGTCACACAAATTATCAATCCTCTGCATTATTTCATCCCAGATCTTTTGTTTCATATGGCTCATTGTCTCTCTACAAAATGTAGATAACTTATTTTGACAAGTCTCAATTTCATTTTTTGCTTCCATCACCTCTGCCACCAATCTTTCATTTCTTTTTCTCTCCTCCAATTTTTGTTCCCACTGTGCATTTCCATTCGCAATGCTTACTCTTAGTTTTTATGAAGTGGATTTTTCCTCATCATATTTCTTGTTGCTCTCATCTAGCCTTTTCTTCAATTCATTCACTGCAGTCTCATTCTACTTATCCTCTTTGCTTGTTGATGCAAGGTAGATTTTTTTATTCTTTTTTTCTAATTCATTGCTCTTGTTATTTGCTTCTTTCCTCTTTGCTTTCTCATTTGCTAGTTCTGCTTGTAACTTTTCAATTTGAGTCTACAACCTTTTTTTCTCTCTATCTTGCTTTAGCAATGATGTGTACACCAATTCATTATTCTTCTTTGATACATTAATTTTGTCAGTATTTGTGAGTCCAAAAAAATCCAATTGAGTATTGTTCACCTGGAATTTAGATTGCGCCATCTAATTTGCTGGTTTGTCTTCAACTGTGGGAACAAGAAATGTGTACTCCATGATTTATTTATTTGTGTCAAATGTGGGTAATACCATGGTTGTGGTAGGCTCTAAAGTTACAGCAGATGTACTCTCCATTAGTTGCTTCTTTTCTTTTTTTTTCATGTTTGATTTCTTTTTAAACTCTTCAATGTAATCAAAACCTAGGGACACAGGAACAATGGAATGCTTGAATGGCAAAGGAATAGGAGTAGTAGTACTTGCAATTGCTAATGATGTCCCAACCAGACTAATCGGCACTGGGGGGTGCCTGGAAATAACTCCTTTGTGGTGGATTCACTGGTAGTGTGACTTGGACCTATCAAAATCCTTTGCCTCTTATGTATGCCTTGATCACCTGGTGTTTCTATGGTATATTGTATTGTTGTCCTCTTGTGTGTAGTTTGTTTTTGTAGCACATGTTGACCACTACTAGTACTACTACCCATACCATCGCCACCAGAGGCAATTCCAGTTGCACTAAGCTCTCCACCATGGGCATGTCCTAGTTGTGATTGTGTCTGACCATGGGGATGAGGATTTGAAGCTCTAACAAATTGTTGTGTATGCCCTAGGTCTACTTTTTCACCTCCAATCCCAAGGCTAGAAAAATCACTTGCTTTTCTATGCTCTACATCTATTACCGTCCAAGGGCCTTGTCTTTGGGATCCCAAAGGACCACCTTCATAACCCATTTTTTCAGCTATGGCTGCTCCAGTAGTATATGATTCTTTTGTGGCCTCACTTAAACCAAGTTTGAAATTGGCATGGCTTCCTTCTTCCCTATCATCATTAGATTCATGATCACTTTCTTTATCTTCTTGTTCATCTAGATGCTCTATATTCCACAATTTGCTAAACTCACTATCTTATTCATTATCTACATACTCTGCAAGAGCTCTTGGTTCACCTAGCTCCTTCCTCATAGACCAAAAGGCAGTAATTTTTTATCGTGACCAATTTTTTTCTATAACTTCCTTCTCTAGAGAACCTGGCATTTTTACTCTACTACATGGTTTAGCACTTTTTTGATAAAAAATTGTGTACCTCTTGATTGTCTTTCGATGCAATGCCATAATTTCTGCTAACAATTGCTCAAAATAAATACCATTCTCAGCAACAATTTTCTCCATTGCAATTTTGACCTCATGCCAAGAATCCTTGTTTCTCAAGTTTTCGAGCAAGGGTTTACTTTCATGTTGAATTCTACTTGCAGTATTCTTATTGAGCATAATCATTGATTTAATGGTGTCACATGGATCATACTGCCAATGACAGATATCATCAAAATCAAAAAAATTCAAAAGATTATGTGCCACACTAAATTCTTTTCTCTTGAATGTGATCCCTCCACATGTAAAAGGTAAAGAAGGAAATAAGGTCTTCTTTTGCTGACTGGTAAAGTGCAGTTCATCAGTACTCTACAGCTACCTTACATATTCCAAAGAAAAAACTCTTTATGTCACATGTATTGGAATTTTTTATGGTTGTACTCCCGATCCATAAAATCTTAGCACAGTATATTCTTCCATTAAGTACCAATCAGCCAATTGTATTTTTTTTCCTAGTCGAATGCAGTTTCTACATGACATAGGCAATCTAGGCATTGAAGTATTTGTAATTGCTTGATGAAATGGAGCCAAAAAGTAGTATACAAAATTAATGTAGTTCCTTCGAGAATCATGCACCCTTATAACAGTGGTCCATTCATATACTGGAGCCATTTTATTTTCCTCGGGATTACTATAGGGTCGAATCTGAAGCTTGTTGGTCTGAAACATTCCTCTGAATTTCAATAGAAAAAGATAGCACAAGTAGGTTGTGAACCTAAATGTCTTGGTGGAACCTCCTTTAATCATTAAAAATTGTTTATGCATGGATTCTACAATGTGCTCAATAAATTTATATTTGACATGTTGAACACCATAATGGATATTATACACCATTTCAAGGAGGCATGCACCCACTTCCAAATTGCTATCTAGTCTAAGGAAAAATGCTAGCATGGAAATAGTATCCTGAACCCATGGTTTAAAAATTTCCAAATCATAAGGAGGCTTATGATCACCTTTCAATTTGTTTCTATCCTAAACTATTCTATTTAAGAAAGATTTTTTCTCCATTTCATCCACTGCTTCATAATCACTAGCAAGCTTTTCTCGGTCAATGTGGACATTTCCAAATTCTTCGCCTTTAGTTGTAAATGTAAACCCCAACACTTTTCCAAGTTCTTCTGCATTAATGGATAACAATTCTTCTTTGCTATCTTTATTAACAATTTCTCTTTTGTTAGCATCATAATTTTGGGCACAGACCATGATAAATTTAGGGCAAGGGAAAACCTCATGTAACATCATGCGCCCTAATCCAGTTACCCACGGTGCACTGATACTATTAACTTGCATTTTCTTTGAGGCCTTATTCTCAAATGAAAATCTAAGTTTTGAGGTACGCCTACCATAGGTTTCAGGATCATAAATATCATGGTATTCATCAGTGAAAACTAGGGTTTTAAGCAATTTTGCATAATGTATTTTTTTATCTGACATTGCTCTAGTGGTACTGCTGGTAGACATGCTTATACAATGTGAAAATGTGAATTCCCTATTAGTCCTTAATTTTTCTTAATTTTTAAGTCTCTTAGCCCTAAACCCAAACTTCAAATTTTGACAAAATAAGATTTTAAGAAACTTCAAATGATGAAATGTAGCCACAAGAATTCTTTCACTTACCCGACTTTTGATTCTTGGAAAGATTAATGCCGATAGTCATGGAAACTAGGTTTCTGGAATGGATTTTTTAGAAGTGGAACTGTGGAACCCAGAACAGTGTGGTGTCGCGGTGCGCTACAATGAGCAAACTGAAGACTGAAATCTCCCCATGTGTTGACCCTCTCACTTAAAAATAAAATCACTTAGCAATATAAACTAAAAGTGCCTTTTTCAATCCTGTATTGACAACAAATTCTAAAGAACCTAAACCGTTGATCTTTGTAAATCTAACTGTTATAGGGTGATTCTGGACATTTAGGTTCGCAGCCTAGCACTTTGTGCATTTCATTCTAGAATGCAACTACAGCCATACATCAAATGTTCATCGAACGGTTGAGTAATTTATGATATATATTATAAATATTAAACATGTGTTTTAAAGTTTTTTTCAACCTTTAATGCACTAGAATTCACATCAACTCCTTTATAAAATGAATTACAATGTCACATTAATAGCACAACCATTAATAGCACAGTAACACTTAAAGTTGCAAAGGATTCAATAAAAGGAATTACAATGTCACATAATCACATTAATAGCACAACCATTTATTTTTATTACAACTAAATGACAATTTTCAATTTCACATTATTACATAGTACAAATACAAATGTAAGCACAAGCACCAAGCTTCTACCATGGTCTCTAAGTCCTGACTCTCTGTCATCTGAAAATAAATGCATGGAGGGGGGCCACCGCCAATCATGGTTTTTGAAAAATATGCATGGGGAAAGGGGGGAAAATCAAACAGGGGAAATTGGAGCTATTAAAGATACAAAAAGTACTTGTCCCCTTTGAAAATTAGAGTCATGCAGAGGATGAGGGGTTATAAAACTACTCCCATCTTCTACTTATTTCTTCCATGCACTTGGAGAGCACTTATCTCCATCAGAGCTCCCCATCCTAGCTAAAAACATGTCTGACAAGTCTGGTCAACCAAATCAAATTATTTCCAATTCCTCCCATTTTGAACTTGAAAGAAATTGGTCTTTTACTCTATAACTACATAACTACAGGAAGGAGAATTTAGAGTATCCCCAATAATACCAGATCATCTTCTTCCCGAATCCTTATTAACCCTACAAAATAAAAACCCTTATGACAATTCAAACATTGCACTCGAGAGTCAATAGTATAGCCTTTAGCCTTCAACGAATTATTTCAGTTGTGCTCACTATCCTTATTTATGGGCCAATAGTGCTACCAATAGTGCCACTACCAACTTGGTCCCTGTGTACACCTCACATGTGTCACATGTGAGGTTGGGTTACTATAGTGATAATCACGATTCATGCAAACCAAAAAACCAACTTAATCGATTCAAGTACTTAACTTTAGTATGTTTATTGCTTTATGTTTTACTTTTAAGTTTTAAATCTACATGAAATTATTTCATAAATAGATAATTTCTTAAAGGAAAAAAAGCTGATATAAATAGATTCATCAATTGCTTTTCTGTGCTTTTTAGTAGCACAATTGCTATGATTTCATCAATTTCTTTTTAATAGCACAACCATTTATTTTATTGCAACTGAATGACAATGTCACATTATTACATAGTACAAATACAAATGTAAGTGCAAGCACCAAGCTTCTGTTGGACCGTAGGTGAAAACGTAAATGTAATACATGTTTGTCTAAAAATAATGGGACTTTACGGGTCAACCATGGGCTCTGAAAATAAACACATGGGACTTCCCGAATCAGGAAGTACCTTTGAAAATGAATGCATAGAGAAAAGGGGGCCAATCAAATTGGGGAAATGGGAGTTGTGAAGATACAAAATGTACTTCTCCCCTTTGAAAATCAAAGTCATGCAGAAGATGAGGGATTGTAAAATTGCTCCCATCTTTTACTTGCAGCTTCTATGCACTAGGAATAGCGGTTATGCCCATCAGAGCACCTCTCTTGGTTCAAAACCTGTCTGAGAAGTCAAGTGAACCAAATCAACTTCTTTCTAATTCCACCCATTCTAAACTTGAAGCCTGAACGAAATTGGTTGTTGACTCTGTGACTACATAACTGCAAGCAGGAGAATTTAGAGTATCCCCAATAGTGCCACATGATCTTCTTGTTGAATCCTTATTAACCCTACAAAATGAAAATCCTTACAACAATTCGAACATTGCACTCAATAGTAAGGTCTTTAGGCTTCAACGAATGATTTTAGTTGTGCTCACTAGTCACTATCCTTATTTAGTTATATATGGGCCAAAAGTGCCGCCAATAGTGCCACTACTAGCATGCTTCCTATGTACACCTCACACCTGTCACATGTGCACTATGAGGTTACATATACCGTATATTCATGATTCATAATGGCAATTCGTACAAACCAAAAAACCAACTTAATCAATTTGTGTAACAGTAACTTAAGCCTTACATGTACAATTAAAATGTTTAATTTGATTGACGTCTAGTTGCACGCAAACTGTACCTCAAGCTGACAAGTGACAAGCTGTCAAAATCGCCAGACTCCAGTGTCACTCGAATGATATAAATTATGAAAATTTGAAATCATTACAAATCTTGTTTCATTAAAGCTATGACTCATGATTTGTCCAATCAATCACTTCGAATGTTCATATGGCATTAATCTCCGCGAGTAGTATGACTACCACACGTTCTTCAAAACGATTGAGAATTTCAATTAAATGAAATGTAATATGCCAAGTCATTGAAAAGAGAGAAATGAGCCTTGATCTCACCATGTGTCTGCATCTAATGGTTCTAGTGTTATTTTGGAGGTTTCAATTCGCAAGTCTACTACTTTAGAGATTTACTTGTGGAATGCACCTACAACCGTCCATCAAAAATTCATCGAATGGTCATGGTTGGATTGATTTGCAACCTCCTTTGTGTAAAACATTCTTAATTTTTTAAGCATTGGTCCTACGTTCTTCCTAAGTGGTCCCTCTTTTAAAACAAACTTAATGCACGTGCATATTTCTGCCACTTAAGTTCTTCTATCGCTCATCGCCAAAATCCAAC
Source organism: Sequoia sempervirens (assembly GCA_007258455.2). NCBI lineage: Eukaryota > Viridiplantae > Streptophyta > Pinopsida > Cupressales > Cupressaceae > Sequoia > Sequoia sempervirens. The sequence continues at coordinate 138,833,350 of VDFB02000007.1, read as the reverse complement.
CCATCGGATTCATTACCACGATGATGACCCTTAATCTAGCCATGTGTCCACAACGGTTCTAGTGTTATTTCGGAGGTTTCCATTCACAAATTTAGTGCTTGAGAAATATACTTTCGAAATGCAACTATAGTCATCCATCGAAAATTCGTCAAACGGTCTTGGTCCATAATGTCACGTGGTCGCTAAACTTTGGAACCTTATAACCAAAGTCTGAAGTTTCAAATTTTTTGAAACTTTCGACCCACCGACTACAAAGATGACCAAGAAAGACTTGCAACTAAGTTACTAAGGTAGTAAGGTTAGGGAAAGTACCAAAACCTCAACTTTGGTGAATTAAAATAGGAAAGGTGACAAGCACAGTGCATTTATGGAGAAGGCTAGCGAAATAAGGTGTTATAATGAAATTCACCTATCACCCTCAATGCTTCTTCAAGTTCGAGTGTAAGGATAATAGGATTGTATCCTTTCAGCGGTGGGTGATAGGTTGGAAGCCAGTGAAACAGAAAAGCAATGGAGGCCAGTTTCACCATGACATCGCGGAGGAAGTTGGACCCCTTTGTGGGTAAAGCATCTGTGCAAAGGCTGTGAGGTTTATTTCTCTACAAGGAAGAGCGGGTGGTGCAAGAAGTTCAAATAATGTTGGGGGATGGATTCAAAAACTTGACACATAGATTCAGAACGAATATGGATATCTATTTGTTGGTCATGGTTTGGGATTTAGACTTAGGAGAACTGGTGAACAAGGTGAGGAGAGTAATGAAAAATTTGGTGCATAAATATTTTTTAGTGGACATGGAAAGCATTCTGCAATAGGCGATACTAGGAGTAGGGTTGGTAAAAATAGAAGGAATGGATGGTGGGGGCCTAGAGCTTGAGGATTTAAATCACTTCTTTATCAGATGGCCAGAGGGTCACACTAAAGATCGGTGGCAGGAAGGAGCCGAGCGTGGGTGGAAAGCACTTAAAATCTGTGTTGAGCTAATAGCATTAGAGGAAACAATAGAAAATATAAAAGAAGTTGCTAGAGAGGAGATGCACGAAAAGAAGGGACTGTGTCCATGGAAGAAGCCAAAACCATTAAAGGAGATACTGCCGCTGGAGATGGGCAAGTCTTCGAAGAAGAATGAGTAATAATGGTTAATGTAAAGTGTAGTTTTTTGTTTTGTTTTTAGCCTCTGCTACAAAGGTGTAGTTGTTTAGGGAAGTTCTGATACTCTAGTTTTTGAGCTGGTTATTCAGCTTTTTTGGTAGTTTTTGGATGTTGCTAAGTTTTTAGAATCTGTATCTTTTTCTTTATAATTAATAAAATAAACAAGTATCACCGATCAACTTTTTTGGTAGTTTTTGGATGTTGCGAACTTTATAGAATCTGTATCTTTTTCTTTATAATTAATAAAATAGAAAAGTATCACTAATAAAAAAAAACATTCTTAAATTTTTAAGCCTTGGTCCTACGTTCTTCCTAGGTGGTCCCTCTTTTAAAACAAACTTTATGCTATCGCTCATCACCAAAATCCAACCCATCGGGTTCATTACCATGATGATGACCCTTGATCTCTCCACAGGTCAGCATCTAACAGTTCTACTATTATTTTAGAGGTTTCAATTCGCAAATCTAGTGCTTGAGAGATATACTTCCAGAATGCAACTAAAGTCGTCATCAAAAATTCATCAAACGGTCATGGTTAGATTGATGTGCCACATCCTTTGTGTAAAACGTTCTTAACTCTTAATTTTTTAAGCCTTGGTCCTATGTTCTTTCTAGGCGGTCCCTCTTTTAAAACAAACTTAATGCACGTGCATATTTCTGCCACTTAAGTTCTTCTATCGCTCATTGCCAAAATCCAACCCATCGGATTAATTACCACAATGATGTTCCTTGATCTCGCCACGTGTCCACATCTAACAGTTGTAGTGTTATTCTGAAGGTTTCCATTCGCAAATCTAGTGCTTGAGAGATATACTTCTGGAATGCAAGTACAGCCGTCCATTGAAAAATCATCGAATGGTAGTGGATTCGCCACTGAATTTAATTGGCCAATGAATTTTTTTATTAGTTTGATATTATGTTTAATTCACCAATGTTTTTTTCTTAATCATTTGAAAATAGGTTTAATTTTCCAATGAATTTTATTTTTTTGTTTGAAAAAAAATCACCAACAAAATTATTTTTCTAGTTTGAAAACGGTTTAATTTCAATGGAAATATTTTATTGGTTTGAAAATAGATTTTAATCGCCAATGAAAATATTTTAGTGGTTTTAAAAAATTTGCAATTCACCAGGATTTTCCACGGACTTCTAGTGATTACAAAAGATTTGCCAATGGGGATTTTTTTTTCACGAAAAACGAAAAAAAATTGCCTCTAAAATTAATATTTTTTTGGGAAGTATGAAAGATTCGCCAGGATTTTACAGCTTCTTAGAGGGGGGTTTCTTAAAGTTTTCCCTGGTTGTATTTAACAAACACAATCAACAACCTAAACGAAAATGCTAATTACATAATAGGTATTAGGCATGAGACAAAACTATAAAGAAACTAAGCAAGTTTAAAAGATAGTTTGATCAATCATAAAGCATGCATTGAACTGCAAGAACAAGATGGTGAGAAATCTATTACTAGAAATGAGCAAGGTAAACTTTTTATTCAATATCTCCAAGAGTTACAAAAGATGCAAAAATTTGTGCCAAAGGACTATAAAAGTCACTATGCCTCCAATCTGCATAATTAGAACTAACTCAAAAAATGAGTTACAAAAGCAATATGTAGCAAAGCCCAAGTGGTTCCACCAAAAAAGGCTCTAGAAACTCCATTTTCGTAAACCTTCAAAAGCCTATTTTTTAGCAACTAAATCTCACCCAAAAGAGCTCCAAAATGCTTGAAAGGGTCAATCTTGACCAAGTCCATCATAAAGGAAAACAAAAAGTGCTCCAAGATGCTCTCCAATGTTCATAAATGAATCATAAATAGCTCTTAAATCTTCTCCATGTGTCTCTCAACTTCTCAAAAAGCAATTAAAACCCCTCTATATGCTCTCCTTATGTTGGATATCTAATTCCAAACAACCCTATATACTCTCAAAGTCATGAAGACTTTAACAATAATCCTCCATACGCTACTTTGGTGTGATTTTAACATTTTGTATTTAGAAGAGGAATTTAATTAAGTGTTTTATAACAACACTTACATTAAATTTCTTTACATGTTTGTAATTTACGCAAAAATGACAAGGTAAATTATAAGAATCAAACTTTTACCTCACAAAGGTCAAAGCTCCTCTATAAGCTTCACTACATTATAACATACATAAGACAAAAATTATAGAGCATAAGACTTAAGTCTTAGCCCACGTATTAGTTGTATGTATATTTTTAAAATGAAGTGATAAAACTTCATTTTGTGGTCGACGTAGAGATTAGGGAAAACAAACCCTAAAAGTAAAATTTGAGGCAAAGTAATACCTCAATTTTCACTTCACATTTCACATTTTTGAAAACCCTTTTCCATCGACACAATGTATGCATAGGTGCTTGATGAAGGTTCTAGCAGATTTACAGTAACTTGGCTTATTTTCTAGTAATTCCACACCAAAAATCGACATAGAACCTGTAGACCCTAAATCTGCATTTTGCTCAAAAACAAACAAGCATGAGTATTGTTAAATCAATCAAATCAGATATAGAATCCATATGAAATATTGAATCATGCTTCATAATGCAATCCAAACAACAAAATATCAACTAAACTAAGTGAAAGCACAAAGAAGCAAGAATCCAACTCTATCTCATATTGGATTGGTGTCACATGTGCTAGTGACCCTTTCCCAACCCTTGATCAATAGCTAAGATGAAAATGCTATGAAGATGGTGGAGTGATGATGAACAAGATCAAATCTCAAATGAAGAGAGTAACCTTGCATAAAATTGTGGAGGATTTGCTCAAAGATGAAGCACCTATTTAAGGATTTTCAAAATGCTAAGTGTTGAAGAGGGACCAATGTGGGATTAAAGATTCTGCCAATGAGATAAGGACACTTGTCAAATGGTGAGTGGTCAATGGATGTGCAAGATTTGGGAAGAGTGCCCATGAGAGGGAAAATTTGAATTCAAATTTGCAATGAATGCTGAGTTTGACCTTTGGAAGGGGACATGTAAGAGACATGTAAGGCCTCATAAATGCTCTGTTGGGTGTACATGTCCACTTGGGGGGAAATTCAAACTTGGAGAATATTCTCCTTTATGCCAAGTTGAAAATAAAGATTTTGATAAATCAATTAATTGCAATTTCATGTGCAAGTGGCCAAATCTAGAGAATGCAAGTGGGTGAGTATTTAATCAGGGTTAGATTAAATAGATGATGATTATGCTGATTTAATGCTGATTAGATGATTTTGACTTTTAAGACTTAAATATTTGTTTTATTTAAATCAAAAAGGATGGAAGATGCATGTTTGAGATTTTAATTAAATAAAGCTTGATTTATTTAATTAAACTATGATTGAGCTTTTGATGATAAGAACCTGATTTACTAGGTGAATGGATGTGATGCATTTGATTTATTTATTGAGCGGATGAATATGCATAATGCAAATTTGATGTGTCTACATTTTTCCCCTCTTTGAAGCAATGTACTTGTTGCATTGGTTCAAAGAATAAACTTGCCGCAATCGAAATTTTTCGGATGCCTCAACAAAAGTACATTGGTACATTGCCCCCTCGAGAGATCGAGCAAAAATATTCGATTTGAGGGTCGATCTCGCGATAAAGAGGTTCAAAATGGGTGATTATGGACGATGATGCAAATGAGATGATTTCAAGATGCTTAGAATAACAAATCTATATTATTCTAAACAACTTAAATGATGATATGATATGAGATGGATGAGATTGATGATGTGATATGTTATGATTATGCAATGGATGATTTATGAGAGACTAACAGATCTATATTATGATGATGATTATGCAATGCATGTGAAATGATCGATGTTTCCTTTTATGTATGATATAAATGATATGTGGTATGCTGACAGTTTTCTAGATGCAGGATGGATGTATGATGGATGCAGGAAGGATGGATGCATGATGGATGCATGATGAATGCATTGGCGATGTTATGTTAGCATGGAAATGAGATGATGACAAGAGGATCCAACAAGTCCATGATTGGTCAAGACTTTATTAGAGATGATGATGATAGATGATGATGATGATAAATGATGATGATAAATGATGATGATGATAAATGATGATGATAAATGATGATGATTTGCTTATCAAGGATTGGGATTTTCAAAGGGTCACTTACTTTATGTTTGATAACACGCCTAAGCACGATGCATCAAGGTATGAAGGACCAGGATGGCATTGTACTTAGTGTGATGGACTTTGACTTGACAAACAAATAGGAGTATTCTTGTTCACACTTGACATACAAACCTTGCTAGGGCATACCTAACAAAGCAAGTATTTGCCAAGTTATATTACAAGAGCAAACAAGCATAGCAAACAAAATAATATGATCATTGCCCCATTCCTATCTCTCTAAATCCTTTGTTCGGATATCATCGAGAGGTCCTTGGAATGAGCGCAATAAGATAAATCAAAAGAAAAGATCAAGTACGCAAACAAGCCAATGTTCTTCATACCTTCAGCCAAAGGGATGTGTTTTGATAGGATAAGATCCAAAGTGATATCCAAAATGATGCCCATTGTCAGAACAATATATCCTAGGACATGCATTGTATAGGATGAGGATAGGTTTGATAAATTGATTGATAGGCTGTTGATATAAGGTCGACTGACATGTTTGTGAATGATCAAGAGTTTGATTTTGTGTTCAATGGTTCGTTGTTTCGATTTTGATCTTACGATTGAAGCTTGATTTTGTTGCCTACTATGATTGTTTCTGTTTGCGTTGTCAAAGGATGAACGTGATGATCAATTTATTCTGGATGATTGATTATTGAGGGTGCAAGTGAGATGAGACGGATGGATTTTTTCAAATATTTGGATGTTTTTGACATTTTTGGAATGTTTTGAGGTTGTTTTTGGATTTTGGATTTTTCAAATGTTTTGATTTTTTGATTTTCTGAATGTTTTGGGATTTTGATGTTTTTTGAATATTTTTGGATTTTGATGTTTTTCGAATGTTTTTGGATTTTGATGTTTTTCGAATCAATTTATTTTGTGGATGTGAAAATCTGCATATGGTTAGTTTAAAATACAGCAACATTTCAACATCCCTATGGAATAATAAGCCATGTTAATCATGCCATAAATGAAACAAGGGAAACCAAATAAAAGCATACAAAAACATGACATTAAACCTATCCCATAGTGGATTGGTGTCACATGTGCTAGTGACCCTTTCCCAATCCTTGATCAAAGCTCAAGATGATAAAATGCAAATGGAGATGATGGAGTGAAATGGACAAGATCAAATCTCAAATGAAGAGAGTAACCTTGCATAAAATTGTGGAGGTTGTCAAGGATTTGCTAAATGTTGAAGCTTCTCATTTAAAGATTTTCAAAATGCAAAATGTTGAAGAGAGACCAATGTGGGACTAAAGATTCTTCCAAAGATAGGAGGACACTTGTCATCATGTGACTAGTTGATGCATGTGCAAGATTTGGGAAGAGTGCCCATGAGAGGGAAAATTTGAATTCAAATTTTCCAATAAATGCTGAGTTTGACTTTGGAAGGGGACATGTAAGAGGGCTAGCTTTTCCATTTTAAGTTCCACATTTACTTTTCTGTTGTTTCCATGCTTCATTTCATGATTCTGGGTTCAACTATGCTTTATCTTTTCCTCATTACTGTGTGTTTACCATGCATTTTCTTAAGGAAAAATAACATTTCTGTAGAAATGAAATATGTGCAATATTCAGGCCGCCATGTAAAACTCTTTACTGTAGACACAAGACGCATTATTCTCTTGAATGGCCAACCCTTGAGGAATATGAAATACAGTTGTATTTGCTTGATATTCTTCACAAATACCCACGACTCAACTTGCATTTTTTACTAGAAATCCTTCATTTGCTCACAGGCCACAAGTTCTATCCTGTATTTTTAAAAATATATTTCATATTGAACTCTTTTTCTTTGTCTTTTCTATAAAAGATGTGATATTCGAGCTTTATTTCTATAAAAATGATGAGGGTTTAACTTTTCTCTATACTTTTTTATTTGGCTCCCATAAATACACATGCAAAACAAGGTTTAAATTCTGAACTTCATGATTACATAGTTCATATTATTGCTTGTGATAGCACGATGAATACCATCAATACTATCATCTATGATGTTGTAGGTTGAAGATACTTGTTATTGAAAACAACCTTATTTTTTTATATATGCACTATTATGCATTCCTTTTAAGCCAAGACATACACTCCATTGTTTCATATAATGAAGATTAATAAGGCATATTATTTGATAGCACTGTATTTTCCTTTGTAAGCACTTCAGTCAACACTTGTGCATTAATCCCACATCATGTTTTATTCCTTTTATGATGATATCATAGATCAATAATCTATGACAATATAATGAATGATAAGCATAATTCAGAAACAAAGCTCATTAGCATGATAGCTTACTCAAAATCCAAACCTTCAAGACCTGATATCCACATTCTGGAGCATTCTATTTCAATACAATAATATTGTGTATATCCTTCCTGCCTTTACAGAGCCAGTATATATCACTTATGACTGTGACTAAAAGATCATTATCATGAGTAATGTATGCTTGCTTGAGTAAATCATAAGGAGAAGAACCATCCATGTTCAAATTAAAGTATAATAATGCAACATGTTGGACTCAACCCTCGTGGGAGCCACATTTTAACCCACATGCTACAATTTGATAGAATAAATCAAAAACATAAATGCACCTGTATCTACACATGAAGCAAACATAGTAGTGAGATAAATGCATATTTTGGATGTGTTTGATGACTTCAATGGTTTTCTGGGACACCTATAGTATGCATTGCTTGTTTAATGCACATTGAGATCAATTTATACATGCATAGGTGTTTGTTCATGTAAGGTTGGAAACTTTTCATTGCTTAGAGCATTGCTCTAACACCATTGCCATTGTCAAATGTAGGAACTAGGAGCAAGATGGAGCTATGAAGAACATAAGCAGTTTGAGACAACAGCAGGACAAGATGACACATCAGAACCAGTCATTCTCAGGCAATGACTGGTTTCCTTATATGCACATTTCCATTTACTTATTCATGTATATACTTTTCTTTATTTGCATTGAATAAGTAAAGTTAATCTCACGGCTTGTGTGAGATAATGTACATTTTTACATTCAATAAAGATTACTACTTTGTTCATAAAAGATTTGAATCTTTCTTCTATTACATGCACTTGTATGGATGCAGTAATTTGTAAAAAAAAATGTAATCTTTCGAATTATTGGGATTTATGCACCTAAATGTAATATAGGGTAAATTAAAAATGTACCCTTCTCTCCTGATTTCTAAACATAAAGCTCAACCTAATTGAGCAAGTAGTGAAATTAGGTAACATGTCCAAATACTCAAAAAAATATTTGTTAATAATTTATAAATATTTGTTATCTTGACTTATTGATCAGTCATGAATTTCTCTAAAAAAATATATATTAAATGAAAAGAAAATTTATTTGCTAAAAATTTATATATAATGTATACATATTTCTCTTTCATCATTCAATTTTTTATTAAGAAAATAAACAAAGACAATTATATAAATAGAAGAATAAAAATATATAAAAAAATGTGTATATATACACATGAATGTGTATATTTAAAATTTTACAATATAAGAAAGAAGACTCACTGATTAATTTCCTATAATGAAATTGGATGAATTCTATTCTCATGATCTCATAAATTTATCCTTCATCCTATAAGGTAAAATGGTCAAATGTGAAGATAAAATTCTTTTAAACAAACCCTTAAGAATTTAGAGCTACATTCAGAGTTACTCTAGATTTGAGGGTAAAGAAAGAACTCATTCAATGGATCCTCACACCTTAAGGGTCTTAAGTTTGATTGTGAAATAACTTAAGTAAAAAATTTGCTACCTTTTTTATTAAAATGTCAAAAGTTGAGTAATCTCTTATAATTTAATTTTGGGTGGGGTTGAGTAATCTCTTATAATTTAATTTTGAGTGGGGTGTCCTTATGTTGAATATTATCTCTTGTATTTAATTAAAAGAAAAGTGAGATGACCTGTCTAATGTTATCATTGTCATTGATTATTAAGCTAATTAAATAGTTTATTTTTGTACAAGTAAATTTGATATTGTAGATGGGGTTGCATGCATATTAAAGTTCACCATAATATTAATATATATTAATGAAGTAAATTGATTACCAATAGTTAATTATTGGGAATATAGTATGTTATTGAGCTTGTTTAATGTGGGATTTATATTGAAATTTAATTAACTATTCTTGTTGCTTCCAAATTTATGTAAGATGGCTCTAAGACCTTAGTTTGTAATCCATTGTTGTGAACCTTTGAGTTGTAACACTCGACTATTAGTCAATTAATGGCACAAATAGCTTTTCCCTTTAGTTTAATGGCTATACTTTTGATGATCAAAATGTGTCTTTTGAGTGAGGTGACCTGCTATCTTGATTTGGGTAGTGGCTTAGCCTTCATTGCTTGTGTTTTGCTATGTAAGAAGTAGTGTTGTGAGTGCAAATGATGTGTGTTCTATGTGTTACATGTAAAAATGATTTATTTGACATATTTTGTATACATACCAATATCACTTACAAATTATGTTCAACAACCCCCTCTCTCTCTCTCTCTCTCTCTCTCTCTCTCTCTCTATATATATATATATATATATATATATATATCTTCTCACTCATGAACATGAAATTTCAAACTTTGAGTGGAAGTGATTAGGTATGTAATCTTATCATCAACGTTGAGATGATACACCCGACAATATTTAAATTAGAAGACACATCATGATGAGTTGTTGAGATTTGCCTCTCCATTCACCTTATATTTTCATTGACACTAATGTCAAGAAATTTGGACTTGCTTTCTTCAAATTACCAACTTTAAAATTATAGAATTTAAACTAAGATTATGACACTCCCAATTTTACCTATAATAACATTATATAATAAGATGAAAAGTGTTCACATTGACTTAGAAGAGTGTACCACCTTTACCTGGGAAAGATTATAATTTTAATTTATATATAGACGTGTGAGACCAAAATTCCATGAGACGTGAAAGAGCTTCTTATGTATGTGTTAAAGCAGAAAGGATTTGTTTTGTCTCCACTTGAACAACTTTTCTATCTTGTCAACAAATTTGTGATTCCCATCCACACGTCACTTGGAAGGAATATACAGCCTTCGAGGAGGCAAAATTATAGTGACGGTAAGGGTGAAATGTAATATTGTGATTTTGCTTATAATATAAATTTGAAAGTTTTGTATTTTCTTAAATTAATAAGATATTTAAAATAGATATTCATTATATTTTATCTCATTATAATTAATGTTAATGGTACATACAATTTTAAAATAAAATATAATGAAATATATATTTTAAATATCATATTTAGTTATTGACATCAAGCAAATTTATCGGTCGGAAAATTTGCGTCAACAATTCACCGCAGGAAAATTCACCACCAGCAATTCGCCGCTATAGATTAACATTTTTTAATATATATATATTTGTCATGGAGATGAATTTTCCTGTAGTGAATTGTTGGCGGTGAATTTTTCGACACTGAATTGTTGGCAATGAATTTTCCTAGAGTCTTAGTTATTAATTAAAAATAATAATTTTATTTATTAAAGATAGAAATTGTATGATATATATGAAAGTATAGGTCTAGGACAAAAAATCAACATTTTTGTGAGAAAATATAGATTATATTTTGTTATAGTACAATGGCAAAGAATTACAAAAGGAGGGTCCAAAGAAGAATGACAGGCATTATATGGAACTGAAAGAACTTGAGACATCATTTACAACTAGGTAAGGAGGAACTAGATGTAGAGTTGGAGAAGTAGCAAAGGGTAGAGGAGGAGATTGATGAGGGACATAATGATGCAAGAACCTTAAAGCACTGAAGACCTTAGAGATTTTCAATGCCAAATCCTCCTCCAACAAAAACTTGTGTGTGTGTGCAAAGCATGCATTAAACTCATTCCATAGTTGCTTAAACTCCTAGACTATATTACATGATAAACATATGCCACAATAGGATTTTCTTAAAATTGGTTGAGGAGGAACAAACCCCCAATTCGAGCCAAACTCACCAACATCCTAGTCTTTTATAGCTTGTTGAAAGGAGTTTTTTGTGAGAAAGTATTCTCGAATGTATCCAAATTTGAGCAGTTCTAAAATTTAAAATATTGCACCAAATCCATGACATTAGAGAGAAAAAATAGACAACCTTAGAGTATAATAGCACCCTAGATCTTCCCATAAGGTCTTTTCCAACCACCTTATGAATGGGCCTTATGACCTATGGGTAGTTAATGAAAAACACATGCACTAGCATGAAAGATTCATAGGGACCAACAACAAACAACTTCCATTTTTGAGGAGAGATGTAAATTCTTTTATTACTGTGAGGCACATTCATCTTGGTAGTCAGTCTAGTGAAGCAAGAGATAATCAAAGGCAAGGGTAGGAATGACTGAAAAAACCAAAATAAGGCATAAAAAGAAAGATTACAATGAGTAGACACAAATAGGGTAATTAATGGAACAATTAGCTTCATAGGCTAAAATGTTATGAGAGAATTGTAGTGGTAGTGATGAGATAAAAAATGGCTATAAGAGACTTAACAATGCTTCAAGATTAATTATAATAAATTAATTTGCATATGGGCCTCCACATAATGCAAGCGATGGTAAACCAAAGGTAAAGAACATCCACAATGATAGAATTCTTCTAGTTGGCATACAATCAAACCAAAATTAAGGTGACCCAAACAAGGGTACCCTTTTTGGATTGAAGTGAGAGGATTTTGAGTCTTCTATCAAAATTTCTTTCAAATCCTAGTTCTCTATTACCATTACAAAATTGAATATCTTTGATTCTTTTGAATGGTTAATTGCTTAATTAGCAAAAAGGTTGATAACCTTATTTTTATCACTATATAACAATACCCCATTTTATAGAATTCAAGGTTATCTAGAATGTTCCAAATTGGTTGGAAAATATATTGGAGTTTCTAGTGGTTTATATTTCTATTTTAATAACATTAATAATCAATCATGAATTTCCTTTGATGATGATATTGTTTTTTTTAAATAAAAGTGGCAAGCCACTAAAATACTATTGAACAAAAGAGGAATTACAACATTTTCAAAAATAAGCTCTTGATCAAGCAAATACAAATGTGATCGATCACTGAATTGAGACAGGATATAACCATATGCCAACCAAAAATCTAATAAGCTCCCGACCATCAAATAGACTAGGGGAGAGTACAAAAAACTCCAAAGAAGCATTTATAGACCAAATGTATTTTCTCACTATACATTCAAATGCTGAAGCTCAATTTTCAGAATTAACAATATTGCATTTATAAGAAAGTGAAAGCTTGGAGTGAACAAAATAGAAACCAGAGGAGCAAGATTATTTCTTCCAATCTAAAGTCGAGAGAGCAAAACCCTGTAGTATAGGCCAAGTCGAAATTGCATCTAAGAGAATTAATCATATAGTTGATGATGATATTGTTAAAATTTCTTGAATTTACCATTTGTAGACCATGAAGTAAGGTATATGTTTATACTTCATTATTAGTACCTTTAGGGAGCTTAATTTCTTTCGACAAAAATATTTCCTCGAATTATCCTTGATATCACATTTGCATCTAAAAGGGCTTGGATTTCCTTGAGATGCACCATCAAAGTCCTTTTTTTACCTAAAAGGACATAGGGGGAGACAATCAAACCTTTTTTCTCTCTACTTTGAGATTAAATCCAAAAATAAAACCAACAAGAGGAGGGAGTCTAAGGAGAGGCCATTTTGTTAATGATTGATTTTCCTAGCTATAAAATTTCTAATTCCAACCTAGACTCTTGAATACAAATAACATGACTACTTCCAAAATTGCTCTCTCAATTTTATAAATCACATCTTCAATATTTACAATTGATTTTCTAAAAAAAATATAATTACATTCTAGCCACAAGTTCTATATGAGTATTGAGTGGCTCACCCACCAAATGCAAGAAAATGTGGAGTCTTTTAAAGAGATGGCCAAGCCAAAAAAATGTTTAAAAAGTGTTAAAAATAGTTCATTTCCAAGCAATTTTAGCACAAATCCATTTCCAAAACCTTAGGCTAAATCTATAATTTAATAGTAAATGACTTGTATCTTCCTCCTCTCTACCACATAAAATACTTTAAAAGGCCATAAAATACCTAGCTTTTCTAACCAATTTATGTTAAAATTCTATTATGCAAGGAAACTTGAAAAAATCCCTAGCTTTGGGAGACATGCTTTTCTCTAGCAAAGATCAGAAGGCCAAAATTTAGGAGGTATGCGATAAATCTAGGTAACATTATTTTACTATGTTATTTTCCTAATTTTGAGGTCAACCAAGAATTTTTTTCCTTACCTTGTGAAAATAAAATAACTGTTTAAGAAAGGATCATTTAGATTTTTTGATTTTATGGGAAATGATGTCAAAATTCTTTCAACTGGATTTTAAAACTAATTGTCCTAAACTTCAATTATTTTAAGAAAAACCTACCTTTTTTCTAATGTTTTGTAACCATTTCAAGAATATTTCCAAAATAGAGATTTATATTGGTTATGAATTATTCATGAAAGATGGGGAAGAATCACCTCTTTTCTAAAAGTAAAGAAATTCTCCCTTTGTTTACTACACTATTTTGATTTTAACTTTTAATACATGTTCTAATCAAATTTTTCTTCCAAGGCTATATTTTTTTCTTCAATACCAAAGGATACCAACATCACTAGAAGATATAGTGTTACAAAAAATTTCCCAAGACATCCCAAGACATTAGAGAAAAGTTCTTTTAATAGAACAAGCACTTTCTAACTCTTTTAATTTAATATGACACCTATTGGAATTTTTAAAATTGACATTATAAATTGGGACTATAAAAAGGATTTCTTTTGCCATTATTATTTTCCCTATCATAGTAAGTCACTTACCCTTCTAAGAGGAAATCTTCTTATGTACTATAGAAATATTTTTTTCCCAAAATTGCTTTTTGTTAGCTCCAAAAAAAAGGGACACCCAACTATTTGCAAGGCACAATTGTATATTTATATAATCATAGCTTGGTCACCCTCTTTTGAATACACATGGACATGTTATGGATTTTTTTTTACTTACCTAAACTTATTCTTTGTCCTAAAATTAAATAGTAGGTGCGAACAATGAAAATAAGGAACCAAAAGTAGAGATTAAAATGCAATAAAATAAATTTTATCTTTCTCTCCAAGAACCTTGAACTAAACTAGAAGATGAATATAGTAAATGTTGAGAGATATCATACGAGCTCTCTCAACACCTTTTGATATGCTCTAGATGTATTGATGGTTTGTAGATGCTCCTAAATCCTTCAACATAAATTTTTCTCAAGGTGTGATGATGAAAATGTCTTAAGAAGGGTTTGATTTATAGATGTTGAGGATAGAGGATGGATGGTTGACATTTGATCTCAAGATCAAGGGATATGAATGATTGATAAATTAGGGTTAATAAGAGATCACAAAGTGGCGCCATTTGATTGGTGCATTTGAAGAGGATGGTCAAGGATATATGAAGGGATAAGATTGGTTTGACCAAATCAAAGGGTGGATATCATGTCCTCTCACACATGTGTGAGAGGATGCATGAGGAAGAAGGACCTATAAAAATTGGCCTCTCATACATGTGTGAGAGGATGAATGGGGAAGAAGGACCTATGATAAATGGTCTCTCATACATATGTGAGGATACATAGGGAAAATAGACCTATTAACACTTGGAATTTCACCCTTGTTGAACATGTTGTTCAACATTCCAGTGAAACATGGGATTGATATCAATGTGTGGGACCTTTCACAAAGATCAAAACTTTAAGGAAGGTTGGGTTCCTTTCTAACCTAGATGTCTCAGTGTTGGTCCAACACAACATCAAATAACTTTAAAACTAACCATATTCTATCATCTTGCAAAGGGAAAAGGGGGAGATAAATACAAAAAAGGGGTGGTGATACACCTAGATTAGTGGTGTTTCTTCCTACTTCAACAAAAAAAAATTAAGTAAGCTACTAGAGGAACTCATACAGTTCTATGCTATACCAATTTGTAATGGGTATATATGAAGGTTAGGGTTTAATGAGAATTAAGAGGGAGTAGGAAAACCCATAGTTAACACAACATATAGAATTGGAAAATGATAAGCATTCATTCTAATGTGAAGTTAAAATGGTTTCACACAACAAATCAAAAGTGAAAATAGGTGAAATAGAAGTTTCATTAGTCTAAAGGCATGGAGCTTGTTTTACAAAATTGGAGTTGTATATTTGCAAAGATCTTAAGAATTAAAAAAAAATCCCTTATAAAAGAGCATAAAATGATTTTTAAACCCAAGGATGCAGGGGAAAGAAGGAGCATGTGGCAGAGGTATGAAGCTCTATCCATGACCCTACCAGTCGTATGCAAACATATGTACTTGAAATACCAAATTGGAGGTGTGAGAAAACATTCCTAAAACTATAACCATGCCTCAAGATTAATGAATTTGTGGATTGAAGTGCAAAAACCCTCATGAAATCTACTAAAAATCACAACCAAGGATGACCTTCTAATAGGAAGGAGTCTAAAAATCAATAAATGAAGAATGGGAATGACTTTTCCCCTTTGAATCCATGAAAAATAAATTTAAAACCTTTTTGGAGCCTCCATGAGCCAAGATCTAGTAGTTGTAAAACTCATTGTGCATTAACAGTGCTTTATAGGTCAAAGGAAGAAAATCTAGTAAAAAACATCCCTTTGATGATTGATTGGATTAATTTTAGATTATACAACTTGTAGCAAGATAAGGAACAAATCTTATCGACATGCTTGGATGGATACAATATTTTTGGATGGAGTACGCTTGGATTTATGGGCTTCAATATGGATAAAGCTTTTTGGGATCATGCTTATAGATTGGGAAAATATTTGGATAAGTGTGCTTTTTTTCATTTTGATGGTGGAACTAATGGCAAGGGATAAGCCAAGCTTGTAGACAAGGATAAACATGGTTTGGATGTAATGGTTGATTGATCAGATGGAGTGGAGAGTATGTAGGAAATTAAGTGATGGTAGATAGTGTGTAGCTAAAGGATGGCTATTTCAAGAGTTTACCAAAGTATGCATCATGTGCCCCCAATCATTATTAATATCAAGGTGGGTAGAATATGGATGAGGTACGGTGAAATAGACATGGTGGATGGATATGATGGAATGACATGATAGGATGGATATGTTTGGTGAAATGGATGAGATAACTTGCCCCCAATTTCAAGGTCCACATAGCTAGTTGACTTACACATGATGC
The DNA here is from genome assembly GCA_007258455.2 of Sequoia sempervirens. Classification (NCBI taxonomy): domain Eukaryota; kingdom Viridiplantae; phylum Streptophyta; class Pinopsida; order Cupressales; family Cupressaceae; genus Sequoia; species Sequoia sempervirens. The sequence goes on along the minus strand of VDFB02000007.1, from coordinate 138,816,777 downwards.
CCATGAATGGGTTTCATCATGGTACTTTCCCAAGGTGCCACAAGAAGTGGGTTTCACCAATGAATGGATTTAACAATCATGTCAGACAAAAAATACGACTGACTCTTCCCATCTTCAAAAACACCCCACACATTACCCTGGCCATTAGGAGCAACAATCCTAGTTTGATTAGGGGAATTATCCCCAATTCCTTTATTCCCTTCCCCTACTATGCCTTTACCTTTTCTATGAGCCAGCTTAGCCTATTTTTCACTCCCTATCTTCCCCTTAGCCACACTCTTAATACCAGTATAAGCAACCTAAAAATTTTGTTGTTGTTGTTGTTCCATGAGATTTTAAGCTACAATCGAGTGGTGATGGGCATGAAAGATGGAAGGGTGATTGGATTGGATGAAGAGGATGATTTCAAGTCCAAGGATAAGACTAAATGATGATGATTATATGATCTATTAGATGATTGATTAGATGTGTGATTAGATAATTGTTAACATTATTGATTAGATGTTTGATTGGATGGTTGATTAGATGATTGGTTTACCACTCTAATTTGATTTGAGAACTTGGATTTATGATGATGGGATTGATTGGTACTTGAGATAGGATAAGTTCTCAAGCACACATGATGAAAATGATGGGATTGTACTTGAAATAGGAAAAGTTCTCAAGAAAAAATGATTTCAGCATGAATTAAACTCATGCTCGAGGTAAGTTTATTTAGCCGAGGAGGATTACTAACTTAGGATAGACAACATTCCTAAGAAAGTGTAATGATGATGATGTAAATTGATTGATAAATTGAATATGACTCAAAATTTCTCAAGCCTTTGAACCAGGCTTCAAGTCTGGAGAATTGGTTTTAAAACATGAGGAAAGGGTGACAAGGCCAGGTCAGCATGTAAATTTTGATTCATTATGGAGAGGAAATTTTTCGTATTATCAGAAATCACCAAGGTTACATATTTGAATTGACGGACGAAGAAGGAAATACCTTAGATATTCTGGTTAACAAAAACCACTTGAAGTACTTTGATTGATTTATTTGCTTCCTTGTACATAGATAGTTTCCTTTTCCTGTTGCTATTTATTTTTCTAATAAGTGCCACTGACACATACTCTTGCCATCCTTTTGGTCATTTCCAAGTTTCCACACCTTGGATCCCCTCTTTTTGAAAGCCTCTACAAAAGATAGCCATATGCCCTCACGCTCTCTACAATTAATGCTTAAGGTGCCCTGATTGCACAACTTCCCATAAAAATCTTGCCAAATCTCCTAGGATTGGCTCCTCAAATGTGTATGTTGTTATTTTCATTAAATGGGAAACAAATCTTAAAATTTGTATAAATGATTACATTAAAAGGTGGTAATCAATAAATTACCAAGTCTCCACTCAATGAAACATTTTAAAATTTTAAAAGTTTCATGAGCTTCAAGTCGAGTGGAGAAGCTTTCAGCAAATAATTGAGTGCAAAATTGAGTGCATAACCATAGAAAAAATCCAACAAGATAGTGTTTCAAAAGAGCAAGGAAGCATATTTTGGAGAAGGAGAAGACATGGATCCTTCTAGGTCCTTATCTAGGCACAAGTGTTCGAAGAAAATAAAATATTGTGGAGTGCCAGTTTATGGGGATCTTCCTCTTGAATTTGTTGAAAGCAAGTCATATGCTTCTGTGATCAAGCTGCTAAAGACCCCCATACCATTTATAAAAAAATTTGCAAAGGGACCTTGCAGGGACATTGCATTGGTCTATGATGGCATAGATGAGATTTTTTATCCCAAATTATCTAAAATCCTAAAGGGGCTAAGAGAAGCCGCTTATGCCCACCTACTTGTGAAGGCCTGTAACCAATATTTTTAGTCTTTTAGCTTCAATTAGTGGAGCTCTACCCTGGCACAATACATGGTTCCCCTTGTACACCCATTTCCAAAGCTTATTGCTCTTTGTGTCCAAATATATGACACAAAGGAAGGCATTATCTAGGGAAACCAAGTGAATGTGGTGATTAGCGCAACAAATATTGGGGAGATGCTCTTCCTCCCCTACAATCCCATTGAAAACTTTTGTAATGAAGAAAATAAGAAAAAAGTATGGAGCACTCGTGAGTGAGAATTGGAGTTCTTGAACTCAACTCTCCATGCCAACTACACAGAGGCGCATCCCTTTCCTATCACTCTCTCTTTGTGGCACAAGATATGCATGACACCTTATCCATGTTGATATTCATTTTTGGGTTGGATTTTGATACCCAAGTCCACGACTTCCAATTAGGTGTTTATTTCCACCTGAAGATGGTACCCAGAGATATATCTTATTTCATGGACTTTGTTGACACCATCACTGACTCTATGCATTACCAACTGGTGAATTTTTCAACGTAGAATACCTTCAGGTATTCATCTTTTCTCTTGCATATGATTCTCTCTTAGAACACTGAATTCTTGTCTCCCTACTTTTCCATCAACTCCACTAAGACATATGTATTCGCCAACAAGGTAATCCCCATCTCTACATGGACCCACATCCTGTCAGTTTCATCGAACTACCATGAATTCTCACAAAATTTTATGTGCCCGATCTTAATCAACCTCAACCCAAAATTTGTCACCAATCAAATGACAAAAAATCAACAAGAATGGATCAAAAGCTCCAATACTAAGTGTGATTTGTTCTTTGAAACTGATTGCACATTCATCAAGGTCCATGGCTTCAAGGATGAGCCATTCTAACTCCTACACACACTCATGGACAAGGTCTTGGTCCTAGAGTTGGCTTGTTAGCTCGGCATGTGATAGACTCAACATATGGCATGGGTTATAAGAAGAGGTCCATGCATGAGTCCCCTTTTCAAGAGGAGGCATTACAATTAACAAAAGAGGATTGGGGTGTCTGCTTACGTTCATGGAGTTATAAGCCAGATGGTTGCATAGCCACTTTAAAGATTGGAATCCCTTTTATCCATGAACCCCAACCTTTCTTTGAGGAGAAGTCATTGGAGGACAAAGACCCCAAAAATTTTGTTGATTTATCAACATTCTTCTCAGACACCTGCCAACCATGGGAGTCCTTCTACAAGTCAGTGCATATTTTTGACATCGCAAAGAAGATGAATAAAACTTTTATGTCAAAACTTGAAGCGCAAGGCTAGACTAGTAGAAAAATGGAGGCCTTTTAGAAATACAAGAAGGAAATCAACTAAACATAGGTTGTTGTTGACATGGTTGACATTGATAAGATATTTGAGGGGATTTGGAACAAGTATCACGTCAAGGACACCCAGACCAAAGAAGAAGAAGAAACCCCCTCAAATAGAGAGGAAGACAGCTACGAGATTTGAAGGCCTCAAACGTCACCCCCTTCAACAAGAAGTTAACACCATCTAGCTTGGTGTCGATGCAAAATTCCCTAGATCTCCCTCTAAACCCCAATTGAAAAAGAGGAAAATGATTGAAAAGGGAGGACAAGGTGAAGTGGAAAAAAATGATGATAAATCGCCCCTCAAGTTTTGTGCTACCACATGGTTTAGATGAGGCCTCAAAGTAGAAATATACTTCAGGGAAAACTATTGCTAAGAAAGTGGGCTATGAACATGGTGGTCTAGGCTCACAAGGACACAACATTTCGGTGCTACCCTAAGTGACCTACATAATCCTAATATCAAGTTGGGCCTAGGAGATGATGAAGGAGCCCTAGGGTATTCAGGAGTAAGAGAGGTAGTTCAATTTATGAAAACTTTAGAACCTCCTATTCAGACGTTGCCACCCATGTTTTGACACAACTGCCTCTCATCTTTGCACATACGCCCCTAACCATCAGACATGAAGTACATCTCTCCCCCCTCCTCTTTCTCCTGCATCTTCTTTCTACATACCTTCAGTGCCTCACACCGTCTCCATCATGGTCACCACCCTAGCATCCACCATGATTGTACTACTTTCGACCCCTCCACCTTCATCCACCATGCAAGTATCCATCACAACATAATCTCCATCCATCCCTCTCCATAGTCTCCCATCCTTCTCGCCATCCACTTTTGTCACTCACTAATTCGTTCTTAGAGGAACAACATCCACTGCTTCACAACTGAAAGTGACCATTCCTTTCGAGTTGCCACAAGGATTCCCCTTTGTAAGGGAGATTATTCAATCTCAAGATAAATTCCATCAATAGTGGGAAACTATGAAGAAAGCTCAAGAGGCTCAAGTAGAGAAAATAAAAACAAAAGTAGCCTAGCTCCTAATAGTGTCACATATGCAAAAAAAAATTATCACATGCAACGGGCTCTGATGATCACCCACAAGACACCCATGGTGATCAAACCTCAAGAGAAAATGTTGCCTAGAGATTACTTAGCCAGTGTTGTTGGCCTGAATCTCATCCAGGCAGGGCTAGTTGACAGGGTAAAACTCATGGAGGAAACACAAAAGGTTGTCATGATAGACTACATCAATTATAGTCATCGACTAGAGATAAAGGATTGAGAGATCGCAAAAATGAAAGCCATAATCGACTACCACAAAGTAGAAGCTAGGGCCAAAGACACATACCTCACAAGAATAAGAGATAATCTACAAAGTTGTGTCACTATTGAGAGCTTCCAAGTAGAAGTTAACCATAGAACCCAGCTACAAATACAAGTAGTAGAACTGAAGGCCAAGATGGAGGGCTTGAAGAAAGAAAAGGAAGCTACAAAAAGTAAGTTGTGGAAAAAAGAAGAAGAGTTGGTGCAGGCACAAAAGAGTCTTTTAGACTCTATTAGTGCACAACAACAAATACAACAACAAATGCAACAACAATCCGAATACAAGGAACATGAGATCTAACAACTGAAGAGTGACCTCGTCCCCCACCCCCAAACCCCAATTATCCTCCCAATGATCTAACAACTTTATGTATTAGGTTGGGAGAGGATAAATAATGTGGCTTCACACCTAAAGCCAACACTTGGGTTTATCAACAACTCACAATGGTTGAGCACACAAGTAGGCGTGTCTATGGGGAAAACCCTCACCTTCATCTCCCTAAAGGTTGAAGATTCACACTTCTAGTGGAGAAGCTATATAGCATAATAGATGAAGCGCTTCAGGCAGCAAGGGTTTCCGATCGAAGGTAGGCAGCTAGAAAAGTTAATTGATTCTTGAGCTACAACAAGGAAACAACAAAATGCAAGGCATATCTAGATGTCTTGGAGTGAGTGGTTTGGGAAAGAAAGGGACACATTGAACACTTGCTTCGGTTAGGACTCCCTTCCCCGTTCCTCTTTGACAACATAGTCCTCTCTGAGGATGAAATCAAGGGGCTACTACTCGTAAAGTAGAATAACAAGGGTGTCTTCACAAGCCTATGTCAAGTGCCAAGTGTCTCCAAAGTAGATATCAACCTGCAGCCTCGTGCACAACTCAAGTTTCAAATGTGGGCATTTGTGCAAAGCTTAAGGAACATCTCCTTTAAGGAAATTATAGACATGGAAAAAGATTTTGATGCTATGAAGGAGAAATCCTAACCTTTTGAAGAGGAATGGATGCCTTTGAAGGCTACCCTCCAAAAGTTGTAAGTGTAGTGAGCCTTTCCCTTTTTTGCAGCTTCACTTCTTTTTGTGTGAACCAAAGATTTTGGGTTCTTCATTTGTAGGAAAATTTCCCCTGATAGTCACTAGAACTATGGATCAGATCCACACTTTTGTGATTTAAGCATTAGCTCTCATATAAGGCATGACTGTAAATCGGGTGTCTTATATTGGCCTTCTCTTTTTTCCTTTGGGCCCCTTTTGTAGGCTTTGATTTTTGTATTGTCTTACTCCACTCGTGACATGTAGCATCCATGTGCTCAACCACCACAAGCAATTCCTCTACTATCTTCAACAACAATGCCAAGGCACCACATGGTGGCTTCAATTCTATTGACACATGAGAAACAGTTGAGGTTTAAATGCAAGCACCAACTTATACATGGCATCACCACATGCTTCAAGGAATAAAGGAGTCCCCTTTGTAGGAAAATTATGTGCCATTAATCTAAAGGGATGGAGCCCATTCCCAAGGAAAGCTTCATGAATAGTCTAAGAGGTCTGAATGTGTCGACATCAAGAGATTGTTGGGTGTTAAGGTTATGCCATGTTCAAGGTCCACAAATTAGACATACATGCAAACTGAAGCTCTTCCAATATTTGATTTCATTGCTAAGGTTTCATTATGAAAGCAAGTAGTAAACTCCAAGTGTCTTGTGAGGCTCCAAATGCTATTCTTTCCTCGCCTCAGAAGTCTCAACAATGTAAGGTCGTAGTGCTTATAGGTTTAGATTTGGACTCTCTCGATAATATTTTGTTAATTTTTTTCCAGAGAGAACAACATTGTAATATTTTAGTTTGGAATAGAGATAAAAAGTAGTTTTTTTTTCATTTCAAAGACCTTAGCAGGTGCCCCTTGTAGGAAGGATTGAATATTTTGTAGTGTGCCCTCGGGTATTTTTAATTTGTTCTCCACTCAACAATGAAGAGGACATGGTGTTCTATGTCAAACTGTGTGAAATTGATAGTTGTATGTTGTTTCTATTATTTTCTTCTATAGTATAAGCTTTTAATAAATGTTGCAGGCCTGCTTTAAATCATGCAAGCACTCTTTTAAATTGTTTGTGACATTTTTGAAGGTTTTGATCTATATTATGCAAGATTAGAGTGGATACCAAAATTAATTTTGGCACATCGTCTTAGTTTTCTTTTAGTTTTTTTCCTTCCTTTTCCTTCTCCCCCTTTTCCCCCAAAGCACATGAAGAGTCAGATTCTAGAATCCTAGAGGTCATTTCACAAACAACAATTTCAGTCCCATGTTTGAGAAACTTCCCATAGGATGTTGCTTGCCTAGAGAAAAAGTTTTAAGCATCAAAATGCATGAGAGGTTGAAAATTTTTAAAACATGGTTTGTTGGGGGTAGGGTTTGGTGAGCACATTACAACTTTCATGGATAAGTTAAAACTCCACATTAAAATATGAAATATGGGGAATACGATCTTGGAGGCATGTATGGAAGTTCTTAAAGGGAAGGAGAATTATAAAAGATGTGAATTTTAAAAATAAAGGATGTGGGATGCACTTTGTGAGAAGTGTGAAGGTGCAAGGAACCTCAAAAATTCTATGAGTAAAGGGAATAGTAATTTGGAAATGTAGAAAAATAGGGTAGGAGAGTAAAGGATAAAATATGTAGATGCATCCTTAACATGTTTGAAATTTTGAAAGAAAGGAATGCCAAAAGAAGGTGGAAAATGAAAATTATAGGGAAGCAAAGAGTGAGAATATGGGGAAATTAGTTTTCCAAAGTACATATGGCCATAAAGCCCGAAATTTTGTAGGGAACACTAAAAGGGAGGAAAAGAAAAGTAAGGCTTGTAGAATGGTGGATATATAGAGAAGTAGGGAATGGAGGCAAGCAATAAAATGTGTAAATTTGTGTAAGAAATTTGAAAGTTCACAAAAGGTAGAAGAGGCAAAAAAATAGAATTAGGAAGGAAGTTTTCTAGAAGTGTAAACCTTCTTACAAACTCCAAATGTTTGCAAGAATCAATGGACAAAAGAATATAATAGAGTGCACTTAACACAAAGTGAAAACATAAGCATGGGGTCTAGAAATTCACAAATAGAGAGAGAAAGTAAGGATGTTGGAAGAAAAATCGGAGAGGAAATTACAAGATATGAAAATGTTAATGAAAGTTTTAAACTTTTTTGTTAAGGCCTAAAAATTCACCCAAAACCCTCCAAATTTGAGTTTTTTGGCATTTTAGCACACGATGAAGATATGAAGTGGGAGAAAACACATCATGAAGCATACATTTTATGATAATGGGGGCCCTTGAAATAAAATCTTAGTTAGGGTATGAATGATGAGCTAGAAAGGGTTGGGGTAATAAAGGGACATGGGAATTAGGGAATTAACTTGTTCAAGGCATGCAAGAATGATTTCTAATAGATTCAATGCCTTGGAATATTTTCTAGATTTATGGATCTATCTTTCTACTATGAAAATTTGATATCTATGATTTTGTGCTCACTCTTTAATTTGCTAATTTTTTCTTTATCTACTCTATTCTCTACTCTACTCTAAATATTGGTGACATTTATAAATGTCTTTAAAGGATTTTGATACATCTTAAAGGGACATCTTTTATGGTTGAATCCTTGGAAAAGTGTTTAAAACATTGGTATACAAGAAGAAATTCCATAGAGTGAGTATGCATATTTGTTTTAACTACACCAAACTAAAAAATTCTATTATTGAATACTCCTTAATACCTCTAGTATGAGGGAGGGTGATCAGACTTGAGAGGATTTAAAATGGATGCAAATTAATTCCTTTAAATAGAAGAGAATAATATCAAATCATAAAAATGTTTATCTAGCTAGTGCAATGGGTGAAAGTTGGCTAAAATTTGAATTTAAATTTTGAAAGGAAATGGGTTAAATGTAGGTATGAAGGCATAGGATGATGGAATAGTAAAGTGTATTCACATAATGAATGTCTAATCATGACACTTGGGTGGTTGATTTGGTATGTATTGGGAGATGATATGTAATTATGAGACATTCTCCCAAAATGACCCAAAATTAAATGGGAAATGACACAAATATGCAAATTTCTCCATTATGATAATAACTAGTATTCTAATAACTATGGTGAATTATTACTATAAATTTCATAATACTTATAATATGATATTTATAAATATAATTTATTTTCAAAATTGTAATAATAAAATTGGAATGCATATGCCATTTCCAATTTAGTTCAGTGTTTATTTTTAGAAAATTCATTAATAGATGTATGCAGTAAAAAATGACACAATCTTGTATGAATATGGGCTCATATTCTAACTTATTTCCCTTCTATGTACATATGTATATCCCCACACACTTAGCCCCCACCTTATCCTTACAAATACACACTCCAATACATTTTCTTAATTCATACATTTGTCACATTCACTTATACACCTACCTCCATATAGTCACTAGACATCTAGATTTGGTTGTTTTCACATTGTAGGACACTCCCATAATCATAGGGATGAACCTATGGTGAGGAACTTGTCCCCTTTCTTTCTAAAATTAAAATTGAATTTTTTGGTTGACTAGCCCCTTTGTTTACATGCTCTAATCCAACTAAACACATGTTTTATAAAATTTTATGTTATGTGATAATATTTAAAGGATTTTATTTACATTCATTTATTATCCAAGCATCATTCAAAATCCTCTCATTCAAGATCATTAAAGAAGTAATTATTAGTGTTCACACTTGGATTTGGTGCACTATAATAAATCTACATGTATTATCTTAGGAGGTTTTCTTGCTATCTTTGAATTTTTGTACATATTTCCAGGGCTGGCCTAGGAGAATTTGTCTCCTTGCGATGCAATAGTAACCCTCGCAAGATTATTTTAAATACCACTAGTTGCTTAGATATTAGAAAAGGTAGATGAGATAGAGATACACTAGGAGGAAAAGAACATAATTCTACTATGTACAAGGATGAACCTAGGCTTAGACGACTATTTCACAATCATGAACTTCACTTAGACTTGTGAGTTCTTGTCCTTTAAATATATGACAAATCCAATATAGAACCCAAGGCATTCATTTGATATAGAAGAATCAATCTAGTATCATATATTTATTTTTGGTACACACTCTTTAGCCACAAAGTTAATTATTACCTATCTTGACATTTACTTTCCTAATTTTAAGAGTTTTTGGTTGAAAATTATGTATATTTTTTTGTCACAGTTATGATGCATCATTAGGTTGATATTTCTTTTTCCTATCTTGATGATGGATCACAAATTTTGATATGAAATGTTGATTAAAAAATATAAATAGCTTTTTGCTTGAAACTCTTAAAACTCTTTATAATAGATTATGGAAATATTGAATATATTTACTTTCCTGCATTAATTATTGTAAATTATTTTATTATTAATCCTCAATTATATTTAGTTAATTTGGGCTAATTTATATTTAATTGATTACATTTACTTAATTAGTATAAGTTAATCTAAAGGAAAGTTCAGTTTCCTTTATAGAAGTATCTATTTAAATTTCAAGTAATTATACAATATTTAATTGTTATTACGGATAACACAATACTCAATACAATTTTGGAAAATTTGATAATTCACATCCAACAATTAAATTTAACAACTAAAATCTAAAAAATGTCTAGTTTAATTAAACTACTAACATAATCAAATATTAATTTTTAAATTGTAATCGTAGGGACTAGTTGCTATGTGACACTTGTTAATTAAAATGTTGAAGTTACAATAACCCTCAAAATAATTTCGAACAATTGAGATAGAGCCCGTTGAAATCTGTGACAAGGGATCATTAGAAAAGAAAGGGATTAATAGAGTGGTTCTATGCATTTGTTTAAATTAAGTTTAATGTTCAATTTTTACCAATGCATGTGATTCTACATTTGAAATTCCAGTGTGTCAAAAAATCATCTATAAGTTGAACTTGGACTGATTGTGTCTTTGAGATTTGAATGTTGTTGGACAACATAATAAAAAAACATACAGTCATCCTCATCAATTGTTGTTAACCTACTTTTAAAAAACAAAATCCAATAAATGTTGAACAATGAGTACCCACCGAGTAAAATTAACTAAGCAACACCACGATACCACCATGTAAGCCCTGAAACAAACAAGGAAAAAAACAAGCAAAATCGACGTACATGGGATCTTTTTGACTTTTGAACCTGATTCGATTGATGAAACGTCCATGGATTTTGATAAGCTTTGTTGGATATTCCCTATCTTCCCCTGCGATCATGCCATACTTCTGCATCATCCCGGGACTTGCGTACAGCTAGCAGTGTTGCCATCCACGACACAACAAAGTCGATGAAAAGGTGTTCATGGCCAAGTACATGATCACGTTGTGCCCTTCCCCAATCATGAATCTCAGACCACAAATTACTATTCCAGATAGAGACAGTGGGATTACAGTCAACAGAAAGTTCACATGGAGATGAATCGTTGTGATTGTGGTATCCTATGGTGCGCAGGACACTCTTTGATGATAAGGCTGATTTGATGCTAAGTTGAAACTTTGTGCTAGTGGGGCTTATGAATTTGCCTTATATGTATAGAATTCTCCATGGCCGATCCAAAAATCTAGGCTTGGTATTTTGTAGTCCACCAAAAGTCTAGGCTGGGGTCATGATTGTAGTGGGTGTCTGTAGATATTTGGGATGCACTTGATTATCCAGAGTTGCCAACCAAGTGGAAAATGTTGAAAAAATCAAGTGCCTTGCTGAATGAGATTGAGAAAAATTTGAGAAAAAAATAGTAACTGGGTAGTAATATAGAAGGTAAATTCTTATCTCTCTGAAGTGGGTAATGGTATATCCGATATACACAATGGAGATTTTGAAGATAGTTGAGTTTACAGACCATGGAGGCTGCATGCCATGGACAGAACAATGCTAGTGAAATCCCCAAGTGGATAAATTCATTGGGAGGTTAGCACAGAAGTTTAGATGATGGAGTGCAGAGCTCTGTTTTGGATTGCATGCTTGATTGCCTATGCTTTGCCATGGATGACTGGTGTTCAAGCTCTTGCTGAGGAGGCCCAAATCTTGCTGGAAATGAAGAAAAGTCTGAAGGATCCTTACAATGCACTGAACAACTGGAAGGACTCCAACGATGCACCTTGCAACTGGGATGGAATTAGCTGCGACAATACTACAGGTATGGTCATTGAGATCACACTTGAAAGTAAATTTATTAATGGCCCCCTGTACTCCAATATTTGCAAATTGCAAAATTTGAAGAAACTTCAATTGGGACTCAATAAGCTTTATGGGAACTTACCCTCAGATATTATGAACTGTGCTAAGCTTCAGTCCCTGAATCTCACAAATAATTCTCTGTCCGGAACTTTGCCAGACTTTTCCCCATTGAAATCCTTGCAGCTTCTTGATTTGACAATCAATCATTTCACAGGTAAATTTCCTTCTTCTGTTGGTAATTTAGCTGAGCTGACTTCCCTCAGCCTTGCTTCTAATCCATTCAGTCCTGGAAAAATACCCCAGCAGCTCATGAATTTGAAGAAACTCGAGGTGCTATACTTGGCTCACTGCAATCTGGTAGGAGAAATCCCAAGTTTTATTTTTAATTTCACAGATCTAGGTCTTCTGGATCTCTCTTCCAACTACCTGGAGGGGTCTATTCCAAAGGTGATTTCTAAACTCAGTAAACTCTACCAACTAGAGCTGTATAACAACCACCTTAGTGGAAATATACCCCCAGAACTAGGGAATCTCACAGAACTAAAACTTTTTGATGCATCAAAGAACATGATCAGTGGAAATCTTCCAGAAGAGGTTGGAAAGTTGAAAAACTTAGTTTCTTTTGAGCTCAACATGAACCATCTTTCTGGTAAAATCCCTGAAAGCTTTGGCGAGTTTCCACATCTTGAAGGCTTGTCACTGTATGTGAACAATTTCACAGGCCAACTACCACAGAAGCTTGGCAGTTTATCAAGGTTTAACTTGATTGATGTTTCTGAGAACCAGTTCACTGGCTCACTACCAAAAGATATATGCAGAGGAGGTAACCTGCAATACTTTCTCGTTCTTAATAACCTTTTTACAGGAGAACTGCCCGAGTCTTATGAAGCTTGCAAAAGCTTGATACGTTTCAGAGTGAATGCCAATAATCTAACTGGTAAGGTTCCCAAAGGAATTTGGGGTTTGCCAAATGCCATCGTTATTGACCTCAGTTTCAATAACTTTGATGGTGAACTTGGTCCTGAGATCAGCAATGCAAGGAATTTAACAGAATTATTTATTAACAATAACCAGTTCTCAGGGATCTTGGTCCCAGAGATCGGAATGGCCTCACAATTAGTCAAACTTGAGGTCCAGAGTAATCAGTTTATAGGTTCAATCCCAAAAGAAATCAGCAGTTTGAGAAATTTGAATGAACTGTATTTGCAGGAAAATATGTTTGAGGGAACCATTCCAGCTGAAATTGGTTTATGCACTTCTTTGGTTGTTATCAACCTTGCAGAAAACCATTTGACTGGATTGATTCCAGAGTCATTGGGATCCATTCAAGGTCTGAATTCTCTAAATCTTTCAAATAACAATCTCTATGGATTAATTCCAAATAGCCTTGGTACACTGATGCTAAGCTTTGCTGACTTCTCAAACAACCATTTGTCTGGCCCTGTTCCAAATTCCCTAGTCAGCAATGTGTACAGTGAAAGCTTCTTAGGAAATCCAGGGCTCTGTGTCAGAAGCTCTAGCAGTAAGAATCATCTACTTCAGACTTGTAAGGGTTCTGATCTTAGGAAAGAATCCAAGAAAATGATATTTATATCTGGGTTCATTGTTGGAACAGCAATGTTAGTAGTAGTGATTGGGTTGATACTTCTGAGGCGAAAACGCCATCAGAACCAAGATGACTTCAGGGATAAAAGGGGAAGTTCATGCTGGAAAGTTAAATCTTTTCATAAAATAAGTTTCACTGAGAAGGACATTTCTGAAGCTTTGCTAAAAGAAGAGAATGTTATTGGAAGTGGTGGATCAGGCAAGGTTTACCGTGTGGATTTGCAGAACAATGTAACTGTTGCTGTAAAAAGACTTTGGCCAGGGAACATTAACAGTACCAAGCAAAATGATCTCAACAAACTGATGAAGGCAGAAGTGGATGTTTTAGGGATGGTTCGGCACAAAAATATTGTGAAGCTCTACTGTTGTTTATCAAATGGTAATTCAAATCTTTTGGTATATGAATACATGCAGAATGGAAACTTGTTTGATGCTCTGCATAAAGTCTACACAGAGAAGGCATCAAAGGGAAGTGGTTTACATTTGGATTGGCCAACAAGGTACAAGATTGCATTAGGAGCAGCTCATGGATTGGCATATCTTCATCATGATTGCTCACCTACAATTGTTCACAGAGATGTAAAATCTACCAATATTTTGCTGGATAACTGTTTTGAGGCCAGGATTGCTGATTTTGGCATTGCACAATTTCTTCAAGCTGGCAGAGGAAAGGATCCCACCACAGCTTTTGCAGGCACCTATGGTTACATTGCTCCCGGTAAGTTTAGGATGGTAGTTTGATTCCATATTTAGGCATAGCAAAACTCTAAACCCTGTGAACATTTTAATAGGTTTGCAATTAATTCTAACCTTCAGTCTATTAAATATGGTTTTTTTTTTACAATTACATCTATCCAAATGGTATGATAGCAGGGGCTAAATCTGATGGTCATATGGATCCATTTACATATTTTTACTATAAAATATAAAATTTTAGAAGGATAATAAAACGAGCGATTTTGGACAGATTGTTAAAATTTATATTTAATTATTATGTATATATGATTTTATTTATAATAAGACAATTCTTAATATTTAAAAGGTAATTTTGAATAGATAATTGTCATAAAAAAGTTGTTTAATAGGTAATGTCAAAGCTGTAAAATTTAAGTCACTAACATCAATTTTCATTTTGTAGAAAATGCATATTCTTTTGATGTTACGGAGAAGAGTGATGTTTATAGTTTTGGTGTGGTTTTATTGGAGCTTGTTACTGGAAAAGAACCAGTTGAGCCAGAATTTGGTGATAGCAAGGATATAGTTTATTGGATTTCACAAAAAATGTGTCAACAAGATGCTTTTGAGGTTTTGGATTCAAGGATTTCTAAATCATTTGAGGAAGAAATGATCCAAGTCTTGAAAATTGCAATACATTGTACATTCAAACTCCCAGCACTACGACCTACCATGAGAGAAGTTGTTCAAATGTTGTTGGATGTTGATCCTTGCACTACTAATTTAAAAAATCCCCAAAAAGGAAGGAAACATGTTATGTACTTAGAAATATGATATTATAATGTATATAGATTGATGGAGATGTCAACATGTGGCACACATCACTTAAGTCAATTATATTTTGTCATGAGCACAACTTTTGTAATTAATTAGTTTAGGAAAAACTAAGCTTGCCTATTTTGGGTTTAGTGGTTTACCCTTCCATTATGTTATGAGGAGGAGATCTATATAAATGAGGTGAATATCATTGTAAGGATCCGTCAATAGTATCGTATTTGTTTGAGATTTCTTGAAGATTTAGTTTGGAGTCGCATCTTCCATAGAGAGTATTGTATGGTAATACCCTAACTCAAGGGTTTATTAGATGTTCCTACATATATTGGATATTAAGATATTATAGCTTGCAAATATTTCTTGTGTTGTCTATGGTCTCTCTTTTACATTATCTTATTGATAATATTATATGAATGGATCTTACAAGTGGTATCAAAGATTTGATTTGGGAAAAATAAGGATGGAACCTTAGCTTTGGATATTTGCATATAGTTCACAAACCATTGTCTTTTTTTTTTTCTTTTTTCTTTTTAACTAATGTTAGATAGTCATTGAAAAAGATGCAACCCAATTTTTAACTTTTTGATCAATATTGAGTGAGTTATTGTGAGTTTAGAGTTTTTCATAGTGTTATCAAAGCATGATCTTGTAAATTGGAAGACAAAATAATTTTGGCTAGGATATTATGTTCCTAAGCACATATTTCTCTCATTTTTCCATTTGTAAAATCTCGAGGGCTTATCAAGGACATATTGAAGCACCTATGGTCTAGATTTGAGCCCATTAGAAATATTTGTGAGAGATTTATTGCAACATTAAGGTTTTCACTAAATTCACATCTCTTAGATTTTTTCTTGTTATAGTGACATCAAGAGTCAAGTTATAGTAAAAGTGTCAACTTGTTTTGAGTAATTTATTGTGAAAATTATTTTGGTTGTATCATGGTAGGGACTTCAACAAGAGACAAGGGAAGGAATATAGTCACACCTAAAATGTATTATAACAAAGATAATCTAATATTAGAAGAGATGGAATGGACTACGAAGAAGATAGCAACCAATAAGGTTAAAGAGGAAAAAATTTAGTAGTGGCTTCCATGTAAGATCTAGTTATTTTAGCTACAAAGAAAGAGATGAAATGGACTTCTAGGAAAGAAGACATTGATGAAGTTCTCAAATAAATGGTTTCTCTCAAGAGTTTTATTGAATCCCTAATAGTAGATTCATGTCCTAAGACTCAAGAAGCTAATACAACTCCTATGCAAAATGAGAAATAAGGAGAAGACAAAGGTGATGAGGAAGAAGATATAGAGACATATGTGACATCAAAAGACTCATTAGAAGTGCTAAAACCAATATTATTCTAGCTTGCAAATATTTCTTGTGTTGTCTATGGTCTCTCTTTGACATTATCTTATTGATAATATCATATGAATGGATCTTATCAAGTGGTATCAAAGCTTTGATTTGGGAAAAAATGAGGATGAAACCTTAGCTTTGAATATTTGTATATAGTTCACAAAACATTTTATTTCTTCTCTCTTTTTTTTATTAAAGTTAGTCATTGAAAAATGATGCAACCCAATTTTTAACTTTTTTTTTATCAATATTGATTTAGTTATTGTGAGTTTAGAGTTTTTCATAGTGTTATCAAAGCATGATTTGATAAATTGGAAGACACAAAACACATTCGGATTAGGAGATTATGTTCTAATACATGTATTTCTCTCATTTTTTCAATTTTTAAAATCTAGAGGGTTGATCAAGGATATATTGAAGAACCTATGATCTAGATTTGAGCTCATTAGAAATATTTGTGAGAATCTACCATTATCGACGAGTATGTTTGTTCATATTTCTAGTTTGTGTATTTTTTTTGTGTGGGTTGATTTCTTATATTTGTCCTTTCCACTTGAGTTTCCTCGCCATTTATCAAGTATGGTTTCCTCCTTGGCTTGATAATGGTGGCTATAAGTTTCATTTTCTTTGTTGTTGATTTTGTTTCCTTTTTGTATTACATTATGTGTTTTTGTGCACATATTTTCTTCTCTCTACATTTTATTTTCCCTTCTACTTGTGGCATGTCCTAGTTGTGCGGGTCATTTTCCCTTTGTATTTATATTTGTGACTAATACCATGAGCTTACAAAACTAATTCCCCCTTTATTTAATTTTTCTACTAAGTTTTCTCAATATTAAATATTTTCCTAATGTGTAAACCCACATCACATATTTATCCCAATGTTGAATAAAACATATAAATTGACCCCAAGAATGTCTAACCCATGTGATGCATGCATCATTAGATCCCCTAGGTGCATCACAAAAAATATTAAATTACATTATAATATTATGAAAGGTGAGCAACACATATTTTTCCACATAACCCAAATACAAAAAATTATGCGAACAAGTTCTCAAAATCCAAATGCAAAAAAATAGACACTATACCATCAAAGATGACACAATATACACTTTGGGAAAACCCTCAAAAGGGAAAAGCAACCTTCCAAAAGTGTCCATCACTCATAAATTATTCATCAATAAAATCATTACAATGCATCTACATAGTCTCCATGAATACCTTTGAAACATCAAGCTCTCTACATGCACTCCATGTGAACAAGCATGTAACCACACATCATATGTCATACTTCAAACTCTCACATATGTAACCTACAAGAGATGATCACACTCGAGCCCTTTAGCCAAAATAGTAAATCTTAGACAACTACACATGTTATTTCTTTATAGACATTATAACCTTGCACAAAACTACCAAGTGGAATTACATAAATCATGTGACTAATACTATGAGTTTACAAAACCATTTGCCCCCTAATTTACTTTTTGGTACTAAATTTTTCCAATTTTAAATATTTTCCTAATGCGCAAGCCCTCATTAAATGTGTATCCCAATGTTACATACAACACATATAGTGACCCCAAGAATGTTTAACCTATGTGATGCACACATTGCTAGATCCCCTAGGTGCACCACAAATAATATTAAATTACGTTATAACATTATGCAAGGTGAATAACACACATTTTCCTAAAATTTCCTTTATACATTTACAACCACAACATAGAGCTAATTTTTAGAATGTATTTCTTTACCTACTATATATTAAATCACTTTACCTTTATGACAAGTTGTAGTTTTCCTAAAGTACATAAACACATAAAGCTTTTTATTCAAATATTTTTGAATAAACAAAGAGAAAATAAATTTTTAAGACCTTTAAATACTCTATTTTAATTTTGAACATTCCCCTTAATAATTTTTTTCACCACTCCACTAGATTATTTAATGATTTGTATACATGGTAAGCAATACTAATGCAAGAGCATCACTTTGGCTTGTTCATTTTCATGTTAGGAGTCTTTTTTGAGTCAATGTAGGTCTTAGGGGTTCCATTTGGATCATGTCCAATGGTCTAGGTTTTGTAAGTAGGCCTAGAAATTCAAATTTTTGCTTTTCTTGCCAAAATGCAAATTTGAATTTTTTGGGTGATTTTGGCTTGTGGAAGGTTGGGGTTTGTTCCTCAACCTATGTTTTTGGTTTTTTGAGTCTAATAAGGTCTTAGAAGACCATGTAGGGTCTCTTTTCATGTTTTGTTTCATTTCTAGGTTGTAAAAGTGCATATTTTGCAAGTTTAAGGCAAAAAAGACATGAGGTTATTTTAGGTTTTGATGAAAAATCATGTAATTCTAATGGGTAACTATTTTGTAATGTTCATATTATGCTGAAGAAATAAAAAAAGAGGCTCCAAGAATCTGAAGAAGGATTTTTTTATGAAATACCCTATTTTTCTTCACCATTTTTAACGGTTTTCTACAATTATAGTCTGAAATCAACATTGTATGGCCCTGTACGGAGTAGTTTCAAGTCTAAGAGTAGATGGAATGATATGATTTTGTTTTAGGGTTCAAATTCAATTGGTTTGGTTTTATTTCACGATGTTTTGAGCAAGTTACAGCAAAAAACACTTCAAACTACCCTACCATTGAGCTAGGGTTTTCAACGGGTGAAATAAATTCATATCTTTTGTTCTGACCATTGAAAATTGATGAAACTTGGTGAAACCATTCCTTAGGCTGCTACATAGGTGTCCAAAAAAGGAAAACTCATTAATCTATTGTATGTGTGAGATTTGCAAGTCTAAGTGTGTTCTCCATCAAAAAAGATTGTTAAAACCCTAGGTGTATGAGGGTTTAGTGCAAAATTCTTTTGTTTTGAGTTCTCCACAACACTGTAATATTGGAAGAGACCCTCTGGAGTGTGTTAAAGTTTTTAGGAGCCTAAGAAGGCAAAGAGTGAGTGTTGATGCCATAAAAACCCAATTAGGACATTGTTAAGGTTTTGAGCCTAGGGAGGAAAGTTTATAGGAATCTTGTAAGATAGGGTTTGAACACCTTCAAGAGATTCCATAGAGTTTGAAAATACATTGTTGCTATATTTGTTTATCCCTCTGCATCACTATTGGTATCAAAGATAGATTAAGCCAAGAAAAACAATACAAGGGTTA
The DNA here is from genome assembly GCA_007258455.2 of Sequoia sempervirens. NCBI lineage: Eukaryota > Viridiplantae > Streptophyta > Pinopsida > Cupressales > Cupressaceae > Sequoia > Sequoia sempervirens. The sequence continues at coordinate 138,797,351 of VDFB02000007.1, read as the reverse complement.
ACAATTCAAAAGGAAAGATGCCTCCAAGACTCAATGCTACAAAAAGGGTAGCAGAAAGAATAGCAACACAATTGGGAAAAGCCCTTGTTAGAATTGTGAAACAAGCACAAAACCACGAGCCACAGGATCAAACACAAACAAATACTCCTTCCACACAAGAGATCTACAAACAAATGTATGCAATTAACTTCAACAAGAAAAAGCTTCAGAAGAGAGAAAACTTTCAAGAAGAAATGAAAGTTACAGATATTCTCCCATTAATAATTACAATGAGATCAATCCTTATAAAAGGAGATCAAGAAACCCTAGTGTGCATACTTAATAATTAATAATTAATTAATTATTAATGTGCCTAAGTTTAGCTTAAGTAACTAAAGTGATAAGTGACTTAATTAATTAACCAATATGATTAAATTAATTAAGTAAAACAACTTATTACTCTAACACCCCCCTTAAGATGAACTTAGGAAGTAGCTAAAAACAATAAGGAAAAGATGCATGAAAGCAAAGATGGGTCCCGACAAACAAGGCCAAGAAAGGTACCCATGTACAAATAGAAGATCTCTATAAAGCGAGAAATAGAGAAAACCTCGTGGGAAAAAAACTCTACTCCAAGAAGAGATCAAAGGCGATTGAAGGACTGAAAAGCCTCCAAATCAAGGAAATTTCCTAAAAAAGAAGAACATGTAGAACATCACAGAAGCATGAAGAAGCTGCAAACTATGTCAAAAGATGACTGCTACAGTGCCGAAGAACCTCCTCTGAAGATAGGATGATCAGGATCAAGAAGACAACAATCTGCATGAGTGCCCCCAACGACACTACTCGAATCAGATGGCAAACAAAGGCAAACACCTAGAATGAAGATACAAATGGCACAAGTACCAATAGTCTGAAGAACACTGATCAATTGAGAATGAAATATTCCTTCCAAGGCAAAACCAAGGAAGCATTAACACCAACAGTAGAAACCCCCCCATAATGCTGAAAAGGGAGAGGCATGACAAGTACATTGAAACTGAATGCCAGAAAGTAGTGCATGAAGAGGAACCAAGAGCAACTGAAGGTGCAAACATGAAAGTACAAGTTGATAGAAAGGATGTGAAACCAAAAGTCACATACGCATGAGAAAGGTATGAAGGAAAACAAAGGCAAACATCAACCCCCATGGCACTTGATATCATAGTGTGAGTACAATAAGGCACAAAGTGATGTGTAAGAAACCCAATACTACACATACAATGTTGATGCACTTTATCTTAGTGCGTTTACAAAAGAGAAATACATGCAATGTGAGCCCATAATGTCTACAATGTTCAAATAGGACAACATGCTGAAAATACAATTCTCTTATAGAAAAAGAGGAAATTGGTAGCAACATGATGAAGTACACGAAAAAACATGCACTTTCAAAAAAAATGGCACCCAAAAAGTGTTTGGATGCAGAAGATATGGCCCATCAAAGTCTCCAAAACGAGAACTGAACAACTACAGAACTGATAAAATAGAATTCTGAAAAAAACAGAAGTCAAAATTAGAAAATACCTACACCACTGCGAAGAGCATGAAATTTCACCCCATTTCAAAAAAAAGTGCACGCAAAAAGACCACCGTATGGCTGAGATATGACCTCTAGAAGTTGAGGTGCAAAACTAAAAAGCCCAACGGAGAGGGGCTGAGAAGAGCAAAAAGTGATCTCCACAAAAAGTTATCAACTAGCCTTAAAGGTTGAGGATAAGCTAAATAGGAAACAAGAAAATTAGAATAGAGGTAGAGGAAGGACTTCCAGAGGTAGAGGTCCATATGCTGGTAGAGGACAGTCACAAAGAAATAAAGGTGAGTAAAGCACCTCACAAGAACAAGCACCAAGTTCAAGAGGATATTTTAGAGGAAGAAGGCCTAAATTTAGGGAAAATTTTGGACAAAGAGGAGGATTCAATAGTTTCACAGGAAAATGCTACAAGTGTAACAAGTTTGCAGGTCATCAAGCTTGGGAGTGTCTAGAAGAGCAATCAACTCCTACCTTTAGGAATGAAAGAAGGACTCAAGTTGATCAAGGAGGAGATGAAGAAAGTGTTAACTCCTCACCACAACTAGAAGAAATAGGGAAAGGACAATCCTTGTTGATGAGAAGGAAATTGATCAAGGTTCCAATGGAGAAGGAGCCACCTCAAAGGAAGTCACTATTCAAGACTGTTTGCAAGTGCCAAGGTAAGTGTTGTCAAGTTGTTATAGATTTTGGTAGTACTGATAATCTAGTTGTTGTTGAGATGGTAGAAAAACTAAAATTTAAGAGATTACCTCATCCTACACCTTATAAAGTCTCATGGTTGAATAAGGGGCAACAAGTACTAGTCAATGAATAGTGTTGGGTAGAGTTTCAAATACAAAGGTATAAAGGCAAGGTGTTATGTGATATCATTCCTATGGATGTATGCCATGTGTTATTTGGTAGGCCTTGGCAATATGACAAAAAAATAATGCATGATGGTAGGAAGAATGTCTATGTTTTGGAGAAGGATGGAGTTACCTATACCTTAGCAAATTTGAAGGAGGAAGATAAAGATCAAAAGGTTGGATCAAGTGTGGTGTTAGTGGGTGAAAAGTATTTTCTAAAGATAATGAAAGAGGAAGAGATAGGTTTTGCAATGATGATTAGACCTAGGACTATCATAACAGTAGCAAGAATTGATGAGTTGCCATGGGAATTTCAAGACATGTTGAAGGGTTATGCAAATATAGTTGTAGAATAACGTCCTAACTCCTTGCCTCCAATGAGAGATATTAGTCATCATATAGACTTTATAGGTCAGGGGATATCCTACCAAAAAAAGAAGCCTATAAGATGACACCCCAACAAAATGAAGAAATCATAAAACAAGTACAAGATTTTCTTGACAAAGGGTTAATCAAGGAGAGCCTTAGTTCTTGTGCAGTTCCAACTATTTTGGCATCTAAGAAAGGGGGTGAGTGGAGAATGTGTACTGATTCCAAGGCAATAATCAAGATAACAATCATATATGGGTTCCCACTACGAAGAATAGAGGACTTAATGGATTGTTTGTGTGGGGCAAGCTACTTCACAAAGATAGACCTCAAAATTGGATACCACCAAATAAGGATCAGACAAGGAGATGAGTGGAAAACAACATTCAAAATAAATGAGGGCCTATATGAGTGGCTTGTTATGCCATTTGGCCTTCCTAACACACCCAACACCTTTATGAGATTAATGAATGAGGTTCTCAAGCCATACATTGGTAAATTTTTTGTAGTTTATCTTGATGATATATTGGTTTTTAGTGCTAGCAAAGAAGAGCATTTGTATCACTTGAATTTGGTGTTGAGAAGGCTACAATAGGAAAAAATGTTGATAAACCTTAAAAATTGTTAGTTCGTGAAGACAAAACTGATGTATCTTGGTTTTGTGGTTTCAAATTGGATGTTAAAGATGGATCCAAGCAAAGTGAAGGCAATATTGGAGGGGCCTACACCTAGATCAGTTACAAAGGTAAGAAGTTTCCATGGCCTTGCAAGTTTTTATAGGAAATTTATCAAAAAATTTAGTCAAATATGTGCACCTATCATATACACTATTAGAGGGAATAAGAAAGAGAAGTTTGTGTGGACTGAACAAGCTGATAAGAGTTTCAAATATCTAAAAAAGAGAGTGATTGGGTAGGCTATCCCTATCTTGACCTTACCTGACTTGAATAAGGTCTTCCAAATAGAATGTGATGCTAGTGGACATGCAATAGGGGCAGTTTTACTGCCAAGATAATAAGTTGGCAGCATATTTTATTGAAAAAATGAATGATGCAAAGAAGAAGTACTCTTCATATGACTTGGAGATGTATGCAATGGTTCAATCACTTAAAAAATGGGGACACTACCTTATACCTAGGGAGTTTTTAGTCTATATAGACAATCATGCACTTTAATTCATAAATAGCCAAGAATAACTCAGTTAAAGGCACATTAAGTGGGCTGAGTACTTACAAAATTTCACTTTCACAATCAAACACAAGAAAGGGTAGAGTAATAAGGTGGCTAATGCTTTAAGTAGAAAAGCAGTAATGGTGCAAGAAATTTAGTTAAAAAGTGTTAGGATTGAAGCACTCAAGGAGATGTATGAGGATAATGAATATTTTAAAGAAGTTCATGAGGTTTTTAAGCAACCTATTAGTACTAATAGGGAGAAGTGGCTAGATTACCTTGTACAATATGGTTTATTGTTAAGGGAGCACAAATTTGTGTGCCAAAATGTTCTATGAGGGAAAATTTCATCAGGGAGAAGCATTGTGGGAGCATGGCAGGTCATTTTGGGCTTGACAAGACACTAGAACAACTAAGAAGGAATGACTTTTGGCCAAGAATGTAAACAAATGCAAGAAGATTTGTGGAGAGGTGTACTATATGTCAAAAAGAAAAAGGGAGCAGCACTAATGTAGGACTGTACTAGCCTTTACCCATTCCCAATAGGCCTTAGGAATCCATCAATATGGACTTTGCTATGGGATTACCAAAGACTCAAAATGGTTTTGATTCAATTTATGTAGTCGTTGACCAGTTTTACAAGATGGCCCACTTTATCCCTAGAAAAATTACAAGTGATGCTTCATATGTTGTAGGTTTTTTCTTTGAAGAGGTTGTTAGACTTCATGGATTGTCATTGAGCATAGTCTCAGTTTCTAGGGAAATTTTGGAGAACATTGTGGAGGAAGCTTGGTACAAATCTCAGTTTTATCTCAGCCTACCACCCTCAGATAGATGGCCAAACTGAGGTGGTCAATAGGAGCTTAGGTAACCTACTAAGATTCCTTTCAAAGGATCATCCTAAATAATGGGATCTTGTGTTACCCCAAGCAAAGTTTGCTTATAATGACTCAGTGAATAGGAGCATTGGAAAGAGTCCATTTCAAGTGGTCTATGGCATGCATTCAATTGGAGTGTTTGAACTAAGGGACCTCCGTGGTATGGAGAAGAAAAGTGTAGAGGGTGAACAATTTGCAATTTCCATGCAAGAGATACATCAACAAGTAAAACAACAACTCCAAGAAAGTGTCAAAAGTATAAGCAAAAGGAAGATTTGAAGAGAAGAGAAGTTAGTTTCAAGGTTGGAGATATTTTCTTAGCACATCTCAAAAAGAAAAGGTTTCCCAAAGGTGAATATACCAAGTTGAAGATGAAGAACATAGGTCCTTGTAGGGTTGTTAAGAAGTTTTCCAACAATCCCTATGAGATAGAATTGCCTAGTGGAGTAGGTATATCGCCAATTTTCAATGTTGTTGAATTATACCCTTACAAAGGGGATGACCTTGCTAATGAAGGAGTAGATGTACAAAAGATAACATATGTTGACTGGATAAATGACCTACCACACACCAAACCAACAGAGTTAGAGTGCATTCTTAACACCAAAGAGAGAGAAAAGACAAGGGGCAAGCAATACTTTTAGTATTTGGTTAAATGGAAGTACCTTCCATATGAGGATGCCACATGAATGACATAATCATACATCCTCAAGCATGGGAAGACAATTGTAGATGTTCTCTCAGGTGGAACCTGAGTTTCATTCTTTCTCCCTTGGGAGTATGATGCAGGAGAATCACTTTTTCTTGTTCATTTTGATGTTAGGAGTCTTTTTTGAGTTAGTGTAGGTCTTAGGGGTTCCATTTGGATCATGTCCAATGGTCTAGATTGTGTGAGTAGGCCTAGAAATTCAAATTTTTGCTTTTCCCGCCAAAATGAAAATTTGAATTTTCTAGGTGATTTTTGGCTTGTGGAAGGTTGGGGTTTGTTCCTCAACCTATTTTTTTGGTTTTTTTAGTCTAATAAGGTCTTATAAGACCATGGAAGACCATGTAGGGTCTCTTTTCATGTTTTGTTTCATTTCTAGGTTGTAAAAGTGCATATTTTGCAAGTTTAAGACAAAAAAGACATGAGGTTACTTTAGGTTTTGATGAAAAATCATGTAATTCCAATGGATAACTATTTTTTAATGTTCATATTATGTTGAAGAAATGAAAAAAAGAGGCTCCAAGAATTTGAAGAGGGAGTTTTTGATGAAATACCCTATTTTTCTTCACCATTTTTAACAGTTTTCTATAATTATAGTCTGAAATCAACATTGTACAACCCTGTACAAAGTAGTTTCAAGTCTGAGAGTGGATGGAATGATAGTATTTTTTTTTGAGGTTCAAATGCAATTGGTTCAATTTTATTTCATGATGTTTTGAGCAAGTTATAGCAAAAACACTTCAAATTGCCTTGTCACTGAGCTATGGTTTTCAACGGGTGAAATAAATTCATATCTTTTGTTCTAATCATTGAAAAATTATGAAACTTAGTGAAACCCTTCCTTAGGTTGCTTCCCAGGTGTCCACAAAAGGAAAATTCATTAATCTATTGTATGTGAGAGATTTGCAAGTCTGAGTGTGTTCTCTATCAAAAAAGACAGTTAAAACCCTAGTGTATAAGGGCTTAGTGCAAAATTATTTTGTTTTGAGTTCTCCACAACATTGTAAGATTGGAAGAGACCCTTTGGAGTTTTTTGAAGTGTTTAGGAGCCTAATAAGGCAAAGAGTGAGTGTTGATGCCATCAAAACCCAATTAGGACATTGTAAGGGTTTGAGCCTAGAAAGGAAATTTTGTAGGAATCTTGCAAGATAGGGTTTGAACACCTTCAAGAGAGTCCATAGAATCTAAAAACACATTGTTCTTATATTTTTTTTTATCCATCTATATCAAATACCCACATGAAAAATAAATAAAAATACATAAAGAACAAAGACACGCTATTGGCCTTCTAGAGACAAAGATCTTTAATAAAACACACTTTGAATAAGATTTTATAGTCTTAAACATCTCATGTCTTATAACCTACACAAAATGAGACAAGTTTACAAAACCAAACAAATCCTCATTAATTTTAAACCTTATATCTACACCTCAATTCACGCATCAAAGATACCTACATGATATAAACTAGTAATCACTCCTTGGTGTGCAATGGGTATGCCAAAGAGGTGTGGAAGGTCAATTAGTGAAAATTTTGGTCTATTTTTTACATACATTTTGTAGTACATGAGTTCAATTGGTAGACCATTTATAAAATGATGTTTTTACAACAAAGGTCTCAATGGAGAAGTGAAAGCTGCAAATCAATAATGCATCCACTTAGAGGGATTGAAACATGATTGAAATAAAACCTCTAAATCAGGAAGATAATTAGGCTTAATTACCAACAAAATCATGTTATATTTGCAATAGGGAGAGAGGGAGAGGGAGAGGGAGAGGGAGAGGGAGAGATAGGGATAGAAAGAGGGAGAGAGAGGGAGAGATAGGGATAGAAAGAGGGAGAGAGAGGGAGAGAGAGAGGGGTAGAAAGAGGGAGAGATAGAGGGAAGATCAAGAGAGAGAGAGAGGGGGGTAAGGAGATATAGACAGAGATGGAGATGGAGACGAAGATGGAGATGGAGATGGATATGGAGATTGAGATTGAGATGGAGATAGGTATGGGGATAAGGAGAGGGAGAGATAAAGAGAGAGGGGAGAAGGATAGATAAAGATATAAAATATACATATAGAGAGATGGAGAGAGAGGGAAGGAGCGGGAAAGAATGATAAATGGAGAGATAGAAAGATAAGTATATGGGAAGTGATATATAGAGAGAGGTAGAGAGAGGGAAAGATATAGGGGTAGAGAGATGGAGAGATAATGAGATAGAGATGAGAGGGAAAGATGAAAGAAGAAATATGGAGAGATATAGATGGAGAGGCAAAGAGATATAGATATAGAAGTATAGGAAAAGGGAAAGGGGGGAGAGAGAGATGGATGAATAGAGAGAGGGAGAAATTTCTAGAGATAGAGGGGGAGAGACAAAGATGGAGGTAGAGATGAAGATAGAGAAAGAGAGGAAGTGGGATACAAATAGATAAAGATATAGAGAGTGGTAGCGGAAGATATAAAGATAGAGAGAGATAGGGAGATACAAAGGGAGAGATAGAGAGGAAGAGATGGAGAGATATAAAGGGAGAGGAAGTGGGGGAGATAGAGAGATATTGACGTTGAGAGAGAATGATAGAGAGATAAAGATATAAGGAGATATAAAGAGAGGGGGAGAAAGAAAAATAGAGAGAAGTGGATATAAACAAATAGAGATGGAGAGAGGGAGAGAGGCATAGATGGATACAAAGAGGGAGAGGTAGAGATATATGGGAAGAGAAAGAGAGAGAGAGAGAGATGGAGATATATGGGAAGAGAAAGGGGGAGAGAGAGAGAGGAAAATATATAGAGACAAATAGGGGGATAGGGAGGAAGGGGGAGATGGGGAGAGATAGAGAGAGGGAGAGAGAGAAAGGGAGATAGATATGTAGAGGATCTAGAGAGAGAGATTGAGAGAGATGAGGAGGGAGAGAGGGAGAGAGATAGGTAGGGAATAAAGAGAAGAAGGGGGAGAGAGGGAGAGAGATAGGTAGAGGAGGGAGATAGAGAAGAGGGGGAGAGATGGAGAGAGATGGAGAGAGATAGGTAGAGTGGGAGAGAGAAGAAGAGGGGGGAAGAGATGGAGAGATAGTTGAATATGTAGAGAGGGAGATGGAGAGATACAAATAAATGGAGATATAAAGAGATAGAAAGGGATAGGGAAAGATATATGGAGAGAAGGAGAGGGATTGGGAGATAAAGGTAGATAAAGATATAGATAGAAAGAGATAGAGAGAGAAGTGAGAGGAAGATAAAGAGATAAATAGAGATAGAGATTTGATATATTTGATTCAATCAAATATTATATTATGGCATGGCCATTCAAGATGGTGACTAGTCTACAAAATTTATTTTAAATTTCAGCTAATGCCTCTAAAGAGATAGTGATCATCCTAAATGAAATTTTTTAAATCCACACATAATTTAGTGAAGAAATTCAAAATACCCAAATTAGACTACAAAAGGTAAGACTAAAATTATAAACCTTGAAATTGATACTCATCTAGGTAACTCTAGAGCATAAGAGACATTACTAGTTGTCCCATTTGTAAGAACAAGTCCTCCTACAACTGAAGATGATCTGTGCATTGAAGATTTGGGTGAAGGAAAAAAAAACCCAAGTGATGGTGCTAATGATGTTAATGTTGAAGGTGGTCTTGTAAAAGTGGCAATACATGTAGACTTGCATTTTAAAGTCAATGACAATGTTAGTTAACAATGATTGGCTTTCAAATATTTGTTTCCCTTAAAAGATAAGACCCAATAGGTACCATTATTGAGCTAGTGAAATATCTAAGCACAACTCATTTCAGGATCAAGATTGAAATCCATCCATAAGTAGCAATTTAGGTTAAGTGTGTAGTTTCATCAGTTGTAGAGGAAGCAATCATCTTGATGGTTCCATATCAGTTCCATTCCCATCAATTGAGACAAGAGCATCCAAATCAACAATAGGAGAGGGAGCCATAGCATTGGTAGGGGAAGCAACATAGAAAACAAGGGTGGTAGCACCAATCGACTATGAACTATTGAAACCTCGTTGACAAAAAAAAACTATAGTTTGAAAGTGAGAATGAGATTTAACATGTCCCCAAATTGCACAAAATCCACCACTTGAGATTTGGAAACACCTGAATGGAGGTGTTGGACACACTCCATCCTTCACTTCATCCTTCCTTTGTCACCTCAGACTTCCTCCTTGTAATAATATGTACTACAATATGGTTTATGGTGTTCTAGCCTTACCAATTTTAGCAAACACAATAATATATCCTACAACTCTCTATGAATAATTCATAGCACTTACCTCCTAATTTTCATATTGTTAAGAATAAATTCTTTGTTTTAGTTCCTCCTTGTAATAATTATTCAATATAGCTCTCATTGTAGCAAATGATTAAGCTCATTCTAGTTCATCCTTAGAGCTATAAGATCTCGCAATATCCTCATCAACATGTGTAGCTCTCATTGCCTTTTTTTCACTTTTGTGAGGGATTTCTTGACCTTTGTGATATTCAAACACTCTAAATTGTCTCTCATCACCTCCACCATATCTCCCTCTACCTCTATGATACATTTATCATAATTATATTGATAAATTTAATATTTATCAAAATTTTGCATCAATAATAAAAATAAACTAAAATGTATTAAAAAATTTAATACTTCAAATATATTTGTATGTTACAAAATATTATTTTATTATAATTTTGATAAATATTTTATATATTTAATATCTTTATTTTAAATTTATTATTTATTTTTCAAAATATTAGTTTTATAAAAAATTCTCATAAAAAAATTTCACATTTTTACTTGGAGTAAGAAAAATCCTCACATCTTTGCTTGAAGTATTGTTACCCTTTAATGTCTTTTTAATCTACATGGGTGCTTAGGACCTTATAAAAATGTATTTATTTCTTACCAAAATACAATGACAAATTCTTGTTGCTTGGCTTGTAAATAAAAATAACTTGTAATGATCAAGAAATGACATTAGGAATCGATATTGTGAGTAGTGTTTATTTACCTATCCTAAATGAAGCAAAACAGAAAGAATACAAAGGAAGAAAACAACACTTCAATAGCTCAAGATTGGGCTACGTTAAACTCAAACAAAGAAAGATAAAACCAAATTTATACCTTGTATGAGTTGCTCCTTGGTTGGCCCTTTGATAGTTGATAAATGTGTGCTCCTTGATGGAAAATGTGATGAAAATGGATGCAAAATGGAGAGGATGCAATGATGATTCAAATGATAAAGGTGGGTATTTTGATGAGTGAGTAGAATGCATGCAAATGGAAGTTCGAAGATTCAACAATGGAGGTTATGAGTGCAAAATGCAAGTATGTTGAGTGCTTGTGAGTTGTGAGAGCTTGAGCTTGAATTGCAAATGTGATGAATGAATGAATTGAGAGAAAATCTTCCATTTTAAGGGAAGAATCTCTAGAGAATTGGAAGGTCAATATTTTGCCAACATGGGCAAGATGAAGGGTTGTGGTGAGTTGAAAACTCACAAGCCCTCACATCTTGCCATGTGGAGGATGAGATGTCACTAGGACAAGTGAGTTGGAAAAAGGACATGTGAAGTGGAGGTACTTGCAAGTAACTTGGGATGGGGAGAAGATTTCCTCAAAAAGGAACTTCTTGTCCTTATGTGGGAAGGATGTTGATATGTGAGGAATTCCTCACACATCATCATGGGGAAGAGAGAAGTGGTTGGAGAAATAAATGTGAATTTTAAATTCACATGATTGGAAGTACCTTGTGGACAAGACAAGGTCCCCATAAAGTAGGTTCTTGACCCCATGTGACTGATGTGATAAGTGAGGGAATTTAAAATTTTCCAACAACTTGCATGGGGAAGAGAAATGCATTGAATGAATAAATGTGAATTTTAAATTCACATGGGGAAGAGGTCAAGGCTCAAAAGGGAAAACACTTATGAAAGGTTGACTTGAAGGACATGTCAAAGATGGCATGCGATTAGATTAAGGTTGTGCAAACAGGTGATTAAGAAGATTAATGAGGGATTAGAGACAAGTGGACAAATATGGAGGATGTGACATTAATCCTGGTTATAGGTGTGCACATCCTAATCATGGATTAATTAGACTAATCCAGATTAGAAGAAGGTTATGGAAGATGTGACAAGGAGAGAGAAAATAGTGAATTTAAAATTGATTTAAATTCAAAAAGATAAATGATTAAATTAAATAAATTGATATATTCATTTAATTTAGAGAGGAAATGATGAAAGAAACCTCAGGCAAAGGGGGAATATTAATTAAATAAATCATTTAATTAATACCGATGAAGTAGACAAATAAAGGAGATGGGTTTGACCATATGGGAGTGGTCAAATTTGGATGTCTACAGATATAAATTGGACATATTATTTAGCCATGTTAAAAAAATAAAATGGCAAGGAAAATTGCCTAGTCAAATGTTAGTCTCACTTAAGTTATACTAGCAATCGCACCTTGATGTGCAATGGGTACGATGAAGAGGCATGGAAGGTAAATGTGGGAAAATTTTGCTTTTTCTGCATATATTTGTGTAGTACATGAGGTCAATTGGTAGGAAGGTTTAAATGGAGAAGTAACAACTTCAAATAAACTATGCATCCACTTATAGGGATCCAAACACAAGTGAGACAAAACCTTTGAATGAGAAGAAAATCAAGTAATTACCAACAAGCTCATGTTGTGTTTGCAATAGGGAGAGAGGGAGAGAGAGAGGGAGAGATAGGGATAGAATGAAGGGGGGAGAGATAGGGATGAAGGAGAGAGAGAGAGATAAATGTATAGAGAGGGATAAAGAGGGAGAGTGAAAAATAGAAAGAGATATAGAGAGATAGAGATATAGGTCATGAGAGATGGAGTGAATAGAGAGAGAGGTAGAGATACTGATATAGATAGAGAGGGGGAGGGAGAGATAGATGAGGCAACAGGGAGAGAAAGGTGGAAAAGATAAGTAATACATAGAGAGGTATAGAGAGAGAGATAGAGAGGGGGAAAGATAGAGAGATAGATAGAGTTAGAGATAGAGATAGGGAGGGAGAAACAAAGAGTGTATATAAGTGAGAGATATGGAGAGAAAAAATGATGTTGAGGAGAAAAAAGGGGCAAAGTTTGGAGGAAAAAGGAATGGAGAAAACGATGGAAAAAAAATAGACGGAGATGAAATGCCCTATTCAGCTCTCTCCTAACCATCTTCGAACTTGGGTCTCATTAATATCAATTTATAAATATCATCGTACACAATTTTGTAATACCATGAATATGAAACTATAGTTTAATATAAATTGTGATTTTATTTTTAAATATAAAAATGTTTTTCTTTTTTCTCTAACAATAATCAATAAACCTCATTATTTGAGTTTCTCAAATGGCATGTTTATGTTCCATTTAATGTTTATGTTCAGATTTCTATGAGGATCTAACATGCCTAAAAACTATTTAAATCAAATTCTTGAGAAATAGAAAAATAAATAAAGAAAGCTTTCATGTAATGAAATTCTTGAGGAATAGAGGAATTAAAAAGATCCTTGGATGTAGTTGGATTGAAGGCCATAAATGGTACATGTTTTTTGTGTAGGAGACATATCACATCCACAAACACAATAGATCTATGCAAAGTTAGAGAAATTGGACTTGGGAGATGAAGGAGGCAAGGTATTTTTCAGATTCAAGGCATTTACTTAATGTTGTAGAAGAGAGGAGGAAAATGAATTATTTATTTGCCTCCTTCATCTCCCAAGTCCAATTTCTCTAACTTTGCATAGATCTATTGTGTTTGTGGATGTGATTGTCTCCTACACAAAAAACATGTACCATTTATGGCCTTCAATCCAACTACATCCAAGGATCTTTTTAATTCCTCTATTCCTCAAGAATTTCATTACATGAAAGCTTTCTTTATTTAATTTTCTATTTCTCAAGAATTTGATTTAAATAGTTTTCAGGCATGTTAGATCCTCGTAGAAATCTGAATTCAACTTTTTAATTTAAAATTTAATTTTTAAAATTTAATTTGTATATTTTTTAATTATTGTAAATGATTTTTATTTGTAATAATTATTGTATTGTTTGTTTAATTTATATTATAAGTAATTACAAAGTATCTTATTCTACATAATATATGTATATTTTAATTGTTTTGATTAGAGGTAAAAAATGGGTTTTGAAGGGGCCCAAAACCCTTAACAAAAAGGAACAACTGAAGCAAAAAGGAAACATCAAAAAACAATTGCCAAAAAATGACACACACCACTACATATTGTTCAGAATTTCAACAACTTCCATCTCACTAGCAGCAAGCTTCTATCCCTTAACCCCAATATCAGAAACCTCCATATCCGAGGCCCCAGCCTGATTTTTCAGTCTATTTCTAGTCCTAACCCAGGCCCACCAGTTTTTACCTCACAACTCAAAACAAAACCTTTAGCAACACCCTTAGCAGCAACATAATCCTCCCTAGTCAGCTTACCCTTAGCAGCCATAACATAGCAGACAAAATTTCCTTTACATCAGCAGACAAAATTTCCTTTCTCTTATTAGGGGAAAAATCCTTCGCAGAGTCCGACCTAGTCAGGACTTTAGGAGCTTCTCCACTCTTCATAACCACATTCCAAATTTTGTCAATTTTCTCCTCAAGGGAGAACATTCTTGCCTCCATACTCTGTTTCAGATTGATGGTTTCCTCTGCCATAGTATTAGCAACAGTATTGAGACCAGCCATTAAATTATCAATTTGGCTTTGGATCGTAGGGTCCTCAGCCTTGCAAGCAATTCTTCTAATGCGAACATTAGTCCTATTAATCTCATGAAAAAACCATTTAAAAAGTTTAAAAAGCACATTGGCACTGTCATGGACCGAACCCAACACATCAGAAAGATCCTCCCTATCAAAAATTTCAATGCGATTTCCCACAACAACATCCTCTTCAAAAGAACTCTCATGGACCTTATCCTCAGAGGCATCCTTACCTTTACCAGCAGTGACAGGAGACTTCATCCTATGAATGGAATTGGCAATTTGCTCCCTAGCAACCATCCTCTTCTGAATCCTCTCAGCGTCTGCTTTCTTAGCTCCTACAGCTTGTTCACCATCCAGAGAAAGGGGCATTCTTCTCCAGATGTTGACCAAGAATCAAAACCCTTCTTTCCGACTTCCCTCCTCAGGATCCTGCACAAGTCTAGACACAGGGGGAGGAGAGGAAGCTTCCCCATAAAGATCATTTTTGTCTTTGTCCCCCTTAGAAGGAATAGTCACCTCCACATCATCACTGCAGGTCGTATAACCCGCTTCCTCATTCAATTTCCTTTTCCCAAATTTACCTTGAACAGGGGATATGGGGCCCTCCTCCAAAGAGGCATACGAGTCAGGGACATGATCAACATCATCATCCCTATCCGACTCAGAATCTTTATTTAACATAAGCCTCCTCTTCCTCGGTTTCTTAGAAGCCCTTTCCTCACCCGACTTAGTTTCATAACCCTCCCTAGCTTTAGCCTTCAGAGTAACCAGAGTTTTCTGGACATCATGAGCTTTAACATGTTCATATATCAAAAGAATCAACCCTGCATGCAGGACAGGGTTTTTGGGATTCTTCCTATGCTCTTTAATCCCACAGTCCATCGACACCAGCAAATAATAGGGAAATGACACCCATTTTTTGTGCCTAAAATGATTAAGCAACGGAAAATGGTAATTTTTAATGGCTTGTACCTTCCTTCCAGGGTTACATACCTCATGATTTCTTCGACAACATCCTGCTAGAGAGCCTTGAAGGAATTCCTTAGATACCCTCCACTCTTCGCAGGCTTCAAGTCATCACTCTCATTCTTCTTAAAGAAAAGAGACATCACGACCAATGACTCTTTCTTATCCCTGTACACCTTCATACCCTTAATCGGAAGGCCAGTAATCTGGGCTATGAACTCCTCATCCACCTCAATTTCCTTGCCACCCAATTCCAGGGTTCTCCCTTGCCACCCTTTCTCAACCAATGCAATAACCTGAGTATTATTGCCATGCAGTTTCTCCATGAAGGGAGTTAGGCCACCCTTCTCTAAAATCGCCCACACTTCCTTTCTTTGCTTCGTAGTATCACAGGATTTGGGCTCAGCACGGTTTCTCCATGTATATTTTAATTGTTAGTAATAAAATATATATTTATATATTGTAAAAATTAGTTTGAATGTTATTATGTAAATTTTTTTCCTTTGTATACTTTAATTTAGAAAATTGTAAGTTAATATTATTGACTGGAAGTGGAAAAGTTTTTATTTACAAATCAATGTACTGGATTGAAGGTTATGTTTGGTAATCATCATAAACTTTTCAAACTGTAGAATACAATTTTCTTTTGAAATGAATGGAGAAATCTTATTTAAATTGTTTTTTTAAGGTATAATATATATTATCTATCTTTGATGATGTTTACTTTAAGTTCCTTGTATAACTGTAAGAAAATTGTTTATGTCAGTTTGTAAGAATTATTAAATAAATTAAAAAATGAATGTTTACTTTAAGTTCCTCTTGTGATGGGAGCTTGCTTCGTAAATGAATGATATATATGTATTAGTTTCCTGGATTTATCAGTTTAACCTGTCTAGTGATCCATAGGGAAGTATTAGGAAGGCTTAAATTAGAGCAATGGAGATAGCATTTTGTAATTGGTTTGAATTTGAATGAATCAGGTACTGGTGCGTGGGAAAGTGCTCTTACCGACACGCTTTCACCCGGAGATCAAATGGAGGAAGTATTGGAAGGCTTAAATTAGAGCAATGGAGATAGCTTTTTGTAATTGGTTTGAATTTGAATGAATCAGGTACTGGTGCGTGGGAAAGTGCTCTTACCGACACGCTTTCACCAGGAGATCAAATGGAGATCAAATAATCTCTTTTCAGATAGGCCAGTTCAGCCTATTATGGAGTGACCAAATGCAACGTCCCTGATGTTATAAGCTCAGAATGGGGAAGAGGGGCTAATCTTGAAGTATTAAGTGCAAAGCTTGCACAAGATAAAGAACACAAAGTAAAGGATGTCTGCATTGTACACAATGAGACTGCAACTGGTGTCACCAACAATTTGGCAGCTGTATGGAGAGTGCTCGGTAAGCATGGAAATACATAATGCTTTGTATCTTGAGAGAAGGAGCTTCTGCAAAAAAACATAATGATCAACTGTAGGTATAATGCAATAAGGGTTACTCATGTGATTGAAGTGTGTACAACCCTCATCCACTAAAGCTGCATGGCTGCATCCATATAGAACACAAGCAAAGCTTAAAATGTCAGGATATGTTCCAGAGTGTTTCATTAATTCAAAGATTTTGAGAGCATCCTTGCAAAATCCATGTTGTGCATAACCTGCAATCGCACAACCTGCAATCATTGCATTCCATGAGATGACAACTCTTTGGGGCATTTTGTCAAACAGTTCATGTGCCTTTTCTCTGCTTCCACATTTTGCATACATGTTCACCAGGACAGTTGCAACTGCAACATCTGATAAAAATTTCCTCTATTCTTTATGCTTTGATGGATGTCCATATCCTCTTCCAATGACAGGGAGAATGCTGGCAAAAGTTGTGGAATCTGGCTTTACACCTGCCAATTGCATTTGCTTGAAAGTTTCTAAAGCTTTTTAAAAAAAATCCATTTTGTGCATATCCTGCAATCATTGCACTACCTCTCTTCGAGGCATTCTGTCAAACAGTTCACATGCCTTTTCTATGTTTCCACATTTTGCATACATGTCTATCAGAGCTACAATATATGAAAAAAAATCCTCCTTCCATGCTGCTTTGATGGATACCCATACCCTGTTCCAAATAAAATATTGATACTAAAAGAACACACAAATATTGATACTTAAAGAACACACAATTTAATCCAAAAACATTCAGATTCTTCATATCACGCCTTCCTTTCAAATCCATATTCTAACAATAAAAAAACTTAGAATGGTTTTGATACTCCATCAGAGTGATTGCAATAGACATAAAAAAACACTATTTAAAAGAAGTTAAATTACATCTGCTCTTGACAAATGCCAGCCAATTTATTGCAATGAACACACTGAAACAATTCTTTATTTAATGGAAGTTAAATTACATCTGTTTCTTCAGAATAAGTTAAAGCTCAAACCTCCATTAAGAGATATAATAGTGCTTGTTAGCAACTGGTAGGCTGTAGTCAATTGGAAATCTGGGAAACTTGTGGGATTTGAGTTCCCACGTAAACAACCAAACTGTGCTTTAAAGTTTAACTAAAATAATCCAAACCACCAGATACCATATTACATCTGCCCAATACATGGATGATGGGAATTTCAGAACTGTAATCACACACCCTCCATAATTGTCTCCAATTTTGAGTCTCTATCAAGAGTTAATAACATCGATGTGTTATAAAACCTACAGTGCCATTCTTATTGTCAAGAACATGACCAAATCTCAACAACCATCAGGTAGCAATGGTCTCAATGCTTTAGTCAAGTTAGTTCATGCCTTCTGAAAAAGTGCAAATATAGAAATGCAATCCTCAAAGAAAAGGAGGACCACACCCAAGAACAGCAGAGGAATTATTTTATATAATTTGCTTCATATATCTTATAATACAATCGATGTGCAAGCACTACTAATAAGGAGTACAACTGCTGCAGCATTGATATATTCCTTCTGCAAAAAACTCATGATTTACCATCAAGCACAGGGGCAAGGAAACATTCTTCGAAGAAGAGGAACAATGGGTAAAGTTACAGAGAGAGTTTCCATTATATGTATTAAACTGCATTACCTGTCTGAATAAGAAAACTATATAAATATCACAACCGGAAAGGAGTAGGTCATAGAGGTAGGGGCTAATTTCCTGAACTTACTCCTATCAAGAGTTATAGTTATGGCAAATACAAATCTTGTCTTCCTCCAAATCATTCTGGAAGCCAAGTAAAAGCCTAAGTGGAAATGATATTTGCAATGCTTATTTCTTCAATGTTTGTGCTGAGAACTTTGTCTCACAGCCCATGGTTGCATTCTTTCGGATTCCTTCCTTTTGGGCTGTCTTGGAATTACTAGTGCAAGGATCAGCATCCAGCAACATTTGTACAACTTCTCTCATGGTGGGTCGTAGTGCTGGGAGTTTGAATGTACAACGCACCGCAATTTTCAAGACCTGGATCATTTCTTCCTCAAATGATTTAGAAATCCTTGGATCTAGAACCTCAAAAGCATCTTGCTGGGAACATATTTTTTGTGAAATCCAGTAAACTATATCCTTGCTATCACCAAATTCTGGCTCAACCGGTTGTTTTCCAGTAACAAGCTCCAATAGAACCACACCGAAACTGTAAATGTCACTCTTCTCAGTGATCTCAAAAGAATATGCATATTCTGCAATGTGGAAATAGATGTTAGCATCATACCATTTGGATAGATATAATTCTCCAAATTTTTCATTTTTCTAAGCCTGGAGTCTAGAATTAATTGCAAACATATTAAAATATTCACAGGGATTAGAAATTTTTCTATGCCTAAACATCAAAAAATGGAATCACACTACTGCCCTGAACTTACCGGGAGCAATGTAACCATAGGTGCCTGCAAAAGCTGTGGTGGGATCCTTTCCTCTGCCAACTTGAAGAAATTTTGCAATACCAAAATCAGCAATCCTTGCCTCATAATAGTTATCCAGCAAAATATTAGTAGATTTTACATCTCTGTGAACAATTGGAGGTAAGCAATCATGATGAAGATATGCCAATCCATGTGCTGCTCCTAATGCAATCTTATACCTTGTTGGCCAATCCAAATGCAAACCACTTCCATTTGATGCCTTTTCTGTATAGACTTTATGCAAAGCATCAAACAAGTTTCCATTCTCCATATAGTCATATACCAAAAGATTTGACTTACCATTTGATAAACAGCAGTAGAGCTTCACAATATTTTTGTGCCGAACCATACCTAAAACATCCACTTCTGTCTTCATCAGTTTGTCGAGATCATTTTGCTTGATACTGTCAATGTTCACTGGAAAAAGTTGTTTTACAGCAACTGTTACATTGTTCTTCAAATCCACACGATAAACCTTGCCCGATCCACCACTTCCGATCATATTCTCTTCATTCAGAGAAGCTTCAGAAATATCCTTCTCAGTGAAACTTATTTTATGAAAAGATTTAAGTTTCCAGCGTGTATTTCCTCTTTTCTCCCTGAAATCATCTTGGTTTTGATGGCATTTTCGCCGCAGAAGTATCAACCCAATCACTAGTATTAACATTGCTGTTCCAACAATGAAACTAGATATAAATATCATTTTTCTGGATTTTTTCGCAAGATCAGAACCCTTACAAGTCTGGAGTAGATGATAATTATTGATAGAGCTTTTGACACAGAGCCCTGGATTTCCTGAGAAGCTTTCACTGTTTACGTTGTTGACTAAGGAGTTTGGAACAGGGCCAGATAAATGGTTGTTGGAGAAGTCAAGAAAGCTTAGCTTCAATGCACCAAGGCTATTTGGAATTAATCCATAGAGATTGTTATTTGAAAGATTTAGAGAATTCAGACCTTCAATGGACCCCAAAGACTCTGGAATCAATCCATACAAACGGTTTTCTGCAAGGTTGATAATAACCAAAGAAGTGCATAAACCAATTTCAGGTGGAATGGATCCCTCAAACATATTTCTTTGCAAATACAGTTCATTCAAATGTCTCAAACTGCTGATTTCTTGTGGGATTGAGCCCGTAAACTGATTATTATGGACTTCAAATTTGACTAATTGTGAGACCATTCCGATCTCTGGCACCAAGATCCCTGAGAATTGATTATTGTTAATATAGAATTCTGTTAACTTCTTTGCCTTGCTGATCTCGGGGCCAAGCTCACCAACAAAGTTATTGAAGCTGAGGTCAATAATGCTGGCATTTGGCAAACCCCAAATTCCTTTGGGTACCTTACCAGTTAGATTATTGTCACTCACTCTGAAGCGTGTCAAACTTTTGCAATCTTCATAAGAATTGGGCAGTTCTCCTGTAAAAAGATTATCAAGAACAAGAAAGTATTGCAGGTTACCTGCTCTACACATATCTTTTGGTAGTGGGCCAGTGAATTGATTCTCAGAAACATCAATCAAGTTAAAATTTGATAAACTGCCAAGCTTCTGTGGTAGTTGTCCTGTGAAATTGTTCTGATACAGTGACAAGCCTTCAAGATCCGGAAACTCGCCAAAGCTTTCAGGGATTTGACCAGAAAGCCGGTTCATGTAGAGCTGAAAAGAAACTAAGTTTTTCAAATTTCCAACCTCTTCTGGAAGATTTCCGCTCATCATGTTCTTTGATGCATCAAAATATTTTAGTGCTGTGAGATTTCCTAGTTCTGGGGGTATATTTCCACTAAGATTGTTGTCATACAGCTCTAGTTGGTAGAGTTTACTGAGTTTGCCAATCACCTTTGGAATAGATCCGTTCAGGTAGTTGGAAGAGAGATCCAGAAGACCTAGATCTGTGAAATTAAAAATAAAACTTGGGATTTCTCCTACCAGATTGCAGTTAGCCAAGTATAGCACCTCGAGTTTCTTCAAACTCATGAGCTGCTGAGGTATTTTTCCAGGAGTGAATGGATTAACAGCAAGGTTGAGGGAAGTCAGCTCAGCTAAATTACCAACAGAAGGAGGAAATTCACCTGTGAAGTTATTGTATGTCACATCAAGAAGCTGCAAGGATTTCAACGGGGAGAAATCTGGCAATGTTCCGGAGAAAACATTTCTTGTGAGATTCAGGGACTGAAGCCTGCTGCAGTTCATGATATCTGAGGGTAAATTGCCATAAAGCGTATTGTTTCCCAATTGAAGTGTCTTCAAATTTTGCAATTTGCAAATATTGGAGTAAAGAGGGCCATTTATAAATTTGCTTTCAATTGTGATCTCAGTGACCATACCTGTAGTATTGTCGCAGCTAATTCCATTCCAGTTGCAAGGTGCATGAATGGAGTCTTTCCAGTCATTCAGTGCATTGTGAGGATCCTTCAGACTTTTCTTCATTTCCAGTAAAATTTGAGCCTCCTGGGTAAGAGCTTGAACACCAGTTATCCATGGCAATGCATAGGCAAACAAGCATGCAATAAAAAACAGAGCTCTGTACGCCATCATCTAAATACTTTGCTGACCTGCCTATGAACTTATCCCCCGAGGACTTCCCTAGCATGGTTTTGTGACTGTCTATGGCATACAACCTCCATGGCCTCTAAACTCAACTATCTTCAAAATTTTCGAAGTGGGTATCAGAGATACCATTACCCCACTTCAAATAGAGAGTCAATTATCTTCTAAATTACTACGCGGTTACCATTTTTATTTCAAATTCTGAAAGATCAGCAAGGCAATGATTTTTTCAACATTTTCCGCTTTTGGGGGCAACTATGGTTAGTCAAATGCATCCCAATTACCTACAACTACCCAATACAATCATGCCCCCTGTTTGGACTTTTGGTGGACTCCAAAGTACCAAGACCTGATTGTTTGAGCAGCCATCAAGTAAAGAATTCTATGCAGAAGCGAAATCCGTTAGCTCACTAGTGCAAAGTTTCAACTTCGCCTCAAATCAGCCTTATCATCAACAGTTTTTAGCGCACCATCGAATATCGCAATCATATCCGTTAAAGGACGGCGGACCATGTTTTGACTATAATCCTACGTCTCTAACCGCAAAAGTGATTTGTAGCCTGAGATTCATCGCTGAAGAATTGCACAAGGCGATTCTGTACAAATACATGCTGTTACCTAAGAAAGTTTCCCAACCTAGCAGTTAGCCACGAATGCATTTATATTAACTTCTTTGCTGTCCTTATGGGATGTTTTTAAAGATATTTCCTTTTTTTCCCTTATTGCAGGGGAATTTAAGAACTGTAATCTATGCGCAAGGCTCTAGCGAGGCATGAAATATGGCGTGAGCGCAGGGGAAGATACGGGACATCCATTTACATCAAGTGTCTTTATTTTCCCTGCTCTTTTCAGCTCTGGTCCCATGGGGCTTCTTAAAGGGCAGAGGTCCCATGGAGGGATGGTAGGCTTTTTGTACCACAAAATAGAATTTTGTGGAGAAAAAATAGGAATTTCTATTTTTTTTGGTTTTAAAAACTTCAAGTTATCTTTTGGATATTATTAGAAATATTTTAATCAATTTAGGAGATTTTTTTGCAATATGTTATGTATTTACAATTTTTAGTATTAGTAATTGTTAAAAAAATCAATTTAACTTTCGTATCATATTTTAAAAAATGATATAAATTTTCTTTCTATTAAACAATAATTACAAGCATAGCCATACTATGAATGTAAAATAATCTTACCAAAAATTAACATGAATTTCATTAATTCATAGTACCACAAGTACATAAATAGTACAACATACATATTCAAGTATATGATGGGTGGGTACTACAACCATGATCAATAATCAATGTAGGCCATGAGCCAACTTGCAATATTGACAAAAGTGGTCTTATATGAGGTACAATATAAAAAATACAAAGGTCTTCAACTCATATCTACAAGTCATTCCATCCACTAGTGTTTGTCTTTGGGGTACCACTAGAAATTCCCCTAACCAATTTAGGAGATTGTTTCTACATTATATTATGCATCTACAAATTTTAGTATTAGTAATTACTAAAAAAATCAATTTAATTTTTGTATCATGCTCCAAAAATTGGTTAGAAATTAATTTTCAAATAAATTACATACATAACTCATACTATTTATATTTGTAAGTTTGGGAGCCAAATATGCACCTATGAACCAAATTCATTTTTCATGCATGTTGAATCAACCTAGGTCAATGGATGGGTAGACTGTAAATCATGTTTGGACCCTTGAGATATTTGAGGTGAAAATTAGTCATGACTCGCATAATTTGCTCTTTTATACAAAAATACATCATTGTAAGCTAGTCATTACACACGAAATATAAATCAAGGTGAGTCCAAAATAGAGAGAAGAGGCACTAACCCTAGTTTGACTTGGATTTAAAGTACTATGAAGAAGCGCATCAAACTACAAAATATAGTCAACATGAAACTAAATTTCAAACACTCATACAAGAATATAGATATGGATGACTATTCCATTCACACTCCTTGTAATCCACACTCCATTTAAATACATGTAAGCAACAAATAAATTTTTTTCATATAGAATCTTGCATTCATTTAAAATGGGAATAGACTAAAATTACTTGATAATATCATCAAACCAAAAATTAAAAGTAACGAAACATTTTTTGGACACAATAAGATTCATAGAGTGTGAAGGAAAGGAAACATTCATTAGACATGGTAGGAGTCACAAAGAGCATGAAATTGTAATACAACATGGATCCTTGATAGTATGTAAAAAGGAATGAAGCCTATTATTATAATCATAATAATCAATTTGAATTAGTAATTGTATATCTCTCCTCCAATTGGTTGCATAAATGGTGTGCAAGGAACTAGACATGAGGAGAAAAACATGTGTAAAATATAAGATCATATAGAACTCAATAATATTGAAAAAAGTCTCATAAAGAACATCATGTGACAAGTAATCAATAAGACATCAAGATTTAGGCATGTGTATAAAAGGGCAATAAGATGCCCCTAGTGTTGCTAACAATGGCGAGGATTAAGAAGTAATATAGATGGATCATATAAGCACTAAGAGATGTCATATAAAACACAAGGTCCCTATAAGCACATGCATGCAACATGTAAGATATAAGAATACACCGAGAAATATGATAGCATAATCCATAAGATGTAAGCATGGAGACACACTGATAAGATCACCTCAAGTCGATGATAACACAATGGTGGCATATAGGTGATAGAAAAAAATACAAAGGATCATGGACTATAAAATCTACAAGCTAGTTGAATCTATCCCTTATAACTATAACACTTTATGCCTTTATCACTATAAAATCATTCCATCTAAAATTATAACTTTGTTGATTTTAAAACTAAAATCTACCAAAATTGTGAATCTAAAACTAAAAATAATGTCAAATTGTGATCAATTGAAGCCAAAAAACATGTAAATTTGTATGACGCCCAATATTTGTACCATATAACAAAATGTTTATCATATTGAAAATTGAAACGAGAAATAACATCATTTTGAAATGCATGAAAGGTATATGTCAATTAGAGTTTGCTGATGTACCATTCACAAATGAACCTACAAGAAAAGTTTCATAAATTCTTATACATTGTCCCATAAAGTAACCAATCTAATAAATTCTCTTGTGAAAAGTATTTTTGAAATGTGTAACAATCTAATGTCATGGACAATAAGGTACATTATTATGATAAATACATCTTGTGTCATGCACAATTTATTAGGGAAAATTTTTATTAAAAAGGGCATTTCAAAAGGGAATATTGCCTTACTATATGTAAAAAGGTAAAATAGCTAATTCATTTTCACCAATACACTTGTAAGAGAAAGCACCACAGAGCCACCATGATGCATTGCAAAGGAAATTTCACCCACCACCTTGATTGATTATGAGCTCAAATCATTATTCAGGATGAGCTAAAAATAAAACAAAAATTCATTATTTTATCAATTTTTAATTTTTAGAAAATGTGCAAACTTTTATAAAAAAGATAAAGTGATTTTTAGGCCATTTTCATAGGTCACGAAATGACTCTCTATTCATGAAAATGATCCCATTTCTATATGATTGATCTAGTTTATGCACAAATGATCTCTAAATTTCTTTAATATCTATGGAAGTGATCTACAAAAGTGACCCAATCCATGAGAAAATGAACTTTGGAAATATTGCTTCAACACTTGTTAGTTTTAGTCATTTATTGATAGATTTATGTTGTGATTGTGATGATAAACATAGTAAAATCATTTTTGGCATGGTTGTAGGATGAGGCAGAGATTCACAACTCACACAACCACTTGTTATATATTTAGTGCTTTATTGGGTCTTCCTATTGATGAGATAGTTCTTGGACATGGTTGGATTTTTATACATGTGGAAGCTACCTAAATATGTGTATAATGTGTACATGCTTGGTACACTAGTAAAGTAGTGGGACTCAAATAACAACACCTTCCATCTACCCCATTGGTGAGATTATAGTGACCACATAGGACATGTAGAGGATATTGAGGCTATCAATCTAAGAGAGACAAATGTGGAGTAGCAAACACATAACCCAACCAAGAGGGAGAGAGTTGTACCATTATTGCATATAGTGTGGAATCACTCTCAAATATCATGATGAGGAATACACTAGCAAGCACAAGTGGATTTTGATTATCTTTGTTGTTTTGTTGCTACCCATAGACCCTCCATTGCTTATGGTCTAATTCATATGGTACAAGATATGGAGGAGCACCAAATAGTGTACATATGGGACCAATGAATGTTGTTGCATTTGTATCATAATCTCCACATGTGTACATATGATGGAGTATCAAGTATGTGAGCCACAACACTCCTATCGTGTTGGGCTTATGAACACATATGTGTACTAGACCACTGTTGTGATTTCTTACACAGATTGCAAATGATATACTATATGGAACATATGGGCTACATCCATAACAAGAGAATGGGGCCCTCAATAATTCAAGACAATTTTTTGAGACAAAATTTTGATTGTTTGAAATGAAAAATGATGACATAAAAACCCTTATAGAAGATTTATATAATGAACTATAAAGATAGATGAAAACATACAACCCATAATTACATTAAGTTTCACTATAAAAAGACCAATACATTATAGTGTGAACCCGCACCCTCCCCTTCACAATAGACAAAAGAGGTGACCCTTCACAAGGGACATGAGAGGTGACCCTTCAAACAGAGTGAGGTGGAGGAGACACCCAATTTCCACGCTGAAAGACACTGATAAGACAGATGAGGCTGTGCAGACTCTGATCAGGCTCATCATCAGGGGCTTTTGGCGCATTATGCGATCCGCAATCATAGCTTTTGCAGTACTTTGTGGACTCTCTTTTTGACTCTTAAATACCTGGCAGTGGGGGATTCGTTGTTGTGGAAGGGCACAAGGTACCATTAATGGTGGTCAACATAAACATGACAGTTCCTTCACTTTCTTTTTTTTTGTTTTCTAATGGACATGTTTTCAACGTTGTTGCATTGTTGCTCCCTCAATGTTGCTGAATAAAGATCTGTTAGCTGTGCAGAAGGCACGGGACGACGCATGAAGATGTGGCAAATGCGGTGAAGCCTATCAAAATCCATGGACTGTTCATGCTTTTGTACGTGAAACGAATCTGTTTAAAAAGCCAAAAGAATCCATCTACATCGATTTTGCCTTTATTTTCCCTGATCTTTTTAGGGCTTTGTGCCCATCTTAATACTTCTGCTTTAGTATAGAGTTCCCCAACAATCAACTTCTCTTAGCTTCTTACTTCATTTAGAAAACCTTCAATAAGTGTTGCGTATTAGGAATCGTTCATCTAAGATCTTTAGTTCATTTGATTAGTGTTTTCTCTTTTTTTCTTTTTGGTTATATATCAATTTATTTTATGAGCTTATTTATTTCTAGATAGGTGGTGTTTTGTAGTATATCAATTTATGCGATGAACTTAGTCATTTGCATATAAGTGGTATTTTTGCAATGTATCAATTTATGTGATCATTTATTAAGAGTTCTATAATGAATGATTCAAAGGCATAACACTTGTGGAAGGTTTTGTACATGAGGCAACATGGTAAAAGTATTTGATTGTGGGGGAAACTCTAGATTACACTTAAGCTAGCAAGTACATAGTTAAAATCTTGATAAATCACCACATGATTTATTTATTATCTTATATGTTGTTTTATGAGGAAACTTGTGATAAAAGAAAACAACAAATCACTTATAACAAAATGGTAAGAATTCATGGTCTTCTTTGTCAATTATACTAAATTTTGTAAAATATTGTTGGGTTTGATCTTCAAAACTTGGAGAGCATAAAGAGGAATTTTGTAGGAACTTTTATCAAGGCAAAGTAGGTACATTCGTAAAGCTAGAGATTTATAGCTCATCATAAGTTAGACGTATGTAACTCTTTTCAATGTCTCTTACAAAAGTATTTTTAAATCCTTGGTAGTTTACCTTCAACATTTATTTCCTTTATTGATGCAACAAAAACTAAAATGTATTCATTTTTAGCATTTTTTCTTTTGATACTATTAATGTAGTTTGAGAGGTCATGTACTTGACTAGAGTTTTAAACTAATTGACCATTTTCATCAAGATAGCTTTACAAAAAAAAATATAACCATATTTATCTTAGCCATGATTTAAGCACTTGACTTTACCCCAAATTTAATGGTGGCTTAGATGGTGATAAGGAATCCCAAGGAAATAAGTTCTTGAAGATAAGAATATTGAAAGGCTTGTACCCCTACACTATTTGTGATGACATTCAAGATGAAATTCATTGTATCAAATTACTCTAAATTTGGAGGTTTTAAAGTTTATAAAAGATGGGGATGATAATGTAGCTTCCATTTTTTTATCACTCCTCCACTACCCATCTATTTACTTTCACTAAGCTAATTTTATAATTTTGGGTTGTAGCTACCATTGGCAACAACTATAGTAGTCAATCATATGTTTCTTTTTATTATTTTCAATTTTGGTGTTTATTAGGGGACTATTGACAGGGTAGAAGGTAGTATTTGGAATGGGTTGAGGAAGCCATGCGAAGGCCTTGTGTTGTATTCAAGCTAGGAAATACAAATATTTCTTTTTTTGCTAAAATTTTAGAGATTTACCTCATTCACTATTCTATTTCATGTAATTTGGACTGGCATAGGTGGTCTACATCAATTTCAAAGCATGTAATTTACAACTATAGAGGTGGTTTGCATCAAGTATGCATTCATGAAAAAAATGTGTATGTAATCCTATGTAAGGAAGAGGAGAATCATAAAAAAATGTTTACAAAGAATCCCTTGAATTGAAATTATTTTGAATTTATAGCCTAATTTTGAAGGTGAAATTAGGAGGAAGTTTTCTTAGTTTTAGAAAGACAACTTTTATAGATTTAGTAGATTATTTGATAAAATATGGTCTAAGGTAAGTAAAAATGATTATTTTTAGTTATTTTGTGATAAACCTTGAATTTATTTTTACATAGATTTTATTTATGATTTTTGCATATATAGACCATAGTGAAATTTCTCATAACTTTAATTGTGACGATTCCAATAATTCATTTTAAAATTGCATACATTTTATTTCATCTTCTATGTAACTAAGGAATTAATTATGGAAAAACTACCAACATGTTTATTAAACCTATTTTTATAATTGCTAATTTTTAATTATTATTCTGATTTTTTAATTTGCTTTTCAAATTAATTATTATATTAATACAAATTTTAATTATTTTAAAATTCTAAATATACTATTAAGTTACATGAAAATTTAAAATTGAATTTTTATTTCAAAATTGTTTTACATTTTTATCATCATAGTTAAATAGAAGGTATTGAGATTAACAACTTCAATGTTCATCCAAACAACTATCCAATATACAATATTTGAGATACTCTAGCATGATCCAAGTAAATATCTAAGGAAATAAAACCACTCTATATAAATATTTATATTTATGTTAATGTATGGGATTTTAAGTAGTAGTGTTGCATAAGGGGTTTTCTGTAAGGGTAGTAAATATCTGTACAAGAAATATAGGAGGGAAAGATATGTGGATATAGTTACTATTTGGGTCTTTATGTAGTAGATTTGCAAAAGGGATTTTAAGTAAAGGGTAGTATATATATCTGCACAAGAAGTATAGGTGGTAATTGAGAGCCTATAATAACTACACTCATTTTTATTCTTTTTGCTCCCTAGCATATTCAGACATTACGTAATCAACTTTTATTATTAATATATTATATCGACCTTGTGCCTTTCACCTAAAAAAAAGATGTTAAAATCGATAAATAAAATTGAGGTAGTTAATTCTTAGATTTGATGAAGAATATTTATTGAAGATGATATCATGTAATTAGTCTCTCTATATAGCAATCAACTATTTTATATTAGGCGAGTTTAAATAAACTATAAAATTGTATATTCTTCACTTTGGATCAATCTCACAATCACAAATCTAATCCTTATACTTGTAGCCTTAAACTTTTTGTGTAGATTCAACCTTTCCTCATAACTTTGTACTTGTTGTATAGAGTCTTCAAAAATGTGTTTTCTTCAATATTTGAACATGATGGTACCTAAAGACACCATTGTAGCTTGTTGTGCGATGTGTGAGAAGTGACTTGCTCTCTTCTTTTCTCTTAATCAAACCCTTGGATCAATTTTAATAATTTTACACAAATTGAAAAACACATCAAGTAAAATAGAAATTCCTAGTCCACATTTATCAATACAAATGTAAATAATTTTCTATTCTAAATGCTCTTGTAATGATTATCAATGATAAATCATAATTATATTTGATAATTTCCAAATGATCAAAATGAGTCAGAACCCATTTATACAACATCCTAGACCACAAATCCACTCAATTTACACTCAAGTGAGTAAATAACAAGTAATTAGAATAAATTCAACTTGAACCCAAAATTTTGTAAAACTCAACAATCAAAACCACGCTTATAAATTTAATCAAAGATTCAAAATAAACAATCTAAAAATTGAATCTGAAATGTGTCAAGTCAAATCAACAAGACTTTAAGAAATTTAACTTGACTTTCATGTAAACACATCTCATACACACTAAAATAACAACCATTCCAAAAGAATCCAAAACAAATATAAAATACATATTTTTCACCCTCACTTAAGGAAAAACTAATAGAATATACAAGGTACAAATTTGGGTCTAATCAACTTGTGGAGGGCGGCCACCATTGAATTTGTAGTATTTGAAAAAGAGTAGTTGCTTTCAAGTCCATTGCACCAAAATAATTGAAGAAATGGTGGATGATTTTGTCAATCAAAATGGACTTGACTTACCTGCCCTTTCATTGATATGTAGATAAAGGTCTTAGTGGAGTCCTATCCCATTCAATGCACGTTGAAATTTGCCTTGGAAGGCAAGAGAAAGGGCAATACTTTCTTCTTGTTCACACTAACACGTCTCTACAAGTTAAGACAAATAGATTTTTAATATTTTATTTTTCCTCTCTCTTTCAGATTTAAACGTCTGTCTCCCCTATGCAATGTTGTCTTTGTCACCAAATGTGACATTTTAAATACAAGAATACATATTTTTAAAGTTTCTTTACATTAAAGTAGAATCTATAAGAAAATCATCTTGTACACATTTGTCTTGTATCATATTGCTTTTTTTGGGTTAGTTTCTGCCGACAAACAGGTTAGGGTGGCATTCATCCAATTTAAAAACTGTTTTAAGATGCTTAATAAGATGTTTGAGTTTTTTAATTGTTAATTGTTCGATTTGTTTTAATAATTTTAAGATTAAATTATTAATTAATTTGTTTATATTGAAAAATGAAATAAAATTCAAATTCAATAAAATATGTATAAATTATCTTTCTTCAATAATTAAATCATAATAGTCATGTTCACGTAGATAGTTAACTAATCATCATGTTTTCTATTCATTTAACAATAATAGAAGATTATAAATTTCTAAGTGTCGCTTATTAAAGACCATGACACAATTATATTTGGGAATATAAATGGTTGTCTTGATAAAACAAAGAGGTGAAAATTGAGTCACATTAGAATAACAAACCAAAGACATTGGGAGTGGAGGATAGGGGGCTAGAGTGGAGGGGGTCCATATTAGAATAATATACTAGGTAAATGGTTTCATTCATTGATAGTTTCATATAAATGTATAACAAAAGATATTTCCATTATCAATTGTCTTCACCCATGTAGAATTTCAAGCTATGTAAATATCTCCAAAAACTACCAATAATAGATTCAAACTTACTCTTACCCATACAATTAACAAAGTACTCTTATAATAGGAGATGGGAGAAATTTACCGTGGCCTTCCCTACAACATAGGAAATAGCGTATTATCTATTCTAGAGCTTGATTCTAATACAAAAAGAGAAGGGTTGTAGGGAAACTTACACATGCCTTACTTAGATCCCATGATCTTCTTTGCACTTTCTACACTTTTCAAATTTCATACGAGAGGAGAATTCAACAAAATCCTCCACAACTTCTTCATAGTAAATTAACACATTAACCATAACATTGAGGGGGAGTTTAACATTGAGTACCTTCATTATCTCCTTTATGGCTTTGTGCATGTGATCTTACCTTGCATTCCAAAAATGAAAGTTCTCCAAGTATTAATTGATATTTTTTCAGTTTGACGCACCATGTCCTTAATATTGTTATACTTTTCAATGAGTAGGTACTAGATATTATTGAAAGCAAAAATCATAGTTCAATGACTGGGCTACATTGAAGACATTCCTTCTCCCCAATGATTAGCTTATTCGTATGCATAGTAATCCATCAACCTCCTTTCTTAACTCCCAAATTCTTGAAACCCAAGTGTAGTCTAGGTTTGTAATCTCCTTTTCTAGATATTTGATAAAGTTCCTAACCATTATTTCACCATACACATGTGCTATTTCCATGCCCTAAATTTCTCCACTATAGTTACCTTTGTATAGTCCTAGCACCTCATCTTCCCTTTCCCACTTTTAGAATAGGATTCCATGATTACAAGTGACCAAAACCAAAGATGATAGAACTAGAAAAGTTTGTTGTCACACAACACTTGTGTTTAGAACTTCTTGAGAACCTAATATTCACCAAGTTGAATCCACATCTTATTACTTCAAGTGTAGATAAATCTATAATGATTCACTTAATCATCTGCTACTTGTTAGCTAGGGCAAGGCCCCTTTATGCTTTATTATTATTTCCCTTGCATTTTGTAGGATTACCATATATGCTAGCACATAATGTATCCCCTATGCATGTATCTTTAATAGTCATATGCCCTTACCAAATGTTCTCACCCTTTTTCCTTGTATTAGGAAATAGTCTCTTCTAAATCCTTAGCTATAATTTTAGGGCCTCATTGGTATCTTCACCTTCTAAATCCTATATATTTTCCATAAGTAGCCTTCAAATTGACTCTCTGATTTGTTGCCTAATCGACCACTAAGTTGCCCTCTCTTTAAACATGACTAAAAGACATGTCTTGAAAACCCTTTACTAGGTCTCTATCTTTAGAAAGAAGAGTTTCCAACATCCATGACATGGATCTTCCCTTCTTCATATTGTTAATTATGATTTTGGAATCACCCTCCACTTTGAGATGTTTCCAATTTTGACTCCTTGTCATCTTGAACCCCCATATCATAGCCTTGGCCTCAACCATATTATTGGATTATTCAAATTATTCACCAAAATGATAAGGAGATATTAGGAGTGGACGCCCCTATAATCCCTAAAAATACCTCCCAAGTTGATCTAGGTTTCCCTTGATAGCTTCATCAAAATTGAATTTGACCCATCCCAAATTTGGTGGAGATCACTTGACTACCTTATCTTTCAGGGTCTTCACCCTAGCTTTTGCATTATGAATCCATTCGATTATTGGCTAGGATCTCAACCAATTCAACTCTTTTGTTTCAAAACTACATCCCTCCTTTTCCTAGTGGGTAAAGTAGACAATTGTCAATTTATAATTATAAAAAAAATGATCAACACAAATACAAATTTTCAACTTCAACCACATAAAAGTGATATATGTTTTAAATTTTAAAATGATTTAAACTAATGAAATCTAGAAATGTTA
Source organism: Sequoia sempervirens (assembly GCA_007258455.2). Taxonomy (NCBI): domain Eukaryota; kingdom Viridiplantae; phylum Streptophyta; class Pinopsida; order Cupressales; family Cupressaceae; genus Sequoia; species Sequoia sempervirens. The sequence goes on along the minus strand of VDFB02000007.1, from coordinate 138,764,056 downwards.
ATGTAGTTTATATTTATAATTTTATAAAAAAATAGTTGGATGTTTACATTTTTATAAATTTTAGAGATTTTTTGTATTGCTAATTTAAAAAAAAAGTGAGGTCAATGGGACATCACAATAAAAGAACAAAATTTTATTTTTTTCTTTGATTTTTTTCCCACACGGATGACATGAAAATCTAGTGTATGGAAAAAAATCGATGAACAATTTTTTTTAATTATTTTTTAAATTCAAATTTAATAATAAACATGATAGTTTTTATGGGACGCCAAATTTCAAATCTAAATTTTTTATCATTAAAAAATAATAAATTATACCCTCTTAGAGAGGATTCTCTCCTCTAGTGCACCATATTATTTAAAAAAAAAAAGAAATATGTTTTAATAAATATTTTTAATTTCTAATCAGCCTCATGTTTGATTATAAAAACCTACATGCAATAAATCTTTTTTTAAAAATGTAATCAAACTAATTAAAAAAATTATATACATATTTTGGATTCTAGACTTCGACCTCTACAAAAGGGCATATTTTTATTTTCCATGAAAGTACCCTTGGTAGGAGAAATCTAGATTTGAAGTTAAATTTTTGCCAATTTTTTTCTTAAAAGAGGGGTTGGGCTGCCATAAAGATAGTTTAGGGAGAAAGAGTTTCATCCAAAACCCTCTCAACTGAAAGAGTTTCATCCAAAACTTTACATATAAATCAAACAACATTTCAATATTTTAATTGAAAAAATATATTTGATGGTTTCAGGTGAAAGGTTTTCGCTTGAAAATTTATATGCCACACATGGTGTAAGAGTCACCAATGGACTCAATAGACCATGATCACTTGCAAAACTTGGGATTAGCCTTCCACAAAGAGGGAAATGACATATGTGAGAGAGTTGTTTGAAAAAAGAGGATGTAATACTATTAATTTAAATAATCATGAAATTACATCAAAGGACTTGCTTTTATATGAGCAAGATAGAAAACCTAGAAAGATACCCAAGTAAACTTAATAAAGTGTAATTAATAATTAATTACACCAACACTCCCCTTAAGTGCAACTTAGGGAGAATAAGAATCATGCAAATGATACAAGGATAAATTCATGGATGAGCCTCAGTTACAAGGCCATGTTAGGTACACATGAACAACCATAAACTCTCATAATCGAAGAAAAGGAGAAAAATCTTGTGGAAAAAAAACCCTCTCTAAAAGAGAGAAACAAGAAAGAAAAAATAGTACAAGTTATGGAAGAAGGAATCAAAACACTAAGACCTCCTAGAACTAAATCCATCATGAAGATATAATCAGGAGCCCCATACAAGGAGGAAATATAAAGACTATATAATCCTACAACACTGTAGAATCTCACGTACCATAAGAGGATTCTTGAACATGAATGAAGAAATCAATCCACCTGTGGAAAATAAAATTTATTCCCTTCGAAAGAAACAACTCCAATGGTGAATGTTGAAGAACATGTGAAGTAGGAAGTCTCAAAATTAATGCCTCTAAAAACTACATGACTTTCCACATGTCAAAATCTGAAGACACCACTATAAAATAAGGAGCAACATGCTTAATCAATGAGTGTGACAACTCAAGACAAAATGGAAGGTCATAATCAAATATCTCCAAAAAAAAGAAAGAATGATAACATCAATGGCACAACTGTAGTCAAAGAGGAATTGTAAACTCTCAAAAGTACCATCAAGATCTAAAATGTGAGACTCAATAAATAACTCTAAAATTCCTATTAGATAGTCATCCCGCACAACAAAATCAAAAGAAAAAATAACATCCTGCTCAACTAATGAAGCATCAACCTAAAATGAAGCAAGAGGCGGAGGAGAAGAACTAGTGGCACTAGTCTGTAAAAAAGAATCAAGAGCAAGTATAACAAGATTTAGCTAACCAAACCTCTCCTCAAAAATAGTGTGCACACAAGAAGCGTGATGAACAACCAAAGGATTTGAACCATCATTTGGAGAAAAAAATGCAAAGGTGTATATATAGGATGCATGACAAACCACCCCAATAGCAATAATCTTTGTGCTCTCCAAATCTTTGATGATAACAAAATCAGGTGTGAATTCTATTGTCTTCCCTACACCAGTGTGAGTAATTTGATATATGGAAAGCATATTATGGGATAAGGAAGGAACATACAATACATCATGAAAATTACCTTCACCAATAACAATAGATACCTTCATATAAGTGTTATTACCCATCAAAATTTGTGGCATAACACAAGGCTCGAAAGTAGAAAACATGGTCTATGAAGAAGCTATATGATGAGATGCTCTTGAATAAAGAAGCCATTTATTTGAATTGTGATCTATACTTGCACAAAGTGCCTTACCTCTATATTTATCAACTCCATTAGAAATGCTTGCATGGAATTTCTTAGTAGAACTTGACTATGATAATGAAGGAGCAGGAGAAGATGAACTAGAAGGAAAAGAAGAAGGTGAACTTGCACCAATTTTTTGACAAGATTCTTCAACTCATCTATATGCTTGATGTAGAGAACATGTTTATCATGCCCACACTTCTTACAATAGCCACATGTGGATTTCTCCTTTGATTTCTCCTTTTTGTTGGATGATGAATTAGGGGTAGCTAATGATGTTGACTCCTTGGATTGCTCATTGGATTTATATTTTTTCTTTTCTTTGCCACTTGAAGCTTTTGGATATGTAGTGCTTTGACTCACAATGTGAGTGAGAATTTTTATACTTTAATATGCCCATTTGTACTAAGTTTTCCTACTTCCTGGTGAGTGAGGAAGCAACATCATCAAGTGAATGTATTGTAAATATAGTACCTAGAACATCTTTTGTAGCATAAAAATTAGAAACAAATACTAAATAATCAAGACCAAGCTTGGCAAGGATAGAAGGAATCAATTGAGAATCCTACTTAGCCCCACACTATGATAGCTACAATTTTAGAGACTTGAGTTTGGTGAAGAAGTCTTGGATGCTGACAAAATAAATATGATTTAGACCAATAAGGTCATTCTCCAACTAAAATTCTCATATTGTATCTTGTGTACCAAACAAGGACTCCAATTGAGTCGATAGTTGATTTATGTGGTATAAGATTGAACATGAAAGAGGAGGTTAGATGATATTGACATGCATAATGTCCCAAAAGATTCATTACACCTATTAAGCCACTTTCTCTTCTCTATAACACCTATTGTTTCAAGTTTTGTACCCATGGTCACTCTATATAACCCTAGTTTCTTCAAATGGATCTCAATTTTCTTTTTCCACTTATGATGGTTGTATGGGGTAAGAGGAACTAAGGACTCCAATTGAGTCGATAGTTGATTTATGTGGTACAAGATTGAACATGAAAGAGGAGATCAGATGACGTTTACATGCATAATGTCCCAAAAGATTCATTACACCTATTAAACCACTTTCTCTTCTCTACAACACCTGTTGGCTCAAGTTTTGTACCCATGGTCACTCTATATAACCCTAGTTTCTTCAAATGGATCTCAATTTTCTTTTCCACTTATGATGGTTATATGGGGTAAGAGGAATAATTTAGGCTTCATCCATGATGAATAAAAAAATATTTCCCCCTTTGTTAAAAAATTACCACTTGCATCAATTTTTCCAAAAAATAGCACAAAAAATAGATCTAAATGAACAAGAAAACAAATAAGATGCCTAGTGAACTTTTCTAGAAACAATAAGTGGACCAATAAATAGATTGTGGAACTAGATTTTTGATGCCTATTCATTTTTTAAATTTGGACATCGTATGCCCTAGTTATGTTCGATTTATGAAAATGTGTCCTTTAGGCAAGCAAAAAAAGCCTAAAAACACTATTCACCGCCTAAAAACACTGCTCGATCTAAAAAACACTATTCATGCCCCAAATACTATTCATTTCCTAAAATATTGTTCATGCTTGAAACACTATTGTGCTGAAACACAATTCATGGTCATATAACCTCAAAAATTTCCTCCAGAAGCTCCTAAATCCAAAATTGATGTGCTTTATATGGATATAGGGATTTTAACATCTTTTGAGTGTGGTGGTGAGGCCTGTTTTTCTTTAGGATGTACCAAAAAATTACTCAAGTCCAATTTTTTCTAGATCTAAGAAGGGGCTTGCAGATCTAGTGCTTTGATACCATGTACGAGTCACCAATGGACTCCGTAGACTATGATCACCTACAAAACTTGAGATTAGCCTTCCATAGAGAGGAAAATAACACATGCAAGAGAGTTGTTTGCAAAAGAGGATGAAACACAATTAATTGAAAATAATAATGAAATTACATGAAAGGACTTGATTTTATATGAGCAAGATAGAAAACCTAAAAAGATACCTAGGTAAATTTAATAAAGTGTAACTAATGATTAATTACACCAACATGTGGAACATTTTCTCTTGAAGCTATTTTTTGGCCAAAAGTGTGACACAAATTTGTTCTTTTACCTTATAATTCTCCAATATCTTGAAGAGAAGACTCTATCCTAGCCCACATGCATTTAGTTGAAGCTTGCTTCTAAAATAATTCTCCTATTCCTTTTGAGCCAAAGATTTTATACTATAAGTATGGATGATAAATCCCAAATCATTCTCATCCAAAGGATTTTGATTTTGAACAACCAACATTAAACATATCCTTAATAATATAGGGAGAGACTAGAATATCCCCCATATTTACTTAAACTAATTCAAAATTTGGCCCACAAATTAAAAATGAAGAGAAAGGTGACTATTGGATTCTTTCTCCATTTTGCACATACTACACCAAGATGGACTTACGTTTCCCAAATTCATTAATTTATTCCATGTCAATAATTTACCATTGGTTGAAATCTATAAGAAGGCATTGGACTAAGATAGACCATGGTGATTCCATATTTTATTCACAAGGAAGTCCTTGTTCCTCTCCTTGGATGGATATTATGCCATATATCTCTCAATTTGATATATGTCTAGTCAAGCTCCTATCCCACATCAATCTGTCATCCCTATTATTTGTGGGAATTGTTGACTTACAAAGGATATCCATCACTTGAAAATATACCCTTTCTAGTCTAAGAATGAGAGGGTTTAGTTATTTCCAACTATTATCCTCACCATTAACAAGAATGAACTCTTTCACCTAGAAGATTGGAATTTCTTCAAAGTGTTATACTAGTAGCCTTAAGAATACAATATTCATCTAAGTATAACTTATATTACATGAATCCATCAAGGATCTCACATTATCTCCTTTTCCTATTCTCCATATAATGTCCTTCATCACTACATGTTTTCACATTCTTAAGAAACTCCATGGCCCTAAGCCCCTTGGAGTTGTGTTGGAAAAAAATCCTTCCCAACCTATCATCCTCTAGATACCTTGAGTGAAGCATAAAAATCCAAGGTCTTTCACTCTCTATCTACACCCACAATTAAAGCTTCATTTCTATCACCTTATTCAACAACTTGTAGTATCTTAGGCCCAAGACTCCCTCATTGTATACCTTCTCCCACTTGATTGAATTGTGTTTCTTTTATTCCCCATTTTACACCAAATAAATGTCCTTTATATGTTTAAAATCATATTAGCTATCATTTTATGGAAATTTTGTAAGGAAGCTAAGGTAGCTGAACAATGTCAACTAATCTTGAGAGGATGATAATGCAAAACTTTACAGATCATTTCATTCTATATAGATTAAAATTTCACTCAACGAAAGATATACTAGATTTGTTTGTAAGTGATCTCAATAAGATTTACACTTAAGTTAACTAGATTTGTTTAAGTCTTAGAACTAACCCATTATATTTATAATTTTTTTATAAAAGTTAACCCAAAGTTATTTAAACTAAAAAAGAGTTTATTAACTAGCTAAAACACTAGAATGAGAATGAATTGTTATTAATTACTAGGAACTGAATGATAGAAACGATAAGCTAATAACACGAATGAATAAAGGAAATAGAAAATAAGTTATAAAAGTTTTGGATCTTGTTGGATAGGATTCTAGTTCTTAGCACAAATATCTACACAATACTACCATATGGGCAAAAAATACCAGTGCAAATATACCTCAAAAAACGTGTCAATTTCTATATGAAAATAAACCACAAAATCCTAGAAATGATTACCAATAATGAGAATGGTACATTAACAATAATTTAAACTATCTTATTGGAATATAAATGATAACATGATAAAGAAATGAAAAGGGAACTATATCATTGAATCCATAAAAGGCTAGAAATATTTCTCCACAATGAAGCCTATAGCTTGAAGGAGAAAATGAAATGTTTTGGTGGATGTGAGGATATTTCCTTTAGGTCAAGCCTCTATTTTTTTTTTAATCTGCATGAAAAACCTCCTTTGATGGTAATATTGAAAATGAAAGATACAATGCAAGCATAATAAAAATGCTAATATAGAATGGAAATATTAATCTAAATGAATGAGAGAATGATCCCACAAGGCCAAAGATGCAAGAAAAAGAGAGATTCAATAGCACCAATAGTGAGAAAAAAAGAAGTTAGAACAAAAATACAAAATAATATCACCTCAACACTTGAAAAATACCAAAGGTACAATTCTATATTGTAGATGCTACTTCCATACTTCCACATATCTAGTAAGCACAATAATAGTCTTTACATTAATGGAAGTTTCTAAGAAAAATGAGATAACTTCAAGAACCTCAATATTTATTGGAATAGAGCTCTAGAGAGATATTGCCAAATAAGTGATAAAATAGTTAAAAGATGGTTTAAATTGGGTAAAAGAGGATAAAAATAGGAACATAACTATTATAAGTCTATTTAGAACATTTACCTTCTAAATGAAAGAGATGAAAAAGTTTGAAATTCTTGGAAATGGTCGTGCAAAATGAATTGTCATAGCATGCTAGCATGTCGCATAGATGTTCATGCTAAGTGCTAGTGTTTCAAAAATTTGGGCTAAATAAGGGCTCAACACATTAGTAATACTATAAAAATGACACCTAGAACACAAAGGAAAGGAAAAATAACAACAAAGTGCTCAATCTTTGGCACTAAGGAGGAGAACACCAAAGTAAGTGCAAAACATAATGTGAATGCAAGGGTATCTAATTTTTAATGTTACATTTTCCCCCACTTTAGCACACTTATGAGATATACTAAATATACATACTAAAGTAAATAAAGGAAATAATTAAAATTAATGACATATAATACCTAAAAAGTATATTATAGAGGATGCATATTCTTTGATTGAGTTGAACATCCCCCCAAGCTAAGAATACTGCAAGACAAATGCATTAGAAAATAAGCATCCCACACAAGGAATGAAATTATAACAATATAAAACTTATAAAAAATAAGGATTAGGAAAATAAAACATGTAAAATTGATACATCAATAAATATTTAAAGCCTGAAAATATACATAAATAGGTATAAAAGAAAATATGTCATGAAAAACACTCAAGAAAAAACAAAATAAACATGAAAGAGAAAGAGAGAGCAAGAAAAGAGAGAAGAAGAAAAAAGAAAAAGATTTTTTCTAGTATTTTAATGCTAGAAAGGAATGCCAAGTACTGTTCTAGGGCTATCAATTTGTGGCATGCTAGGAGCCATGCAATACCTTCATGAATCATAGGCACTAGAAATTAGGTTCTAGGGTGACCGGGAAAAGTATTCTAAGAGGTTGGTGATTTGAAGTGCATGTGATAGAAATTTGTATTATTGTAGATGACTCATATGCTATCAACACTACAACGAGCACACACTTTTAGGAGTGCACACATGAATTGTGTGCAAGTTAGAACCCCCCTTAAAATAATTGCATGAGTTTAGGGGGCATAATTAATTTTAAGGTAAAAGAGGACAAGAAGGATATTTATAAGGAAGAGGCATCAAGGATGATGTTGCAAGAGTGAAACATATGAAATTGTGCTTATGGAATGAGATGACACAAAGTAGGGATTCCACATAAAAATGAGCAACATGACATAAAAATACACACAAAGAGATCCACAAAATTGGAGTCAAATAGAGGAATGGAATGAATCATCATCATTCCTCAAGTTTGTGGAACTACAAGTACAAAGGAAGAATATACATAAATATAAATAAATTTTTTTGGTCAATATGGAAGACACCTAAATTTCTCAATGCTTTGTGTCTTCTCTAAAATTTTAGAAAAATATATGACATATAGGTGAAGATAGGTACAAATAGTAGAACGTGACAAAAAAATTTCTCCCCTTGTATCCATGTACCTACAATGGAAACATGGGTCATCCATGAGGAAATAAAAATAAATAAAACACACTAATACAAATGATAAGAAGGTACAAATCTAGAGGTTGTCATCCATAAAATAATCTTCTTCCCAATTTTGATTATGGGAGTAGTGAAATATGTTGAGAAAGGAAGCATTGTTAAATTCATACTTAGAGACTCACTTGTGGCTAGATACGGTGAATAAATAATAATAATAGCTTCCTCCAAAGGATCTAATGAGGTGATGGTAAAAAATCTTATAAAGATCAATACAAATGAGGGAATATCCACAAAGGACAAACACATAGTCCTCAAGGGAATATATGTTTGAGTTACTATTAGGATATGCCACTAACTATAGCTACTCACTACTAGTGCCATCAATGGGAGTAGAAAAAACTAAAAGAAGATGAGGATCCTCCACTCCTAAAGGAAGATATATAGTGGGGTTTAGAGGTGTGGTGAAGGTAGGCTAGGCTTAGGTTTGTTAGATCATGGTGGATAGTATAGTTTTAGTTTATGTTGGGGTGGAAAGCTGGGGATATCTACATCTATGGTGGTAGGGTAGAGGACATCTAAGAAGACTTGATGGTGGATACGTTGAAATGTAACTAAAGAATAAAGGGTGACATTAAAGATGACACTAACACTTGGAATGTGTGAGAGGCCATATAAAGTGATGCAGGAGTATCCTTGATTATAAAGCAACCATGTTTCAACAAAAAATATTCCTTTTCTTTCATTTCAGTTAGTAGCAATTTCAAAATTCCATTATGCATTTCACCACATTATCATTTCCCAGCTTATGGAATAGGATATAGCATCTACACAACGTCATCTACATCATATCTATATTTTGAGAGATTTGCATTTGTTTTCAAAATGTTATCGCTCTCAAAATTTCATTGTAATTCACAGTCAGAGCATTTGGGGCCGACTTGGTCCAGAATCCATAGTGTGGACCTATTCTAGAGCATCCAAAGCTTAATGGGACATCATACAAGAATTTTGGGCCCAAGGGGATATTTCTTGGAGATCCACAATATGTTTCATTTCATGAAGGATTATCTTCTTATGTTTTAAGGCCGACCTACACACTTAATCATTCATCGAGGTTTGTGACCTTTAAGGTTGACGTGGACCATTGTTGGAGCTGGAGAATCATATTTAAGATCATTTAAAACTCATTGTAAATCATTATTTAGTAGTTCGATAGATAATTTGCAAGTTAGTAGGATTAGTTGTCTGAATAAGGCCTTAGGCTAGTTGTAATGTTGCAATTCCCTTGCGGTAGGCCTATGAGCCCTAATTATTTTGCATTTGATGCATGTAAGAATTCTAGTTGTTGAATCAATGAAAGTTCATGTTTTCATTTCCATTGTGTTGACTCTAAGCTGTATGTTTGGATAGTCCTTTCTAGACCCTCCACCCGTGACTACACCAAGTGGTATCAGAGTGAGTTTGCAAGTCTTGAAGGCATTCCTTGTGGTGAATAGATCATTGACTTGAGGTAGATTGCATGTATTTCCAATCGATCGCTAACTGTGAGGCAGTTGAAACCCTTCTAGCTAGATCGCCAAATTGAGGTAGTTGCACTAGATCGAAGGGGGGAGATGCCACCAAGGAGAGAGCCTGCTATGGTGAATATCACTGGAAGAATGGATGAAATGTTGGAAATGATGCGAGCATTAAGAGTCCAATTAGATGTTGTTGAAGAAGAACAAAGGTGAGGCCTAAACCCTAGACATGAAGATGAAAGCAATGATGAAGCAAATCATGTTGCAAATAAAATTAAAGAATCCCTAGGCAAAGAAGAAGAAGAATCAAATCAAGTAAATATGTTGAAGCTATTTCAAAAATTGGTAAGCGACCTAGAGTTGAAATTCAAAATTATGCAAAAAAATTTAAACCCTGAAGAATTGATTGATTGGATCAACGAAATGGAGGAATACTTTGTGTATTTAGGGAAAATAAACATGATAAAAGAATATAACAAATAGCAACAATCAAAAATTGCCTAATTATGCTAAGATCCCCTAGTCAATAATGAAATGCAATGAAAACAAATAATTCATAAACAAGAACTGTATCACCCAAATTCCATGCTTGCTTGACTCATCTTCATTATTCTTCTCAACTTTTCTTTAAATCACTTCAATTGCCCTTAGATCGTGAGTATGGAATATTCACTTATGTGTATTTTGACATCAAAACTTTGAAGATTGTGGTTATCGAAAACATAGTTGAAAAGCTTCTTTTATAGAAGTCTCATAGATTCAACGATTGAGAGTGATTTGAATTCTAACAGTCCAGATTGTGCGTGAGGACCTAATTGCATGCTTTGATTGAATAGTTAAGTGATTTGATTGATTAGTTCCAAGAGGTGTAACTGAGAGAGTCTGTGAGTCACGAGGAGGTGACAGATCCATCATGTGAGTGAACTAAAAGAGAGTGTTAGTCAGAAAGAGGTGACAGATCAATTCAATGAGTGAACTGAAAGGGAGAATTATCCATGAGATATTTACTTGAAGATGTAAGAGACATGTGCTCAAGTAAAAGAATTAATTATTAAATTAATTCCTTTCTTTAGTGGAGAAAGTGTGTGCACTTGTTTAAATAGTTGAGTGAACTATTTAATTTATAAAAGTACTTTAGATGAGAGGATAAAATTATTTAATTAAATAGTCATTTATTTAATTAAATGTGGGAGAATATGATTTAATTTGAATGACTTAATTAAATAAATTTATAAAATTTATTTAATTAATTAGAACAATAGATTATATTTATTAGATGGTGGGTAATTAAATAAATTTAGAAAACTTATTTAATTAACTAAAAAAAGAAGATATTAGAATTAAATGATGTAATTAAATAAATTAATGTAACTTATTTAATTAATCAAAGAAATTGATTAGAATTAATTACTGACGTAATTAAAGTAAACTAATGTAATTTACTTAATTAATCAATTTTAGAAGAATAATAAAATGAATTAATTAAATGGTTAAGACTATTTTATTAATTAGAGGAATTTGAATGTTAAGTTATAATTAAATGAATAAGATCATTTAATCATCATGCGAGTATCTTGAATAAATGATGAAAAATGTAGTCATAGGCCTAAGCCATTTTTCTGTGTCTATAGTTTTCCCCTCTTTGACATAATGTCATTTTGGCGTTTGTGTCAAAGAATTTTGAATAACATGCTCTAGTCATGCCCCGATGTGAAATAGGTAAAGGTATGCCCCCTCGGGAAAAATGACAATTTTTCAAAAAATTCAGAAAAATTTGGAAATTATCCTGATTAGGTAATTGGATAGCCAAAAGTTCAATGGTGGTGAAAGAAATCAATTTCAGCGAGGTTTGGTATGGTCGTTGGAAGTGTCCCAATAGTGCGTCCAGTATAGTAGGCCTGAAAGAAAACCCTAAAAATCCCTAGGTATAAATAGAAATTGGGTAATAATGAATTCATTTTCACCCTTCAAGTTTGAAAACTATTGATTTTTCTCTAGAGCCATCCAGCAAAATGTCTCTCATTCCGTACATCGAGCGTCGTGGATATCCCATCAGGACCTTTCAATGGCCGGCCAATGCAGGACCCCAAGTATGTACCCCTTTTCTGACTTTTGAATTTTGAATTTTCACGCATTTCTAGGACATTAAAGTTTAATTTTCATATGCGTCGTTTCTTGTTCGTTGCAAATGCGTTCGTATATGACACATATGTGTGCGATACAACACATTTGGGGAAACATGTGGGGGTCATTTTTTTTCTTTTAGATCAACGCATTTGCATAATTTAGAACCACATGTGTTTTTGTGAGTCACATTTGCTAGGGATAGTGACGCATGTGTAATAGAGCGTTGCATTTGATAATTTTGTAACACATGTATGGATGTTCTGTAATGCCCCGTCTAAATAACCTAAGAATGTTGCAAAAGTGATATAAAAGTGTAATTTTTTTTTTTTTAAAGTATTAATATTATGTTAATTAGTTGCACACATTCTTAGGTTAATCGACGTTACACTACTTTGAGTTTTCCATAAGCGACTTAAGTACTTCGCATTGCACTTATTAAATCATAACATAAACATTGCATAATAATAAATTTTCCATTCAAGATTTAATAAAGTACAAACTGTTTTCCATACATTGCAATGATATGATATTACATTACTCATCCATCTGATGAGGTAGTACAAATGATAGATACAATTTACAATTACATTGATCACCTCTTATACAATTGAGGGGTGTTTTCAAATACATGTTTACAAAATACAATGAGGAAAGTATAGAAGGAATCCATGTGCGAGCTCTCCATCCATGAAGTGCTCTATGCAACGAACAAACTGGGGACCCAACGGAGTAAGGTGCACGTTCCACCCAACCATGTGGTACCCGTAGGTCCACCCCCCGTGCTAGGAGATAGTAATGAGGCTACCTAGACCAAATCTACTAACCCTAGACACTAGTACATACACACTATTGGTTACATTGCTTCCAGATTTGACAATTGATTTGAAACACAATCACAAGGTTTAACTGTTATTCTAGGTGGAGTGTCATCACAATGATGCAATGGTTACCCTGGTGTTTCTTCCTAGGTCCCGGCCCCCAATCCTTGGGTTACCCTGGTAACCTCTTACGAAACCCGGCCCCTATTGCATACAGTTGCGGAATCGGATGTCCCTTAAGGAAACGAGGCAACGATTTGCCATTCCAGGACTTCTCGACTTATACTCATAACTGTAGTAGCTTATGAGTCATAAGCGAGGCATGCATATCTTGTTACAAATTTTAATCTCAATCTAATGTGTCATTTAATTATCACTAACTTAATTAACTGTTTGTAAGTTACCCTGACACCACTTTGTGTGTCGGCCCTTACAAACAGCCACTCCCCTAAACATAACAAGGTTTCTAGGTTTTCATGACTAGGGTTTACCAAAAGTACAATTTACATCTCACATTGACAAATAAATCTTAACAATATCAAACACCATGTTTGGCTCTTGCACAAACCCAAGTCAATATGAATTACTTCGAAAACAATAAAAACCCCCATTTACCCAGTTTAATTCTGGAAGACTTGATTTGTTTAAAAGACTTCTCCCATATTTGCCCCAAAAGAGAATACATATAAGACAAATTAAGAAAACAAAAATCTATATTTCGGATTTATTAAATCCCCTCAAGCAAATGACTAAAAATAATAGAATTATTAATCTATAACTTCATTCATTTTCCATTCAAACAAGAACTAGAGGTTTATCATTTAACCAACTAATATAAAATTTATTTTTAAATAAAAAGAATTCATACCTACAAATATCCCAATTTCATGATCATATACTATAATGAAAATTTATTTTTATTCTACAAAATACATTTCATTATAAATAACTATTCTTAATTTTCACAACCTTTTATGAACAAATATTCACACAAATAATAAAAATAATAATAATAATATTAAATATTATAAAAATTTATCCATATTTCTTTTACAAAAGAAACTATATATAAATATATTAATATTTATACATTACATATATATATATATCATATATATTTATTAATATATATATACATATGTAATATAAAAATATTCATGTTTTATTTATATTTTAAAGTAATTTTTAATTAAACCAAAATTTATAAAACAATAAATTCCAATAGGCAGGGCCCGGCTGCCCACACAGCCGAACCCTCGATGGGAGGGCACGGCTATGCCGGCAGCGCCGGCGCTGCCCACACAGCCGCCTCCCCCATGGGGGACGGCCGTGGGGGTAGCCCCCCCCCCTGCGACTGTCTTAACAAACAAAAAACTTAGATTTAAACAAAAATCCTCATACAGTTTTCCTGCGTTTTAACTTTAATTCGAAAATAAATATTTCCGGACGAATTTCAACGGAAATTTAAATTGAAAGATTTCACAGAATAAATTACTTCATTATATATATATATATATATCAAGTTTTCAACAATAATTCAAACCACTGTGTTAATATAATTTCTGGCAAATCTACAGAATAATGGAGAAATTTTTCTCTGTAACAATTTTTTTCCAGCAGATTGTAACAAATTTCTTTCTTTAAAAATTCTTTTCTACAATTTTTCTTTTAAAGAAAACAGAGGACTTCAAAGATTCTGATTTAAAATTCTTTCTACAAAGAATGGAGTACATAAATATCTTCTGTACAATCTATTCTCAAAAAGGTAGTTCATCTACAGAGAATTTTACAAATAAATAACAAAACCCTTATTATTATTATTTTTTTTAACAGATGTTAACAAAGAATCAAAACAGAAATCCTTTCAAGAAGATAAACAAATCTTTACACAAAATTCACAGACAAATCTTTTATAGAAATAGATAAACAAAATTCACCAGAAAAATACCTTTATCCTATGCCTTGAAAATTTACTGGAAAGGAGATTCCTGTAGTTTCCAATCCCTTCCCGCAAAGCCAATCCAAGATAACCAACCACCAAGATCTTTTGAAAGATCTTTCACCAGAATAACAACTCCAACAGAGAGAAAAATACCAATTCTTAAGAAATTTTGGGTTTTTACACACAGAGAAATAATTTTGCAAGTCCTCAGAAAAATTTTCCCCGAGGCAATCGAATAACCCCGTGCAATTTTCGAGATCCTCAATATCCTCCGTAAAAATTTTCAACAACCCAAATGAAATTATGGCACTCACACACATGTCAAGAGGTTGTTGAGAAAATATCTTCTCCACCTCTCGGCAGTTTTTGCCATTTACATTTTGCATGTAATTTTAATTAATAAATTTAAATTTAAATTTTAAAACTCAAATTTTCAAATCACATGCAATTAACTTATTTATTTAATTTAAATACTAAAAATTAATTTCCAAACACAATTTAATTTACATGCATAATATTTTATTTTAATTTCTAATTTCTCTCATTTATTTAAATACAATATAATTTATGCACTTAATAATTTAATCTAATTAATTAATTTATTTAATTAAATAGTTAAATCCTTTTAAAGATCAACTATTTAACTAATTAAACTAACTAATGTATTAAATTATTAAATAAATAAATTTCAATCATATTTAAATATTAATTAATAACAATAAATAAAACACAATGATTAACATTAAAACATAAGCAAATTTACTTTTTTTTCAAAACAATTTAACCAACAGAAACACATTACAACCTACGACTCAAAACTAAAAACTAACATTGTACTAAGACTAGGGTTAAAGACCGGACTAGGATTAACCTAACTACTATCTCCCATTCAACAATTCCGTTGAGTCTTGACACGCTCAGACCCGATTACACAGGTGGAGTCGGTATCATGTACCTGCAAATCCTGCAACCAAGCAACCAATGTACAAACATGTATATATATATATAAAGCATTAAAACAAACACACCGTGCGGAGAAAATCACAGATATCGCAGGGCACTCGCAAGTGAGTGATGCGATTCTGTTCTCCACACCAATACACTCACAGAAAACTGACTCAATACTTGTTGTTAGTCCATCATAAGCATGTGCATAGCAATAACAACTGAAATTAAGCATCTACGCTAAATCATGTCATGTCTGAAAACAATAAAAATCACACAAAGTATCATCATGTCACAGTATAATCCATCATCACTCAAAATCAGCGATCCAAGTATCCAGCAAAACAACATAGGTCTAACAGTATGAGAAAGTATCAACAGAAAGCATAAGCATAAACAGAGGGGTACTACATGTTCACATTTGCTGCATTGTGTGACACATGTGTATTTTTGTGATACATTTTTCCATATGGTATGACGCATTTGTATAGTGCACCACATTTGTCAAATAAAACAATGCATATGCCTGTCAAATTTTTGTTGAACTTTTGTAGTGTAAATAAATGGATTCGTGTTTCTGATGCAAGGTATTTGGTATGCATTTGTAGGTTGTTTAGGATCTGATATACACCCGAGATTCGAGGCCATCCACTTACGAGTTGCAGGACTAGTTGACCAGTGTAGAGAAATGGTTGATATGACATCTTGGACTACATCATGTGACATTTATGCCTAGCATTTAGGCAAACCGAGGGATGCTTATTGCACTTGCTGAGCGATGTCATTCAAAGACTTCATCTTTCCATTTTCCCACAGGAGAGGCGATAGTGACATTTGAGGATGTCTACAAGATACTTAGATTGTTGATAAGGGGTGAGAGGGTTCAGTATGATACCCAGAGGGGTTACAGTGAGATCACTCGTTACTATGTGTATGATGATATCAAACAACTTGGTATCGAGCACTGTGAGATCAGATGGAATGTACTCGTAGAGATCTATACAAGCAGATCTATTGTTTGTTTTGTACTCTAATTGGTGGGATTGTACTACCAGATTGTCGAGGGCATGGGTTTCCTATGTGTTGGGGCGAGATGTTAGTGGGGATGTTGGAGAGGTAGGTTGTGTATGCATGGGGCCCCTGTCTACTGGCGATGTTGTATTTCCACTTGCACTACATAGCTTATCGGGAGGCAGAGTCCATGAGTTGTGGGACTGTGTTATTGATGATCTGGGCGTGGGAGCACATTGTTGTTTTGTGTCCACCAGTTGTACATGAGCTAGATTATCGATCCCCCTATGTATTTCGGTATGCCAGTACCATTACACAGACGTATGTGGGAGATATAGGATATTGGAGGCATGCGATTGATACACTTGTGCAGTTTATTTTATGGTTGTACATGGATTGTGCGTAGTGGCGGGATGAGGGTTGACACCTTCCCTTCTGTCGACATACACGATATTTGATTGGGAGGACTATTTCCACTGTGCACATCATTAAGAGACACCTACCTGACAGAGTGCTCTGATAGTTTGGTGAGGTCCAAGATGAGCTGCGTGGGTGAGCCAAGTTCACCATATATTCTAGGGAGGTTCCTATATGAGGGCCCCAGATTATTGTAGCAACAATAGAGGTAGACATTGATGCACTACAACTAGTGCAGTGGGCATGAAGAGGTGGGCCAGCGTATGTTGGTACAACAATAGCGTACGATACCTGGTGGGCACAACATAGACCTATGCCCTACACAAATCTTGATCATCCAATGCCTATAGAGCATCGAGGGACAGGCCCATGGGGTTGGCCTAGTGGCAGGGGAGGTGGTCATGCTAGTTGAGGTGGTAGAGGTGGAGGTGATGATGGGAGAGGAGGAGGTAGGAGGGGTGGCAGACGAGGTCAACGAGGCGGTAGAGACTGGGGTAGAGATTTGTCACCCATCCGTGAGGGTGAGAGGGAGGGAGAGGACATAGCCATGATGGAGGTGAGTGGAGAGGAGGAGGAAGTTGGGGAGGAGGTAGTTGGGAAGGAGGCCATTGGAGAGGAGGCCGAGTTAGATTTGCCCTTGATCTATTATGGGTAGGATACCAGGATGTAGATTATTTCCCTGAGGAGGAGATGGGAGATCAAGAGAGAGAGCTCTCAGACTGGATTGTTGAGGAGTGGGATGCAAATGAGGGGGAGAGGCCACCATAGGAGGAGGAGGGTCCCATAGATCAACGACTAGACAATTTGCAGGCCTGTATAGAGGCCTTGGAGGAGCGGGTTAGAGTAGTGTCTGTAGAGAGAGATGAGATGCAGATGGAGAGGGATAGTGCCTATCTAGAGAGAGATTAGGCAGTGGCGCGAAGGCAAGAGATGGAGTAGATATTTGTAGAGTTCACCACTCTTTGCACTGGACCCACCGCGGCTATGGATCGAGAGTTGGTCAAGGATGGAAATCGAGAGCGATACTACAAATATTTATATGAGTAGGAGGTACCTCTTGAGAGACGGGCTCCCAATGCTTTGCAGGCGCTTAGCAATAGATCCCGTAGTCAGTCATCCCACAACAGATCTCAGAGTAGTGGTGGTGTCGTAGGACCTCACAGGACATGACCGTACGGTAGGCCCCCATCTTCACAACGATCGTTTGACCCTCCTCTTCAATCACCTCCTCATTCTCCTCATTAGAGTAGTGGGAGTTTATCCTAGAGACATGTTTATGTATTTGTAGACACTATATTATGATTATAGAGCCTGCAAGCTCCATTTTGATATAGATCTTGGATATTATATTGTGACACATTTTTATATATATATGAGATGCATTTTGGTGGCGATTATATGATGTGTTCGTTTATGTGTGTTGATTCCTTTATGATTCATGCTTATGTGATGATGATGATGTATGCTTTTTAATTATGATTGATGCACTTGATTTATGATTTAATGGATGCCTATGATTTATGATATATAGTTATCATGTTATGCATTGTGTTATGATATGTATATGAAAATGATTTGATGTTTTGATTTACTTATGCAAAATGTATGTGGATGTAAAATGTATGCTACTCTGATATTGTAATGAATTCTAGTGATTTTGTGTGTCACAGTACACCATCCAGATGCGATGGAAGAAGAGTGTTAGCTATAAAATGATTTATGTTAGCATGAAAGATAGATTTGTCATCACTTTGCTATCATTATACTAAGCCTTTGCATTTTAATCATCATTGGGTGGTTTATTGTAATGAACAAGAAGCACCATGATATGAGATAGACCAATGGTGTGCAATTTCATGCAGTTGTTGAAAACAAACAACAATCGAAAGAAAACGTGTCATGAAATATCGTTGCTCCTCCAAATCCTATTGCCAGGACATCCTTGAGGTGGCTAGTGACATGACAAATTTGAAAATATAAGACAATCATCATTATACATCGTTGCTCCTCTAAATCCTATTGTCAAGACATCCTCGAGGTGGCTAGTAACATGACAATTTCAAAAAGATAAGACAATCAATCAAAAAGCAATATATGCTCATGTAACATTGTTGCTCCTCTAAATCCATCATAGGACATCGTCGAGGTGGCTAGTTATATGGTCATATCAAATCATTGCAAAAAATAAATGAAAAATGCTTGTCAAGACATGTGTATCAGATCTTTGTTTGTTTGCCAAGGTTGACTTGGTGATGACAAGATTGACTAGTCGCCCTTTTAGGAAGGACACATCCTAAAGAAGATTGAAATGTTGAATTTAATTATTTCCAAGGTCGGGATTCAGGATGGACACATCCTAAATAGAGGACATAACAGGGTCTAGCATCATGAAGGACACATCTTGAAGACTCGATAATTGACAAGAAAGAGTTTGACGTCAAGAAGGACACATCTTGAAGACTCTTAAGTGGTTGACTTGATATATTTGATGTTGATTCAGGAAAGACATATCTTGAATAAATTGGTTGACAAAGAAGAGTATGACGTCAAGAAGGACACATCTTGAAGACTCTAATTTGATAGATTAGATGTTGATTCAAAAAAGACATATCCTAAATAAATTGTTTGAAAGAAAAGAGTTTGACGTCAAGAAAGACACATGTTGAAGACTCTAATTTGATAGATTTGATGTTGATTCAGGAAAGACATATCCTGAATGAATTGGTTTGACAAAAAAGAGTCTGACGTCAAGAAGGACACATCTTGAAGACTCTAATTTGATAGATTTGATTGATTTGATGTTGATTCAGGAAAGAATTATCTTGAATGAATTGTTGGATAGAAAAGAGTCTGACATCAAGAAGGACACATCTTGAAGACTCTTAAATGACTGATTTGATTGATTTGATGTTGATTCAGATTGGTTTGATTGTACGTCATTTGTGACCATGTGTTCAAGTTGTTCGTTGTATGACCATGTGATATGAGCAACATGAAAAAACCCTAAGAGAACTGACATCTAAGGCCTCGGGGGCTGTTAAGCCTTGCCTACGTTGTACATGTAGAGACCGCGTAGTTCGACCAGACTTTGACCAAAAGACTGACTGAAAAAGATTTGATTTATTTGAATATATCTGACATGTGTGATAGTGAATGTGACGAACCCTAATGGACTGACCTAGTGTGGCCTCGAGGGCTCATCGATTGATGGCCTTACCTACATTATACACGCAGAGACCTCGTAGTGCGACATGACCAATGACTTTGTTTTATTGACTAAGGATTGAGTGATGATTTTATTTTGACAAACCTAAAAAGACTGACCTAATGCCTCAGGGGCGCATCGATAGATGGCCTTGCCTATGTCCAGTCATAGAGGCAACGTAGTTTGACAATGATAAAGACAAACATGACAGACATTGATTTTTTATTTTTTTTGTAGTTTTCCGATTATTTGGATTTTTTTGGAATTTTGAGGTTTTTCAAATGTTTGTGTTTTCAACACGTTTTCTGAATGTTTTTTGTATTTTTGGCATGTTTTTTGATTTTTTTTGTATTTTCAAGTGTGTTAGGTCCTGAAGATCTAGAGGACTATTCTGTCAAGAACAAATATTAGGTATTTTCCCCCGGTCAAGTACCGTGTGGGAGTTGATGGTAAGAATGACTGTGCGGTATGATGTGAGTGTCAACCGATCTCAAGCCATAGGACCAGAAACCACTCTCATTGTGGGTGTTGTGGAATGAAGGAGGGATGGTTATATTAACATGGGTGAAAGTGAAAAGACCCTGTGAAGTGATAATAGATGACGAAGTGAAGATTGTCTATACATGGTGCTTGTTTGCCACGTTTTCACCATATTACTTATCCAAAGCGCCATTGAGATGGTTTTCACTGTTGGATGGATTATTTCTCTTTACTATTTTTTTTTCATTTTTTCTTCATTTTCTCATTTTTTTTGTATTTTGTGGTTTTGACTGAGCTTTCTTAAGCTATGTGTAAAAATTGTGCAGGTGAAAGATATTTATAAGCTTAGATAATGGTTCCCCCTCTGGAGTAGACAACTGATATGCACCAAAACCAAAGGAAGTTATGATGACATAAGGGCCTAGCCAATTAGGCTCAAACTTACTAGTTTCATCTCGATCTTCTTGGTTTTTAGGATTCTGCATTAGCACCAAGTCACCAATGTCAAAATGTCTGACCATGACCTTTTTGTTGGAACTTCTACAAAGACAGTTCTGATATGATTGTAAGTGGGTGAGTGCTTTTTTTCTTCGCTCATCCAGTAATTCCAGCTCATGCAACCTAGATATTTTGTACTCTTCATCATCAATTAACCCTTTCATAGACACTCAGAGAGAGGGGACTTCTACCTCAATGGGGAGAATAACCTCTGAACCAAAGACTAGGAAAAATGGGGTGGCTCCAGTGGGCGTACGAATGCTAGTTCGATATGCCCATAAGGCAGAGTTGAGTTGGATGTGCTAGTCACGACCAACAACATTGACAATTTTATTAAGGATTTTAATGATGGTTTTATTGGACATCTTGGCTTGACCGTTGCCCTATGGGTAGTAAGGAGTGGAAAAATGGTGTTGAATGTGGAATTGTTCACACAGTTCACAGATGTCCTAGTTTTTGAAGGGACGACCATTTTCTGTGATTATGGAATGTGGAATACCATAGTGGCAAATGATACATTAATTAAGAATGAACTTAGCGATTTGGTTGTCGGGGATGTAGGTAAGGGGAATGGCCTCTACCCATTTGGTAAAGTATTCAATGGCGGTTATAATGAATTTGTGGCCATTTGAAGAAGTGGGGTGAATTTTTCCTACGAGGTTGAGTCCCCATTGAGCAAAGGGCCAAGGCATAGTGATGGGCCTTAGTTCTTGTATTGGAGAATTAATAAGATCACCATGAACTTGACATTCTCTGCATCTTTTGACAAATCGGTATGCCTCCTGTTCTGTAGTTGGCCAATAGTATCCCAGCCGCATAATATTTTTAGCTAAGGTAGGACCACTTGAGTGAGCCCCACAAATTCCTTGGTGCACTTCACGTAAGGTTGTTTGTGCTTCAATGTTATCAAGACATCGGAGTAGGGAATTTTCAAAGGCACGTCAGTACAAGGTATCCCCAATGATGGCGCAATGAGAGGATTTTCTAATAAAGTTCTTATGTTGGTTATTGGATAAGTTATCAAGTAAGATTTGGGAATGAAGGTAATTATAAGTGTCCAGGTACCAAGCAGACTCGGGACCTACAAGTTCACAAACCATTTTGGATTCTAGGACATCAAAAGTGGGGACCAATAGTTGTTCCACTAAGAACTCATATTGTGACATGTTGTTAGGTATGTCCAAGAGTGATCCAATGGTTTCCATGGCGTCTGCTGCTTTGTTTTGTATATGAGGTATCTGACAAAAGGTGACATTGACAAAGTAAAGCTTGAAGTTGTCGACCATTTCTTATAGGGAGTCAATTTCTCATCCTTTGTGTCATAGTCATCATTGACTTGATTGATGACTAATTGTGAATCTCCAAAGACCTGTATACTTTTGATCTTCCGTTTGACCACCATGTGCAATCTTGTTAATAGGGCCTCATACTCTGCAATGTTGTTTGTACAAGGGAATATAATTCTGAATGATTTCAGTATCGTGTCACCTTGTGGGGTGACGAATAGTATTCCAACACCTGATCCATGATTGGTATGGGAGCCATCAAAGTACATCTTCCATACATCACTTGTCTCAAGAGTGAAGAGTGACTAATTTGGAAAATCAACAACGAGGGGATGTTCTACTTGTGTTGGAACATCTGCGAGTTGATATGTGATTACTTATCCCTTGATTGTCATGTGCTCGAGATATTGGAAGTTGTATTCACTAATTAAGGACCATGACCCATTTTTCTAGTTGCCCTGTTAATGCTGCTTTATTAAGAAGATACTTGAGAGGATCAATTTTTTTTTCTAGCTTTGTTTGGTGGTTCAACATGTAATGTTGTAATTTTATGCGACAAAGACCACTACATGGTAGGCTCATTCAATATAAGTGTAGTTGAGTTCATACCCCACCAAAGTTCTACTAATATAGTATATTTCTCTTTCCTTTTCTTCATGGTAATTTTGAGCAAGTAGTGCCTTGAGTGTTGTTGTGGTTGTAGATACACACAATATGAAGGGATTCCCATCGATTGGTGGCATCAACATGGGTGGTGTTAGAAGATAGTCTTTTATCTATTGAAAGGCTTCCTGGATTTTTTTGGTCCATATGAAAGGGACCCCTTTACGTAATAGGTGCTGAAATTGATGGCATTTGTTTGCAAGTAGAGCAATGAATCTCCTAAATGATTGTAGTCTCCCCTGTAAGGACCTTAATTGACTGATGTTCTTTGGGGGAGGCATGTCTGTGATGGATTTTACCTTGGCGAGATCGACTTCTATGCCTCGCTGTGAGACGATGAATCCCAAAAATTCTCTAGACTTTACCCCAAAGACACACTTCTTTGGGTTGAGATGAACCTTGTACTATTCTAGTTGTTGGAAGAATTTGTCTAAAACCTTTAGATGATCAGCTTTGGTTAATGAATTTTCTAGGATATCATCAACATAGTCCTCCATTAGTGTGTGCATTAGGTCATGAAATATTATAGTCATTGCCCGCTGGTATGTAGCTCCTGCATTTTTCAGCCCAAAAGGTATGATGTTCCAGCAATAGGTACCCCATGGATAAGTAAAAGCTATTTTATGTTGGTCTTCTGGAGCAATACAAATTTGATTATAGCCAGAGAAACCATCCATAAGGGACAACATCTCGTACCTTGTTGTAAGATCTACAATCATGTCAATGCTAGGGAGAGGAAAGTCGTCTTTACGAAACGTCTTGTTTAAATCTCTGAAGTCAGTACATATGTAGATTTTCCCATTTGGTTTGGTGACAGGTACCAGATTGGAGATCTAGTCTACATAATCAATAGACCTAATGAAGCCAACATCCAGAAGTTTCTTTAGTTCTATCTTCACCAACAAGGCGATTTGTGGATGCATTTTCTGGAGTTTTTGCTTTATTGGTTTAGCATCTGGATTCAATGGCAAGTGATGTAAGACTAGCTCATGGTCCAACCTAGGCATATCAGCGTATGACCAGGAAAAACTACCTTTGCACTGTGTGAAGAATGCTTGGAATTTTGACTTTTCTTCTTCTGTCAAGGAAGTTGCTAGTAATCCAAGTGTTCCAATGTTGACCTATTGTGTATCTTCAATTAGCATCGGTAATCACTCTTGTGTGATGGGGAGAAATTCCAACCCTCCATCCTTAGGTGCCTCAGGGATATTTTCACCTTTGGATATGTCCTTTGTTTTTACTTTTTCATGATTAGAGGGCGCCTCACGGTTTTCACCCAAAGACCTATCCTTTTTTCTCTTTATTATTCTTTTTGTGACTGGAGGGTGATGTAGTTTCCCCGAAGTATGCTACCACATCAAGTTCTATCGTGAAGCCAACTTTATGGTCTCCTTGTGGCATTCCTTCTGTCAGTCCCATGAACTCAAAAATAGCTTCATTGTTCTCAAAGGTATCCAAAATGATAGGACCTTGTTGGTCACAATCAATCAGTTGTGGGTAGACTAGAGAAATTCCATCATTAGTATTTGCAAAAGGTGGGGAAGCAACTGATAAGGTAAGGATTGAGTTGTTGTCTCAGATGTTGACATTCATACAGTTGGTTACCTTAGGTCTAGGTGTATCTAAATCATGGAAAATGTTGTCCAATTCATAAGCGCTAGAGGCATATATAGGATTCCCATTCCCAGTTGTTGGAATCATTTTCATCATAAAATTCATCATCAGAATCCTCTGATGTCTCGACACATTCAGAAGCGCATACTTCCTTATTTGAAGGCAATTCGATTTTAGTGGTACCCACCTTCAGTGGTTCCCATCCTAATCCAAGATTTTCCCCCATTTAATAGGTATGTATGGTTCTCTTTGTCCATTTTTATTTATGCCCAAACCATTGGTTCCATCATACCCTTTTTCTTGCATCATCAAAAAGCCTTTACCATATTGCTCTAGTGGAAGTGGTGTCTCCTCTTCTTTATAGACCTAGTTAGACGCATCCTCAATATCTTCTTTGCCAAGGTCTCCCCATTTGAGGAAAGTAGTTTTGGGAGGTACATGAATTAGGACCTTAGGTTCCATGGTGTAACATGACTTTCCATATGTCTTTGGTGATTTTGGCATTGTGGTGATGTAGAAGGCAATGTTCATGTGGTACTCTCTACATCCCTTGTCTTGGATTTGGATGTCAGGGCCTTTGGATTTAGCAGTGAAAGTAGAGGATGTGGAGGCAGATGAATGAGGGACAACATATGTCCTGGTGAGTGTGTCAAAATCAATGTATTTGGACAAGTTTGACGTTGAGGCTTCATAGTTAAGTGGCACCTAACGTTCAGAGACATCTCGCAAGTTAGTGAAATAATCAAAGGGATTAGGGTCACCTTCGATAGTAATTTTAGTTTTGTGGTAGGGAAACTTTAGGCATTGATGATACATGGAGGGAACGACCTTCATGGCATGAACCCATGGTCGACCGAGGAGAAGATTATAAGGGATTTCCAGATCCAATACTTGGAAAGTAGTATCCAACATCATGGGTCCCACTCAGAGTGGAAGTGTTATTGTGCCCTGGGAGGATCATTCATCATTATCATAACTTTTTTATGACTATGCTCTTTGTCTTATCCACACATGCTTTAAAAAAACCCAATGCCTTAACCAATTTTAAGGAACAAACATTCAATCCCGCTCTACTGTCTATCAAGTCTCGTTTGATGTTATTTTGATGGATGAAGGCTTCAATGTGTAGTGAGTCATTATGGTTCATCTTTTGGGTTGAGTAGTCTCTGTCATAGAAGGTAACATGGTGAGAGCTTGAAAGGAATCCAACCATGGCTTGAAATTGGTCAACGTTAAGGTTTTCTGGGACAGAGGTTTCTTTTAGCATCTTATCTAGGATGGCCCTATGCTTAGGTGATGTGCATAGCAATCCCAATATGGATATTTGTGCTGAGGTTTTCTCGAGCTGATCCAACAAGTTGAAATGGCCTTTAGCTTGGGACTGCTTGGGAAGCAAAGGAGCAGGTATGGTTATTTTAGTTCTACGAGTATTTACAGTGCACTCTAGGGTCTTCTTGATGGTAATGGTGTTGATGTGTTCATCAATAGCATGAAGATGGAGGATCTCGTTATAATTATAACTAGTAGTCATATAATTGGCTGTGTTATTATTTTTAGTACCTGAACCAGAGGCTTTCCCCGAATCGTGGTCCTGAAGAGGAGTCTTGTAGATTGTGTGATCTTGATTGGAAGTGTGTTGTTGTTGTCCCTCTACCTCGATTACTTTGTCCTCGATGAGGTCGTTAATAATATTTTTTAGTTTTCTACAAGTAGATGTTTTGTTTCCTTTACCTCAGTGATATTCAAAAAATGTGTCATCGTCCCACTAAGAGGGTTTAAAATTAAACACGTAAGATGTGGGTTCCCGTAGTTGTACAACACTTGGTTGAACAAGTTTCTTCAGTACCGTTTCAATGGGTTCTCCGAGGGGAGTGTATTTGTGTTTAACATATTGCCTAGGTGGTCTTTGTTGTCCTAGCCCTTGATTTTTGCGTAGAGCATTTGTCATTGGTGTAGGGGTTTGTGGTGTGGTCGTTGATGCTTCAGGTCCTCTTAGCGTGACAACATGACTAGTTTTGTGTATAGCTTTGGTATCGACAACCCCGTTGTTCGTGACTTTTTTGTTTTGAGACCAATATTTTTTTTTGTCACTAAACGTTTGTTGATTACTGTTATTCTTAGAGAATCTAAGGGCACCTTTAGCAACAATTGATCTCTCAATCATTGTTCCTTTTTCCACTAGGTCTGCAAAGTGTGCACAACAATGAACTTGCAAGGGATCTTTTAAAGCATCTAGGATGTTTTCGAAAAACATGTCCACCTTTTTTTTTTTAGGGATCTCTATTTGGCATTGGCTTTCCAAGTTTCTCCATCTCTAGAAGAATTTGATAAAGGACTCTCCCTCTTCTTGTTTCGAGGTACACAAGGTGGCTAATGCAATATTGTTTTCAATGTTAAAGGCATAGTTATCTACAAATTTGTTGGCCAATTCGGACCATGTTGTTATGCCCCCAAGTAATCATGAAAACCACTCAAGTGTAGGACTCGTAAGAGTTCCAGGGATTAATCTCATCAAGTATGTGTGCTCCGAGGCAATGCCAACACAAGCTGTGCTAAATTCTCTGATGTGCTCTATTGGGTTGCTTGTTCCTTTGTACCTCAAAAAGATCAAAATTGTGTATCCTTGTGGAAAAGGAGGCATGTAGATGCCCCTATCAAAGGGGTATGGATGCAAATCCCGCATGTTGTAGTATTTTTTGGTTGTTACTTGCATGTTGTCCACTTGTTTATATAAAGCAAGCATTTATGTAGTTAGAGCATCCACCTATGGGCTTTGTAAGTCATTTGTATCGTTGGGTCCCACATTTTGTGTAGGTACATGCTAGTTGTATGAAGGCATCTATTGTTGTACCTAAGGTATATGCGTATACATTATGTTTATGTTGGGTTTCCCTTGTATGTTCTAACTTCTAGGTTGTGCATGGGTACCTTGTTGTGACATGTTTAGCGTAAAGGTATTCGATCAAAACCCTGGTTGTGCTAGAATCCTAGTATGTGTACCTTGTTATCCTTGTGTAGCACTATTTTGAGGGATAACATGACTATATGTGGGACCTTTGACATTAACCCTAGGTGTGGGTCCTAAACTTGAAAATATTACTCTCTTGTGTCTAGGAGGATTGTTCAAGGTAGTATTTGTGGTGTTCGTTGAGGTCACAAAGGGGTTAGTGCTCATCGGTCGTGTTGTTGATTGTATTACAGGTGTTGATGTTGATTGGGTCGTAGCCTGTGTCATGGACTGTGTACACTAGTAGAATTTGGCAAATAAATGACTACGTGACTAAAAATTTTAGTCTCGTGACTATAACTTTTGGTCATGTGACTAACACTAGTAGTATTTGGAAAATAAATGACTAATTTGGTCATTTATAAGTGACTAATTTGGTCATTAGGTAAAATCACAACTAAATGACTAAATAAATGAGTAATATCAGACAAATAAAAATGACTAAATAAATGACTAATATCAGACAAATAAAAATGACTAAATAAATGACTAAATATATGACTAAATATATGACTAAATAAATGACTATTACTCCTCTATTCTTTTTTCTCTTGAATTTGATCATAATCCATAGACCTTAAGCCCCCTCATGGGACCCCTACCTAAGCAGGCCATTTGGCCGCTTAGGTTGCTTGGTGCACCAAAAATACCTATTGTGTGGAAAGCATTGCCTCTTGGTGCAGTCTTAAGGCCTTCATAGTAAAACGCATCTTAGTCGTCCATCATTTTTAATAGAAAATATCATAATGTGATACACCCATTGTTCGCTACATAAATATCTGCTACAGAAATCAAAGGCTTTGAATGCATATGTTGATTGTTTAAAGCAATCGACAGACAAATTCAACTTTTCATTTAATACTGGTGACGCCTCCATTATTATAAGCCACTCAATGGGTCCCACACACTTATCTTGACTTTTGATGCCCACATTTTGCTGCAATAACCAAGAGGAGTTTGTAGCCTTGTGTTTTAATACGTTGAAAGACGGTTCAAAAGCGCCAAGCTGTTCGTCATTTTTCATTTCTTTTTGGTTGTTTTTCACTACTTGGTTTCTACTCCTTCAAACTCTTCCTCACTGGTATTATTTACCTTATTGACCTTTCAACTCTCCAATTTGGCCATCTACACGATAACTTTAATTATTAAAAATGATAGGCCTTTCAAATAAATTAAACAAAGAATATGCAATAAAAAATATTTAAATGCTAGGGATGTAGAGGGACACGTCAGATGTCAACGACTATTTTAAAAATTATCTATATCTCATGATAAATAAATAACTTTCACTCTTTCAATTTGGGGAGCTACAACTTGAAAATAACATTTCAGTGAGGGCTATATTAAAATGAAAATTACGGTCAAATCCCAATAATGGGCACATTTAGGTTTTAACGTTATGACTTCATTTACCCTATGTAGTTAAGTGTACATTAATATATAATGTGAATTTTATATAATAAAAAAATAAATATAAGTATATGATTGTATTATATATTTTTTACTACTTTCATTCATTTCCAATGCATACCATTTAAATACTTTCTAAACAAAGAAATCAACCAGGTATGAATGGCAACACAAAGCCTCTCCACATATTCATGGTTGTTCGAAAGGGAACAACCAATGAAGATATTTTAATAATATTAAAATATAATAATATTAAATTCTAACCTTATTCTTCTTATCAAATTGTGTAGATATTAATTATAAAAAAAATAAAAAATGGCCAAAATCCTAATAATGAGCACATTTAGGTTTTAACATTATGGCATCCTTTATCCTTAACTATAAGTAATATATAATATAGATTTATATAATAACAAATAATTATAGATATATAATTATATTATTTATTATTATTATATATTATATTCTCTAACAAAACTATTAAATATATATAACATTTGTATAATTACTAATTAATAATTATTATACTCTTATTTAATATAAATTATAATTAATATATTATATATTTTATATGGTACAAATTAAATTATATTTTTAATTATATATAATAATATATATATGTTATATTATTATTATATATTAATTGTAGAATACAATATCATTATAAACAATATTATTTCTATATAAATCAATTTAAATTAATTTATAAAAAAACTCATAGTTTAATTGATCTTGGATAGATTAGGAAAAATAAAACTATATGTATGAATTTAATAATAATAATAATAGTAATATATAAACAATATAATTTTAAAAATGACCTACCAATTGACTTCATGTACTACACAAATGAATGAAAAAAAAACCACCTTTTCCCATTGCACACCAAGGTGCGATTGCTAGTTTTTATTTCCCTCCCAATTTTCCTTTTCCCTCCAACATTGGACATTACCTTCTTCAATCGTGTCATTGTAGTCATTAATTTCATTTCCTTTTTAGAATAGAGAACAAGAACAGGGAAGAGAACATGAACAGAGGAACAGAGGCACAACACCACAGGCATAAAGAATAGTGAACAACACAAACAGTGGTCACGAAGCACCACAAATGGGGATTTTTCAAAAATGACAAGGGATTTTTCATTAGAAATGACAAGGGGTTTTTAGAAAATCAGAAGGGGAAAAAAGTGGGTCCAGATTCCTGGACAAGCGACAACAATAAAACTTCCATGAAGGGCCTTTCAGCAATAGACCAAGTGTGCCCCACCTTTGTCTTCTTTTTTTTCTTCTGTGTCTTGTCTCTTTTCCCGATAATGTATGGGTACATATATGCTGGTTTTTGTGGCACTAAACATTATTTGGCAGTGATTCTGACTCTAGGTGAATGTTGAGGAGAGTTTCATCCTCTTCAACCCATTCATTCTCCCAAATGTTCAAATCAAACTCCTTTGAGTCAACCAATTGCCTTCCTTTCATCTAAATCACCATCACGAAAACCCTTCACTAGCTAGAAGTTGAAGCATCATTATAAATTGCACTGCATGGTAAAAAAATTTCACTTTTTCTGTTAATTCAATTTTAAATTATGCCAATAGAAGTGTTCAATCCTTTTGAACCTATTTGTTAGCTGAGTTGGACAAGAAACCCTTTTCC
Source organism: Sequoia sempervirens (assembly GCA_007258455.2). Classification (NCBI taxonomy): domain Eukaryota; kingdom Viridiplantae; phylum Streptophyta; class Pinopsida; order Cupressales; family Cupressaceae; genus Sequoia; species Sequoia sempervirens. Next base: position 138,733,209 of record VDFB02000007.1, on the reverse strand, counting down.
AATAACAATAGGATGAAGTCTAGAAAATCAACTGTAGTTGTAATGAATTAAATTATAACATCAATACTAGGAATCTCAAGAAGTTGCTTCAAATCATCCATGAGATCAATTCAATTATGGACATGCTTCACCTGCTTCATGTGTGTTTATCCCAACAACCACAAAAGGAAAATTGGACTTGGTGGGTATAGGATCTTCATTAATGATGGGTATGCTTTCAGACACATAGTGAGATTCAAAATGTTAAATATCATGTTATTGACAACATATATTGGATAAAATCCAGTTAGCATCAAGAACTTTGAAACTTTTGACATTGTATGGAAGGTCAAAACATAACAAATAGTTACAAAAAATTGAATTAATATTGTAGTAGCCAATGTAGGGGAAAATTTTCAATGTTCAGAATATGAGTTTGTGTTCCTCTTCATGAGATTTATCCATTATTTTCTACATTAGAGCTAAGTTACACCATGCGTGAGTAGGGGAGTGAAGGGTGGGTTGTTGTGGCCATGATTTCAAGTTAGGATTTATTGCTACCTTTAGTTGTTGCAGTCTTACAAATTGCATGCACATGGGTTGGGCATGTTAGTGGTTTATGATAAAAGTTTTTGTTTCTTTGCCCATTATTACATACATTCGTATCCATGGAAATATAAGTGCAATCAATTTTAAGCCATGAGTTAAAAATGATATAGAAAAAAGGGGTCACAAAAATTTTATATGGATTTTTATTTCTTTACCTATATCACATACATTTTCCTCCAAGGAAATATAGTTGCAATTGATTTTAAGACAGGAGTTAAAAATGAGATAGACACACAGGGTCACTAAAATTTGATCTTATAATGGGTCACAAAAATTTGATCTTATAATCCTTCAACACTTGGGTTTGCTAATCTAAATTCTTGGGGATTGTGTGTGATGACTTGCATAACATTGGAAGGTCCCTTCATCTCTACTGCCTCCTCAATTGTTTTAGCAATCTATAGTTTGGCCTTCCCATGATTTAAGCATCAATTACCTTAAGGTCCTTTGGTTGGGCCTAAAATAGTCCTTTATAATATAATATTCTCCAAATAGGAAAGATGTAGAAGACCATTCTAGATCGAACACAATATTAGATGGAAGTCCACAAAATGGTTTGGACTGTAAGAATTAGCTATTTGTAGAAGGGGGTTAGAATGAGTTTAGATGAGGAGCTATGCATGCATCATATAAAGAAGTGGAGAGCCTTAATAGGTTCAAGGTGTCATCAAATGTTGAAGCGTGAGCTAAAGATAACAACAATGTAGAAGATAGAAGTAGAGTAATGCAGACTACCATGCTACCTAATACACGAAGCATACAACATTCACAATATCAAACAAAGTATAAAAAGGAAGAGATTAGGCTTAGAGATACTTACCTTGGGTTGATTCATCAATGTATTAATCCCCCCCTTGGCTTGCACCACTTTGTGAGAGATGGTTGTAGGTAGTCAAGATAGATAGAATAGGACCTAAGTAGACCAAAATTGGGGATTTCAAAGAATTGGTATACTTCATTGGTACAACTACCATTCATTAAACCTCAAAAAAAATTATACTAACTTTTTCCCCTTGGTGTAAGCTATTCTTAGCCCTAAATCCTCTTCTTCTCTCTAAGGCAGATGTATATGCACAAGAAGAGTGAATGAAGCATCTTCTTCTTTTAGAAATATGAAAGGTCAGGAATTTCCTACTTGCCAACTTTTGCATTATGTTTTTGTACTCATTTTGGTTTCCATTTGTTAGACATGTTTTAGTTCCATTTGACTTGTTTTTGGCATTTTCCCTAATTATAGATGGATAATGTATGGAGATCCAAATTTAGGAATACTTACCGAGTTGTGCGCTAATGTCTGGACACTTGTGCTAGAAGGGTGCTAGTATCCATGTTCAAATTTGAAAAAGTTACCACTTGTTCGTGCCCTAATCATTAATTTGTTTCCAATGGCCTTTTATCTCGAAACTCTATAAATCTAGTTTTAGCCTCCATTTGTTGGGTTACACAAGAAGAAAATAGAAAATGTAGCAAGCATTTATAGTCTCTCTTCAACATGCCCAATTGATCAACATGACTCCATTACATAGCAGGGCAACAAGCAAGAGATTTGAGGACTGCAGTTTTTTTGAAGCCCCTAGAGCCATAATAGCCATGGACTCTTAGTAATCTCCTAATCTCATTTATTCTCTTATCCAATCTCTCATTCACTCCATTGGAAGCCATAGATTTCCATTTCCTCTTCCCCTCTCAAAGTCATAGCCAAAAACCATTGCCATAGCCTTCCCTATTTGGATATAAGACCTTTTTGAATTTTTCCTATCCCTACATTCTCCATTTCTTTCTTTTTTTGATCATCATCACTCTATTTTCCCTCCATGATTAACATGCCACTATTACAAAGTTTTTCTTCAAGGGTTTGTGTTTTTGATCACTAAATATTTGCACACAATACATCCACCATAACTAGGTTAGCAAACACTCAACTTTTTCTATTATGCTACTATTGAGGTTGAAATACACCATCTAGGGGGCTGAGTGCCACAATTTATTTAATAGCAACACATCCTTTTACCCCTTGTTGCCAACCTCAGCCTGGGATATCTCAAATTTGATATATGATGTTCAAATTCTACAATCGAGAGGAAAATCAAAGAATTTTGGCTAGTAGATCTTGAAATTTTTAGAGGCATTAGACACTTGGACAATATTGCCTTGGCTTGACTTATAGAAGTGCATAGTTTGTTTTGTAGAAGCGCTCAGTTTCTTTTACAACAACACACACATTTGAAAGTTCTCCATTTGGTTCGAGAATTACCCAGTATCTTTTTTAACTTCTTCATAGATAAATTATAATAGCTCATTTCTAAGTAAAACCAAATAGAGTGAAATCCAATTAGATTGAAAAGTATTTGTGAACTTACAAATCTATCAGCCATCTCATTAAGCAAAGGCATGTGAATCAACATTAAAAATATATAACCATAAATGAGACAAAATCTACATATTTAATCTAGGATGTGTACTTTAATTTCAAACAATCAAACTAGCATAGGCAAAAGATAATACAACTAATCCAAACAAAAGAAATGTACAAAATGACTAGGGCAGATTGTGAGACCTCTCCCATTTTTTTTTTTGCTTTTTTGCCAATTCTCCACCTCCTCCAACTTCTCATTTCATATGCATGCATATTACCTGAAAATAATTCAATGAAATTTCCATCTTATTAGAAAATAGGTCTTTGACAAATATCTCAATAGTGTATACAAACAATCACCAACAACATGGTCTAGCTTGCCAAATAAAAAGTAAAAAATAAAAAAACAAATAAAACCTTGTATAAATTGAAAATAAAACCTTGTCCCTTCATGTAGTGCAAGATTAATTTTCAAATTGCTTCATTTAGCATCACCAATAATCTCTACGAAATTGTTGTCCATGTTTATTGCATCTATCACTACAGTTTCTCTTCCAACAAACTTGGAGACAAATTTTGTTGCATTATGACAATCAACACCCAATACTTGTTCCAGGGGTGTGTTTAACAAACTAATTGCAACTACCAATTTTCACTATGGGGGCAGAGAAATAATGATTTGTCCTTCTCTTCCACATCAATAAGTAAATGTGTTGAATTTGGAAAATGACCTTCTACCTTCATCCCCCAAGCCTATTTCTCCAACATTGCATCCATCCCCTATGTCTATGGATGTGATATGTCTCCAACACAAAATGAAAGTACCATTTTATGGCCTTCGGCCCAACTAAATCTAGGTATATTTTTAATTCCTCTATCTTTCATCAATCTCCTTAACAGTTGAACTTCACCCCACCTACCCACTTCTGCATAGATGTTTTAGAGAAGAACATAAGTCACAACATTTTTAGGATCCAAATTGAAGAGTAGCGTGGCTATAAATACTCCTAAGCCTATATTCAATGTAACCTATAGGAAACAAGAAAACACATCCACACAACCACCATGGGTTTAATTGGCATCTTAATGATATAGTTTAGAGTGTCCTCAAGATAGCCAGCACAGGAAAGAAGGTCAACCATGCACACATAATGATCAACTGTAGGTGTAATGCAATACTTCTTACTTATGTGATTGAAGTAAGTACATCCTTCATCCACTAAACCTCCATGGCTGCATGCACAACAAATACAAACAAAGCTTACAATGTTAGGATATGTTTCAGAGTGCTTCATTAATTCAAATATTTTGAGAGCATCCTTGCAAAATCCATTTTGTGCATATCCTGCGATTATTGCATTCCATGAGATGACATCTCTTTGATGCATTCCATCAAAGAGTTCACGTTCCTTGTGTATGTTTCCACATTTTGCATACATGTCTAACAGAGCATTTCCAACCATAATATCTGAAAAAAATCCCCCATCCATTATGCTTTTATGGATGTTCATACCCTACTCCAAAGCTCCCATTTTGGCACAGGTAGGGAGGATGTTGGCATAGGTTGTGGAATTTGGCTTCACACCTGCTAATTGCATTTTCTTGAAAGTTTCTAAAGCCTTTTCAACAAATCCATTTTGTTCATATCCTGCAATCATCGTATTCCATGAGATGGCATCTCTTTCAGGCATTCTATCAAATAGTTCACATGCCTTGTCTATGCTTCCATATTTTGCATACATGTCTACTAGGGTAGTTACAACTACAACATTTGACAAAATTCCTCTATTATTTATGCTTTGATGGATGTTCATACCCTATTCCAAAGCCCCCATTTTGGCACAGGAAGGAAAGATGCTGGAAAAGGTTGTGGAATTTGGCTTTATACTTGCCAATTGCATTTGCTTGAAAGTTTCTAAAGCATTTTCAACAAATCCATTTTGTGCATATCCAACAATAATTGTAGTCCAAGAGATGACATCTCTTTGAGGAATTATGTCAAAAACCTCACATGCTTTCTCTATGCTTCCACATTTTGCATACATGTCAACCAAAGCATTTCCAACTATAATATCAGACGAAAATCCCCCTTCTATTATGCTTTGATGGATGTCCATACCCTGTTCCAAAGCTTCCATTTTGGAATAGGCAGAGAGGATGCTGGCAAAGGTTGCGGAGTCTGGCTTTAAACCTGCAAATTGCATTTGCTTGAAATTTTCTAAAGCCTTTTCAATAGATCTAATTTGTGTATATCCTACAATTATTGCAATCCATGAGACCACATTTCTTTGAGGCATTTTGTTGAACACTTCAAGTGCCTTGTCTATGATCCCACATTTAGCATACATGTCTACAAGAGCAGTTGCAACTACAATATCTAACAAAATTCCTCTATCCTTTATGCTTTGATGGATGTCCATACCTTGTTCCAAGGCTCCCAATTTGGCACAGGTGGGTATGATACTAGCAAAGGTTGTGGAGTTTGGCTTTACACCCGCCAATTGCATTTGATTGAAATTTTCTAAAGCCTTTTCAAAAATTTCAATTTGTTTGTATCATGAAATCATTGCAGTCCATGAGACCACATTTCTTTGAGGCATTTTGTCAAAAAATTCGAATGCCTTATCTATGTTTCCACATTTTGCATAGATGTCTACAATGGATATTACCACTACAACACTTGACAAAATTTCTCTATCCTTTATGCTTTGATGGATGTCCATACCTTGTTCCAAAGCTACCATTTTGGCACAGACAGGGAGGATGCTAGAAAAGGTTGTGGAATTTGGCTTTACACCTGCCAACTGCATTTGCTTGAAATATTTTAAAGCCTTTTCAAAAAATATTTTTTGTGCATATCCTGCAATCATTCTATTCCATGAGATGACATCTCTTTTAGGAATTCTATCAAAAATATTAAGGGGCATCTTAATATATGTGTGGAATTCAGTTTGATGATTTGGTTCAAGATATATGGTCTGACATACCTTATTGCAAGGCTACTAGCCTATGATAGTCAACAAGGGAAAAATTGATTGATGAAGGATCTGAGTTGCTAGTGGGGTTTTGTGATTTTGAATAGGTTGGTATCACCTTGTGAAGAGTCCATCAAGAGATAGATTAAGTATTATATTGTTTGATTCCTTAATTGTGTGATTGCCAAGAATGCTCCGAATGAGCCAAGAAAGCATGAATCATGGGAACATTTTCTTATGATGTATTGTGCTTGACACTTTGTAGCCCACTTGAAATTGTATCCATGAATTTCTTAGAAAATTTGAATACATGACCTATTTGTGGTAACTTAGAGGTAGGATAGTAAATAGTCAGTGCAAAATACTATATCAATGTAATTAATTATGTTGTGTTGTTTTCTTCATTTTTTATGCTGAATGCAATACAATCAAGTTAAAATTATGATATTTGAAAGAGGATGTAAGGAGTTCCAAAAACAATACTAATTCTTTACTTTTCTGAATAAATAAATAAACAAATTCAATACAAGGGTATGATCACAACCCAAGTACAAAGAATGCAATGGATTTTATTTTGTCCACTAGAAGGAACTCAATTGGTAGTCTTAGTTGTCAACCTTTCAAAACAATCTCCACTGATTGTTTCTCTTAGCATGCAATAGTTAAAACAAATTGTTTACATGCAATGAACATTTTTACAAATACCAATTTAGATGGAACGATATACTAATTCCAATTTATAGCATTACAATACTTTCCGATGCTACAGGAGCAAATAGAAAACTAGTAATATATACATGTAAAACCAGTATGTGTGATGAGTTCTCACAAAAAGACAAGCAACATTTTTGAATTGTACGTTCTTGTCAAACAAAGTAAAGCAATAAACAATAGTCTTTTCCTAGAAAAAAATCATACATTAACAATCCTTAAATAACTGTAGTTGTAAGCAATTGAATAGGCTAGATCTGCACATGATTCTTGAATTATTAAAGAGATGTTCAATTTCCTAGAAATTAAAGACCAGATCAGCTGGATACACTCAAGTATTTAACAAAATGAAGCTTGAACAAAAATAATAATTTTGTAATTTTGATCTTCTCCTAGCTTGCTCCTTCTATAGAATGCTTCAAAAACCACCAAGTTCCACCAAAATTTAAATAGTTCTAATAAGAAGTGAATTTTGGAGTTATAAGATGATGACATTGAAAGAAAGTAGCAAAAATTCTTGTAATATCCTTGGAGCAAAGAGACTAGTTTGCAATAAATCAAGAAAGCTAATCTCATAGATGAAGAAGCTCAAGAGGAGATCCTTGAGTCTTATAAAGTAGAAGTTGGGTTAATTCTCATTAAGGTTATGTTCCCTTTACAATAGAATTGTAGTGCAGATGCAATGTATGAGTTAATAAGGTAATAAGTACTAGAACAAATAAAGAGCAAGGATGAAATATATGATGTGTTATAGAAGGATGTTCATGTAATAATAAGGTATTTTGGCTACGTACAAATATTCAAAGCAAACTGCTTCAAATTTGAAAGCAAAGAAGAAAATTGTATCTTTTATTAGGATTTTGTCCCTGACATGTTTTATATTGAAGTTCTGAACAACTAGTTTCAAGTAGTATTTTTAAATGACATATTGTTACTTTATACATCCATAATCCTACTACACTGAAGAAAGCACAAGAGGAGGTTGATAGAGTACTACAAGGAAGGAATACACATTTTTCAGATATGAAGGAGTTGAAGTATCTGACCCGTTGCATAAATGAGTCAATGCGACTTTATCCACACCCACCTGTATGTGAAGATTTTTCCGAGTAAGGCCTTTTCATGCATTAGATGAATATAACATTGCATGTTTTGAAATTGTGTTTCTCATTAATAATCCATACTCATAGCTTGGCCAAACCACACATTTCAACGTGAAAATGTAGGTTTTAATTAGATGGGATCAGGAGGCTGATGTTTTTCCTAGAGGTTATAAGGTGGATGTTGGCCAAGATGTTATGATTTCTGTTTACAACATCCATCATTCACCAAAGGTATTGTTCAATATCTTATTTTAGGAAATTATTGTGTGATGGCTTGTAATGGTACTAATTGCTCCATTAATTGTAGCATAATGCTTTGCATCTTCGCTATCATATTTTCTTCGAAGTGTCCAATCATCCCCAAAACTGAAAGGTTTTAAAAAATCCCTGAATAATGTATTTTCTATTGACATGTTTTCTGGTATAAGAAATGACAAAGACTAAATGTTGATCTATATTTTGACCTAGCTATGGAACCACTATTTCTTGTTTCTCAAAGCATATGTTTCTTTTTGTTTTCAATGTAGTTATACTGGAGATCTGTCTCTAATAATTGTCTTGATAACATGTCTAATGTAGGATTATTGTTGAAGGCCATCTTTGCCACAAGAGACAAACACACAAATACCATAACCATGCAGACTTCCATTAACACATCAATATACATACATGAAGGCCATCCTTTCCCATGACAGGGGGAAGCTCACATTGTATTGGTTCTAAGGCTTCAAGCAATGCTAGTTTTTCTATTGCTTGGCTAGAAGTTGTGTTTCCTAAACTAGTTGACTTTTCTGATGAACTAGTAGATGAAAGACTCCCATTGTTTTAATAAAATATTGTTTTACCTTTCCATCGTGACTTATCCTTTCGCCCCATCGAAGGAACTTACCAATGACTCCCATAAAAAAATCATAGTGTCCCCGATGGAGATTGATGCATATCATTGTATCGGGGAGACATTGAGCCAACTCCCACCGATATTAAATTCTCTTCCCGATGAATTTTTCACCTAAGTACTATTGGAGCATCGGGGGGACAGTGCATTGAGTCTTGCCAATGTTTATCACTCTCTCCGATGATCTCCTATTCTTCTCTCGTTGACTCATTGGGGTGTCAAAGAGACATTTAATGTTTTATCTGATAAGCAAGGGTCTCTTTGATATCATTTTCATTTGTGATTTTATCGCTTCTACTGGCTTTAGGGCTTTCATGTATTCATCATCAGTGTGCAAGGAAATAATGTGTTTGTTAGTCTGTTCAAATGTTTCATAACGCCTCAATGATTGATGCTTTACCAGAAGACTTTTACCCTAATCTTTTTCTACTTCACTTGTGAAATAAAAAATTCTTCATTCCATTGAGCACCCTGTATTTCTACATCTTCTTCACATTCCAGATGCACCCTTTGCAATTCATGGCTACATAGTGATTAAAGCTCCAAAGTTGGCTCTAAACCCATGCCTTTGGAGTAAAATATTTCTCCCTCTCAATTTTTTGACTTTCCCTTAACTCTGTAAGTCTTCTTCCCCTTTTTGTTTTGGCCTCTCAAACTCATCTTGGCGGTGGCTGACTATTTTGATAATTTCTACAAAAAAAAAAAAGACTTATGTATTACTGAGGGGAAAGCCATGCATCCTTGAAACTATGTTTTTGTACATTTTTAAGGAAGTTGGGTTTGATGCCTTGCCATTGAGTATGCCATGCTTTCCTATGAGGCTTTGCAATTTTAGCAATTTTGACTTTCCAATCTTAGAGTTGCACGCCTATCATTGATGCTTTACAACCTTCGCTTATTAAATTCTGATTTTTCTCTGTTGCATTAAAACTATGACCAATTATTGATATGGAATTGGAATCTGTTTGATTGTCTTAACTTTTTCAAATCATTATTGTGAAACACTTGGTTTCAATAACAAGCCTAGCCATTATAAAGCTTCCTTCTTAGACATAGCCCTTCTTGTTACAATTGTGGCACTGCATTTGTATTTGACCCTAATAAATATACATTTATTTTTCCCACAATTTTGTTTGAGGGAAACAATGTGCAAAAATTTATGGACTATCCATCAAACAAAATTGTGGGAAAAAGAAATGTTGGCTTTCAAATATGTTTTGATGAATTTCTCTATTTTCCCGTGCTTATTGTCTGTATGCATATTTCTCTTATATATGAGTTAATGCGATGCTATTAAACATAGTAATGGTAGAGTTGATTTCAAACTTTTGTTTTAGGTGAAAGGAAAGGCTCTTCAAGGTCAGAGATCTTTTCCTCCAACTGCTAAACAAATGGACACTCTTAATGATTTGTTGTCAGCAAGTGATCTTGTATCACTTCATTGTGTTGTCACAAATGAAACACTTCAGATTCTCAATGCTGAAACACTGCAACACATTAAGCCAGGTGTTGATGAAATTTTGTTTCATACAAGTACTTTCTCAGGTATTGTTCATTTCATTTTGTCGACTATTTGTTTCCAGTAGACAATGTTGGCTTATTGTCATGTTTGTTGCATATTAATTACCATTATGTTTGTGGATTTTCATGAACTCCTTAGAAATCTGTTCCATCTCAATTGGGATGTTATAATTGTGATTTTATTTATCTTGGATGTACAAGATGATTGTGAAGTTTATGTTGGCCACATGGGATTTTATTGTGAATACCAGCAACAACCACTTGTTGGATGATTGCGCATTAAAGAAACTTTTGATAGATGGAACTCTAGCAGGGTGTGCATTGGATGGTGTAGAGAGTCCACAATGGATGGAAGCTTGGGTATGTGATTTATGCAAGTCCTTAACTTTTCATTTTAATTCCTTTGTTCAAAAAACAAATTCTAGTACCGAACAAGTTTCAAAATTCACATCTCAGTCTATTTCAAACAATTTGGGAATTCAGACACTTTAGTTATTATTAGATATTGAGTATTGTTTATGTAATCTTGTTTTGAAAATGCTATTACCTTCTTAATGTTATCTATATTAGCCAGTGGCTAAAATGATTATCGAGTAATGTTGAATGGCTACTCAAATCAGTATGGGAAACATTAATGATTAGCTTAGAGAGTGATCATATGTGATAACTTTCCATGGAAATTTAAGAGTCACAAATGAACATTAGCGTTTATTGTTTTAAGCTCTTGAACCTGGGCCCTACAGTTTCCCAATAGTCTTTGACTCAATCTACAGTGAGAAAAATCCTTTTGCTCGATATGCATAGTTGATGGCATGGGATTTTAGTTTTACTCTTCATAGGCAGGAAGTGTATTGTTGGCCAAGGACCCCTCTCTTTCTGGTATGTGAGTTGGAGAACTCCCTTGGTTGTCAGGATCACATGTAGGCAAGGTTAGTGTTGCATACTCACATGCCAGCTGTAGCAAACATTTATTTGAGCTCGGGGAGCTCCCCTAGTGGCTTGTGTTGTATCTTGGTTGAATGCAATAAACATGATGTATATGTTTGAGCCTTGAGCATCACCAACAGAAAATATAAAAAATTCAGCTTAAGGCTTTGCTAAGACTTTATTGTAGAAATAGAATTCTAGTTATGCTTAGCTTGGTTGCAATCATAAATATTGTTCTGACATGGTTCTCTACCTCGAGAAATCTATAAATGGTTCTATAATAGTGCTTCTATTTTAGGACAATATTTGAATACCCACCTTTTGTTGAGTAGGTTGAAAATTGGACTGGGAGGAGCTAGGGCATGGTGCACAAACTAAAATTTTGTGGTACTTGGAGATGACATCTATTCTAGGATTGTAAATCTCATTTACTTATTTGGTTGTGGAGAAGAAATTATTCTTCCACTAGTTCGTTTTAATTAGTTTCTAATTATGATCTTTCAGTTATAGACATGAACATTTATGCATCTATAGTAGTTTCTAACCCAGATATACTACTAATTATTCAGTTTCCATTGACTCTTTTCTGCCTCCAGGTAAGAGAAATGACTAACGTGATGATTATTTACTTATTCATTTAGTTTATTGCTTGTGAAACTTACAAATGACTCAAAAATAGTCTCTGTGTTGAGCATGTCGGTTACTTGATAGATAGGAGCTGGGGCTTTGTATAAACTAGTTATGATGGGTGCTTGAAGATGGTATTCATTCTATGTTAGGAAGACTCATGTTCTTATTTGATCTAGGATAATGCTAGTTTTAGGAGCAATTAATCTTTCCACTAGCTTGTTTTTTGTTATTTTTCAATTATGGTCTCTAATTACTAACACAAATGCTTAAGAAATGAAGTAGCTTTTAATATGGATATAGTTTTTTAATTAAGTTATGTTGGTATTATTTGGCTTCTAGGTTAGAGAAATTCCAAATGTGTTGGTTCTACAACACAGTGCTGATTATAGTGAAGAAGTTTGGATGGAAATATGAGCCAAAGTTGTGTCAATTTTGCATACTTATTTCCTTGATGGTGTGGTTCTTAGAAATGTAGGGTCTGATGAAGATGGAAATTTGAAGGAGTTTACTTCACAGGAAGAAAGGTTAGAGCTATAGGATAAAGAGAAGCGTGTACAGTGATTTCTCTCTTTTTGCTACTAAATCTCTCAACCCACATTTGAAAAACTTGATCCATGGCTTGAAAAATGTTTATTGATGTTTTTGGTGAGTGTGCAGAACTGGAGCGAGGCTTACTTTGGTTGTTTCAAGCTTGGTTTGTTTCCTTATAGACTATCCCATTAGAACAGTGAAGAGAATCTTGCAAGAAAACAATGTCTTTTGATTTTTCGATGTTGGTTGCCTAAAACCCACGTTGGATTTCCAAGTAACCACAGTTTTCTCATGCTGTTAAGGGTCTTTGGAGTCTCTAAAAGTCTAGGGAAGACATTGATGAGGGCGCAGCCCGAGACTTAGAAAATAACCCACAAATAAGAGAATAATTTTATTATTCAAAAAATGGAGCTTCTTACATGCAGAGGATCTCAAATCCCCAAGTTCTACAACACATGCAAGTTACAGAAAGCTACAGAATAACCCTTTCGCAATATGCGAGCTTGTCCCCAAAAAGTTACCCCAAAAATTAGAAACCCGCCCATAAATAGAGCTCCTCTTTAGTTTAGAGCCAAAAAAAAATTCAAATTTAAGTTTAGGCAGTTTGGCACCGAAAATTACAACTTGAAGTTCAAAATTCAAAAGAACATTTGCAATTGTATCTTCTAGAAAGTGCGCCAACTTCCCGGGGCCATAACTTTTGATTCGGGGCTCTGATTCGTGAACCATTTGAACCGTTGGAAAGGTCTCGAAGTCAATAACGTGTTTGAAATCCGCTATGCCAATTTTAGAAAGTTTCAGGGCCGATTCGGGAGCTCTAAGTGCCTCAAATCCAACTCGGAAGATTTTAAGGTGCAAATCTGGGAAACAAAAACTGTAATATCTTTCAACCAAGGAACCGAAAATAAAAACCGTAAATTGGGAATTTCATTATGACAAAAAGGGTATCCAAAAATGTAAAAACATCTAAAAACTGAGAAACTTGACATTTAACTATTTTTGGGTGATGCAAAATTGCCCTTACACCACTGGATGCTCCTGCGTCAAACACCAGGGTAATTTGAGAAGTGACCCCGTCACATCTCAGATGGTTGAGGAAAACCCAACTGGTCAACTGCTGCCTTAGATAGCCAGGATGAATCTTCCATAGGCCTTCCTCTCCATTTCACCAGATATTCTTCATACTGCCTGTTTCTGGTACTCCTTCCCACATGACTATCCATGATTGCTTCAATCTCCTCCCTTTCTGAAGTAGGTGTTGGAATGCCATACTGCCCTATTGCTGGTGCTTCCTCCTTTCCACCTTCATGATACTCTATCAAATTTGAAATGTTGAACATAGGAGAAATGTTGATTCCATCAGGCAACTCTACCTCATATGCATTCCCTGAATCATGCTTCTTCAAAATCTTACAAGGACCAAATTTCTTCATCTTCAATTTGTTATAGGTTCCCATGGGAAACCTTTCTTTCCTCAAGTGGACCATTACTTCATCGCCAATCTGAAACTCCTTATACCTCCTCTTCTAATTTGCCTTAGCCTTATACTGCATATTCATCTTGTTAATATGTTCTCTTACCTTCTCATGTATATCCTTGACGTGTTCTGCAAAATCTTCAGCTTCAACACTTATTTTCTTCTCTTGGTCCATCTTCCTCAATTTTGGAGCTGTTCTGGGGCTACCTCCACACACAATCTAGAATGGTGATCTACCAGTGCTTCTGTTGATAGAATTGTTGTAAGAAAATTCTACTTGGGGTAAGATCAAGTCCCATCCCTTGGGTTTATCTCCTACCAAACATCTTAGTAGGTTACCCAGATTCTATTAACAACCTCCTGCCCCATCTTTTTGTGGATGGTGTGCATAACTGAACTTCAACTCTATCTTTAGCTTCTTCCACAAGGTCCTCCAAAGTACCCCACAAATTTGGTGTGTCACAATCGAAACAATACTCTTGACCATGTAGCCTCACCACCTCTTTGAAGAACAAAAGCAATGTGGGATCGATGGGTCTTCTAACATGGAATGAAATGTGCCATCTTCAAAACCTTGTCCCAACCACAAATCTTGAATCATTCCCTCTTTGTGTCCTTGGCAAACCAAGAACAAAGTCCATGCTTATATCCTAAGGCCTCTACGGTAGGGTAAGGGCTGATATAAGCGTATTACGCTCACTCCTTTAGCCATTTGACATACCACCGCAACTTTGTACAAACTTCTTCACATCCTGTGACAACCGAGGCCAAAAATAATGCTCTCGATAATGGCAATGGTCTTATCCCGACCAAAATGTCCTTCCATTCCTCCACTATGCTTCTCCTTTATCAGGCTCTCCCTCATGGAACTCCTTGGGATACACAATTGATTTCCCTTAAATAACATGCCATCCTGGATTATGAAATCCAGCCACCTTGTCCTGTCCACTGTAACAGGTTCCTTGCAAGCTTTCCAAGCCTCTACAAAATCAGGATCTTCTGCATACAGTGTCTTGAGTTCATTGAACCCAACCACTTCAATCTGCATCTTTGTCATCAATGTATGCCTCCTAGTTAAGGCATCTGCAACCCTATTTGAATTCCCACTCCTATGTTTCAAAACAAAGGTATAACTCTACAAAAACTCTACCAATTTCATATGCCTCTAATTTAATTGTCCTTGACTATTTAGGTACTGCAAGGCCTGATGATCAGTATATAGAACAAATTCCTTCAGCAACAAATAATGACTCCATTTCTTTAATGCTTGAACTATTGCATAAAATTCCTGATCATATACATAATACTTTCTCTTGGCATCATTTAACTTTTCACTGAAATAGGGAATGGGCTTACCTTTTTGGCTCAACACTACTCCAATGGCACAACCACTGGCATCACAATCCACTTGAAACACCTTGTTGAAATCTGGGAGGGCTAGAACAGGTTGCTCTGTCACCTTCTGCTTCAACAGTTCAAAATTTTTTGTCACTCCAATGCTCCACTTGAATTCTTTTCTATCCCCTCTCATTGTTTCAGTCAGGGGTCCACAAATACTACAGAAGTTTCTAATGAAATTTCTATAAAAACTAGCCAAACCATGGAAAGATATCACCTTGGTAGGAGTTCTTGGGGTAGGCCATTCTAGAATAGCCTTCACCTTCTCTGGGTTCATCTTGAGACCTTCTGCTGAGACAACAAACCCCAAGTACACTAACTCCCTCTTCACAAAACTGCACTTCTTCAGATTAATCAACAGTTTCTCTTCTCTTAACTTCTCAAAGACTCTTCTCAATATGCATCGATGCTCATCCAACATCTTACCGAAAAATAAAAATATCATCTAAATACAATAACAAACTTCCCAAAAATTCTTTTTAGTACTGCTCTCATACGATGAATGTGTTCCTTGCATTGGTTAGCCTAAAAGGCATGACTAACCACTCGTATAGGACCTCTTTGGTCTTGAAGGTAGTCTTCCATTCATCTCCCTCTCGAATCTAGATCTGGTGATACCCACTCTTCAGATCAATCTCTGTGAAGTATTGAGCTCCACTCAAACAGTCCATCAGGTCATCCATCCTTGGCAGGGGAAATCTGTACTTGATTGTTATTTTGTTTATGGCTTCCTAGAATCTGTACACATCCTCCACTCCCCATCCTTCTTTGGTGCTAGTACTGCAGGTACTGCACATGGACTCAAACTCTCCCATATCAAACCCTTTCTCAACAACTCTTGAACTTGTCTTTTCAACTCCTCATTTTCTACTGGAGTCATTCTATGAGCTGCCTTATTTGGAAAACTGGCTCCAGGAATCAAGTCAATCTGATGACTGATCTTCCTTATTGGTGGTAAACCCTCAGGTACATTATCAGAAACAATATCCTGAAACTCACCCAACATCCCACAAACTTCTTCTGGAACCTTCTCGCTATCCTCCTTACTCACTCTAGGAATCAATGCATAACACACATGCTCGTGCTTCATACCTTCTAAATTTTTTCTTCCATCTACATAACAAATTCTAGCACTACTGCATACCTTTCCTAGCTCTTCTCGTGGGTTTTTCCTTCAACTTGTGATCTAACCCCATCCTTGTCAAGGAATAAGCACATGGCCATCATGTATAGCTTGCTCATCGAATCGCCAATGACCTCCCAACAACATGTGATGCATCCATGGGGATGATATCATAGAGTACCTCATCATGGTAGCTCCTATCTTGAAATTTACTAGCACTGCCATTGACCAAAAAATTTTGGTCTTTCATAACCAGAACCGATACTGATAAGCGGTGCCTTTCCCCTCTTCAGCCAACTTCAGGACCATCTCCTTGGATTAATTACAGATTATTAGTGTTCCACCGGCCAATAATGACATCACAACATTTCCCTTCACACTTCTGCACCTTTGTGCGTAGCCAGATTCTTCCTCCTCGCTTCAGTTCCTTTCCTCACCACTAGGGCCTCCTAATCACTGTGGTTTCTCCTTTAGCATCATTAGAATGTTCGTATTGGGCCTCCTATCCGCAGATGCACAACCTTCTTGCATGACCTTTCCCCGCCTTTGCCCACCCTTCCTTGGTGTTGTGGATATCCATAGGCTCATGCCCTCTTCACTACACTGAAACACGCTTCTGCGAAAACCATCCTTCTAGATCCTTGTCCGGTCTCACTTCGGCCCTCACCCTTTGATCACCACCGCTTTGATCAATGGTGGCCGCAGTAGTTGTCATTCCTTGGCTTCCTACCGTACCACATCTTCACTTTTCTTTTTCATCATCATTTCGGGCTTCCCTGGCTGTCTTCCCATTGCCCCTTCCACTTTGACCTCCTTGTCCTTTTTGCTTGCCATCAAATCTTTTTTGTTTAGCTTCTTCCCACCTTCAGCAAACTAATACACATCCTCAATGTTGGTCATTCTGACTAGGCTTAACTCCTCTTGAATGCTTGGTCGTAACCCATTAAGATATCGGGCTACCTTCTCCTTATTGGCCTCTGTGTGACCTATTATGATGGTTATCTTGTGAAAATCTTCAGTATATTCTTTCTCACAGATTTACTTTCTCTTTATTTAACCTTGTACTTTTTCTTAATGACTTAATCCTTATAGTCCATCAGGCGAACCGCCAGCACTATACATCCTTATTCGTGAGCCGTTTTCTTCGCCTTAACTGACTTTTCCACCAAATACTTGCATGGTTCTTCAAATTTTCACAACTTAACCCGATTCGTCCTCTATTTCGTTAAAATATTCTTTCAGTTTCGCGATCCGCTTCGATCAACTTCTTCCGGTTCAATTTCCATTAACCGAGACTTCACTGGTTCTTTCCCTCGATCTTTGAAATTTCGGCTCCTTATTAGCCGCATTTATCTTGATCACTTTTCTTCCTTCTTCTATGACCAATCCCGGATCTCCTTCATCCTTTCATTCTCCCTGCTTCTTAACGCTCTTCTCAACTACTCTTGTAACACATCAATCTGTCTCTAGAGGACTGCCAGTGCATCCCTTCCACTAGCATTTATGCTACCTCGACCACCTCTAGCACCACTATTCCTACTAGGAATCACTCTTGAGGTATCTTTTCTTGACCTGACCCACAACCATGGTCCTGTGCGACCACTCACTTATCGGACGCATCTATCCACATGCTCAAGAAAACCCGCCTAATACTCATTTCCTGATGCGGCAATGTTCTCAGACTTAGAAATAACTCAAATAAGAGAATAATTTTATTATTCAGAAAATGGAGATTCTTACATGCAGAGGATCTCAAATCCCCAAGTTCTACAACACATGCAAGTTACAGAAAGCTACAGAATAACCCTTTCGCAATATGCGAGATTGTCCCCAAAAAGTTACCCCAAAAATTAGAAACTTGCCTATAAATAGAGCTCCTCTTTAGTTTGGAGCCAAAACAACATTCAAATTTAAGTTTAGGCAGTTTGGCACCGAAAATTACAACTTGAAGTTCAAAATTCAAAAGAACATTTGCAATTGTATCTTCTAGAAAGTGCGCCAACTTCCCGGGGCCATAACTTTTGATCTGGGGCTCCGATTCACGAACTGTTTGAACCGTTGGAAAGGTCTCGAAGTCAATAACGCACTTGAAATCTGCTACGCCGATTTTAGAAGGTTTCAGGGTTGATCCGGGAGCTCTAAGTGCTTCAAATCCAACTCGAAAGATTTTCAGGTGCAAATTTGGGAAACTAAAACTGCAATATCTTTCAACCCAAGAACCAAAAATAAAAACCGTAAATTGGGAATTTCATTATGACGAAAAGGGTATCCAAAAATGTAAAAAACATCTAAAAACTGAGAAACTTGACATTTAACTATTTTTGGGTGATGCAAGATTGCCCTTACACCACTGGATGCTCCTACATCACAAAGTAATTTCTCATCAAAATTCATCCCTAGTATGCTGTTTAAAGGTACCACAACCTGCATCAAGCTTGAAATGGTCTCACATAGGACTGTCTTAAACTTTTGCACCATTTTCATTGGAGGAAACATTGTGTCAAGTTCTTAAAGTTACCTTGTCTTGTTTTCATGTCTAGAGAGTCTTTGGTAATCACATGTGCCTTAAACCATGCAAGTACACTATCTTCAGCCCCATGCTCATGATTAAAGGTTCTTAACAACTCTAATAGTTGTACCAGGGGCCATGTTTAACCAACCAAATACAATTGCTAACTTTTCACTATGATGGCAAATAAATGATTCTTTATACCCTGCTGCCTTCATTTGCCAAGCCAATTTCTCCTACTTTGCATAGCTCTGCCATGTTTGTGGATGTGATATGTCTCCTACACAAAAAAGCATGTACCAATTTATGGCCTTCAATCCAACTACATCCAGGTATCTTTTTAATTCCTGTATCTTTCATCAATCTCTTTACTAAACTTCTGTAGAAGTTATTCTACTATGGAATTGCACTGTAAAAAATATACAAGAATTTTTTATCATACTTGTACAGTAGCATCATAGGATAAGTTTTATTTAGATTAATTCCTCTTGGTAGCAAAGTAACTGAAAACCCATTATAAGAGTTGAATGGAAAGTGTGCACATCAATCATGGAGGGCCATACAACCACCACCAACTTATTTCATTCTCCCATGCTAAAGTTTCTCTATCGATCGTTGTTGAACTTATGTAACCTCTTAGTTTGGAAAACTTGGTCTAGTTGTGTCAACTTACTGTGGCATCCTCTTTATTCTACATCTTCCAAATGGCCTTCATGAAACCCCTTTGTTTGGAAAATCTTGTCTAGTATCAAATTAATTGGAATCCTCTATTTTGTACATCTTCCAAATGGTCTCATGAAACCCATCATCATCTCCTTATCTTCTATGGGGAGAAATATACCAAGCCTCTCTATGTACCAGTTTGGGTTCAGTGCATGGGTAGCCATGTGCAAAGGAGTGTTCAACGTCTCTCACCACCATTGTATTATTAAAATAAATGTGCTCATTGTAGAATTATAAGGTGGGGGTTCTTTTTTTTGAACAACCTTCTTTTGGCTAAGCATGCTATCAATGAGCGAATATATTTCCACAAGGCTAGGACTATCCAAGTCTACATATCTGATTTCCATGAAGATTGCAAATGTGACAAAGGTTATTTATTTGTCATGTAACCAAAAAAGTCACTTTTCTCACTTCCTTCACCCTAAAACCTTATTGTCTTGGACTCACCCCATTGATTTCACTCTTGTGTCATCCTCTCCAATGGAACGAAGCATGATATCTCTCCTCTCAATTAGTTTGTTGTTGAGGGGTGCATGGTATGCTAAGAACCACCCTCTGGTGCCTTATATCTGATCATACCATGATGCCTTTTGTATAGATCTCCAAGAGAAAATCTGAACTGGCATCACAAATAGATGTTGACAATAAGATTAATTAATTGACCATATATGTGTCTTATGAGATGACTCAGAAACAATATGGTTGAATCTTGATAAAACATCACACTATTTAACACGTTGAAAAATACCACCTACTTGATGACCCTATATTTGTCTTATGCCAAAAATCAATATTGAATGATCTGGTAAATTGTGAGATTTGTGCATTGAAATCATTAAGAAGCAATGATAAATTAGAAACATCTCAAATTACAAGATAATTGACATCTTGTAGAGTGAAATTGAAAAAAGTCAAAACAATGAAACTGGAGATGAGAAATAGAGTACATGAAGGCTAGAGAACATTACCGTGAATTTGAATCTTGTATTTGTAGCTTCTGTATGAGAAGATACCCGATTGATGCTAACATCATACCCTGAAAAATTCTCAGAATCTATGAAGCTATCACTTGATGCAAGCCCTGCTGTAGTAGCATGTGAAGCATAATATTATGTAATTATGCTCAGTATCCTAGGAAAAACTAGATATTATTATGGGAACAAAGGGATTTGTTTTTTTCAAGATGAATTAAAAATAATAGAACAATTTTTATTATGGTACTTTGGATTTGTTATCTTATTACCAATAGACCCAAAACATATGGAGCACTATTTTTCAATACTAGCATGATGGACTTCTTACCTTCTGGTCTTCTTATCAATGGAGATATTCTTCTTCAATGTTGTACTTCAGAGGTTAGTGTTTTTTTGAGTTCATAGTTTTATTGCCTTTTCCAACTAGTATATGGATGTCACATAACTAGGCCACTTAGAAAAAGTGCTTTTCCTATGAACTCCTTTCACAATTTGGCCCCTTTTTCTTCTCAACGAGTGTGTAATTATATCAACGAAGCAATTACATGTCCATATACATTATCAACTCAAATATGCCAAGATGTTACATACGAAAACTACGCCAAAATTTCCCATAATCTTTATCCTGAATTGTACATAGTGTGCATTTGTTCTTAATATTCTTCACTTTTCTGAAAAGCTTGTCCTCTAAAATTTTCATATTTTTCAGTGTTAATTAGTTGGTGAATTTCCCAAATACTTTTGATTAAGAATGAATGATTTCAATAGCTGTAAAATTATTATGAATCCCATCGTGTGTTCTATCAAACAATGTCCCTAACCACAATTCATCCTAAATGTTCATTTAAAGCATGCTTCTGCAATAAGAAATCTATTTTAACCTGGTTCTGTGAGTAGGATGATTGAATTGGAGGAAGATTGGATTAAATGTCAAGGAATAAGTGTACTCAAATGTGCTTGATTGGACACTCTAATGTTTTTGAGAAGCCATTCCAGCCATTTCTTGATGATGATTATTGGAACATTGGCATAAGGCCTCTTTGGATGACATTGTGCCTTGCAATGGCAGTGCTTAGACTCTGCTATCAGTTGTTTGTGTTAATCCAATTGTTTATTTTGGGGTTTTGGAAGTTCTTATTTGTGCCATTGGGGATGCTGGTGGTATTTGGAGGTTGAGATTCCGATCCTGGGTTTGTGTAGGGATTTCATTTTCTATGTGCTTGTTGAGGTGTTTAGCTGATTTTACTTATTCCCTTACATCTTTTGAATATTCATATGGGTTTTGTTTCTTTACCATAGTTTTCTCCCTGTGTCATTTTGATTTTCTGATACAAAAGTCTAATGATCAAGAACCACCTATGGTAATAGGGGATTCAAGCAGTTTATTAGTGGAATTGTCTCTCTTTTTTGGATGGAGTTGTTCATTTTAGGAGATGTTTTTTTATCTTCTGAGTCTGGCTTTAGGAGTTTGTATAGGTTCTAAGAATATTTTTTTGGTATATATATGGGTAAAAGCACAAAGTTGTGTCACACTTTCAGCCAACTGATCAGCACAACTGAATTTAAGTATTTCTAACTAAAAATAAATTTTGGTCAAACATATGATCTAGTAAGATTCATTCTAGCTAAGTTAGATACTTCCACAACTTTTTCAACTAAAATTGCTGGCTAAAAATAAATGGAGCACCACTTTGAGTCCAATTTACCAAAAAAATAAAACTATTTGAAAAACTTGAAGTTTCAATAACTCCTACTAATATAAATGACATTTTTTTAAAATTATAAAAATACCCTTTTGTAGATCCATAAGTGTAGTTTTCAAAAATATATTTATTTTAATATTTTAATTATTTTTTATATTTTATTTTTTATTTTTACTAAAAGTAGGTTATCAGCACAAAATATTAGGTTGATTACTATGCCAAGGAAAATACTAAAACTTATTAAAAAAAATTGAAAAAAATATGATGCACTAGATAAAAGAATCTATTTTAAGATGGTATAATTTTTTCCATTTTAGATAAATATTTCATATGAAAGTTGACGTCCAATGAAAAAGTTGTTTTTTAATTCACGCACATTTTAATATTTATTGAAAAATATATATTTATCAAAATTGGAAAAAAATATATCCATGCACTAAAATTTCAAGTTATAAAAATACACACAAAAAATTGAAAGAAAAAAACTAAAATTTACTATAAAAGTTTGACGTCCCATGCAACTTCATTTTTCAAAGATTTTATCAAGAACTAAATTATAGTTTTAATTTATTAAAAACTAGTTTAAAATAATTTTTTAAATTTTTTTTAAAAATACAAACATAAAATATACTAAAAATATATATATTTTACTAGTTTACATCATTTCAAAATTCAAAACATATATGCCACTTTTTAGTGATTCAGGTTTAAAAATTGGATCAGGGTTGGCCGTTTCCTTTATAAAGTGTGACACAGCTTTGTGCTTTTACCCATATATTTTTAAAGACTTTAGATCATCTAGATAGAAAAGGGATGTGTTAGTAGCTTCAGGGGGGAGAATGCTTTATGCTTTTGTGTCTTTTAGAAGAATGCAAAAGGCCATTTGTAGATAGCTTTTTAGAAATGTAGCTTGGGAAAATGTATTTAATTATTAAAGTGATATTAGACGAAAGAAATGAAGAAGAAGAAAGAAGAAAGAAATTATGCTAATGTGCATGGATGACCAAATTAGGTCAATGGGACAGTAAACAGGAAAATCCTCCACTGCATCTGTTGAAATAAACAATTGCAAATGTGCCCTTTGTAATCTTGGATTGCCACTGCTATTAATGTCATACATGTTACCATTATAACATTAAATTTTATGGAAATTGGTGAGTTGGTTAAACTGCCATAACCATATATGATGTTTTAAACATGTATATTGAGAATGAAGTGAGATTATTGTGTAACATACACAACAACCCTACTAAAGCTAACTGTTTGAATACTTATTTTCTGCATCATATAATACTGTCATTTTGTCTCAAACATTCTCATATCATTGATATACGGTCACTCTAAAGATTGAATCAATCTGCTTATTCTACAGGCTTCTTTTACATCCATGTTATAATTTTATCAATATAAGCCTAGTAACACTTGTGACAATGAATAACTTGTTGCTTGAAGCTGTGCCTGATTTCTAGGCATTCAAGGTATGTGGTTTTGGGGGAATTAAAATGTCTGGAGTGCCAAAAATAATATTTCAACACACTCTAGATTAAAATTGAATGCATGCTAAAATTGACAAAATTTAAGATTCTTCATAAATCTAAAAGAGAAGCTAAAGATATATTATATGCAAGTTCAGTTCCTATTTTGGAGTTTAATATATGCAAGAAATAAATTAAATTCAATGCAATACAATTTTTCCAATCTACCAATTATTTATGTCATGCTTTCTTTGTTGATGTATATTTCATTTTAAAAAATATATCAGGTTTTCCAACTTGAGCATCAACTTTTCAATCATTTTTTCCCTTCATCTTCTGCAGAGACATCAAGTCTAGCTCCCTTGATGGATTTGTTGTAATTTTACTAAGTTACAGTTATTTTTTAACTTCTGAATGAAGTCAACTCTCTAATTTCTTGTCCTATTCATTTCTTTGGTAAGAAATGTGTAGGCTGCTATTAATTTATTAAACATTAGTATCATATGAAATAATGAAGAATGTAGCATTATGCCAACTCAATGTACAAATGTTGTTTGTTTCAAGTTTCATTAGAAAATGTAAAATTCTTATTTTTCCTTTTCTACTATGATTTATTGCAGGTCCACATTGTTGTATGATACATTACGCCCAAATTTAATTCATGAAGCATACTTAGATTTGCTTTGTGAGCTTGTTGACATTCTTAAGTCAGAGGTTCTAGAAGAACAACTAGTAAGGCGATGAAAATCTGTAATTGGTTTGCGACCAACAGTCTTGCGTATTTTGGTAGATGTGCATGAGAGATTGACATTTCGTGCCCAAACTCATGTGCGCGATGAGGTATTTTAATACTGTATAGAATTCTTACCACATTTACGTTTTTTGCAAAGGCTAATACCATCTCTTACAATTTGTTTTGATTTTTGTTTTGATTATGCCATTTCTTTGAAGATTTTAATATTAGGGTGTATTTCTTAAGTTTTTGCTTTAGTGCTTGTTCCAATTCTATTGGTTAGCAAGAGAATAACATATTATTTATTATGTATGAAATCCTATTTTGAGGACTTGAGTAGTAGTTGTAAAACAATATGATGGCATGAATACCAGCTCCATGGAGATGCATGAGAATGCTTATT
Organism: Sequoia sempervirens; assembly: GCA_007258455.2. Taxonomy (NCBI): domain Eukaryota; kingdom Viridiplantae; phylum Streptophyta; class Pinopsida; order Cupressales; family Cupressaceae; genus Sequoia; species Sequoia sempervirens. The sequence goes on along the minus strand of VDFB02000007.1, from coordinate 138,708,454 downwards.
TTTTCTTAGATCTGAGTTGAATTCTATTAGAAATGAATAACCTTTAATTTCTAATTTGTGGAAACTTTTCTAGATTGACATAGCCACTTTGAATGGAGAAATTATTTGTTAGGTAAATTTTATTTATGTTTTGACAGCAAGTTGATCTTAAGTTGGATATTTTGTAGATTCAATTTAGGTTGTTATGCTTGTTTTTTGAAACTAAATTTGTGTAATGATCATTGCAGCCAGATGCATTCATTTGCTCACTTAATGATGTGATGGTAACAACTATGGTTAGTAGGAGAGCTCATCCTGGGATATTTGGTGGTGAGGTAATCCATTGTTGATTATTCACACTCATGCAATATATGTCATGACTAATTTTCTTATATTGATTTCTGCTTAGAGATATGAACTTTCAACTTGTTTTTTTTGTATGTTACTTAACAAAGCTTCTGTAATGCTAGGGCATTTTGAGGCAGAAGTTAGTTGGGCGTGGCCTTGCATTTATAGCTGCTGGAGGATCTGGTAGGTTATGATCTCTCATTGTAATGAAATTTGGAGAATGCTTCATTATCTCTCTACTCAGTGGCTATGATACATGCAATTGTGTTGTAAAAAGTTGATTTTAATATTTTTCTTGTGAATATATTGAAAAACCATTTGAATTTGTTTTGTATTAAAGGATTATATGTTTATGGTGCATAATCTATTGTTTGATGTTGTTTGTTGTTGTATATGATGCTCAGTTTAAGGAAGCAAAAATAATCTAAAATATAGGAAGAAGTCACCAACTGATCTTTTTTTTCAATTCTCAGGCCACTTGAATGTTTGTTGTATTTTCTTTTAAAGGGTTGTTTGTACTTTGTAGTATCTAGAGCTTTAGGTAAAAAATATAAAAAAATAGAGAAACTGTAACATGGTGGGCATGAAAGAGAAGATGCAAAGTTATGATATTTTTTTGTTTTCTGTTCTTATATGGCCATGCCAAAGTCTTATATGAGTTTTGTCTTTTGGTAAAGGAATATCAATTAAGGTTACAAATAGATCAAGTGCTCAAGAAGGGTGTTAACTGTTATCAGATACTTGTAGTAGTTATACCATCCATTGTAGTTTGTGTCTACTATTTTTTTCACAAAAATATTAATGAGTTACACCATGCTATTCTAGGTAACATTCTTACTTGCTTTGCATTCTATCTTTGTATAAATGGTTTTCTATTTCAGTTGATTTAGGGAAACTCCTGATAAATTTAAATTCTTGATCTGAGTCTATGACAAGGCTTTTGTTCTCAGTACTTGTAACTGTTGTTGTAACTGATGCTATGAAAGATGTAGTTGACCAACCTTGCCCTGACTTTTTTTGGTAGTGTTTTCCAGATGGCATATCGGTTGAGAACAACTTATCAACCTCTAGTACTAAGCTTTAGTCTTAGCTTTTTTTCTCTTCCTGATTAATGATCATTTTGGTGGCAAGCTCTTTATTTATTGTTATTATTATTTTATCATTGATGATTCAAATTAGCCTTCTAACTGGTATGAGGTTGTTCCAAAAAATTGATAACATTACAGGAAGGGTTGAGTGTCATGGCAATGAACATGTCATAAGGGAAATTTCCCTTTATTTATAACCTATGGAAAATTTACAAGGTGTGGAATATACAAGAATACTTGCATTCATACAAAAATCAACTATTAGATCAATTATTCAATAACATGCTATCTTAATAAAACAACACCATGAAGAGAAATAATGATAGATTTTCTCCTTTATTGCTACATTGCAAAATATTAAACACCCATTTGGAAGAATGCACAGAACAAAGTGGAGAGAGTGAAGTATTGGCTACTTTGATCTTTGAAATTGATGATTTTTTAACTAAATTGATAATGTTTGACGTTTCTTTTTCTTTCTTAGATGTTGAGTCTAATTAATAAGTTTAATATTGTGTTGCAACTTGCAAGTGAGTATGTTGATATGATAAAGGCTAGCATTGTCGATCCTCTAAAAGTTATCAGAATTGCATTAGTTAATGTAGAAAGGTAAAACTATTTATCTTTATTATAATTAGTGGAACTTGCAACTAAAATATATGATAAAAATCTACTTCCAAATATGCTTTTGATTGATGTTCATATCCTCATCCAAAGCTCCAATTCACACATAGGCAAGGACACTTTCAAGCGTATCAATTACAAAATTACAATCAATAATCAAGCTATTGATCAGTTGTTTAGGAATAAGGCAGTTATATATCACTAATTGAATATTGTTTATTTGTTTGTTGTCTTGGATGAATTCATTTTTAAAAAAATTGTAAAAGATAACTAGGAAAAATTATATCTAGTGCCTAAGTTTAGGGTGCCATAGTTGGAAAAGGAAAATAAAATGTTTGAATTTTGTTCTCTGTATTATTTGACTTTTTTGAGTTTTTGATGTGCAAATTTCGAAACCTTATTTTCAGGCCCCAGCTCCAAATTGGAGAAGTGAAAGGTGAATACCAATGAGGAAGATTTTGGAGGAGCCGGAACCAATAGTGGCGGGAAAGTTGTGGATTTGCAAGGGGATTAAATGGGTCAAGCCCCAATAGGAGGTCGCTACCATTCCAAAAGGACTGCAGTTAAGGAAGGGGAAAACAGTATAAGTATATGAAAATAGGAGTATTTTGTTTATATAGTGTTTGTAATTTGTACAGTGTCATTGAGACATTGAATGTAACAAATGAGATTTTGATTTGACAATGAGGCTTAATGAAGTAAATTTTCAGAGTGGTTTTTTCTCCACTTATAAATATTGTGTTGTGGCTCCTCTTGATTTGTAATCTGTTTGTGTTTGTGTCCGATCAATCATATTTGTTCAAGCGTTTTAGTCTTCATTTCATGGTGTTTTTTAACATTTGAATATCTATGATACTTGAAGTTTATATGCATAAATTTGTGAGGATTAATTAAGTTAGATTTGATTTGTAAGACTAAATATATGACTAAATACATGACTAAATACATGACTAAATTAATAACTAAATATATGACTAAAGTAATGACTAAATATATGACTACCATGACTAAATAAATGACTAGTTAACAACAATCAATGACTAAATTAATGTCTAAATATATGACTAAATAAATCACTACCATGACTAAATAAGTCACTAAATTAACAACTAAATCAATGGCCAAATCAATGACTAAAAATCAATGACTAAATAAATGACTAAAAATGTTTAGTCATAAATTTGGTGGTGTTATAAATGACTAAAAACAAATCACTAAAATAGTCACGTGACTAAAATTAATGACTAAATAAATCACTACCATGACTAAATCAATGACTAAATCAATGACTAAATAAATGACTAAAATAGTTTAGTCATAAATTTGGTGGTGTTATAAATGACTACAAATAAACCACTAATAGTCACGTGACTAAAATTAGTCATTTATATGCAATTTCTAGTAGTTAATTTAGTCATATATTGTTGTTTGTGTACTAGTGGTAGCAAATGATGTTTTAGGTGGAGCCATGAAATGCATCCCAAAAGTGATAGTAGTGTGAACCGATGCAAAAATATGTGTAGCTCCTCCTAATGGTATGTTAAGATTTAGCCGTGGTATAACATTTTGTGGAGTATGTGTCGTATGACCCTAGTTTTGGTTTGAGAAATTTTTAGGCAAAGGCATCGCTTGTAGCGTGTTTATGTCAAATCTAGGTGGTAATTTAACTCCATCTACTAGGAGTTTGGCTAAAAATTTCTTAGGGTCAAACATGATGAACTCATCAACAAATTCAACAACATCTGGATCCTGGGCTGCGGCCTGAAGTTCCTCAACAATGATACGACCTGGTTCGTCTCTCTCAAGGAAGTTTTCAAATGGGTTGGCATATGACTTTGGAGGTTCTTGTGATGTTGACCCAAAGTTCAATTCACTAGTGGGATTGTAGGAGTCCTCATGTTGTGAAGGGTCCATTTCTAATTGTCTCTTTTGTAATCTGGTCTGGACCATAAGATAAGACTTGCTCAAAGAGGGATGACACGTAAATGCGAACCATAGGGTATGCAACTACCTAAGATGTGAAAGTAAAAGCTATGTGTTTTTGTTTTTTTTTCAATATAGATTATGACATTCAATGACAAAGGTACGACTTAAGATAATGTCCAAAATGAAAATGTTTAGGATATGAAAATTATGCTATATTTTTGGTCTTTTTGGGATAAAATATGACATGCCAAGACTAGGGTATAATGCAAGTTATATGTCAATATTTGTGGATAACTAAGGGATGGATCACTAACTAACCAAGTTTGATGTAAAGTTCCAACTAGGGTTGCCAATGATGTTTTAGGATCAGTGACCGGTTAACTAGGTGGAATTCAAACTAACCTGGTGAGTTTGAGGTATTCCACTAAGATGATAGAGGACAAATTGTAAAAGGATATTTCAAAGGAAATTGTATTTGAATCTATGTTTTCAATCAAGGTAAAGACAATTTATCTACCCTAAGTCTACAATGTATGATGGACAAAGATTTCCCTAAGTATGCTAAGGATGATCTAAGTAATGCAATGATGAAAGTAATAGGAAAACTAACGATGAACCTAAATATGAGAAAATCATAGGTCTAGATCAAGTTTACAGCAGAGAGTAGATCAGATAATGAAATCCTACAATGACTATTTTGATTTTTCAGTTTGCTAAAATGCAGGGATTTATGTGACAGGCAGATGCGTCATTCCAAACTGCAAATGCGATTCAGAGAATCAAATGTGTCATAGAAACTAGCGGATGTGGTTTGCAGTGTCAAAAGTGGTTTAATGGTAAAATCAAGTCTCAAGTCTGGATCCAGTCTCAGTTAGTTAAATGAAAAAAGTTTTTGTGGCAGGAAGATGCATCGTTCCAAATTGCAAATGTGGCTCAGTATATCAGATGCATCATAGTGGCTTATAGATGTGGTTTTCTATGTCAGATGTGTTGCAAGTTTTGACAATTGCGACTCATAATGGAAGTTGCAGGTTTCTATGTGATAGATGTGACTCAATATGCTAGATGCAGGTTTTTGTGTGATAGATGTGACTCAATATGCTAGATGCGGGTTTCTGTGTGATAGATGTGTTGTACAGTGAACTGATCCTAGGTTTTGACACATTTCAGACTTGTTTAAGATTGACTTTTGAATGTTTTTGTTGAATTAGATCTGATTTGAACGCAAACATAAGACAGGCCAAGCAAAGTGTTTGAAATAAATAAACAAGCATTTACAAATCCTAAGGTTGGCAAAGACAATATGTGCTGATTTCCCACTTGGATTTCTCTAGGTCTGCTTATTCAAAGAAAATGATTAGAAGCTTGACCACACTGGCTCCCCTTCAGGACACTCACTTCTACATGTCAACCAAGCTTCGAGTTCTCATGAATCTCCCATGACAAACTCTTCATCTCTATTAAGAACCGCAAGTATGTGGGATGGCTTTAGAGGTCCCACCTCCTGTACCAGCAAATAGAGGGATTTTGGAAATCTAAAACAATGGTGTTTAATTAGGACGCCCATTCAGATGGCTATACATGAGGCAGGATTAACTTGTTTGTATAACAAATCTGCACTTGTAATGCTAAGTTTTCCATTAGAATTCACATTTATATACCAGTCGGGAGTAGCTTAACTTTAGCTCATTTCTGGTTTGAGTCATCTTGGGGTGAGTACTTTTTCCCACCAAGAAAGGCCCAAATGTAGAGTTAATAAAAATTTCTCTTACACCCAGGATCACACAAGCGTGCAAGGGGAGAGGATACTTTTATTATTAAATTGGGTTTTAACAAAATGTGTAGAAGCACCAAGCACAAAGAACAGTAATAAATCCACCCTAATTAAACAACAAACTACTATGTGAAGACTCAACGCAAGATTCATTAACCATCTAATTAATAAAGAAATCCTATGTGAAGACTCAAAGCATGGAAGAAAGAAAAAGCAGAGTGTCAGATTGTTTTCTTCAACAATCGTCCTATAAGACCACACATTAGAAGTTTGAATGTTTGTATTTTTTTTTCTTCGTCTATCATCTTTCAAAAATAGTTTGTATTTTTGTCTTCTATGAATCATCCTGCAAAAACTATATTAACTCCATTAGATCACATGTTGTAAACTCTGAATTAGTCGTAACAAAAAAAACTATAACTATTCAAATGAAAACTCAGAATTTCAAAAATTAGAAAATTATTTTTCACTAGCCAGATGCGTCACATGAAGCCAAAGATGTGTCGCGCAAAGTCAAGTGTGGTGTTTGACTCTTAAAATGTAGTTCACATGGTCAAATGTGTTGTTATGTGCTGTAGATTATCGATCCATACCTGTTCCTGCAAAAATCAATTTTTCTACGGATTTTTTTGAAGTTCATGACTTCACGTCGAGTTCACCAAATTTATTCAAGGAAAATTAATAGGATAAAAGAACATAACAAATAATGACAACCATAAATTTCCTAATTATGCTAAAATCCCCAAATCAATAATGAAATGCAATGCAAACAAAGAATTCATAAACAAGAAGAGTATCACCCAAATTCCATGCTTGCTTGACTCGTCTTCATTATTCTTCTCAACTTTGCTTTAAATCACTTCAATTTCCCTTCGATTATGAGTATGCAATATTCACTTGTGTGTATTTTGACAACAAAACTTTGAAGATTGTGGTTTTCAAAAACAAAGTTGAAAAGCTTCTTTTATAGAAGTCTCATAGATTCAACGGTTGAGATTGATTTGAATTCGAACGGTCCAGATCACATGTGAGGACTTGATTGCATGCTTAAGTTATTTGATCGATTAGTTCCAAGAGGTGTAACTAAGAGAGTTTGTGAGTCATGAGGAGGTGACAAATCCATTAGGTGAGTGAACTGAAAGAGAGTGTTAGTCAGAAAGAGATGATAGATCAATTCAATGAGTGAACTGAAAGAGAGAATTATGCATGAGATATTTTCTTGAATATGTAAGAGACATGTGCTCAAGTAAAAGAATTAATTATTAAATTAATTCTTTGCTTTAGTGGAGAAAGTGTGTGCACGTGATTAAATAGTCAAGTGAACTATTTAATTTATAAAAGTACTTTAGATGAGAGGATAGAATTATTTAATTAAACAAACAATCATTTATTTAATTAAATGTGGGAGAATATGATTTAATTTGAATGACTTAATTAAATAAATTTATAAAACTTATTTAATTAACTAAAAAAAGAAGATATTAGAATTAAATGATGTAATTAAATAAATTAATGTAACTTATTGAATTAATCAAAGAAATAGATTAGAATTAATGAGTGATGTAATTAAAGTAAACTAATGTAATTTACTTAATTAATCAATTTTAGAAGAATAATAAAATGAATTAATTAAATGGTTAAGACTATTTAATTAATTAGAAGAATTTGAATGTTAATTTATAATTAAACAAATAAGATCATTTAATCATCATGTAGGTATCTTGAATAAATGATGAAAAATGTAGTCGTAGGCCTAAGCCATTTTTCCGTGTCTACACTTTGAATATGAAGAAATTGAAGATCCGAAAAAAGTGAGATTTGCACAAACAAAGTTGAAAGGTCATGCTACTTTATGGTGAAAAGAAGTTCAATTGGATAGAAATAGAAGAGGAAAGGAGATCATAAAATGGGATAGAATGGTGACAAAGTTGAGGAACTAGTTTATACCTCCTGACTATGAGCTCAAATTGTTGAAAAGACTGTAGAACCTAAGGAAAAAGGAGAGATTTGGGAAATAATATACTGAAGAATTCTACAAGATGATCATTGGGATTGGACATACTGAAGCAAGCATTGGACATAGTGAAGCAAGCAAAGAGAAAGTGGTGAGGTAGGGTCTTTTCCCATTCTGTTCCCATTTTTTTTTGTCATTCTATTTTTGTTTTCTTGTTAATGGTGTTCTTGCACATTCACAAGACCTTTCTTGTGAATCTTCACTCATTCTTTTGTTTGTTTCTGGTTTCATCTTGTCCTTTTCCATTTTTTGTTTTCTTTTTCTGCCTTTCCGTTTGTTTCTTTCTGTTGTCATTTTCGTGGCATGTCCATTCTGTCGTGCCCTAGTTTCTATCTAGGGTTTTCTTTAATGGGGTCCTCTGTGCTTTAAATACGTTGAAACCTATCTAGTGACCCCTTTGATCTTATTTCTGCGTCCATTCAGTGATTTTCAAGTTGGGTTCTTGATGCCCTAATTACCTGAGTCGATGCGTCGCGCAAATTAGGGTTTGTGCGACGACCTAAACAATGTTGAGCTCCTAGAATTTGAATTTGGTCTTTATCATGTTAAAGGGTGAGTTTAAGCCCCTTTATTTGAGGTTTCCTCATGTTTCCATGCGACCTAAGTCTTTGATTCATGTGATCGCATCTTTAAAAAATTGCTTCATTTGAATGGTAAATTGGCAGAAGTGAACTCAAGAATGAACTCGTCCCATGGGTGTTCGCATAGGAGTTCATTCCCAAAATGATCCCACTTCCTATGACCGTTGACTTTAATATTCACCCTTTCCCTTTGGCGGAAGCGGAATCTGAGTGAGGGACGAACTTAGAACTATTGACTCATTTCGGGTTTGGTTTTCGTTTCGATCATGGTTCTAGTCTCATTCCGGTTCCGGTCCCGATCCCACCTATGTTAAAAGATTTCTTCTACCCGATTCTTCTTTGACTCCGCCTCCGGTGATTATGAAATTTGACTAAGTATGAAGAGTTATCCTGAGGGAGTAGAGAATGGTATTGGATGATTTAATGATTTTTATGCCTTTGTTCATCTAATCCAGGGTTGTATTGCAAGAATAGAGAATGTAAGGAGCATCAAAGGAGGCTTCTCAAAGAAGTTAACCTACAAAAATTTCAAGTCAAGGAACCAAGCCTAAGAAGATACAAGTGGAACAACTCCCCTACACCTTGAGGTATAAGCACCAAAGTCCTAATATTACAACTAGAAAGGTGGACTCAAATTGGGAAGATATCATAGACACAAACTTGGGCCCATTCAATTATGAGGAGTTGCATGAAGAAACATTCAGTGACGATGTAATAGGCAGAACAAAGAGAATTGCTCAATCTGGGTTGGCACATGTTGCCCTCTTTCCTCTATCAATCCAATGTCTAGAATGAATACTTACTATAGCTGGAAGTTACAATCCCACCACCAGACAATGTGTGAACTTGTAGGGGAATATCATCATTGATCTAATACCACAAATGATAAGGTTCATGTTTAATGCACCCACCCCAGAGAGCCCCAAGCAACTCAATGAGGCAGAAGCCCTGCAACTATATAGCAACAAAAAGGAGGCCAATAGGACTCATATGAAGAAACACTAGATGAGAGTGGAGAAGAAATCCCTGGCCAAGCTTCCTAATCAGCTTGAGAGATTAGATTTAAACAAGGAGATCAGTGACATTATCATGATGCTTTTCAGGGTGTTCGGGAAGAGGGATTCCTCACAATTCACGGAATGGATGTTTCCATTCATTCAAACCATTCTGGATGGTAAGCAACAATTTGACTGGCCAATGATTGTATCAGAGTCCCTACACAATCAGATGCTCAAATTAAGGGCGACAAAATGCTTCTTCATGACCTCTTATGTAGTATATGTAGCTGCAAGAAGAGGCATCTTTCCTAGTTTTAATGTAGTTGGGATATTGGGAGAAGCCCTTGGATAGAAAAAGGTTTAGGATCACTATGATCAGCTGACCTTGCGGACCTCTAAGTCACATTACATAAGAGTTAATGATGCATTTCTATATGTTATCATTAACCAGCTAACAAGAGATGCAGGGTATAGACTGAGCAGAGATGTTGTGGCATTCATTGTAGAGTGGGGACATTGGTACATCCAATACCCCAAGTTCACCTACTTCAGGCTAGCTGGTTTTGATGGTCATCCCCATTTACTGCCTAGATGTTGCAATAACAAGATTGTTTTGATGGAGTTTATCTATCAAGCTATAGCAGTTAATCTCAAATTTGCCAGCAAGCATAAGACTGGTTGTCACAAATTTACCATGAAGTTGGGTGAGTATAATTGTGCACACAATGTGGCAGCTAAGCTAATTTGTGATGAGTTAATTCATTTGAAGTTAGGCTTGTATACATCTAGGAAGTATTTTGACCTCAAGCACAAGATGCGGGGTTTACTTCCTACAATTTTTGACAAACATTTCAATCTGCTGGAGGATTTTTGGGTGGTTATGAGAATCAAGGAGCCAGAGGCTCAACCTTCTGAAAAGAGAAAGGTTGTAGGTACCACTCAGGGATAGAAAAGGACAAAAAGAAGGATAGCTCCTAATGAGCCATTGGAGTTCTTCCCTCCCAATTCTGGAGAGGAGCATGAGCCTGCAATTCCTGCTTAGGATGTTCCTAAAGAACATGGAGAAGAGGCCACAAAAGAACATGGAAGCAAGACTTCATCTCCACCTAGTGCTTCAACAACTGTTGAGAGTGAAACCTCAAGTCAACCTCTTCTTGCAGAGCAGCCAATTGGGGAAATTCCTACTGGAACCCTTCATAAGGAGGTTGAGTCATTAAAAGGGAAGGAGAATGAAATTAAAATTCATGATGTTGATAGAGATTCTTAGGCCACTCCATCTGATAAGGAAACTCATGTGGTTGCATCCCTTGAGGAAACTAAGGATGTGAGAACTAAGCATGTCCTCACCTCAGAGGATTAATGGAAATTGTTTGAAGAGGCTAAGAAAGAAGTAGAGGCCAAAGCACAAGCTGAGGCACATGCTCAGAAACAAGAATCTAATGCCAAGGCTAGGGAGGAGGAACTAGCAAGGAAACAAAAAGAAAAAGAGGACTTGCTACAACAACAAAAGGAGTAGGAATTAAGGACCAAAGAAGAGAGATAAATTTTCTATGTTATAGAAAATCCATGAGCTTGAAGAGGAGAAAGCTAGACAAAGGAGGGAAAGAGAAGCCCTTAAGGATAAATTTAAAGCTGTTGAGGAAGCTCATAAGAGGAAAGAGGAGGAAGAATGCCTACAAAGAGAAAAGGAGGCTGAAGAACTTGCTCAATATGAACAAAGGTCTAAAGAAGCATGGGATAAGGTTAAAGAGCTTGAAAGACAAAGAGATCAAATGTATGAGGAGAAGAGGCTAGAAGAAGAATGTTTGAAAAATGAGTTAGAGGCTAAAAAGCTACAAGAGAAAAACGACAAGGAAGAAGTTGAAAGACTTGCAAAAGAAGCTACAGAAAGGGAACAACAACGGGTACAAGAGGTTGATTCTCAACCTAAAACTACCATTCTGCAACCTCTTTCTTCTGCAACTGCTGCCTCTTCTTCTAAACAAGTGGTCACCACTCTTGTTGCTCCAACATGGCTGAAATTAGACCTTGAAAGGAAGCAAATAGTCCAACCTCAGCCTTTAAATTGGGATGAAATGATGAAGGAGATAGAGAAAGAAAGGCCTAAGAAAAAGGCCAAGGTTCTCCATTCCACTAAGCTCACAGATGTGGGTGAGATTATTGCTGAATGTGCTATCCCAATGGTGGAAAAAGACAGGCACGATATGCAAGTAACTAATTACCAATTGGGCATGTCAATTTGGGGAGACCTACAAGGAATCAACGAATGAACCTTATTGACATTGTGGCTTCCTCTACTAAATCTAGGATGATCAAAGATAAATAGAGGAAGGATGAACTTAAATCCCCATTAGATCAGTTACATAAATTCTTGAAGGATGTTTCCACTCCAGTTTCTCAACAAGTTGCTGCTCCAGAGATCCCAATCTTACTAAGTAAGAAATAAGTTGATGACTTGGTGCAAATGAGGAGTAAGGTGGGATTGCTTGATAGGTGGATTGATCAACTTAATCAAGAGGTTGGTGAGTTACTTGTTGATGGTTTTAAAGTTCATGAAGGTGCATTGGATTTGTGGGAAGAGATGAACCAACATGCTAAATTCTTAGAGAAACAAGATTAAGAGTATAGAGAGCATGTCAAGAAACTAAAGGACATCAACAAGGTGCCCAAGTCAACTCTTTTGGAGCAATGAATCCTCGATAAGGATAATGCAAATTTTATTGAGAAGACATTGAGTATAATCAGGTTTAGATCCAAATTCATGAATGAGCATAAAAATGAAGTTAAAGAAGCCAGTAAGGACTTGAATGAACAGATTGATTAATTGGAGGAAATGATTGCTATTCTGGTTAATTTGGACATCCTTGTAAAAGAGGGTCTTCCTCTAGATAAATTGAAGGAGAGATGAAATAGCAGATTCAAGGAGGTGATGCAAAAGGAGGATGATGGTGAATACTTGTTGTTGGATAGACTCATGGACATGAAAGATGACATAAAAGCTGCTAGGAGGGGGTTGATCAAGTTGAAACATATGCAATATTTTGCCTCCGTAGAGTTGAAAAGAATCAAGTTTGAAGATAATTGGGTAGATGGAACTGATGTGGACATTCTTCAACAAGTATTCTCTAGTTATGATGAATACCTTCTTGATCAAGCAACACATGAATGAGCTAGCAAATGAACGTTTTGTCTTGATGTACAACTTTCTCTTCTCTCCTACTTTCCAGGGTTATGATATGAGCTGAACTGCAGATCTCATCCAATATTTCTACCTTCCTCCTTGGGTGTCAGATTTTGGACAATAGGGCTATTAACCATTGAACTAAAGATCAGCCACTTCATGCAATTCTGATTCCTTGATTAGTGGATCTCTTTTTTTGATTGAGAGAAATTAGTGCATAGCCACTCTATATGTAATTTAGAGCTCCATTTTGTAAAGGTTGGCTGATTGAAGAAGGATTAGCCACCTGATGAGATAGTAGATAGTATTTTTATAGTCTTAGGATTTTATAATTTTACAGTTTTATACAGTTTCATGTTATTGTCAAGTTTGGACCTAAATGATAATGTTAATGAATTATAATCATCTATATGCCAGTGGATGTTGTGCATAATTTTTTTCTATTTGATGCAAATCAATAGGGGAAATCAGATCTAAGATTATTTCACTGAATTTTCTATGAATGGAATTCATTTATGTCTATTTGATCTGATTTTAGCAATGAGTGGGTGATATGTTTTGATCTTGACGTAAAGTTTTGATGAAAGGTTGTGATTGTTGAATTAGCAATGTGAATGTATGCAATGATGTAGGTTATTCTATGGATTGCATCATGTTATGGTTTTGTTTAGTTGGAGAAACCCTTGTTGTTAAAATACATGTCTAGATGTGAAAAATTTTATATTCATGTTTTACTATTCTAAGGCTCTATTCTATCTTTTTCTATTTATTTATACCCTCCAAATGTAGGTTAATTAATATGATGCAGTTTGTATTCCTTTATACTAGGAAGCCCCTTGAACATTACAGTTGCATTGGCCATTGAGTAACATCAACATAGTTGAGAACCAACTACTAGGACCTTGGAAGATAGATTGCTTTATGTTATCTTTCTTTTTCAGGAGAAATATGATAGAGATATTTTTTTTAATGTTGTTGTGATATTTTGACCATCAACAGATCTGGTACTAGAAGGAGGGCCTGAGGAACAAACTGGCTTGAATTTGGTCATTCTCACTAGAAAGGTTTGAAAGAGTTCTTAGATCTTCTCAGAATCTAGAACCATTGGTTGAACTCCAAGCCCCTATCATGAACATACCCCAAGCTCGTAGAGTTTTGATCCCACCATTGTCACCACCACTTATTCCACCTGGGTTTCCACCAAATCCACCGATTCCACAACTGGTTCAACCAGTCCCGCCACCAACCATGGATTTCTTCGTAAATAACCCCTCTCCACTCGGGATTATCCCTGGTGATATACATGATCTTCCCAAGAATCCAGAGAGATTTTGTCCCAAATATATGCATGGAGAATCATGGAGTGTTGAAGAGAACATACAGGCATTCAGAGATTCTTGTACTCATGCTCAAGTGGCCCACCATGATGTTGTATGTAGATTATTCCCCTACTCTTTAGGTGACATGGCATACAACTAGTATTTGAATCTACCTTAGGGGTCTATTATGAGTTGGATAGACTTAGAAAATGCCTTTATTAATCAGTTTCGAGTTTATGTGGACCCAACCATTTTGTATCACCAATTTTCTACCATAATAAAGGAACCCCATGAACCACTACCATTGTTTAACACAAGATTTCAGAGGAATTTACCAAAGGGTACAAGATCCTTACTTGGTTGCTGAAAATATTGCCATTTTGGCATATTTAAGAGCCATAGATCCCTTGATTGGCCTATCCTTGCAGAGAACATACATTGTTGTTGAAATTAATTCTCTGTCTAAAGTTTATCACTTGGCCATTAAATTGCAACATCAGATAAGCTTACAATTGGGGAGTTTAGGAGGAATTCTTCCTCCCATAGGATATCAAATTCCTAATCCAACTCCTTTGTTTACTACTATCCCAGGGATGTCTTATTCCCAATATGGATCCATTTATGAGTTAAAAACTCCACCACCCCTACCATTCTTCACTAATGGGGCTCAAGATTCCTCCCAACAATCACAATATTACAATAATCAAGTTGGAGGATCAAATCCTGTCAGTCAACCATCTATTGTGAAAACTACAGAAAGTGAATGAATTGTTCAAGTGACTAATGAAATGGAAACTCTGAAGAAGACTCTATCTCATATGTCCAATGATATGGCTCAACTGAGATATAACCCCCCTCAAAATAAAAACCAAGACCAGAATTATCAAAATTAGGGAGGGTATTCTAATCAGGGTGGTTACTCCAACCAGAACTCCAATCAAAATTAGAACACCAATCAGAACCAGAGGAACTTCCAAAGCTAGAATTCCCCTAACCAAAATTACCAAAATCAGAATCCAAAGGTCTAACAACAATAGACAATGGAATACTGGGCCAAACAATGAGGGAGTTTCCCATAATTATTAGGCTGGTGATGACAAGATACACACTGCAAATGTGGCAGATCTCAACTTTATGACAGATTGGTGTAGACTGCACGACACTACAACTCATTCTGAGGTGAACTGCCCAGAAATGGAGAAGATGGTCAAGATTGCACAAGCTGATGCTCCATTGCAAGGCGCTTCCAACAAGTCTGGTGGATCCACGTATACTACCATGACTTATGACATCTTTGATGAAGAACTTACATTCCCTAGCTAAGAAGAAAATGAACTCGTAGAAGATGTATATGATGCTCAGGCCTTCCAATCCAAAGGAGGTCATTTCTTGAGAAATTAGAATAAGGGCCCATTTACTACATCTACCCCTCCTAACACCATGGTCCCACCCAATTAGAATGCGAACAACAATCTGGCACCACCAAAGAGGCCATCTGAATCTCAAAACAAAGGTAATCCACCTTTTAATCTAAGTATCCATTGAAAAATGATATGTAGTTTGATTTTATTGCAAAGATGCAGAAGAAAAAGACTTCATTGTCATTCTTTGACATTATGAAGTGGTTCCCTGCCCAACAAGAAATTGTGTTGAGAGCCCCGGGGGAGGCAGATCAGTCAAAAGGAAAAAATAAGGTGACTCCAATGAATGAAATGAATGTAGCCCTGTACAAAGGTAAAATAGGGAATCCACCTTCCCTTTTAAGCTTAAGGATCTTTGGAAAGAATCTGCACAATTTCCTATTGGATTTAGGAGCATTAGGTAACGTAATGCCTTTTTCCATATGTAGAAAGTTAGGTTTGAATCCACTTCAGACTAACAAAAAGGTGATTCAGTTAGATAAAACTGAGGTCAATGTGGTAGGAGAACTGAAAAATATTCATGTACAAGTTGGATCTGACCCAAGGATCCAAACTTACATGGATATCCAAGTGGCTAATATCCTAGAAACATATTATGTGCTTCTAAGCCGAGACCTAATGAAAATCATTGGGGGATATTTGTCTCTAGACTTCTCACATATGTGGCTACCATAGAAAGGGGTAGCGACACAAATTAGGATTGAGAGTGAGCCTAGCCTCAAACACATGATCACAAAATATGATTCTCCCAATGAGGTAGCTTACTTCGAAACTGAGACAAGAGTCTACAAAAGGGAAGAAATCATGACCTTCTCAATCCTCAATTCTGATGATCCACTGCCTTTAGAAAATAGTGACCCAATGGCCATGGTCAACCAACAAGTTCTAATTAAAAATTTTCAACAAGATAGGCTAGTTGTAGGGGAAGAGGCTGATCTATGGAGTTTTCTCCTCCCCAATTGGTGTAGGATACATTATCAGAGTCATTCTGATTTGACATGTCAACCCTACATAGACATTTTGAATCATGTTTTCCAGGCTGAGGGAACTTGTGAATGCCAACCTGAACCACCCACCAAGAAATTTTCATTTAAATCTAGGGATGCCACCATCCTAACAAGAACTAGTTATCTCACTCAAGAGGAAGATCCTTCTCAGCTAGAGAAAACCCAAGTTCTATGCTCTGAGCTCCAAAGAAAGATTGAGGAATCTCAATCTTTGTTTGTTACACCTGCCCTAGATAAATTTCCAATGCCTAAGGCATTGATGAAAAACATACTAAACTATGATTTGATCCAAGAAAATGTTTAGGAAGTAGTTTCTGAAGAGGTTTTGAATATAGGAGAATCTTCTGATAAACCTTGTTTGCAACAACCTTTAAATATAGATAGCCAACACCAGTCCGATCTACCACCTACTTTTAGCAAGAAAACACCTGTCATCCCAAAGAAGAAAGAAAGCCTAGATCCAGACCAACTATGGAGTCTTAAATTTGATGGCTCTAAGTCCAAATCAGGGAGTGGAGTGAGAATTGAACTAACCAACCCAAAAGGGAAGACATATTTTGCATCTTACAGGTTGTAGTTTAGCTGCACAAACAATGTGGCAGAATATGAAGTGCTCACTCAAGGACTGATGTTTTCTCATCATAAGAAGGTTACAACTCTCATGGTTATGGGGGATTTTGAAGTTATTATTAAGAAATTTCGTAGTCAATATACTTGTCACAACAAAAGATATGCTATGTAGAGGAACATAGTTTGGAATCTGATTGAAGATTTTGATGCTTTTGGAATCACTTTGATTCCTAGAGAAGAAAATCAGATTGCTGATGCACTTGTTGTTGCTACCAGTACTTTGGAGCCTATGCAAGACTCCAAGTTGAAGAGATTCTCAGTGAAGTTGGTCTCGATCGCAGCCATCTTGAATAATGTCTGAAATTTTTATGTCTTTGATGATGACCAACATATACTTGCCTTTCTGGCAAGTTCAAATGTCTTTGAGGGACAAGTAATTGATGAATCAGAAAGAGATCAGGGAGATTGGGATCTTGAGAATTGTGATACCGAAGGAATACTCAACTTGAAAAGCAAAAAATTTCCCAAGGGGATGGTAGCCATGGAGAGAATCTTTGACTTAGACCCTCGGGCTCGTGAAAGGGTGCCAATAGAAAGTGGAGGGGAGTATGAATCTATCAATTTGGCTGATTGTGATCCAGAAAAGAATGTGTATAAAGGAAAAACCTACCCCAAGGAAATCAGAGATAAAATAATTAAGGTGTTGAAAGAAGAAATTGTAGCAATTGCTTGGGGATATGAGGATTTGAAGACCTTTGATACTTCAATGATCACACATACCATACCCTTGAATCCAAAAGAAAAACCCTTTCATCAAAAGCAACGCCTGGTGAATGCCTTGATTGAGCCATTAATTTAGAAGGAAGTGCAAAAGATGCTCTTTGCAAGGATAATCTTCCCAGTACAACATTCCACTTGGGTTGCTAACTTGGTCCATGTGCACAAGAAAAATGGTGAGATTAGATTGTGTGTTGATTTCAGGAATTTAAATAAGGCCTCAGAGAAGGATAATTACCCACTTCCTTCTCTTGATGAGGTATTGCAAACTGTTAATGGATCCTAGATGATGTCATTTTTGGATGGCTATTCAGGATATAATCAAATTCTGGACAATCATGAAGATATAATGAAAACTGCCTTCACTACCAAGTGGGGGACATTTTCCTATCAAAGGATGTCATTTGGTCTTATCAACGTTGGACCTACCTTTCAGCACACAATGGACATAACATTCAAAGAATTAATAGGTAAATGTATCATTATTTATGTGGATGACTTAACTGTGTTTTCTAAAAATAGAAAGGACCATTCTACAGATTTAGCAAAAATTCTTAAAAGATGTATAAGTTATGGTGTGTCTCTTAATCCAAAAAAGTGTGTGTTCAAAGTTTCTGAAGGGAAACTCTTGGGTCACGTAATATCAGAAAAGGTGATATCCATAGACCCTGACAGAGTTGAGGCCATCCTAAAATTGACAATGCTAGGGAGTAAGAAGGAAATGAGATCTTTCTTCGAAAGGATCAATTTTGTGAGAAAATTTATAACTAGGCTTGCAGAGATTGTCAAACCTCTTAATGAAATGATGGAAAAGGATGCAAAGATAGAATGGAGTAATAAAGCTAAATCTACTTTTTCGCAGATTAAATAGTCAATTTATGAGGCACCATTTTTAACTAGCCCAGATTATTTAAAGCCTTTTTATATCTATTGTTTTCCATCTGATCATTTGTGTGTTGTTGTTTTGACACAACGAAAAAGTGAGGGAGATGAAAGGCCTATTGCTTTCATGAGTTCCCCATTTAAGAACGCAGAATTCAAATATCCACCCCTTGAAAAATAGGCCTTTGCACTTGTATGAGTAGTCAAAAATTTCGGACACTACATCCTTCGTAGTCAAGTCATTGCCATCGTTCCTGATCCCGTTGTGAAGTATCTCCTCATGCAGAGTGAATTGGGGGAGAGAAGAGGAAAGTGGATGCCATTTTACAAGAGTTTGACCTCAAAATACATCCAATAAAGCTCGTTCAAGGACATGGCTTATCTAAATCCATGGTGGATGTTGGTAAGAACATCACTTGCCAACAATACACAGTGCAATCATTCACCAAGGATCCCTGGTATATAGATCTGATCTTTTTCCTCCTTAATAATAAATACCCAGAGATGGGATGAATGCTACTCAAAGGAGAGCATTGAGGATGAAGAGTGCTCATTACATGCTTAAAGGGGGATCCTTATACAGAAGAAATTTTGAAGGCATTTACCTACACTGCTTGGATCAACAAGAAGCAAAACATGTGATGGTTGAGTTTCATGGTAGACATGGCACGAGGCATGGGTCTGTTGATTCCTTGGCACGTCAAATTCTTAGATTAGGCTACTATTGGCCCCATGTGTTCCGAGATGCACACCAACATGTCAGGACATGTCACACATGTCATATCTCTGCATCCAGGGAATGTAATCTAGCGATGCCCTTACAACCAGTGTATGAGGTAAGACCATTTTCCCAATGGGCACTGGATTTTGTATGAGTGATTAATCCAAACTTGTCTGTAGGTCATAAATTCATTTTGACAACAATTGACTATTGCAAATGCTGGATCGAGGCTCAGCCCTATAGAAACAACACCATAGATGTGGTCATCAAATTTCTCAACAAAAATGTCATAACCATGTTTGGAGTACCATTTTCCCTAGTATGTGACAATGTCCCTACCTTCTCTTCTGTTGAGTTTATTCAATGGGCCTATGAACACAAAATTATTTTGAAATATTCTTCTAATTATTACCCGCAGGGGAATGGAGTAGTTGAGTCTACTAACAAAAACCTGTTGGAAGTGATTAAGAAGTTGCTAGAAAACAACCCTAGAGATTGGCATACCCAACTGGGATTTTCCTTATGGGTAGATCAAACTCGCATTAAAGTCACCCTAGGGAATTCACTGTTCAAGTTAGTCTATAGAAAAGAGCCAGTCTTTCCTATACATCTGTCCTGTCCTCAAGTTCATGCAAGACTTTTATTCAAAAGATGATAGGATAGAGGTTAGGCTAGCTAATTTTCTAAATATGGAAGAACAAAGAGACGTTGCTTTACAACAGTTCTCTAAACATCAAGTTGTCATCAAATGTGGGTTTGACAAGAGGGCCAAAATTAAGGCCTTTAGGATATTAGATCTTGTGCTGCTATGGGATAAAGCTAAGGAGAAGAAAGGAGACCACCAGAAGTTTGATAAACTTTGGTTGGGTCCATATCAGATAGTTGAAATCCTAGGTGAGAATGCTTTCTGTTTGAGCACTCTAACAGGAGAACCTGTTCCATTTCCTGTCAATGGTCAGTTTCTCAAGCATTACTTTGGCCCATGAAGATCTGATTTTCTTTTGGTGATATATATGTAATTAGTTCTTCCTTTGTTTTGGTGTGTTATTTGTTTGTTTGTTTTTTCCTTTTTGTTTTCTTTCTATTGTTTCATTTTTTTTGTCTTGGTTTGTGGGGACCTTCATTTTCCTCCATTTTGAAATGAAGGGGGTCGTTATTCAAAGCATACTATAGGCACTATGAGAAAAATTGGTTTAGGTATTTTCAGGTATGTCTGTTGAAAGATTTCGTTCTAAACATGTGTATTATGATCATTTTAAACAATGGTTTGAAAAGTTATTAAGAATAAGGTATATTTTAAACAATCTCATGAACAATGATTGAAATCTGTCACAAAATAGATAAAACATCTATCTATATGAAATGTTTATTTGTCTCAGGGTGGCTATGATGAGCCTAGTTTTTTGTCCAATTTTGGGAAGAATCTATAGTTTATTTGTTGGTAGATGTCATAGACTTTAATGTTAAATATTGGTATTTTCATAATATCTCCCTCAAACTATTGACAGTGGACTTAATCCTATCTCTGCAAGCTTTAATGACATTTGGCATAATATGTGGATTATCTATATTAATTTTGCATGTGGTTAATGAATTTTCCTTAGAGTGGTTATAGATGTGCAATTATTATGCGTACTAACCTTGCCATGCACATTTAATATGCCAAGTTGAGGAAAACACCACCAGCTGGGCATGCACCATAACGTCCAGCTGAGGAATCACTCAAAGTTAAAGGCAACCAATGGCAGAAGATTCTTCATGCAACTGAACATAACCACCTTGTAGTGGATTTTAATGATCGAGCATGCATGGGCATTACTACTATGTTGGATCTGCGTTTGGACCTGCATGTCTGACTAGATTCTATGCATGTGTAACTGCCATCACTCCACTTTCCATGTTTTCCCTAAATGTCATCCTCCCAGTCGTGGAGTTGACTACCACGTTTAGCTAATTAGTATAAATAATGATTTGATGCTCCTTCTTTGGAGGTTGCACAATTTGATATTGTACTCACATTCTCTAGTTTTCAGTAATACAGATACATTACTCTCTTGTATGCATAATTCACAGTGAATAAAATAAAGTTATGAGTTTGAGCATTTGAGTTTCTTTAGTTTTAAAGGATACTTATCCAAGGGGGACCACTTGGTGAGTAATCTGTCTTCTTAGTATAGCATTAGTTTAGTATTATTTTTTGTTTAGTACTTAGTTATAAATCTAGCATCAACTGTTCCTACAGCCACTAAAATTTCACTTTGTGACTATTCCTGCAGCCATAGTAGGCAGAGTAGTGTTCTATTTGTTGCTCAGATTTTCATTCTTTTTATGCACTTCCACTTAGCATAGTCATTGATTGATGTTCAACATTTGTTTCATTCCTTTTCAAGCAATTTACTTTCAGTATTGTGTGCTCCTTAGCTATAGAATAGAATGGCTACTTTGAGTTCCTAGTGCACATACTGTGTTGACCCATTTCAAGTTCATGTATTTGGGTTGACAAGTTAAATGCACCTTCATGATGGTTGAAATGGCTATTCAGGTTAGATGTACAATCTTTGAATAATGTCTGTAAAGACTGAGTTATTAAGATCATTGTAGGAGGCCAACATTTTTGGCACCGTTGTCAGGAATGGTGTCAAACTAGGCAGTCTTTTGGAGTCATTGGTAGTTTTCCTTGCTGTAGTGTTTCTGGAAGTTGTTCTTAGCATATCCTCATTTAGGAAGTAATGACCTCCCTTATTCTTTACCAATTCTTTGTGTGGGCTGACTGATAGTGAGTGATACTGCATGCATAGAGGAAGGAGAAGGGATGCTTATGGGAGATTCCTTCCTAACAATCCTAATCCATTCTAGCTAGTTGACTATCAGAATCTACCAAAATGAGAAGAAGATCCACACCCCTTTGTTGATGCATATACTGATCTGACTAGTTTTGAAGTCTCATCTAAAGATCATAATCAGCTCTAGAACCCCTTTGTTTTGGAACAACATCAAGCAGGCATGGGTTATGCAAATAGGAATAGACCTAACCAACCAAATTTTCCTTTCCCCATTGCCCATCAAAATGAAGTTGACAAAATCAAGAACATTCCTGCCTCAACACTCCCAAAGTTTTATGGACTTGTCATAGAAGATCTAGACACCTTTCTATTTGAGTTTGACATACTTTTTATGAGTTATGATTATACTATTGATGCCCATAGGCTTAAGCTATTTCCTACCACTTTGAAAGAGGTTGCATTAAGTTGGTTCATGAGCCTAGGTAGAGATACTGTGGAAACTTGGGAAGAAATGAAGAAAAAATTCCTTGAGAACTACAATAAATATTGCAGAGGCAATGACATGAGAGGAGGCGACATTTTTAGGATGCAAAAAAAGGAAGATGAGAGCCTGGAAGATTACATTGCAAGGTTTTTGTTTTTCCTACAAAAATATCCACATCATACACTTAATGAAGACTCACATGAGTTTTTTTTCTTAAGAGGAATCAATGATAGCTGGACTGATGCCTTGGACCTCATGGGAGGAGGAGATGTTTCCCAAGTCCCTTGGGAAGATATCAAGAAAATATGCCAGAACTACTTTAGGGTAGCTTTAAAGAAAGGGAGAGCTTACTAATCTTCCAAGGGTAAGTCAACTACCAGTGGAGTCTCAAGAATGGAGATTACTCATTTGCTGGCAGACTTCAAGCAAGACATTATAAATAACCTAGCTACTCAGCTAGATACACTTTAGACCAAGAAGAAGCAAGAGGAGGCAGAGGCAATGTTGACAGAGTATTTCCCCCACTATAGACAAAAGAAGGACTGCAGACGCAAGATGGTAGCTAACCTTGAAAGCAAGCAAGTTCCACCTGAGTTCAAGCAAATCCAGATTGAAGAAGACCAAGTCTATTATGTTGCACAAAGGAAGCCTTGGGCTTCAAGACAAGGTATGCCACCAGATCCACTATCCTATGCTGGGCCATATTTTAATTTCTATTCCTCTTGTAACCAATGGAAGCCCCCATATCCACCCAATTATGGAGGATATCCAACACATCCTTGGAGTAACCCTTCAAATGTTTGGCCCAATCATCAGAGTCTTCCACCCCAGTGGCAGCAACCTCAGGAGAACTAGTAGCAATTTCAAGGACATTGGTAGCCACCTCTAGGAAATTAGCAGCAAACAAATCAATGGAGAGGAGGGCAGCAATGGCCTACTCAGACAACCAGTTACATGCAGCCACCTTCTCAGCCCCAGTAGCTTGCTATAATGCTTCTACCTGCTAATCCCAACTCAAATGCACCTAAAACCACTCAATTACCAGCTCAACCCACACCCAATCCAAATAACAAACCACAACAGTAGCCTGCCTACTCTGTTGATTCAATTCAATTTTTTACATATGTTGTGAGTTTAAGTGATATCCACTTGTGTTTAGGTACTACTCTACTGGCCCCTTCCAAGCCCATTATCACTGAGCTCCCTGTGGAAGAGGAAGAGGAACCTCTGAATGATCCCATTCAGCCTAGTGTACCTAAAAGTCCTGAACCAATCCAAGTCAAGCAGACTAAACAAGAGCCACCATTTCCTCAAAGATTGGAAGTTGCCAATAAGAAGGAAGAAAAGGAAGATACAACCTTTGATATCTTGGACCAGTTGAAACATATATGTGTCCAGATACCCCTATTTCAGTCCATAAAGGATGTTTCAATCTATGACAAAGCAATCAAGGAAGCCTGTCTCAAGAAGCTGGGTAGGAAAAAGAAAGACCCAACTACAGTTCATGTGGTGGGCCAGCTAGCTGACATATTGCTAGGAAAAGTGACTATTCCCAAGTATAATGACCCAAATAGTCTTGTGGTAGCAATTTCCATAAACGGGATCCAAGTGAAGAATGCTCTAATTGATTTAGGAGCAACAATAAATGTAATGACCAAAGACATCCTACAACAACTAAATATCACAAGTATGAGGTCCACTCCTACTGTCCTGCAACTTGCTAATAGCTCTACTATTAAGCTTGATGGTGTAGTGGAGGATCTTGTGGTAGTTTTAGACTCATGGGAGTACCCAACGGAGTTTATGATTCTTTCTCCTAAAGCCACACTAGGCAGGTATCCCATTATTCTTGGAAGGCCATGGTTAGCAACTACAAATGCATACATTGGATGTTAGTTGAGTGACATGACCATTTCAGATGGGAGGAACACTAAAATTTTTGTTCTTTATCTGCCTGCTCAACCATCACATGACAAAGATAATCCAGTATGGCTACATGTTGGTGAAGAGGCGGAGGAAGTTAAATTTATGGCGCAGCTTATGATGCTAGGTAGAAGCTCTTTCATGCAGCTCCAAGATGAGGATGAACTATTGGCTAACATCATTTAGAACCATTATGAAGTAGAGGAAGCATCATCTTCTCATTCTGCTACTCCAGTCAAGACACTTCTGCCTGCTCTTCCTGCAACCACTGTTCCTGTAGACGTTCTTCCTGCAGATGCTCTTCTTGCAGCCACTGTTCCTGCAGATAGACTTCCTACAACCACTGTTCCTATAGACAAACTTCCTACAACAACAGGTATGTCTTATACATTTCTTCCATATGAACTAAAGGTACCAAGTGTTAATGAAGCATCCATGATAGAGTTAAGTACAAAGTCCAGGTGTCAG
This sequence comes from Sequoia sempervirens, assembly GCA_007258455.2. Lineage (NCBI taxonomy): Eukaryota > Viridiplantae > Streptophyta > Pinopsida > Cupressales > Cupressaceae > Sequoia > Sequoia sempervirens. Next base: position 138,683,586 of record VDFB02000007.1, on the reverse strand, counting down.
AAAGAAAATATTTGAATGTCAATAGTAAATTAAATGAAGAACAAGAATTGTTATTGGTGAACCTATTAAGGACCCATCATCATGCATTTGCATGGGATTATCATGATATGAAGGGATTGGATCCTAAACTTTGTACACACAAAATTTACATCAGAGATAATTGCACCCAAGTAAGACAGCGACCATGAAGAATTAACCTTGCACTAAGAGAGATTGTGAAAGGAGAATTGCAGAAATTACTAGATGCAGGAATTATCTACCCCATTTCAGACCATCAGTGGATGTCTCCATTAGTGATTGTGCCCAAGAAAGGAGGGAAATGATGAGTTTGTGTTGATTATAGGGAACTTAATGCTGAAGGATCACTTTCCTTTACCTTACATTGATCAAGCTTTGGACACACTTGCAGGAAAGTAATACTTCTCTTTTTTAGATGGGTTCAACGGCTACAACCAGATCCAAATTACACCAAAAGACTAAGAGAAGACTACATTTACCTATTCATGGGGGACCTATGGCTATTATGTTCTTCTATTTGGCTTATGCAATGCACCTACAACTTTTTAGAGGGTAGTCATTAGCATCTTCTCAGATATTTCTCATGATTGCATGGAGATTTATATGGATGACTTCACCACTTATGGTGTTGATTTTAATAAAGCATTGGAAAATCTCAGAAGGGTCCTGCAGAGACGTGAAGACAAAAACTTGTCCTTAAATAGTGAAAAGTGCTTCATGATGATGCAAGAGGGTGTAGTTCTTGGCCACTACATCTCCCACAAAGGAATTCAAGTAGATCCTGCAAAGATTGAGGTAATCACAAATCTTCCTACACCTGCAAAACAAAAGGATGTTAGGAGTTTCTTGTGTCATGCAGGATATTATAGGCATTCCATCAAGGATTTTAGCAAGGTAGCAGCACCATTGTACACTCTTCTCACTAAAGATGTTGAATTTTAGTGGATTGAAGCTTTTGACAAGACATTTTCTAACTTGAAGGCAGCCTTGACTCATGCTCATGTACTCAAAGGGCCTAATTGGGAAATTCCTTTCCACATCCACACTGATGCATCAGATTATGCCATAGGAGTAGTCTTAGGACAAAAATGAGCTATTGAAAATGCTATTTACTTTGTCAGCAAAAATTTACAAGGAGATGAATTCAATTATACAGTGACAAAAAAAGAAATGTTGGCAGTCATTTATGCACTAAACAAATTAAGACATTACATAACAGGCTACCAAATCTTTGTACACATTGATCATGCAGCCATTAGATATCTCATGAATAAACCTTTGATCATAGGTAGATTGGAAATATTGTTATTGTTGATGCAAGAGTTTGATATAACCATTGTGGATAAGCCAGGGAAGGCCAATGTTGCATATTTTCTTTCAAGGCTAACTACATTAGAAGATAATCAACCCATAGATGACTCTTTTCCTAATGAGCATCTATTCTCCCTTAGTGTACAAATACCATGGTATGCTAACATACCCAATTACTTGGTCACAGGTAGAGTTCCTTCTCACTTCTTTCCAAAAGAGAAAAAGGAACTCATTGAAAAATCTTTTCCTTTCTCTTGGATTGTTGGATGTTTTTTTTATACTGGACCTGACCATGTCATGAGGAGGTGTGTGAGAGAAGATGAGACATATGACATTTTGCATGCATGCCATAATGAACCATGTGGACGACACTTTTTAGCCAAAAGGACAACAATGAAGGTTTTGAACACAGGGTATTACTGGCCAACACTTCACAAGGATGCAGGAAAGTATACCAAAAAATGTGATAGATGTCAAAGAATGGGCAGACCAACCAAGTCTGATGAGATGCCATTGTGCCCTCAGGTAGTAATCACTCCCTTTGACAAGTGGGGATTGAATTTTGTGGGACCAATTGTCCCTCCATCAAATGGTAAGTCTTATATATTGGTATGCACTGATTATGTCACAAAATGGGTAGAAGTTAAGGCCATGAAGCATGCAAGGGATAATAAGGTTGCAAAATTTCTTTATGAGGATATTTTCACAAGATATGGAGTCCTAAGAGAAATACTGACTGACCAAGGATCTCAATTCACATCAAATCTTATTACAACACTGGTTAATGAGTACAACATAAGGCACAAGAAGTATACTCCTTATCATCCACAGGCTAATGGCCAAGTTGAGGTGACCAACATAGAAATTGAAGCCATTCTGACTAAAATAGTAGTTGTTCATTCAAAGGATTGGGCAAACAAATTACCACAAGTTGTTTGGGCCTATAGGAAAACTTGGAAAACAACTACAGGCTTCACCCCATTTGAGTTGTTGTATGGAAAAACAACTATGATGCCAATTGAATTTGAATATAAAACTCTACAAACTATAGAAGATTTGGCGATGTACATTTCTGAGGCACAAAGAGAAAGAATTATGCAAATAATTGTGCAACTAAAAACTTTGGATGGGATAAGATGACTAGCCCTGTAGCATACAGAAGTGGTGCAGAATCAGAGAATCAGATGCCATGACAAATTTATCAAGGACAAAAAATTCCAACTAGGAGATTGGGCCCTACTCTATGACTCAAGATACCAGGAAAATGCAAGAAAATTGCAGACAAGGTGGCTAGGACCATATGAAGTTGCTAAGGTCTTTCCTAATGGATTTGTTCAGCTTACTACCATTGACCCTGTTAGGTTTAAATTACTTGTCAATGGTCATCGCTTCAGATTATACCACAAGCCAGCTTCTAAAGAAGAGTTCCTGCAACAATTCACCTAGCATTAAGCACCTGAGCTTCCTGCAGCCAAAGGCAGTGGACCTAGTGTCCCTACTTCTGAATAATTAAGGTACATACTCTCTCATAATAAAGAATTTCACTTATGTGGAAGTCCATTTCTTCTTTAGAATCTCTCTTAGTGTAGGGTTAATTATTCATTGTGGTTGTCTTACTGGGGTGCAATCATCTCTGATGTAAATTCTGTGTGTACAAAGTTTAGGATCTAATCCATTTAAATCATGATAATCCCATGCAAATGCATGTTGATGGGTCCTTAATAGGTTTGCCAATAAAAATTGTTGTTCTTCATTTAATTTACTATTATCATTCAAATATTTTCCTTCTGACACCTGGACTTGTGTAGTTAACTCTATCATGGCTGCTTCATTAACACTTGGTACCTTTAGTTCATATGGAATCAATGTATAAGATATACTTTTTGCTGCAGGAAGTCTGTCTGCAAGAAGAGTGGCTGTAGAAAGTTTGTCTACAGGAAGAGTGGCTGCAGGAAGTCTGTCTACAGGAACAGTGGTTGCAGGAAGAGCATCTGTAGCAAGAACGTCTGCAAGAACAATGGTTGCAGGAAGAGCAGGAAAAAGTGTCTTGACTAGAGTAGAAAAATGAGAAGATGATGCTTCCTCACTTCATAATGGTTCTCAATGATGTTAGCCAATACTTGATCCTTATCTTGGAGCTGCATGAAAGAGCTTCTACCTAGCATCATAATCTGTGCCACAGAGTTAACTCCCTCGACCTCTTCACCAGCATATGGCCATATGGGATTATCTTCATCGTGAGATGGTTGAGCAGGCGAATAAAGAACAAAATTTTTAGTGTTCCTCCCATCTTAAATGGTCATGTCACCTAACCAACATCTAATGTATGCATTTGCAATTGCAAACCATGGCCTTCCAAGAATAATGAGATACCCGCCTAGTAAGGCTTTAGGAAAAAGAATCATAAAGTCTGTTGGGTACTCCCAAGAGTCTAAAACTACCAAAATATCCTCCAATAAACCATTAGGCTTAACAATAGAGCTATCAACAAGTTGCAGGACAGTAGGAGTGGACCTCATACTTGCTATATTTAGTTGTTGAAGGATGTCTTTGGTTAGGTCTGTTAAGCCTGATGGTCAGACCTAATCTGGCATTCCTTGAAAAAATTCTCTCTCTTCCATCCATTCGCCCATCCACCCATCCATCACCACCTTTCTCTCTCTTCGATCACTTCATTCCACCTCACTCCACTTCATTTTCATTAATTGCTCAATTTATTCCCACAAGGTGAGCAGTACTTTCTCCACGACCTTTGCAAAAAATTTTCCACATATTCAGGTATGTGCGCATTAATTGCTATCTTTAATAATATTTTAAGTGTGTTAATTTAATCACTGTACATTAGTATAGAAGTTCACATAAATGCCATCATTCCCTATCAAATCACCACTCCCATCTTGCATGTGTGGACACATGTCCAAATTTAGGTTGGGGGAAGGGGAAAGAAAAAGATGCAAATATTCTGTGAATTTATTGCCCATGTGTCAATTCATACTAGGCCATGTCAGAAATTTGAAATGAGCTGATTTGAAATCTGAATTAGAGGATGGCTTGCATGTGTGAAGTGACAAAAACTACAGCCACCATTTCTTCCCATCACAATTCCCTTTTTTATCACTCATTTTCTTGCCATTATTGCCCTGTCGTAATCTTGATTTGCAAGCAAAAAGAAACAAAGAAAAGAAAATTCAGTCGATATTGGAACTGGAAATTTAGCAGGTACTGCAAGAAAGTGAGCTTGCTTTTCAGACGGGAATTGCAAGAAAGAAGTTGCAGAGCATTTGTTTGATTGCAGAAAATGGGAGGTGGGTTACTTTGAAATGAACCCACGGTGCATAACGTTTTGTTGAAGGATGCACAATGTTTGATTGAATTTAGAAACTACGAATGGGAAAATTACTTCTTGAAACTGATGGCTTTCATGAAAGTATTTCCCTTGAATTTTCCCATACATTTTCAGAAGGGAAAGCCACAGTAAAGGGGTTGGAAGTTGTGGCAATAGAGGAACAAATTGTAGAGGTCACAGGGTTACCAGCTGATGGAAAAAATTACCCTACCTCCAGAGACGCTAGATCAGCTAGGGTCGAGTTTACAAAGTTGAACGACCCCCCATTGAGCATACATAAACAGGGTGCAAAGAGAATGTCTTTGACCTAGCCATGGAAGCAAATAGTTGTGTATGTTATCAAATACATCACCTGTGAGGGTCACCAGTCAAATTTGCATTTTGTACACTTCAAGCTTTTGAATTACATGAGGCATGGAAGGAGGATGAATGTGCCCAACATGTTGTACAATCTTCTCTCAATCATGACGGTCGAGACCCAAAAAGGTAGGAATAATTTTGTTTCCCACCATTGCCTGATTAAATTACTAGTTGAAAAGTCTCTACATGATGTATCTACAATAACTTGGGAAGAATTTATAAATGTTGATCAAATTAGACTTGAGCACTTGCAACCTAGGGCTTTACGTCAATCTTATAGGTCTAGCAGGAGAATAAGCACAACTGAAGCCATTCCTAGTGCTTCAACCTCTGGTGCTGGATCTAGTGTGAATCCTCCTACAGTAGAAGAAACCATAGAAATTAGTTCTTTTGAAATAGAGCACTTAGAAAAAGAAAGTTCTTCCTCTGATTCTGATGATGACATTCTACTTGAGACCCTGATGAAAACTAGGGCATAGAAGAGAGAAGTAGAAATGAGAAAAGGAAAGGCCAAAACACAGCCTATAGAAAGAAAGGTTCCAAGCTCTAAAAAGAGAAAGGTTGACACTGTTCATCCTGTAGCCAAAGGAAAGCATGAGAAACCTACAAGGAAATCAAGACCAACTGGGCCTGTGATTGGTACACCTCCACAGGAAATCCCTAAACTTGGTGAGACCTCACATGGGGACCCTGAAGCTCCAATGGAGTAGGAGAATGTTGAAGAATAAGAAGACATATTTAGGAGAGCAACAAATATAACACTGGTTGATCTTGCTAACATTGCAGAAGAGTTTGAGGACAGTCAAGACTTCCTGCAACATGAGCAAGAATTCCTACAGCAAGGAGTCATGCAGTAACATCCAAAACTAGAGCAGGAGTTCATACAACCACGACAAGAACAAGAGTCCCTGTAGCAAGAGGCGAAAGAAGAAACAACACCCCTGCATCCAGAGATAACTGGACAAACTGAGTCCATGCAGATGGTGCCATATGAGGAGCCTCCAACAACAAAAATACTGGTAGGCATTCATAATCATCCTGGTTTTACAGTAGATGCAACAATTTTAAATTTATGGAGAGAAATACAAAGAAGAGAGGAAGAATGGAGAAAGGAAAAATAGAAATTCAAGGAGGAAATTTAGAAGAAGGATGAAAATATTAAGGATAAAAATGGAGAAATTGCCACCCTGAAGTAGAGGGTGGATGATATGGCAGGTTTGGCACCACAAATTTTGGAATGTAGGACCCCTCCAAGGGTCTATGCTCTGCTCCTGAAAGAGAAGTATCTCTCTTTTAAGTTTTCAAGGATTGCCTCAAGTTTTCATCCTTCTATTGACACCCCTATGGAATTTTTCAATGCTTATAGAATTGTCTCCCCTGAAATGAAGAATTTTCTATGTGAATTTTATTTGGATAATTATGTTGTCAAAAAAGACCATGTTTGAAATTCATTGATGTATGCTGGGGATGTTCAATTGAGAGCATTTATGTCTTGGGTACAAAATGAGATTAGTTGGGGACAACAACATGGAGCTTATAAACAATTGGACTCTGATATTCCTCTGTCTGTTAGAGCTGAATCAAGTAACCCAAGGGATATTTATAGAGAATGGCACAAAATGCTTCTCAGACCTAGTTATGGAAACAAGATTATGCCTTGGATTGAGGCAGTTTACAGTGAGTAAAAGTAAAGACAACAACAAAGGAGGAAACCATGAGAAGATATCTATCACAAAGATGGAATAGTTTATTAGATGAGCTGAAGCAGGCTGAGCCTCATTCTATCCACAATTATGCTGCAACACTAAAGAGGATTGATAGGTATATTCAGATTGGGAGAACTCAAGGGTGGTCTTGGCTTCCCCTAACTTTCTAGCCACCCATGTTCATGTGGCCCGTACCAAATTTTAGATTCTACCATCTTGACATTGTTGTAGAAAGGTAGAGATGGAACATATTTGAAAGATTGGGAGGATTCTATTGGGATCCCGATTCACGCACTACAACCACTGATGTTGGAAAGCTATCAGTTGCAAACTTCAAAGCTTTGACCAAGCAGAAGAACAACCCTTCCCCTACTAGAGGATCAAAAAAACATTAGGTTGGGGGGAGTGATGAGCATAGTTTTTGGTCCAATTTTGGGTAGAATATATAGTTTATTTGTTGGTAGATGTCATGGAATTTAATGTTAAATGTTGGTATTTTCATAATATTTCCCTCAAACTATTGCCAATGGACTTAATCCTATCTCTGCAAGCTTTAATGACATTTGGCATAATATGTGGATTATCTATATTGATTTTGCATGTGATTCATGAATGTTCCTTAGAGTGGTTATAGATGTGCAGTTATTATGCGTACTGACCTTACCATGTAGATTTAATATGCCAAGTTGAGGAAGACACCACCGGCTAGGAATGCACCATAACATCCAACTGAGGAATCACTTGAAGTCAAAGGTAGTCGATGACAGAAGATTCTTCATGCAACTGAACGTAACCGCCTTGTAGTGGACTTTAATGATCGAGCATGCATGGGTGTTACTACTGTGTTGGATTTGTGTTTGAACCTGCATGTCTAACTAGATTATATGCATGTGTGACTGCCATCGCTCCACTTTCCATGTTTTCCCTAAATGGTGTCCTCCCAGTCATGGAGTTGACTACCACGTTTAGATGATTAGTATAAATAATGATGTGATGCTCCTTCGGAGGTTGCACAATTTGATATTGTACTCTCATTCTCCAGTTTTTAGTAATATAGATACATTACTCTCTTGTAAGCATGATTCACAGTGAATAAAATAAAGTTCTGAGTTCGAGCATTTGAGTTTCTTTAGTTTTAGAGGATACTTATCCAAGGGGGGCCACTTGGTGAGTAATCCATCTTCTTAGTTTAGCATTAGTTTAGTATTATTTTTTGTTTAGTACTTAGTTAGAAATCTAGCATCGAATGTTCCTGCTGCCAAAGCAGGTAGAGTAGTGTCCTATCTATTGCTTAGATTTTCATTCTTGTTATGCATTTCTGCTTAGCATAGTCATTGATTTATGTTCAACATTTTTTTCATTCATTTTCAAGCAATTTACTTTCAGTATTGTGTGTTCCTTAGCTGTAGAATAGAATGGCTACTTTGAGTTCCTAGTGCACATATTGTGCTAACCCATTTCAAGTTCACATCCCTGGATTGACAAGTTAAATGCACCTTCATGATGGTTGAAATGGCTATTCAGGTTAGATGTCCAATCTTTGAATCATGTTTGTAAAGATTGAGTTATTGAGATCATTGTAGGAGGCCAACAAGCTGTATCTTTGATTCAAGTGAAAAATCTAATTCCCAACACTGTCATGAGGTCCACTATAGTTCTCAACCCACATTTCAGATTAACTATATCTGAGTATTGAGAAAAGTTAATAAATAATTCCTACAAGTGAAGCCTATAAAAGAAAGAGAAAAGAGAACCATTGAAAGAAGGAAAACTCAATATCAAATGGGTGATTCAAGTATCTCTATCAGTGCTATGGACACCCGTCTAGCAGTAGAGAAATACTTTGAGAGAGCTAGAGGTATCTCTGTTGGGGCTATGAATGCCTGGCTAGCAACGAAGCAATGCCCAAGATTTCTTTGCATGATAGCTAAAGGAATCAACCTATGTAGCTTGAATCTTAGGTATAGTTATTCAGGGGTAAAGAAATTTTTTATGAAAAAAGATACACCATAAATGCACACACTCAAATTTGAAGTAGTTTATGTTGATTTACATCTAAGATTCCAGCTCAACCTTGCTAATTATATTTGATCTTACTTAAGTTAGCATGTTCATAAACCAGAGGTTCTGGGTGACTAAATTCTTCGGTGTCTTGAAAATGGGTAAATCATTTTCCCAACCAAGTCGCCATTTGTTATCCCTTGCATAACCACCCCATTTTTGTTTTGGATCAAAATGGGTCCCCCTTTGCTTTTTGTTTTGTCCTTGGTGTTTTGCTTGGGTCTTAGGAGTTGTTCTTTTTTCCTCCTAAGTTCTTGTTTTTTTTTTTGCTCTGGAAGAAGTGGAGTCAAAATGGAAACTAGATTCAGAACTTGCAAAAGTTCCAAGTCTGGATTTGGTCCCGGTTCCGACCTCGCCCTTGTCTTGGTGTTCTTTTCGTTGTCTTTTGGTTTGTCTCGCACTCTTGGGTCCGTTTCTCCCTTGAGTTGCTTCTCATTTCCTTGTGTTTTTTTTTTTGCTATGGCGGAAACGGAAGTGGAAGCAGAACCAAACTTGGAATTTTGTAAAAGTTTTGAATTCTTTTTCCATCCCGATCCTGCTCCCGCTCGCTTGTTTTGTGTTCTTATGTTCATTGGTGTCTTGGTCAGGCCTGGTTTTTGTTTTGGTCCCACTTCCCGTCATTTATTTTGTCCTTGTCTCGGTGTTTTGTTCCTTTGTCGGGAGTGGAATCAGAATCGAAACCAAACTTTGGAAGGTGTAAAGTTCTAGGTCTGGTTTTGGTCCTGATTCTGCCCCCTTTTCCCTTTTGTTGTCTGTCCCTGCTGCGGGACCGAAACCAGGTCTGGAGTTGGATAAGAGACTTGATAAAGTTTCTTGTTTTATTCTAGATGTGCGTCCACGTCCGCCCTGCCTTTGACTTACACATTGGTTGATTACTCATTTACCTTGTTTGCTCCACCCTTGACAACCACATTTATTGCATTAATTGCAGCCTCCTCACACACGTGAAATTATTTTTAAAACTAAATCAAGCTTAACTCGCTCATTATCTTAATTATCTAAGTTGTTTTTGTGAACCAAAGCCAGGGTAACTTTGACAGGAGCACAATTTGATTGTGGAGGCGCGTTGGTGAGCGGATACTTATCTAGTTTCAACCTTTCTTGTTGGTGTTTTGAGGTAGGGTCTTTTCCCGTTCTGTTCCCATTTGTTTTTGTCATTCTATTTTTTTTTTCTTGCTCGTGGTGTTCTTGCGTGTTCACAGGATATTTCTTGTGAATCTTTGCTTGTTCTTTTGTTTTTTTCTGGTTTCATTTTGTCCTTTTCTATTTTCTATTTTGCTTTTTCATCCTTTCCGTTTGTTTCTTTCTACTATCATTTTCGTGGCATGTCTGTTCTATCGTGCCCTAGTTTCTAACTAGGGATTTGTTTAATAGGGTCCTCTGTGCTTTAAATGTGTTGAAATCTGTCTCATGACCCCTTTGATCTTATTTCCGTGTTGGTTTACTGATTTTTAGGTCAGGTTCTTGATGCCCTAATTACCTGAGTCGACGCATTGCACAAACTAGGGTTTGTGTGATGACCTTTACAATGTCGAGCTACTAGAATTTGAATTTGGTCTTTATCTTGTTAAAGGGTGAGTTTAAGGCCCTTTATTTGAGGTTTCATTATGTTTCCATGCGACCTAAGTCTTAGATTAATGTGACTGCATCTTTAAGAAATTGCTTCGTTTGAATGGTAAATTGGCGGAAGCTGACTCGGGAATGAACTCATCCCATGGGTGTTAGCATAGGAGTTCATTCCTAAAATGATCCCACTTCCAATGACTATTGACTTTAATCTTCACCCTTTCCCTTTGGCAGAAGCGAAACTGGAGTGGGGGACGGACTTGGAACTATTGATTGGTTTCGAGTTTGGTTTCTATTCCAATCCCGGTTCCAGTCTCATTCCGGTCTCGGTCCCAATCCTGCCTATGTTAAAAGATTTCCTATGCTTGCTTCTTCTTTGATTCCACCTCCAGTGATTATGAAATTTGACTAAGTATGGATAGTTATCTTGAGGGAGTAGAGAATGGTATTGGATGATGTGATGATTTTTATGCCTTTGTTCATCTAATCTAGGGTTGTATTGTAGGAATAGAGGATGTCAGGAGCATCGAAGGAGAATTCATAAAGAAGTCAACCTACAAAAAAATCAAGGAGAGGAACCAAGCCTAAGAAGATAAAAGTGGAACAACTCCCCTACACCTTGAGGTATAATCACCAAAGTCCTATTATTACAGCTAGAAAGGTGGACTCAGATTAGGTAGATATAGCAGACACAAACTTGGGCCCATTCAATTATGAGGAGTTGCATGAAGAAACATTCAGTGAGGATATAATAGGGAGAACAAAGAGAATTGTTCAATCTGGGTTGGAACATGTTGCCCTCTTTCCTCTATCAATCAAGTGTCCAAAATTAATACTTACTACAGCTGGAAGTTACAATCTCGCCACTAGACAATGTGTAGACTTGCAGGGGAATACCATCATTGATCTAATACCACAGATGATAAGGTTCATGTTTAATGCACCCACCCCAGAGAGCCCCAGGCAACTCAATGAGGCAAAAGCCCTGCAACTATATAGCAATGAAAAGGAGGCCAACAAGACTCATATGAACAAACACTGGATGAGAGTGGAGAAGAAATCCCTGTCCAAGCTTCTTGATCAGCCTAAGAGATCAGATTTCTACAAGGAGATCAGTGATATTATCATGATGCTTTTCAGGGTGTTCGGGAAGAGGTATTTCTCACAATTCAAGGAATGGATGTTTCCATTCATTCAAACCATTATGGATGGCAAGAAACAATTTGAAGGGCCAATGATTGTATCAGAGTCTCTACACAATCAGATGCTCAAAGTAAGGGAGACAAAATGCTTCTTCATGACCTCTTATGTAGCATATGCAGCTGCAAGAAGAGGCATATTTCCTGGTTTGAATGCAGTTGGGATATTGGGAGAAGCCCCTGGACAAAAAAAGGTGTGGGATCACTATGATTAGCTGACCTTACAGACCTCTAAGTCACATTACAGAAGAGTCAACGATGCATTTTTGAATGTTATCATTAACCAGCTAACAGGAGATGCGGGGTATAGACTGAGCAGAGATGCCATGAAATTCATTGTAGTGTGGGGATATTGGTACATCCAATACCCCAAGTTCACCTACTTCAGGCTGGCTAGTTTTGATGGTCATCCCCATTTACTACCCAGATGTTGCAACAAGATTGTTTTGATGGAGTTTATCCATCAAGCTATAACAATTAATCTCAAATTTGCTAGCAAGCATAAGACTAGTTGTCACAAATTTACCATGAATTTGGGTGAGTATAGTTGTGCACACAATGTGGAAGCCAAGGTAATTTGTGATGAGTTAATCCATTTGAAGTTAGGCTTTAATACCTCTAGGAAGTATTTTGATCCCAAGCACAAGATGCAGGGTTTGCTTCCTACAATTTTTGGCAAACATTTCAATCTGTTGGAGGATTTTTGGGAGGGCTTACAAGATGAGTATGATCTAAGAAGAAAGAATTATGAAAGATTACCCATCCCACTCATGATTGAGTATGTGGTGAAGGAGGAAATTCCTGACACTTTGTTAGATGATGGGATAACCTTGGATCCCCAATATGATGCTGATAATATAGGCACTAAAACCCTAGATCCAGTGGATTGGGATGCAGAGGAATCTATTGACATAAAAAATATTGCAAGGCTAGTCCTAGATAGAAGTATCCAGTGGGTGGTTATGAGAATCAAGGAGCCAGAGGCTCAACCTTCTAAAAAGAGAAAGGATACAGGTAATACTCAAGGATAGAGAAGGAAAACTCCTAAGGAACCACTAGAGTTCTTCCCTCCCAGTTCTGGAGAGGAGCCTGAGCCTACAATTCTTGCTCAGGATGTTCTTGAAGAACATGGAGAAGAGGCCACAACAGAACCTAGAAGGGAGACTTCATCTCAACCTGGTGTTTGAACAACTGTTGAAGGTGAAACCTTAACTCAACCTCTTCTTGCAAAGCATCCAATTGGGGAAATTCCTACTGGAACCCTTCATAAGGAGGTTGAGTCCTTAAAAGGGAAGGAGCATGAAATTGAAATTCATTATGTTGATACAGATTCTGAGGCCACTCCATCTAATAAGGAGACTCATGTGGTTCCATCCCTTGAGGAAACTAAGGATGCAAGAACTGAGCATGTCCTCACCCCAGAGGATTAGTGGAAATTATTTGAAGAGGCTAAGCAAGAAGCAAAGGCCAAAGCACAAGCTAAGGCACTTGCTAAGAAACAAGAATCTGATGCCAAGGATAGGGAGGAGGAACTAGCAAGGAAACAAAAAGAAAAAGAGGACTTGCTACAACAACAAAAGGAGCAGGAACTGAAGACCAAAGAAGAGAGAGACAAATTGGATATGTTACAGAAAATCCATGAGCTTGAAGAGAACTATAGACAAAGGAGGGAAAGAGAAGCCCTTGAGGCTAAATTTAAAGCTGTTGAGGAAGCTCATAAGAGGAAAGAGGAGGAAGAACACCTACAAAGAGAAAAGGAGGCTGAAGAACTTGCTCAATATGAACAAAGGTCTAAAGAAGCATGGGATAAGGTTAAAGAGCTTGAAAGACAAAGAGATCAAATGTATGAGGAGAAGAGGTTGGAAGAAGAACGTTTGAAAAAGGAGTTAGAGGCTAAAAAGCTACACGAGAAAAGGACAAGGCAGAAGCTGAAAGACTTGCAAAAGAAGTTGTGGAAAGGGAACAATGGGTACAAGAGGTTGATTCTCAACCTAAGACTACCATTTTGAAACCTCTTTCTTCTGCAACTACTGCCTCTTCTTCTACACAAATGGTCACCACTCCTGCTGCTCCAACATGGCTGAAATTAGACTGAAAGGAAGCAAATAGTCCAACCTCGGCCTTTAAATTGGGATGAAATGATGAAGGAGATAGAGAAAGAGAGGCCTAAGAAAAAGGCTAGGGTTCCCCATTCCATTGAGCTCATAGATGCAGGTGAGATTATTGTTGAATGTGTTATCCCAATTGTGGACAAAAATAGGCAAGATATGCAAGTAATTGATTACCAAATGGGCACTGTCAATTTGGGGAGACCTACAAGGAATCAACAAATGAACCTTATTGACATTGTGGCTTCCTCTACTAAATCTAGGATGATCAAAGATAAACAGAGGAAGGACGAACTTAAATCCCAATTAGATTAGTTACATAAATTCTTGAAGGATGTTTCCACTCCGGTTTCTCAACAAGCTCCTACTCTAGAGACCCCAATCTTACTAAGCAAGAAAGAACTTGATGACTCGGTGCAAATGAGGAGTAAGGTGGGAATGCTTGATAGGTGGATTGATCAACTTAATCAAGAGGTTGGTGAGTTACTAGTTGATGGTTTTAAAGTTCATGAAGGTGCATTGGAGTTGTGCGAAGAGATGAACCAACATGTTGAAGTCTTAGAGAAGCAAGATGAAGAGTATAGAGAGCGTGTTAAGAAACTAAAGGACATCGACAAGGTGCCCAAGTCAACTCTTTTGGAGCAATCAATCCTTGATGAGGATAATGCAGATTTTATTGAGAAGAAATTAAGCATAATTAGGTTTAGATCCAAATTCATCTATGAGCATAAAAATGAAGTTCAAGAAGTCAGTAAGCACTTGAATGAACAGATTGATGAATTGGAGGCAATGATTGTTATTCTGGTTAATGTGGACATCCCTGTCAAAGAGGGTCTTCCTCTGGATAAATTGAAGGAGAGATGGAATAGCAGATTCGAGGAGGTGATGCAAAAGGAGGATGATGGTGAAGACTTGTTGGATAGACTCATGGACATTAAAGATGAGGTAAAAGCTGTTAGGAAGGAGTTGACCAGGTTGAAAGATATGCAAAAGTTTTCCTCCACAGAGTTGAAAAGAATCAAGTTTGAAGATAATTGGGTAGATGGGCCTGATGTGGACATTCTTCAACAAGTATTCTCCAATTATGATGAATACCTTCTTGATCAAGCAACATAGGAATGAGCTGGAAAATGAATGTTATGTTTTTATGTACAACTTTCTCTTCTCTCTTACTTTGCAGGGTTATGACATGAGCTAAACTGCATATCTCATCCAGCAGTTCTACCTTCCTCCTTGGGCGTCAGATTTTGGACAACATGGCTATTAACCATTGAACTTAAGATCAGCCGCTTCATGCAGTTTTGATTCCTTGATTAGTAGATCTAAGTTTTTTATTGAGAGAAATTAGTGCATAGCCTCCCTATATGTAATTTTGAGCTCCATTTTGTAAAGGTCGGCTGATTGAAGAAGGATTAGCCACCTGATGAGATAGCATATAGTATTATTATAGTCTTATGATTTTATAAGCTTGAAGCAAGATACCTTGAAAACTCTGTTGTACTTAGATAATTTTATAGTTTTATACAGTTTCATGTTATTGTCAAGTTTGGACTTGAATGATAATGTTAGTGAATTATAATCATTTGTATGCTAGTGGATGTTGTGCATAATTGTTTTCTATTTTATGCAAATGAATAGGGGAAACCGGATCTAAGATTATTTCATTGAATTGTCTATGGATTGAATTCATTTATGTCTATTTGATCTGATTTTAGCAATGAGTGGGTGATATGTTTTGATCTTGAAGTAAAGTTTTGATGAAAGGTTGTGCTTGTTGAATTAGCACTGTGAATGTATGCAATGGTGTAGGTTATGCTATGGATTGCATCATGTTATGGTTTTGGTTAGTTGGAGAAACCCTCGTTGTTAAAATACATGTCTAGATGTGAAGAAGTTTATATTCATGTTTTACTGTTCTAAGGCTCTGTTCTATCTTTTTCTATTTATTTGTACCTCCCAAACATAGGTTAATTGATATGATGCAGTTTGTATTCCTTTATACCAGCAAGCCCCTTGAACATTACAGTTGCATTGGCCATTGAGTAACATCAACATAATTGAGAACCAACTACTAGGACCTCGGAAGATAGATTGCTTTATGTTAACTTTCTTTTTCAGGATAAATAGGATAGAGATATTTTGTTTAATGTTAATGTTATATTTTGACCATCAACATAGAGTATCAGCCATCACATAGATCTAATATCGAGAGTGAGTTTTCCAAACAAGGCAGCACATAGATTGACACCAACAGAGAATGTAGAATTGAACAGGAAGATATGAGAGTTGTTGAATATAGGTTTGATCAGAGAAAGCTTTAGTCCATGTGTGGTACCTGCTATACTTGCACCGAAGAAAGATGGAGAATGGAGAATGTGTAGAGACTCAAGAGCAATCAATAGGATCATAGTCAACTATAGATTCCCATTGCCAAGGATGGATGAAATTATGGACATTTTGAGTGGAGAAAAGTATTTCACAAAGATTGACCTAAAGAGTGGCTATCATTAGATCAAAATCAGAGAAGGATATGAATGGAAGACTATATTTAAGACTAATGAAGGATTGTATGAGTGGTTAGTAATGCCTTTTGGATTGACCAATACACCTAGCACTTTCATGAGGTTGATGAACAATGTACTAAATAAATTCTTGCATAAGTTTATTATTGTCTATTTGGATGATATTCTAATTTTCGGTAAGACTAGAGAAGAAAATCTGTGGCACATCAGGCAAGTATTGAAAAGGTTGAGAGAGAAGTTGTTGATTAATGTCAAGAAGTGTAGCTTTGTGAAGACAAAGTTGGTGTACTTGGGTTTTATCATTTATGCTGAAGGATTGAAGATGGACCCTGAGAAAGTGAGAGCAGCTGTTGAGTGGCCTACACCGGTAAATATTGGAGAGGTAAGATCATTCCATGGATTGGAAAGTTTCAATGGGAAGTTTATCAGAAGATTTAGTAGCATTTGTACACCTATAACTTAAAAAATGAGAGGAGATAATAAAGTCTTTAAGTGGACATTTGAAGCACAAAGAAGTTTTGAATTATTGAAGCAAAAGGTGATAGAGCAACCAATGTTAGCATTACCTGATTTTGACAAAGTATTTTAAGTTGATTGTGATGCAAGTGGGAATGCAATAGGAGCAGTGTTGATCCAAGAAGGAAGACTTGTAGCTTATTTCAATGAGAATTTGAATGATGCAAAAAGAAGATATTCAATTTAAATGATCAGGAATTCTATGCTATAAATCAAGCCTTGAAGAAGTGGAGACATTACCTAAATTGCCTAAAGAGTTTGTGTTGTATACCGATCATCAAGCTTTGTAGTATTTGAACAGTCAGGGAAAGTTAAATTAAAGACATATGAGATGGGTTGAGTTCTTGTAGAGTTATACATTTGTGTTGAAGCATAGAAGCGGCAAGCCAAACAAAGTTGAAGATGCATTAGATAGGAGAGGGAATTTGCTAATATAGATGAGAGTAGAAGTATTGGGTTTTGAAGAACTGGAGCACATGTATGAGGATGATCCAACTTTTGTTCAAGCTTGGAGAGCATGTAAAGAACCAGTAGTGATAGATTGGAGCCAATGGTTGGACTATTTCATTCAGGAAGGCTTGTTGTTGAAGGGAAATCAATTGTGTATTTTGAAAAGTTCCATGAGGGAGAATCTGATTAAGGAGAAGCATAGTGGAGGATTAGTGGGATATTTTGGAGTGGATAAGATAGTAGCTTTGGTGAATAAAAACTATTTTTGGTCATAGATATATAAGGATGTCAATAAGAATGTTCAAAGTTGCAGAATTTGTGAAGTAGCAAAAGGGAGTAGTCAAAATACTGGATTGTACAAACCTTTGACAATACCAGAGAGACCTTGGGAAGATTTAAACATGGATTTCATATTGGGACTACCAAGAACATAGAGAGGATATGATTCTATAATGGTATTAGTGGACATATTGTCTAAGATGACACATTTCATTCCTTGCAAGAAGACTAATGATGTTGTGCATGTTGTCGACCTATTTTTCAAGGAGATTGTGAGATTGCATGGATTACCTAAGAGTATAGTTTCAAAAAAGGACACCAAGTTCATTGGATACTTTTGGAGTGAATTATGGAAGAAGATGAAGATAGATCTGAAGTTTAATTCAGCATATCACCCAAAGACAAATGGACAAACAGAAGTAGTAAACAAATTTTTGGGTAACCTGTTAAGATGTTTGGTTGGAGACAAGGCAAGAAATTGGGACATAGTTCTATCACAAGCAGAGTTTGCATACAATAATTTAGTGAATCAGAGTACAAGGAAGACACCATTTGAGATTATGATAGGAACATGTATCCTAGAGGAGTTTCAAAGCTAAGAGACATCAACATGGAGGATATAAGAAGAGTTTGTAGGATTCATGGAAACCTTACATAGTCAAGTTTGAAAGAACTTGGAAGACATGAACAATAAGTACAAGGAGTGGGAAGATGATAAAATAAGACATAAGGAGTTTATTGTTGGAGATGAAGTGATGGTATATCTCAAGAAGGAAATATTCCCAGCAGGAACATACAATAAGTTGAAGATGAGGAAGTTTGGACCATGTAAGATTGTAAGGAAGTTTGATTCCAAAAATGCATATGAAATGGAGTTACCAAAGACACTTGGTATATCACCTATTTTCAATATTGTAGACATTGATGAGTACCATGAAGGATAGTCAAGTGGTTGTAACAATAAAATGGATATGAAGGAGCAGTTACCATATTAACCACTGAAGGAGATTGAGCATATCTTCGACACAAGAACTAGAAGGAGCACTAGGAACAAGCAACACAAGGAATTCTTGGTGAAGTGGAAAGGTAGACCAATGGAGGATTCATCATGGATTTCTTAGGCTGAGGTAGACCACCTTGGTTTTCTTCTATCCCTTGGAAAGTGAGGGACTCACTTTTCTTCCAACCCCGGGTGTCTAATGTAGGAGCATACTTGATTATAAATCAATCCTATATCAACCAAAAACATTTCTTTTCTTTCATTTCAGTTAGTAGTAGTTTCAACATTCCATTCCACATTTCACTATATTATCATTTCTTAACTTGTGGATCAGGATATAGCATCTACATGATGTTATCTACATCATATCCAAATTTCAAGAGATTTGCATTTATTTTTAGAAAGTTATCACTCTTAGAATTTCAATATAATTCATAGTCAAAGCATTTGGGGTCGACCTAGTCCAAAATCCATAGTGCGGACCTATTCTAGAGCATGCAAAGCTTTTTTTTAGACTGTAGGAATCAGGTAGCCCTCTATAAACTACAGTGCGCTTGGTAAACGTTTTTCACATGATCGGTAATGTTGGCGCGACACGTCCTCTGGTACCATGGGGACGGAGGGAAACTAGACCTCGTGACCTCTTGCCTGCAATAGGATGCTTTATCCAATCAAGCTAGCCCCCCCTCCCCACCAGAGCGTCCAGAGCTTAATGGGACATCATACAATAATTTTGGGTCCAAGGAGATCCTTCTTCGAGATCCACCATATATTTCATTTCATGAAGGATTATCTTCTTATGTTTTAAGGCCGACCTACATGCTTAATCATTCATCGACGTTTGTGACCTATATTCCAAAAATAAGATGAAGGTCTATTAAAATGTAGCTCTTACACAAGTGAAAGTGGAGTAAGCTCAACACAACTGGAAGAGTGTTGTAAAAATGGATATTTATAGATTTGAAGGTTTTGGTTTAGTTTTGCTACATACATTAGTTTTGACATTTACCATAGACAATTGGATGGTGCTAGAATTTATGTAGTAATGCACAATGTGCTTTAGATGCAAACATCACTCTATGTTATGACCAAGTACCTTTTGAAATTAGCAAAATGCCTTTAGGTCATAAATAAAAAAGTAATAATATATTGCTTCCATCACAACCATATAAAATTGACAAAATACATTTAGGTCATAAGAAGGAAGCAACATAAGCAATTTGTGTAAGAAGTCACCCAAATTTAACAATATAATTACAAAATAGTTTAAAATTAAATAACATACAAATACCATAACTCTTTTATCATATTCCTTTTTCAAAACATAAATAAATAAACCTATAGATTCTCATCTCGAAATGAAAATGCCAAAATTACATAATTGCATAATTACATAAATATCCATGACACATGGTTACAATTAAAATATTTATAAGATACTAATTTAGATTAGGACAATTTTCCTACCAATCTGCCCAATACATCAATATACATATTTTGAGTGTAATAAATCATGGTTGTATAGCTATAGAAGGGAGAGCATCATCTAAATGTTTTACCTCCAACCATAGACTAGACAATCCTCTACTCATCTTCCCACTGGAAGCGGTCCAACCCTTCAAGGAAGGTGATAGATAGGGCCATCTACAATAGAACCAAATGTAAGTATGAAAATATACAAACTCGTTAGATGTGTCCTATCATGAAATCTCCTAGATCTCCTCTAGCTAACATGATATTCAACTAACATGGAACATGTTGTATAGTGAATTGATGATGTATACAACTATATCACCACTTTGGATAAAGGATTCAATTATCATTCGCATAAATGCAGTTCACCTAGTAAAAACACTACTATCTCTTGCCCAACTCTTCCTAATGACTTATAAATTGATGAAAAATAAAATATAAGACAAAATAAAAATTTAACTTTGGATACCAAACTCTTGACATACCTTCCCTTAATTTAATCCTACTAATTGTCTAGCGTATAAGACAAATGATCATAAGTATACATTAACATATATAAAATCCAGTGAGTTCCTAATCTCATAATATACACTACCCTAACATGGTCTCACTTGTCACAAGTATTAATTGACTATTATTCTCGAATCTCCCAGTATCCCTTACCCATAGTTAGAGTTTGATTACAAATAATATGAATAACTATTGTTTCCACAAACACATGGACTCAGTAAATAACGTAAAGTCTCAAATGGTCTCAACATAAACATTTAGCATTAAGAAGATTGGCCCACATGGTATTTGATGTGGAACTTTCAAAAGAAACTCTCATCCACCCTACCTTACAAAGGAATGATCAATCACACACAAATACTTGTAAGGAAAAATGATGCTTCTTATAACTATGAACAAATAGCACTATTCATTTTTTAATAGATCCCTTCATTCTTAAATAATTACGAACTGACATGTATGCAACACGAAGAAATATAAAAATTAATCCTCCAACCTAACTCATGAATTGTTTGATGTGATGTCTATGACTCATGAATTGTTTGATGTAATATACATATAGATAATGAACTAAATGTATATTATTGTCCATCATAGCATAACTTAAGGGATAAGGGAGTCTTAGGAGTACTTTATTGAAAGTAAGGAGTGTTTTAAATGTCCCACCCAATACAAGATTTATAGGAATTTATTGAAACTTTCATGTGAATGCAAATGGCAGTATAAACCTAGAATCTGCTACCTTATCCACCAACCTCCTTGCCGGTGCCAAAATACAACTTTGGAAATCAAACATATTTTATTCGATATTGTAGTTGGACAATAATTGAGAAGACATGCATACTAAATTTGGAAGCAAAACAACCTTGCTCATCTATGCAAATGTAAAGGTACTAGGAATAAATTCCTATAATCCTTTTTAACTACTACTCCACTCTCATTTATTTGCCCTATTCCTCTTCCACTTCTTAAAGCCTATCTTTTTGCATTCCTTATGTCCAACTAAAAACGGAATATTTATTGGCATAAATTCCATCTATGCCACTCTCGTCTTCAAAATAGAGTTAGGATTATTCTATTCACAAAAATAGGTTCGCAATAAAAGGAGTGGAGTGGAGAGGAATAATGCTAGTGCATGCATATTAATATAAATATCAATATCAATATTAAGTAATAATTGATTTTATTGTAATCGTATAGATATAGCAGAGACAATACATATTGATTTGATGACATCTAAATATATATTTAAATTCTTATTTATACGTATCATTATTCTTTCATATTATAAAATTGTGGAAGTGTGTGTGGGGTTTTCTGTTAGATTGGTTCATCTATCATGTCATTAGTATCTACCACCCTCTCACAAACGATGCTCTCCCTCAACATGTTGAAAAAGAAACTATCATGCATCCACCTCAAATCAGTACAATACTAGTTATTCCATTATCAAGATCATTATCCCAAATCAGATAGGATATCGACTTGCAAATTGAATCTATCATAACAAATAACTTTTTTGAAACATTTATTATTAGAATATCATGCAACATATAAAATATCAAATTTTCTCATGCTAAATAATTATTAAATTATTAAAATATAACTAAAATAAGATAAAAAAATATGATGCAAAAAGATGAAGCTATCATGACCAAGTACCGTAGGTTTCCTTTAGATTATAAGAAGGAAGTTGCTCCCTATATTATCTTTTAGGAGTTGCAGGAGAACAAAATAGAGGGACTCAAACAATTTGGTAAACCGTTTGTTTCTCTTAGATGGAGCAATAAAGTAGCCAAAGGCAACATGAGGTGCTAACATAAAAGCTTTTTTTTTTAAAACAATTTCAACATTCAACAATTTAAAAACAAAGAAGAGCATCATCCACAAGCAAAGACTTCACAATCCTCAAAGTGCATAATTCTCTCTTCATATCATTGAAACTTGTACATAAACATCAACCATCGGCATAGCATTAACAATTTGAGCTTGGATCAAGGGCGAAAGGGTCACTAGCAAAACCCACACAAATCAAAATATGGAATACACATGGAATTTGAGCAATAGACATTAGTAATCGAAAATCGTATTAGAATACTGGAACATTCACACCTATTTCACAGGGCACCACCAAGGAAGGTGACTACGGGTTACATATTTTAATGTTCAAAGTACCAAGGAACTAATTGAATAATTGATAAAAATAATGTATCAATTGGTTAAGTAGCAAGAAAAGCTAGTCTAATGTGGTGTCTTTTAATGATTGCAATAATAATTTCACTAACAATGAATCTCGAAAACATATTTTACTACATAGTGTAGTGAAGGTAGACACATGTGTCTACAAATAACCTTTCTCATTGCATTTCTAAAAATGGAGCACCTCAAACCTTATAAGAAATGTAGTGCAAGAATGAGTAAAGAAATTGGACCATGATGATAATAAGGAGGGATAAGTGATTCAGTGGAAGAAGTAGATAGAGATGCAAGATAATGTTGCATATTTTTGACATTCTACATTAGTTAATTTATAAAATGGTTAGCAATGTGAAAGGAGATGGGAGAGCAATAGATGTAGTTGCATGCAAGATTTGTGAACCAAAGGGTTGAGAGGTGTTGAAGTGCCCATCAAGAAATCTAAATTTTATTGTTAGAAAAGACATGGTGAATTTGGTAGATGGAACATGCATTAACCCCAACTATGTAGATGAAGTGTCCATATACATGTTAAATGACATGTATTATGGGAACTACAATAGATATGGAAATCTATGTGCTAGTCATGTTAGACATTGAGCTATGAAATCCTTCAAGGGTTGTCTTGAGGGTAGGGACATCATTATGTACAATGTGCACCAATCCTTAAAGAAAATAAAGACCCTCAAAACACCAATGATAGATTTGACTAGAGGTGCAACCTCACTAGAAAAGCTCTCATTTTACAACATTTTCTAGAAATCACTCAAGTAATTATCAAGAACTTTTACCTTAAATGGAGAGACGTACAAGATAAACTCATTTTAAAAAAAATCATCCATTTCATGAATTCCAATCACAAAGGAACCTAGTTTAACAATAATTTTAGAAACAAAAGGGAAACCTATTATTAACTAATCATAAGGAGAAGTTGTGAAGTCAAGAATACTTCTAAGAAAAAAATTTATACTCCAAGAGTAATATATCTTGATGGTTTAGAAGCTTCTTCAAACAACATTATCAAAGTGGGAATATTGGGTTGCAAAACACATGGTCTAAAACTCCCAAAAAAAAAAAAAAAAAAAAAATTAAATTCTTAGAGTTTTGCATACTAAAAAGGTTTTATAAGTTAAAGTGGTGAGTTCACAAAAATAAAGAGATTGAAATTCAACTTAAAGAAAGAAAGACTAAATTTATTTCTAAGTAATCTCAATAAAATCTACACTTAGGTTAAAAATATGTGTTTGTCTTAGATATAGCCTATGACTATTTAGAGAAGATTATGCAAGTTAATCCAAAATTCTTTAAACTTAAAACTTGATTAAGATTACCAACTAGCCAAAACACTAGAATGAGAATACTAATTACATACAAATACTATGATTAGTAAGAGAGATAGGGAGAGTAGGAGATGAAAAAATAGATTCAAATGGGAAGGGAAATAGATTAGATCTAGGGGAAGGAGTATGAAGAATAAAACAAAAAATATTGAGAATTATATTAAAAGTTTAAATAGAAAACATAATTGGAAATTGATTTCCCATATAATACACTTGAAATCAACTAATTAGTGATGAAGATCTTGTTACAAGATTTTCCAAGGACCTAATAAAAATGATCTAAAATGTTGATCATGAAGATATCTCACCTATATAATTTTTGAAGATATTTTAGGGTTTGATAAATGAGAAAATATATTAAAAATAATATGAACAACTTAGAAATTAGCTTTTCTTATTTTAAAAATGAGGAAAATTTTGTTTTATTTAAAGATCTTATGAATGGAACTCAAGGATAAAAAATAAGGTGAGAAGCCTTAGAAATTAATGGGTTTTCATTTCAATTTTGTGGTAGAAGGATAAAATATCAAAGCTAACTTATTGTCCGTCCAATTATGGACATCATTCATGAATGGGAATTATACTCAATTTTATAGGAGACCTTAAGCTTGAAGAGAATCATATTTTTGTGGATAGTCACATTAATTTTAATCTTAATAAAGTAGGCTTGGAAGGATAAAGTGGGTATTTTAAAATTGGGTAAGGTTAGGCTCAATATTTACTAGTCTAACAAAGTGGGAAAAGGGGGTACATTAAAGGAAAATTAAATAATGACAAGGTCTTACCATCTTTCAATTTTTCCTCACACAAATGGGTAATGTTGATACCAATTGATATGTTGTATGAAAAGTGTGCAATGAATTTGTCCATAAGTTCACTCCAATTTTATATACCTGAAGGTAAGCGTGCGAACCATTTGAGGGATTTTCCTCCCAAAATCAATGGAAAAAGTCTCATGAGGTATGCATACTCATGTGCCACGTCTAAGGATGTAGTATGGAACTCTCATATGTGTTCAACGGGATCACCCTTTCCCTTGTATTTATCAAATTTAGGAACAATAAAGTTCATGGGAAATGGAGGCATGTGAATACTCCTATCAAAGGGGTGAGGACATAGATCCTCCACTGAGTATGTTTTTCGACTCCTAGTTACATGCATATTAGTCATCTATTTTTGTAATGTTTATAACTATCGTGCCATTAGGTTCATGGGTGATGGTGCCGCTAGAATCGAGGTGGGTGTGATGTATTGTGGGGAACCTTGCGAGGGGTTCTCAAATTATTTTGTGTTGTGTGTGGATTGAATCCATGCATATTTTGATGTTGATGCATGGGTAGAACGTGGTAGTGATATTGTCAGGTGAATGCATGATTTTGAGTAAATGATGATAATGGTGGAGGAACGTTAACACAAATTGTGAATGATGTACCAAGATTGTTAGGTCATTATGGTAGAGGTTGTGTAAACCCACACATGTATGTAGAACCATGATAGTTTGGTTGTTGTGAAGGGGTTTGAGAAACCCAAATATGGAGTACAAACCAAGATTGTTTGGTTATGATGGAGATGGAGGTTGATTAAACCCAAATGTACATGAAGAACCATGATTGTTTAGTTGCTGCAGAGGTGAGGTTTGATTAAACCCGAATGATGATCACAAACCTAGATTGTTAGGCTATTGTGGAGGTGAGGTTGAGAAAACCTAAATGTAGATTATGAACCCATATAGCTAGGTTCCTACAAAGGGGGTTGAGAAAACCTGAATGTAGATGATGAAACCAAATTGTTGGGTTGCTATTAGGGTGGAGTGATGTTTGGACATATTCTGAAAAAGGATTAAGTCCTTATCAGAGGTGTATTTACATTTTGTGAAGTGGATACGGTACCCACTTGTGGTCCTAGATACGAAGGGTTGGTCTTTCATATCTTACTTGATGTATTTGAATGGGTGGAAGTTTGGGTTGTAGTTGTGGTGTGAGTTGGTGCTACAGCCGTAGATGTGGAGGAAAATGGATTTTCCATGGGTTTAGTGGATGTAGGTGGTGGTGTAGCATTCACAGTTGATGTGCAATGAGATGTTTGGGCAGGTGGCATGCCCATGTTCAACTGTGATATGGGTTGTGATGTAGTAGGTGTAAGTGATCTTTGGATCTTGAGATGCGTTTTGAATTTCCTTAGGCATGAGCCCTTGGTTTACCTCTTTCAAAGCATAATTCTCAAAATGGGGAAGGGTCTAATTTTGTGAGTTCATGTGACTACTAGGATTTTCACCAAAGTTCATATCACTAGTTGGGTTGTACATCGGATTAGAAGATGAGCCCATCTCTTTTCTTTTGATTTGTGATCGTGTGACAACCATAAAAGTGAGGTGTTTGAACTTTGTCTTTTTCTAGATGTTTGATTTTTTATTTTTGTTTTTTGTTTTTTGTGAAGTTTTGGTATGAAGGCAACTAAGATGAATCTACTTAATGTTTTTGGTATTTTCTGATTTTGGGAAATTTTGAAGGTATAAGACTAAAATGAAAACTATGATTCTTTGATTTTTTGATAATATTTTGTTAAATGCAAGATACCATTGTCACCTTGACTTTGGATCCTAAAAGATGATAACTTTGACAACTCTTTTAGTTTAGGACTAAAAATCCTAAACCTCTAAGTGATGGTAATGGTTTTGATAGATTCCACAACTAGACTAATGAGTTGGGTTTCAAATTTCATTGATGGGGTAGGTTGTAAATGACAAGGTTTTTGAGATTCTCCAAATGATAACTTTAAACTTTGACTTCTAGACCTGTTTTTAGTGTTTTACATCTCAATATTTTTGAGACAAGATGGTTTAATGGACTCTATGATATGATGCTAAAATGATGATGTTGTAACCTAAGAAAACTAAAAATTTACTAAAAATGTAGGAAATGGTGATTGTTTAGATTTTGGATTTATGTGTAAAAAGATAAGTTTTAAGCAACCTTTGTAAATAAACTCTATTTTTAATGTTAGACGAATATGACATATAAAACCACAAATTTGGTGCACAAGATTGCAACTGTGGTGCAGTTGGCAATAGTTACATTGTAGAACCGTTCAATTGTAGTTCAATTTTGTTCACTCAGGCAGGATTTTGACAAACAAAGAGATGTGGTGTTTTACTAGACGAACGTGTTGCAGTTGACAACGAATCTGTCACACCATTTCTATAGTGAAAATACACAATTGCACCGTATAGGTTGACAAATACAGTGTACCAGTTTAGTCAAACAAATCAACCTCTAGGAACCCTAATCTTGTTTAATTTTCTGACTTTTAGATGTAATTCAGTTTAGAAAACACAAAAAATAGACGTTTGATAAGTGATTAGTTTGTGAAAAAAATTTTTTTTGTGTCAAATGATAAGAATGTTTACACTTTGGTCATAACAAGAAAACATTCACAACCTAATGTAGTGGTAGAATAGGCATGTAATTGTAGATGGGCCCACCTCCCATTTAAGGGGTAAATATTTAGAAAGATTAGGTATTTGAACAATTGGGTCAATTATAAAAGCACCTTCACTATACAAAGGCAAATAATAGACTTCCAATGACACAAGGTCATTGAAAGATGCCATGGGCACACCTTCATTCACTTATTGAGAGGTTATTGCTAGCAACCCAACAAGATCTATCTTGACCTAGGAAAGTACATGGTGAGTAGCTTCAAGGTATGATCTACATTGCTTGCACCACTTTATTAGTTACATTCGAAGGACTTTAATGGAATCTAAAATAAAAGGTTCTTAGTGGGTGGAATATTGGTGAACACCGTTGACCCCTCAAACATCGCCTCAAGAAACTGGAAAACTGTAGTCCCTGATGCAAGTCTGGAGCGATACATGCACAAATGGACCTACAAATTTTGTTCACAACCAATTTATATAGCACACCCAAAAATGCCACTTGAGGTTGAACCCTTGAGTTCTTTGTTAAGATGTATCTCAAGGTAGGCCTCCTACTTCAAAAAAAATGGTGAAGGTTGATGTTGTTATTTCTCATCACCTAGGATTACATAAGTGCACAAGAGGAGAGGATACTATGAGCAACACATCTTCATGTGCAAACACACAAGAGATAGTAATCACTGGTTCTTTTTAATTACACCAAGTGAAGTGTGTAATTTTTTTGTTAAGTTTAAACCAAATGAAGGATGGCGTGTTCAAACACACTGTTCTTTTTAAACCTAGATAGAAAATGAGATTTGTGTTATCCTTTTTAAAAGCACCAAAAATTAAATGTGGGAGATTGTGTTATTCTTTTTAAGCACCAAAATTGAAATGTGTAAAAACTTTGTCCATTTTAAGCACCAAAATTGAAATGTTTAAAAACCATGTCCATTTTAAGTGCCAAAATTGAAAATGTGTAAGAAAACCATGTCCATTTAAGCACCAAAATTGAAATGTCCAAGATAATCTAAAAATGCCACAAGCTAGAAGAAATGGATCAATAACATGAAAACCTTACTCTACTAATAAAAATAAGAAAAAAATACTGTATTTATCAATATTTACCTTTCTATTTTTAACAATCACTTGCGATGTAGGAAGGCTCAAATGTGTCACACAAAGAAGCAGCTGTGTTGCAAGAAGCATCAGATGCGGTGGTCCAGAAAGTGATTGCAACATTCTATTCATCAATTGTGGTGTAGAATGGCATAGATGCAATAGACTATCAAAACATACAAAAGAAACAAAAAAGAGCAGTGTCGGGTACGACACAACAAACTACATATGTGTCACTTAGATCGGCAATTGCGTTGAACAGTTAGGCAACTACGATTCATGACCCCACGATTGCCTAGTAGTTTTCCACTATTGTGTCATTGTTTTCCGTGATTGCCTCATAGTTCTTGTAGCTTCACAAAAACTTAAATCCATATAGAATTTGTTAAAAACGTGAGGTTCATGTTAGGTTCACTAAAATGTAAATTGGAAAATCAACCCTTGGTTTATAAAGATAATAGGAAACAATGTAAACAACCACAATCTACAATCCTAAACTCAATAAGATCCAATCTAATCAATAGGAAACATGCAATAATAGATAAAACCATATTTCAAGAAAATGATACCTTTACCTTCACCATATTACCATGGATGACTTCCATTGTTCCTTCTTTGTATGCTTTTGCTCTAAAAATTGGGCATGCTACTCTTTTGCTATAAGCTTCAAGTATATGTGATGATTGCAATGATACAAACATGTCAAAGTTTAAGAGTTCGTGGTTAGCCATCAACGTGCTATGAAGGCTTGCTTTTATAGAAATTCTTGTTTCAGATGAACGATCTAGATTCAAAGATGAAAGATCAGGATTAACAATCAAGGTTCGTTG
Source organism: Sequoia sempervirens (assembly GCA_007258455.2). Classification (NCBI taxonomy): domain Eukaryota; kingdom Viridiplantae; phylum Streptophyta; class Pinopsida; order Cupressales; family Cupressaceae; genus Sequoia; species Sequoia sempervirens. Next base: position 138,654,258 of record VDFB02000007.1, on the reverse strand, counting down.
AGAGGAAATAGATTGGAGTGTTAACTGGCTTGATTGCTTCAATCAAGGGAATTGATTGGATAATTAGTGGAAATTGATTGATTTATCAATGGGATTGATTGATCAATTAGTGGGATTGAATATTCAATGGGATTGATTTCTTAGTCAACAGATTTGATTGAATAATCAATGGGATTGATTGATTAGTCAATATGTGAGAGGATAATTAATTAATTAATAATTAATTAATCTTTGGAGGAATATGCAAGTGAAGTTTGAATTAATAAATAAAAGTTTATTTATTAATGGATCATGTTGAGCCAATATTAGAGAATTGAATAATTAATTTAATTATTTAATTTAGAAGTGGGATAGTGGTTTAATTAAATAATTCGTAACAATTATTTAATATAAGAAGGGTGTTTGATGTTAATTAAATAATTAATGATAAATATTTAATTAAACTAGAAGAATAAGTGAAGTTAGCGACATAATTAAATAAATAAAGTTTATTTAATTAATCACGAAGAATAATGTTAATTAGGACATTATTAAATAAATAGGATTGATTTAATTAATCAGAAAAAATAAGGATAGTCAGGTAATTATTAAATAAATAGGATTTATTTAATTAGTCAGAAATGATGAATTCGAATGAATTAATTAAATAATGTAAAATCACTTAACTAATAGCAAAATATGAAAATTGATGATAATTAAATAATAAGGTATTATTTAATCATTTAGAGAAGAAGAGTGAAAATTAGTAAAAAGGTGTTGCTCAAAAAATTTAGGGTATCTACATATAGAAATAGGAATAGGATTTTTATTATAGCTAATCCTCCTTTGGGATCACATATGTGGAATTTTATTCTATTTTTGAAAAAGGTGATTACTTCTCATTTTATCATTAGAAATTAGAAATGACGAAATGGTCCTCTTTTGGCTAGATTACTCAAATGGGTTTCTCAAACTGGAAGAAAGACTAGAATCAAAGGAGGCTAGATGGGTTTTATTTCAAAATATTGGGGAAAGTGCATTAAGGATTATTTGGTTATTTTTAAGGATAATAGTCTTGTTGATGATGTTTTCTACACAACAACAACTCAGATAGAATATAATATCCTATCTCACTTGAAAGGTAAATCTCTATCAGCAGGCCTCAAGAGATAACCCCAAGGTCTCTAATGTCAGGTCTTGACAATGCATAAACAACTCAGTGATAAATGTGAAAATGTTGGTAATCACAATGGGACCTTACTACAAGCAAAATACTGAATCTCAATTTATCAGATCTTACAATATGATGATACTTCAATCCTAAATTTAACCCAATAATCAAAGAAATAACAAAAGATAAGGGTTTCAAAGAGATTTCTAAACTTCATATTAAACCTAAGATTAACAATGCAAATGACCAACACTCGAAATGGACCAATCCCTTAAAAAATGATCTCTACTTGACCCAGACGGATCTGCAATCTTATAGAAATAGTGCAATCTTCTAAGGTGTTAAGATTTTCAAATCATGAACATTCATTCAAACAACCCTATTGCAACTGGAATGAATAAACCCTCACAATCGAACTTAAGCACAATGAATATAAAGGTCCAGGCTAACTTTGCAAAGCAACTAACAATCAGTTGGTTGCAAAAAGTATGGACCAGGGATTGTTGCAACACTTCAAATATCAAACCATAAATATTATTGAATCAAATCTAATTTAAATATTATCCTCCTCAAAGCAATTCTAAAGATAGAATGACAAGAACCATGCAAGATAAGAAAAACACAAGTATGGCACCAAATCACAATGTCATTACTTGCATCAAATTATCCACTATAGCAACAATTCTAGCTTTCTGTTATAATATTTGCTTGAGAACAACTACTTGCTAACTCTTGCTCTACTTAATTCGCTTCTAACTATCTCTCTATTTGTTTGTCTAAAATTTCTTAACCCTTACAAATGAGGCAAAATGCTAAATTTATAGAACCACCAAAACATGTCGGCCTAGATAGGATTTTACAATAATAATAAGGCACAACAAGTCGGCCAAGAGAAATTCAAAATAAAATAAAATATGCATTAAATGCATGAACTTCATCCAGGTCGGCTTGGGATTTCCAATGTAGCTCGGACCAATGCATGGCAAAATAATAGGGAAGCACAAATCTCGATGTAGCCAATCATTAACTGCCTTCCCCTTTGTCCTTATTCTGATCCAGCATTTCATGAACCTTCAAAAGCACACTATCCAAGTCGGCCATAGGTGGTAAAGGAAAAACCCTAAGTCGCCTCTGAATTGATGCAATTTATTCCCTTGACTGTTTTACCGACTTATCCCAATCCACCTTATATGTTAGGTATTTGTCAATGACAACAATGTATGTGGTTGCATCATCCAATTGATGCTTAGAAATGAAATCATCATTAATTGGGGCATAAAAATCATGCAACCACCTCCTCAACTGTTCCAAACTTAAATATTTGGGAGAAATATTCCTTCTCCCTGTCATAATCTCAAAAAAGGCAATGGAGCCATTGTACACACCAGCCAAGGTATCATCAATCTGCCTCCTCTGTTTGTAAATCTTTGTCAGAACCTTCTGCCTAATCTGCAATGCTTCAAACCATTCCCAAGGTTCAGCAGCTCTGTAGGAAGGAAGAATTTTATCGCTTACTAGCTTATCCTTGTGTACTCCATGATAGTCTTGGTTTTCTGCAGCAAGAGATCTATACCCTCCCTATCCTGTGCCAACACCGCCTTCAACCAATCAGTTTCCCTTATAGCATCCTTCCCAGTCGACAAAATCTCCTTGATAGCTTCACTACCCTTGGTTCACACCCCTTGCAACCAATTTCTAGTGGCAAGATTGGAAGCCTTCATCCTTTCCAGCTCGGTAATGGTCTCCTGAGGTAAAGGCCTTGCAGCAGAGGCGGAGGGGTTAATAGATTGTAGGGGCTTCATCAACTCTTCCAAGCATTTCCTGAGATTCTCATTTTCCTTCTTTAGCTCCTGCTTGGTCTTTATTTCCTTCCTCAACCTGCCCAAGATGACTACAGTAGAACCTTGGTAATCTTCAATATCTTGCTCAACAGAAGTAGGCCCTAGATTGAAAGTTTGAACATTGTAATCCTTTCCAGCCACATCATCTCTATTTTTATCTGGAGCAGGGGTTGCAATGTGTACAACTCTGTTATGAGCTTCATCCCTTTCAATCCTTGAAATCACCCTAGCCCTCTTCTTACCTTTGTCTTTTCCAATCTTGGCTAGCAGCGCATCCCAATTCGGTGGACTATCTTCCACAACAACTTGTTTTCTCTTTATCTCCTTGTCCAACCAACCAAGGACAGTGGATTCCAATTGCGCCTCAGCCTGTTTTTCCTCCTGCTTTTCCTTAGGTGCCTCTTCACTCAAATTCTGTTTCTCAGGAGTCTCATCTGTCTTGCTTTCCTTTTCTTTAGCATGTTCTTCTTGTACAGGTGATGGAACCTTCACTATTTCCTCTTCTACCAAAGATGATTTAACCTCCTCAGTTCCAACAGGCGACTTTGCATATGCAACCAAGGGAGATTGCATCACCTTTTCAACTTCAACTTCTGCACTGTAAAGGTCACCTTCATGGAACTCCTCTTCTTCAGTATCCGGATGATCCTCAACATTCTCTGACTCACCTGGTTTGCTTTGAGCTTCATGAGTAGAAGGCACATCATCATGCTGCTCCTCATGGGAAACCATCGGAGGAAGATCAACCTTAGGCACACTATCCTTGGGAGAAGGAGTCCTAGACCTCCTTGTATACACCTTGGCCTTCTCCTCTGAACTTCAACATTTACCACTAGTTGGGCAACTTCTTCCCCTCCTACCTTGGATCTTGCCTTCTCTGACAACTTTATGACTCTTCTCCTTTTGGGTACAGGATCATCAACCTCAGGATTCTGCCCTTCAGTTTCCTTCTGCTCAGACTTCCTAGTCCTTGTCCTCTTCTTAGCCTTCGACTTTCTTTTCTTTTCTGCTTCTTGGGTTTTTGTTTCTTGAACACCTTTTATCTTGATTTTGAAAGGAGAATCCAACTTACCTTTTCCCTTCGGATCTTGCTCAGTCAATTCTTCAGAGGTGGAGGATCTAAATCTCCCATTAGCGCATAGGTGCGCTGTACACCTTCATTTTCCAACTCCCATAGCTTATGCTTTAGCCACATCTTGGTAAATTTGATAACTAGATCCATCAGTTGTTTCAATTCTATCTTTTCCTCTTCTAACCAATCCACATCACCAATTGGTTTGTATTTTATTGCCTCATAAGCATGATCCTAGATCAAGTTTCCATCATCATCAAGCTGGTCCGAGACTGCCCTCACATTGTATAGTCAGACTGATTCAACTGGGATGTGAGAAAACTTCTTCTTCTTGACCTCAAATTCATCATTGCAGTTGGCCCAGTAGTCTTCCAAATCAACCTTATGGCTATACTCCCTACTGGCCTTCTTTTGGGATTCTCTTGTGATATCAAACCTAGATCTCTTGGAGTGGAAAGAGAGGCCAAGAGTACCCATTTCCTCTTCTGAAGCTTGGGAAAAACCAATGGAAGGACAAGCCTCTCCAGTACCAATCCTCAAGGGGAAGTCTCCATCGAATCCAGTCTTATGCTTGTCCCTCTTGACAATGGCATCAAAGTCACAAATCTGTCTAGTGACTTCCAAAAGTATAATGTGATCAATAGGGTATCTTGGAAGTCAATAAGGAGCCCTCTGGCAGCCATCAATCCAGATATAAGAGAAAGTTGGGAACTGAATAAACCATGCCCCATATTTCTTGATGAGTTCCTTAGCCTGGTCCAAAATCTTGACATGTTCTGCACCTTGGAGCAATCTAGTGATGTGCATGGTGAATGCATCATTCACCCTCCTGTAGTTCGTGCTTCCTAGGTGCAACTGAGGGAAAACCTCATAAATAATATCATGTCCAAAGGTTCCCCTTGTACTCAATCCTTTGTAGGGGTGGAATCTTGCAAGTGCATCGACCAAATACGAGGTCATTGTGAGGGACTTTGTTTGCAACACATTGGACAACTACTTGTGAATTACTTTGCTAATGACCCCTTCCCAATGGTAGTTAATCTTTTCTTGCTCCATCCTCACAATCACATGGCACATCCAATTCTCAAACATGCCAACATTCTTCAATCCAACCACCCTGCTGAGAAGAGTGATGGCATCATAATACTCCTTCTTGAACTTTGCTCTGAATAGTTGCTTGGGCAGCTTGGAGTAGTGAGACTTGGGCTTCTCCAGCCAGGAATTGATAAGCTATTATGACTTCACAGTCTATTCATCATACAACTCCTGAGCTGCCTTCATGTTGAATCCCACCACATGAGACCTGTCTGGCATATCAAAAGTTTGAGCAATGGAAACAGGGTTGAGATTCACCACAACTCTCCCTTGAGGACCAATAATTCTTTGTGTATCATGATCATAGTGCCTAGAACACTCAAGGACCAGGTCATAACATTGCACCGTAGAAGGGAAACCAGCCACATGTGATAAGCCTGATTCCATCATCCTCTTAGCCACTAGAGGAAGGTCATCTATTGCCATTCTTCCTTTAAATTCCTCATAATCCCACAATCTGACATTTGTATCAGTCACTTCCGACCAGACTGAAGTGATTTTACTCTCAGGGATCTTGCTCTTAATGTCCATCTTAATCTTTTCTACATCAGACATTGAAGACCCAGCTGCTGCCTTGCTAGATTTAGCCTGCACTCAACATGGAAATCATAGTAAAAACCACAGGAAGGGAATGTTAATCCATCAAAACACCGTTAGAATGAACCTCATATAACCAAGATGCTATTAAATCTCATATAAAATGATCACAACAAATTTTGGGTTTTAGAACCATCCGTGAAATCTGAGCCAAGGAGGAATTTCAGGAAATTCCGAGCCAGACGAATTACGGCGGAATAAGCATGAAAACACCTACTAACAATTAAATATAATCATTATCAATCAATAAACCACATAGGAGATCATAAGATAGCATGAATAAATCATAAAATGCATCATAAATCATTAATAAATCATGTCATTCCACGTTTCCTTACATTTCACCAAATTTCGAGAAAATCCACCAGAGACAGATTTTCGCGAAGGCAGAGACACTTTGCAAATCCGAAAAAAAAGGGAACCAAGGACCTCGGGAAAATCTAGAGTCGACGGAATTCCATGGATAAGGTAAAATTTTGAAAGCATGCAGATTCTGAGAACTCAAAGGAAATCGAGAAAATGGAGGAGATTGGGAAAATCCGGGGTCAACGGAAATCCGCAGAATATATGAAACTCCAAAAGCGAAAGCAGATTCCAGAGAAGCAGAGGAAATCGGGAAAATCTGCCAGAGGCGGATTGTCCTGAGGGAACGAAAAATCCCGGACTGAGGACGAAACCCGAACATCGTCGCTAAATCATGATTATGCTCTGAATACCATATCGATCATGAATTTCAAAGACTTAAGCTTAGAGCAAGTTAGGCATGAACCTTCCATAGATTTTCTTTGCATTCTAGGCCCGTTTTACAGCGAAATAAGGTGGAATGGTATTGCCCTAGGTTTCAAACCCTATACATCTGCCATTAACACACAGGCAAACCTATGACTCAGGTATTTCAACTGCTGATACCATACTAGGGGAAAATCACGATTCTCAAGCAAGTTCACCAAAATGCAAATAGACAAAGGAGCTCAAAACTCACTTGGGAGATCTATGAAAAATTAAACTATGCTACGCAACCCTAGTCATGAAGCAATCAAATATTTAGGAATTCAAGCCCCAAAAGCTCTTATAACATCAACGTGCTATCCATAATCATCAATTCAAAGCAAAGCAATCGAACACATACCATTATAAAGCGGAGATCGATCTCAGAATCAACAAATGCGAAGTAAAAGGTGTCCACAAAGAACAACTACATGAATGCACAAGAAATCACCACTCAAATCCATAATTCGCAAACTCAACACCTCAAATTCAACCAAGCACTCGCAAGAAAGCACTTCTTAGCTCAAATGACAGAAAGCAATAAGTATAATAGCATAATAATCATCTGAAATCAATTAAATACATTGCTTGCCAAAGGTATAGACGACATTAAATGCAATCGACAAGACAGTTAGAAAACCCGGGAACCTGACAATAGGACGAAATCCGAAAAAATCTGGCCCACGCGGATTCCGCGAAGAATGAAAATCTCTGAATCACAATGCATAGCCGGAGTCCGAGCAGGATCCGGGAAAATCCGGCAGGGGTGGAAAGTCCCGAACTTCAGCGAAAACCCGAAATTCACCCAAAGCTTAAGATTTTCAATGAATAACTTAGGGGAATGACTTAGGCAATCAAAATAAACATTCAAGCACATGCCAAAGCAAGATAAAACCTCAAAATGAAAGGGCCAACACACCAAAACCAAAGCGAAAGAGGGTCCCTTCTTTCAGCGGGGCGTGTGCGAAAAATGCACAAGTCTTTCACTAAAAATGGAAATATTTCCTAGAATATCCCTTCCCTTTAGCACAAAAAGGGTCATTCAATAATAAACTTGATCAAAGGAAAATATTTTTTGTAATTAATAGGATAAGATTAAGTGGACTAGTTCAAAAAATGATGGTTGTAAATTAAGAAAGAGTGTCCAATGTAGGATTTTAGTAGGAAGATAAAGATTTTCTAGTAACATTGTTCAAATAAATATTGTCTATTAAAGGAAAGTATATTTACTTAGGTGGAATTTCATAATAGAGTTTTAAAAGGTGATATAATGACTAAATTTGTCCTTATATCATCATGTTAATCTTTGAAATTTAAAATTAATGATCCAATCACCTTATGTGATAGGTCGACCAAATTAACTTAACATCATGATCATTAATATAATGAAGAGAGCTAAATGGTCATGTTTATCACAATAATTTACAGATGAAGATCAAATTAATGACATGATAAGCCTAGGAAACTTTAAAAAATCCTTATGGCGATGAGCGGGGGCGGGAGCGAGAGTTCAGGTGGGAGTGGGGATTTGAATGGCGATGAAGGAGATTCTAAGGACAATGATGTAGATGGGGTCGTTGTTTACTGCTTGCAGGCCTTTCCCTTTGGGTCTCCTCTCAACACTTGGTGCTACTCGGTTCTCTCTATTTTTTCTATAGCGAGCAGGGGTTGGAACGGGGATATGGCTTTATTTCTTATCGTTGATGGAGAAGGTGTTTTTGGAGTGGAGCTATTTGCTTTGCTGGGTCATTTTGATGTTGCTCATCCCTGGCTACTTTTCCTAGCATGGGGCTCTCTAGACACATTAAGGCCTTGATGGACAAGCTTGGCGAGACAGATGGAGGGTGTGCCCTGGCTGGGTTTCTGTCGCTGGATTCTTCATGCTTGTGGGAGGGAGGTCCCTCAACACTGGAGGGTTTCTCTTGCTATTTTCTTTGTGGTCAGCATGCCATATGATTTTCCTTAGATGGGAATGTTGTTGTTTTTGGAGCTATTTTCTATGGATCTCTAGTTTTGCGGCTTGTGCACTCTCTTTCACTTGTTGGAGGTATTATGTGTGGATTTGTTCTTCCTGAAGAGGGAGATATTATTGGTGTTGTTGACCTGGCAGTTGATGTTGTTAGCCTTGTATGCCATGCTTGGTGTGGCTAGTTCTCCAATGATGGAGATGATCTTTGTTTTAGCCAAGGGTGTTCTACTTTCGGTGGGCTTTGCTCCTATGCTAGCGGCTGGCTTTGGATGGGGACTCCCCCTTTGCTCTTTTTTGATGGTCGTGGGTTGTTCATTAGTGAGTGGTTGGTCACCCCTTCTTGGTGTGTTCTATCTCGTGGGATTTATTACAGAGATTTTGGGTACCCATTGTGGGTTCTCTCTATTGTGGAAAATGTTCCTGATGTTGGAGTTTCGGTGGTGCCTGCCGAGTGGTGGGTTTCATTGGATTCTCACGTTTTTCTTGGGCTCTCTATAAGAGCTTCTGGGTACCCTTTGTGGCTGCCATGGCTATCTTTCTCGAAGGGGGTTTACTTTTGGTCTTGGTGCTGGGTTTTATCCTGGAGGAGTCCTATGTTTTTGGGCCTGACTTGGAAGTTGGGTGGTGTTTTGAGCTGGTGGGGTGGTCTACCTTTCCCTCTTTCTTCCGAGGAGATTCGTGATGGTTTGGTTGTGTCCTCTCTCTTGGAGCCCCTGCATGCTCAGCCAAAGGATACTATGCTTCTCCAATCTTCAGGAGCTCTAACTTTCTTCCTTTTCCTGTGCACTATGTCTTTTATTGATCTGTATAGGATCTAGACTAAATTGCAGAATGGAATGCTTAAAATTTTACAATGATTATTCCAAGTTTATGAAATTTAAATTCATGCATACATTAACAAATTTATGCATTAAAACTTCAAAAGAGAAACTGAATACGAGAGAGAGAAGAAGAGAAGTGCAAACAGCGTTTGATTACGGAGTTCATCACAAACGTGACTACGTCTCCGGGTCTGCTCCAATGGAGTGTGACCGATCCAATTAATCTCCAAATCAAATTAAAATTGCACCACAACCATTCTTCAAGCACTTTGGCAGCATAACAACTCTTTGACGTGCAAGAATGGCTCAAAATAATCTCTACAAGACCTCTCTTTCGTCACCTCAGCTTCAAGACTTCATCACCTGAAAAAAAACTTAATCTCCACTCTCACCTCACACCCCTTTTTATACAAAAAAATGAATCAAATTGGTTACTAACCAATTGATTTACAAAATATTCCTTATCTCTCCAAATTACAAATCAAATATTTGAAAATCCTCCATATCTCCCAAAAAAACAACTACATCTCCCAATTTTACACATAAAAATCTCTTAGAAATTATTTAATCCCTTCAATAATATTTCCCTCGGGCTTTTGTTGGTTGGGAGGTTTTAATTTAATCCTTTAAAAGGATTCTTGTTTGTTTTAATTTCAAATTAGGAGGGTTGGTTTAAATTTTTATAGCTATCGGTTTTGGCAGTTCAACAAAACCGACCGGGCCACATATTGAATTAAACAATGTTGGTTGGCGCGTTGGTGGTAACAAATTTTAACATCCCGGCCAGTGCGGGTTCAACTCCCGCCGGCTCGTTTTAAAACAAACTTCCGAAATAAAGCCATAACAAAAGAAAACAATGCCCATCCATTATAGAGCGCACTATGTTTGGTGCAACGGCCGCGCGCAAATTTCGCTGATGAGGGGTTGGGGTTTCGAATACCCCGAATCACATTTTTAAACAAACTGACTAACAAATTCCACCTGCGCGGAGACTGACAGTGATGCCACATGGCACGCCGAGGAGGTGCCACATGGCGAATCCTAATTCACCCATCACAATGACGTGTACGCTGACTCAATGTACGAATGACACGTGTCAACGCATGATTCGCTGACCTTGCTGACGTCACCTGCCACATCATCGTGCCACGTCAACATGTACGGACCGTACAGACTGCCATGTGTCAACTTCCAATTGGTCCACTTCAGATTTCGTGCCACGTGCTGACGTCAGCTGTACGGATTATGACGTCATCACTGTACCTTCAAGTCCACCAAGTCAACCTAAAACTTTGACCAACTGTATCTTGAGCATACGATGTCGGATTTCGACGAAAAAAATGCCATCGGAATTGTCTTGACGAGCTCTTCGTGATGATGCCAACTTTGACAACTTTTGATGACATCATTTTTTCCGCTTCCTGGATGCCCCTTGATCCCAGTTTGACCCAAGGTTTGACTGACCATAACTTCTGCAAACGAACTCCTTTTTGCTCCGTTCAAGTTGCGTTGGAACCAGGACGTCGAGATCTTTCTAATGGTGTAGATTCTAGAGAAGGATGAGATACTTCAGTTTTCACTGAAAATATCCACCGGATCATTTATGGAGGAGACAACTCTTGTTAGTCAGGAGTCATTTCCTATTGAGTTGGAGGTGGGTGTGTTGGTTATGGTTGGAAGTCCTCTTCTCTGGTTTCCTCTGATGGCGTTTCTATTGAGGTGGAATTTTCTCCTATCAAGGTGGAGCCCATGGTTCTGGAGAGGTGTGCTTTTGGTGTTTTGGGTTTTTACAGTATCCTCTCCTATAGAGGGGAGCTTAGTCCTCTTGAGGTGGACTTGGAGTTGGTCTGTGATATGATTGGGTGCTTCGAGGGGTGTGTCTCCTCTTGTGTTTTGGTGGTTTTGATTAGGAGGTCAGGTTTAATGGTGGTCTTTTCCATTAAATTTCCTTTTCTTTTGATGGGTTCTGGTCTGTTGTTACTAAGCAGAAGGTTGGTTGTTGCTTTGCAGTTCTATTGCCTAAATGTTTCAGGTGGTTGTTACAGTCAAAACTTGGGTGGGGTTTCTGGTCTCGAATAAAACCAAGTTGTATCTAGGCTTTGGGCCCTTGCTTGTGTGTCTTTTGTAGCCCGTGTTGTAATACTTATCTGTTAGAGGCTGTTGTTGGGCTACTGGTGGTATGTGAGTTATTGTTTTAAGCAGCGTGTTGTCATTGGGCTGATTGATGCTTACTGTTGATCTCTTGTGTATCAGTTGTCTTCTTTTGTAAAGGGTTCCGGGCCCCTTCAAAATCTGTTTTTTACCTCTAATCAAAACTTTAAAAAATCCTTAAATAAGGTACACGAGAATATTTTTAATGGAATTGTGATATTCATTATTATCATGGACCTATCCCAAGTGAAGAAAAAAAAATCCTAAAAGAGCGTATATGGGATAGATTTCATCCTTTGAACCCAAGGTCATCCTCTGATAATGATATACCTAGTACCATTGTCTATGGTAAAAATATTTGTAGGAATGGTTTAGGATTGGGAATGACATAAAGTTACAACTTCTCGATGGTAGTAGGTTTTAATTTTTCATAGCCTATAAGATTTTTTTCAAAGTGGTTAATATACGACTTATCCTACCCCATCCTATCAAGAAGGAGAAGAGGGCCTAAGTTTTCTTGTTGATCTAGGAATATTAGATTTGAAGATGGGTTCACTAGGTAAACTTGTATGGTAATGTACCACACTATTATAAATAGGCTAGATACCTATGCACAAAGACTTGAAAAATAGGATATAAAATTAGAATTAAGAGGAATTCCTTATTTATGGGATCAATATTTTATTCATTTATGTTTAAACTTTGATTCTCTTAGATAGGAAAATACTAAGTTCGTGAAAAAATAAGATGAGTGTGAGGAACTTGAATGTATGGATCTAATATGATTATTTTCTTGATCTTACAATTCTTGAGAATGATGCAATAAAAAATGCATATGAGGCACTACTTCTAACATAGAGAACACACATGCATTGAGCAATGAACATGCATCCTTTATTTCAAGGTTAAGCCATATTTGTGACACCTCAATAAATTTGTCATCATAGAGATAAAACCCCCAATATATTTGGCACCTAGTGGATGTCCATAACCATTGAACATGTACAAATAAAAATTTAACACACACATACACAATTTTACATGCATAATTTTGAATACATTTGACCCCACTTTATAAGGTTGTAAATTATAAGATCAATTCTATTCATAGCTAGTATAGGGTGTGGTAGTCAAGGCTCATGGTATTATTTTTCTTTTTCTTTTAATTGCATTACTAAGGGACTCAAGGAAATACCATCCGATGTTTGAAAAAGCCTAAAGAAGGATATGAGTTTCACACTCTTATGCATCAATCAATAACTATATATTCATTGTTGATGAATCCCACCCTTTTGCTATGGTAGTCTTGTTCCCCTTGTCATAGATTTGTGTTTTCTAGGAAAGGGAAAATATTTTTAAGTGCAAAAATAGTAGTGACACCAATAGGGAGTAAAAATTTTCTATTTTTCTTTTTTCCCAAGTGCTACAATAGATGTTTAATAATTTATTACTATAGAATACCTAATTTTTGTCCATTAGAGTTCTCTTATTCTTCAAGGTTTCTCTTAAATAATTGAGGTGGTCTACAAATGTTGAAAATATTCTTGGTTGCCATCAAGTGATAGCCATGGTATCTACATGTACTCTCCAAGTAGTAGTTTGCAAGTTTATGATTTTTTTTGCTTGAGGTTTTTAAAATATGACAATTACAGAGAAATGAATAAATATTGAATAATTATTTTAAAACATATCAAATGTTCATTTGATCCCTAATTTGACACTAGAATAATGATAAAAACAATTAAAAAAATAAAAATTTCATTTATACAAAATTTAACATTTATTTACCAAAAACCTTAAATCTTAAATATTGAAAAAATATATTAAAATTTTGAGGAATCTTACATGGAGGCAAATGAGAATGCCACTATGTAGGAAGAAGGTGAAAATAGATAGTGGCTGTGGATCACAAAGGTGGGTACGTATTCTGAAGTGTCATCCACAAATCATTGTCACCATGTTTGTAGGTGAAAATGAGCTCAAAGAGTTAATTTTTTTTTACAAAATATGTAACCGTTATGAAATGTGTCCACATTCATAATGGGTACCCATTTATGAATTAAACCTTGAAGCATAACATGTACCCATTCGTAGTGGGTGTAGGTTTAGGCTCAAGGCCCCATTTCATAGATGGGTGCACATTCTTGTTAAGATTTTTTTAACCTTACACTTCCACTAAAAGTGAACCCATTAGACCGCACTTACCCTTACATAGATATTTTTGTATCTCTACAATTAAAAAAGTGCCCTGATGACCTTCTAAATCCAAATTTATGGTCTCTAAAAGTTAGGCATCCTACATTAGAAATGTAAAGACATATAAGACATAGAAAGGAGCTAGAAGAGGGAGTTACTCTTGTTGACATTATTATGATGTGCATTCTAATGTGTCATAAAATATCTTTGATTAGAGATATAAGACAAAATGAAACACTCAATTTGGTGAGTGGTTTATGACGTGCTTATGACAAGTGGAAGGTGTTAGAACTAATTGGTAGCTCTATAGGAGCCATAATCATCTATATTAATTCTTCTACAAAAGAAGGTTTCATGCAAAAGAAAAAAAATGGATAAAATGAAGTGCAAAAAAATAAATTTGGTGCATTCATCCATTTCATTCCATTATTCATGAATGAACAATTATAATAAGATATAAATCTACATTTTCCAAAAATAGACAAAGTGGAAAAAAATCTTATGATATATGTCACAAGATCAACAAACTAATATAATAAGAAAATAAAATCTTAATTAAGTCTCCCTAATTAATTTATGATATAATAATTTCGCACCAACATAAGGAATATGAATTTTTAAGTCTCTAAATTCATCTTGGGATTTGAGTGTTTGTTTTCTAACTAGGTACTTGGGCACCACATTTTTGGATAGTTTTAGCTCATGGTTTTGTAATTACCATTTGATGGTTTTGTGTATTACTTCTCATATTTATAAGGTGCTTGAGGTGGAAGCACTTATTAATGAGTTTGTATATATATTATGTTGTCATAATTACTGGAGGTCTCTATTTGGTGATACTTTTGTAAAGGCTTGCTCTAGAATTGTATGTTTATTTTATTGAATAATACATCGGATTGCTTAAATATCAATGGTTCTATTAGAGTAGCTCTACGTGTGACAAAGGTACATTTCTTACAGAAGCAGTTCAGTTTTGGGACTCAAGCTACCCAGGCTTAGTGAAAAAAAAAACGGCAGTTGCGTCCCAAACCAATGACTGATACTCTGGTTTTCTGTCAAACACGTTCAATCTTATTTACAGAATACTGAATTGAATCCACAAGTTTTTTATTTGCATTAGGTTGGCCAAACACGTTCAATCTTATTTACAGAATACTGAATTGAATCCACAAGTTCAATCATTTTACATTTGGGCGTCCTTATCAGAGTAGAAAGTAAACAGCCAATGAAGCCCTCGTTGATGGCACTGAAGTTCAAAGTTCCTGTCTCTGTATTAGTTGCAAACATCTGTAACTTTTTTTCTATTGTTACAAGCTTAAAATTATTGATATCAGATTTACTGGGGAGTCACCAATTGCGACCCCGCCGGAATCTGTGACCTACAATGAGTAAGCCATCAGAGCTTACCATTAATCCACAACCCCCTGGTAGCAAAGAGAGCCCTAAAAAATGGCCTTTCAGAGATCCTGATTCATGACTTTCTTTTGACTGATCAAGATAAATCACCTTCTTGGCCTGATCATGACAATCCAGCCGAAGAGCTTTATGACAGATCTATAAAGCCTTCCGTAGCAAATATATATGTGCTTGTGGCTTTCCAAGCCCTGAGAACATTCTGTACCGGGAGTTAACAGTAAAGATAAATGTTGTCTTTGTCAAAACCAATCTGGAAGCCACGGCAAAACCTCCATTGAAGATGATATTTTCTTCAATGTTCACGCACAGAGTTCTTTCTTTCAGGAGCATCAATAACAATGGGTTTATCTTTCGAAGCCTTTTCCTTCTGCTGTGACTTGAAATTGCCACTGCAAGGATCAGCATCCAACAACATATTTGCAACTTCTCTCATCCTGGGCCGTAGTGCTGGGAGCTTGTATGTACAATGCACTGCAATTTTCAAGATCTGGATCATTTCTTCCTGATATGATTTGGAAATCCTTGAATCAAGCACCTCAAAAACTCCTTGTTGTGTACATATCTTGCGTGAAACCCAGTAAACAATATCCTTGTTCTCACCAAATTCTGGCTCAGTTGGTTTTTTTCCAGTAACAAGCTCCAGCAAAACCACACCAAAGCTATAAATATCACTCCTCTCGGTGACCTTGAAAGAGTATGCATATTCTACACAGTAAAAAATAGGATTTGGTAACAAACCTTTTGGATACCAAAATTGCTTCAATGTAACAGGCCACAATGAAGTATAAAACCTATTTAAACACTCACGAAGAAAAAAGATTTTGCTATTAGTAAACTTCAAAACAGGAATCAATACAACCCTGAACTTACCAGGAGCAATGTAACCATAGGTGCCAGCAAAATCTGTAGTAGGATCCTTTCCTCCACCAACTTGAAGAAATTTTGCAATACCAAAATCTGCAAGCCTTGCCTCATAAAACTCATCCAGCAAAATATTGGTAGACTTTATATCTCTGTGAATAATTGCAGGTGAGCAATCATGATGAAGATATGCTAATCCATGAGCTGCTCCTAATGCAATCTTGTATCTTGTTGGCCAATCCAAGTACACATCACCTCCCTTTGATGCATTTTCTTTATCACTTTTATGCAAAGCATCAAACAAATTTCCATTCTGCATGTACTCATAGACTAAAAGATTTGAATTACAATTTGATAAACAACAATAGAGCTTCACAATATTTTTGTGTCGAACCATCCCCAAAGTATCCATTTCTGCTTTCATCAGTTTGTTTAGAGCATTTTTCTTGCTATTGCTCATGTCCATTGACCAAAGTTTCTTTACTGCAACAGTTACATTGTTCTTCAAATCTACTCGATAAACCTTGCCAGATCCTCCACTTCCAATGACATTCTCATCATCTACCAAGGCTTCAGAAATATCCTCCTCAGTGAAACTTAAATTTTGAAAAGATTTAAGTCTCCAAGATGAATTTCCCCCATTCTCCACCAATTCATCTTGAATTTGATGGTATTTTTGCCAAAGAAGCATGAACCCAATTACAAGGAATACAATCGCTACTCCAGCGATTAAGCCAGCGATAAGCATCACTTTTTGGGATTGTTTCCTAAAATGGGAATCTTTACAAGTCTCAAGTACATGAATATTGATGCTAGATCTTTCAGCACATAGCCCTGGATTTCCTGAGAAGCTTTGATTATTTGTACTGCTGATAAGGGAATTTGGAACGGGGCCAGTTAAATGGTTATTGGAGAAATCAATAAGGCTTAGCTTCAACGTACGGATACTTTTTGGAATCGATCCAGAGAGCTTGTTGTTTGAAAGGTTAAGAGAATTCAGATCTTGAATGGATGCCAAAGACTCTGGAATCAATCCTTCCAAATTATTTTCTGCAAGGTTGATAATAACCAAAGAAATGCATGAACCAATTTCAGCAGGAATGGGCCCCTCAAATTCATTTTCTTGCAAATACAATGCATTCAAATTTACCAAACTGCCAATTTCCTTTGGTATTGAACCAGTAAACTGATTATTGTGGGCATCTAGTTTTACCAATAGCGAAGCCATTCCAATCTCCGGCACCAGGGTCCCAGAGAAATGATTATTGTTAATATAAAGTTCTGATAATTTCTTTGCATTGCTGATCTCAGCACCAATTTCGCCTGCAAAGCTATTGAAGCTTAGATCAATAATGTTGACATTAGGCAATCCCCAAATTCCTTTGGGTATTCTACCCGTCAGACTGTTGTTATTGACTCTGAAACGTACCAAACTTTTGCAATCCGCATAAGACTCAGGCAGCTCTCCTGAAAAGAAGTTATCAAGGACAAGAAGTAAATGCAGGTTGCCTCCTTTGCACAAATCTTTTGGCAGAGGGCCAGTGAACTGGTTCTCTGAGACTTCAATCATTTCCAACTTGGATAGACTGCCAAGCTTCTGTGGCAGGTGGCCATTGAAATGGTTCTGATACAGGGACAAATAAGCAAGATTTGTAAACTCGCCAAGGCTTTCGGGGAGTTGGCCTGATAGCTGGTTCATGTAAAGCTGAATGGAAACCATGTTTCTCAAATTACCAAACTCTCGTGGGATATTTCCACTCAACCTGTTTTTTGATATATCAAAGTAACTTAGCAAAGTAAGATTGCCTAGCTCGGGGGGTATAATCCCGCTAAGATTGTTTGTATACAGCTCTAGTTGGTAAAGCTTACTCAGTTTGGATATCTCTTTTGAAATAGATCCATGCAAGTGGTTTTTACAGAGATCCAGAAGGCCCAGATCTGTAAAATTAAAGATAAAACTTGGGATTTCTCCTACCAAATTGCAGTTAGCCAAGTAGAGCACCTCAAGCTTCTTCAAGTTCATGAGTTGCTGAGGTATTTTTCCAGGACTGAATGGATTTTCAGCAAGGTTGAGGGATATCAGCTCTGGTAAATTTCCTACAGAAGTAGGAAATTTACCTGTGAAGTTATTGTACGTCAAGTCAAGAAGCTGCAGGGATTTCAATTGAGAAAAATCTGGTAAACTTCCCGATAGAAAATTATGACTAAGGTTCAGAGATTGAAGCTTGATGCAGTTCATGATAACGGAGGACACATTCCCATACAGCTCATTGGACCCCAATTCAAGCTTTTTCAAATTTTGCAAAAGGCAAACATCTGAGTAAAGAGGACCATTAAGAAATTTGTTTTCAAGTTTGATCTCAGTGAACATACCTGTAGTATTGTCGCAGGTAATTCCTTCCCAATTGCACGGTGCACCAATGGAGTCTTTCCAATTGTTCAGTGCATTGTAGGGATCCTTCAAGTTTGTCTTCATTTGCAGCAAAATTTGAGCCTCCTGTGTAAGAGCTTGAACTCTGCTAATCCAAGGCAAACCCCAGAGAAGCAAGAAAACAATCCAGAAAAATACTCTGCTCTCCATCACCCAAAATGCTGTACTCAACTATGCCTCAAACTTATCTATTGGCACTCTGCTATATGATTTGTTGAACACAAAAATGTAAAAACTTTCAATGTCAGTGTCCAGATACCATTGCTTAGTTCACAGATGGAAGAGCAGTCAACTGCAATATTGGTTAACAGTTACCATTTTCTTTCAATCTCTCTTAAAATTAAGATAAGACTGCTTTTTGCAAGATTTTCTCATTTGGTTGGCCTTAAAAGAGCCATGAGTATTCAAGTGGAAAGCAACCTGACCACAGAAAGGGCAATCCCAACACACAAACATTTATTGCAACAATGGCCCCTGTTTGTAATTTGGGTAAACTCCAGACTACCAAGTTGTGAATCTTAGAGGAACCACGACATGGAATATCCTTAAGCGGAGCCAAACCCATCGGTCCAAACAATCCAAATATCAAGTTTGGATGGCCCGAATCAGCCTCATCATCAATGTTCGTTCTTTAGGTTAACATACAAAACCCCTATCATGGGTTTTCAACCGTTAGCGAGCATGGTAATGTGGGCCTCGTTTGAATTGCAATTCCAATGTTCGTATGTGAAAAAGTATCTGTGGACAATCAAGGAGGAAGGGGGTAAACGGGCTCTCTAAAGGTAAGCAATTGAAGTAGGTCAGGAAGCTTCCAACACCTAGCAATCTGCAGGCCATGAATGACCGTTCCATTTAACTTTTCTGTGTCTTGATTAGCAACCTTATTTGCATATGTATTGTAGAAACGTCATCTGAGAAGAGGAAATTGAGAGTGATGTGAGCAAAAAGGAATCTCCGATCAATAAGGCCAAGAAGACGAGAAGCCCCACTATTTGCATGTACCTGTTTATTTGTTAGGTCTTTAATGTTTTTTTCCGTTCTGTCTTTACTACTCTCCGGACCTTCTAGAAGACATTCTACATAGATTTTATAAACGTAAGTTTTTTATATAGAAGAACCTGCGTCTCATCCGATTCACCGTGAGGTTACCGACGTCTGTTTTGAAAATTCTCTTTCAGATGTCAAAAACATTTGCGGTCAATAACTGTCATTTGGGATCAAATTAACTTAGAAGTCAATGTATTTGACTCAAAAATTAAAAAGTTGAATTTTGATAGTAATATCATAATTTAAATATGTTATTTAAAAAAGGAAAAATAAAAATAAATTGGAGATTAATAGGTTGGATGGAATTACAATCATTTATTAAAGATTTTAAATAACACGTTTTGTTTTTTAGTTCCATCGAATTATAGGTAAGGCCTTGATCTTAACTAGTGATTAAATGTTTTGCTTGCAACCAATCAAAATTCATTATTTTATTTTTGATATATTATATTTTAATTTTAATACATTATATTTTAATTTTCTAAAAGTTAAATGCACGATTTTTAACTTTTCCAATTCTGAAAATTATTTTTCCTCAATTTTATTCGCTAAAATTTTTTGAGTGATAGGGTGGATTTTTCATAATGCTAACCATAAACTTTTTTATGGATAAGGCCGATTTTCAGGAATGTTAACATAAACTTTTTTATCGTAGTTTTTAAAGGCATTTTTCCGTGACAAAACTATAATAAAAAAAAATTTAATTAATTTTTAAGAAGTTTTTAAAACTTTTTAAAAGGTTGTTTATTTACAATTAGAGATTTTTAACTTTATAATTTTCAAAATCATTTTACTCAAATATCATTGGCAACGATTTTTCCCAACTGAGTATAATATTTTTGCGGCAATCTATCAACCTAATGTTGGATATCTAGAGGTGCAATGATTATTAGTTAACTCTCTTAAATATTTTTTACTATTTTTTGCTAGGATCCGAAAGGCTCTACAATATACTTTTCTCCATAGCAATGCTTTAATTTCTAAAGCACAAAAGGTGCTAGGAGGTTGGACAATGCAGGATTAAACTCCATGGCTTGGGAGTAACATCCAGGAACCATCCAGGAATTATACAGGTTGGATATTAGCTTCATTAATTGATGGAATTGTATTTTAATTTTTTTTTGGACAAATTGTTGAGAAATGATTAACCAAACTCATGATATATATATATATATATATATAAGGGATCTAAAGAAAATGTGTGTTTTTACCAAATTACGAATGGCAGGTATTTTTGGGCCACGATGAAGGACATGATACAAATGGAACTGAATTACCCTACTTGGTTTACTATCCAGAGAAAAGAGGCCTAGATTCAATCATCATAAGAAAGTCGGTGCTATAAATTCTTTAATATGGTAGATAGATTCATACCTACTTTTTTGGGGTATTGAAATAAATTTCAATTTGGTTCTTGAAGTCTATTTTCTTATTATGGTGCTTGTGCTAAACATTCCAACTGATATCCTTAATTCTTTGTCACTATTTCAAGTTAAGGAATTTTGTTATGTTCAGTTCCCTCAAAGGTTTGGTCGTATTGATAGGCATTATCGATTTTCCAACCTAAACATAGTTTTCTTTGATGTATGTAGCACCCAAATATTGCTATCTACACAACTTTGCGCACCTTTGACTTATGTAGCATCCTCAATTCTTTTAAGGAATTTTGTTATGTTCAGTTCCCTCAAAAGTTTGGTCGTATTGATAGGCATTATCGATTTTCCAACCTAAACATAGTTTTCTTTGATGTATGTAGCACCCAAATATTGCTATCTACACAACTTTGCGCACCTTTGACTTATGTAGCATCCTCAATTCTTTTAAGGAATTTTGTTATGTTCAGTTCCCTCAAAAGTTTGGTCGTATTGATAGGCATTATCGATTTTCCAACCTAAACATAGTTTTCTTTGATGTATGTAGCACCCAAATATTGCTATCTACACAACTTTGCGCACCTTTGACTTATATATTTCTTATTCAATTATTTGTGCTACTTTAAATAGATAACATTTTATGAAGTTGTGTTTCACATTAACCTAACTAAGCAATCTTTTAATAATATATAATATAAATAAAAACTTACCTCCATTCGTAACCCTACCCAAATATAGTAGGCATCCCTCAAGCATACAACTCATACCATTACCAATATGCCCAAGAGAAGCAAACTTACCCGAGACAGCACTGATGCTTCTTCCCACCTCTGTAATTCCTCATTTACTAGCTTTTCCATCGTTGAAAAGTAATAATGAACTTTGTTACCCAAGAAAATACAAGGGGGTTTCATCGTAGCCCAGTAGCGGCTGGCTTCTCCTACAAACAATATGAAGTGAAAAACCGAAAAAATAATGGAATTTGATCCTGGTTTTTTTCGGATGAAATGGGGTACCTATATATATGTGTAGACCTTTTTCTTTTAATTTGGAGCGTCGGCACAACCATTTTCTTCATGGGTCCATTTAATATTTTCCTAAAACGTAAAACTAAAATGGTTGCGCTCTGTTTCCATGCCTAGTGATATATGAATTCAGTCGGCTAAAATAGTGTGGCCGCCACCTCGTCCTTCCATAGTTGGAAAGTAATCTATGGATTGGAAGAATCTTGGCCGATCTTTCCCAAGTGTCGATCTTTAGAGTTTCTGTCATATTTTATTTTCTTTCCAATTAAAGAGAACTTGCAATTCCGAGATTTACAGATACTGATCACTGGGTGGTCATAAGCTGTAATCTAAACTGTACAAAGAATAAAGAGAAGTGTCATTGTGGTCGCAAGCGTGCACAGGCCATAATTGTCTGTTTCATTACAAAATGAATTGATTTTTTGTTCACACAAGTCTGTCAGGCAACCCTAGCTAAAATTCGTACTATCTATCCAGCCAACAAGATGCACATTTGAGTGTATTTATTAATTAATTGTAAATGAAAAATTAAAGCATTTTGAATTTTCAATTAATTAATAAATACGGGTTTACAGGGGTAGGTAGTTCAGTTGACAGCTAAGTGAGACATGGCTATGATCAAGGCACAACGGGTAGATAAGAGTGTCATTGATTTTATTGGCATCATTGAATGCCTATTTAAAAGAAAAGAATTAGCTCCCTTTTATCATTTTTTGCTTGAAGGTATTGTTTCTAAATTCAGACTTTCACTTAGTAGAACCTCCTCTAAATCATCTGGATTATCATCTTCCACTAGCCAAGCAATATTTGGTTTCAATACTGTCTTTAAGTTTATCTTCATATTTTCTATGTCTACAATTTGGATATTTGGGTATTCCTCTATATTTTCTTCCACTTTCCTCATTTCATTTGCAAGACATGCAAACATTTCCACCAAATAGTTACAATATGAAGATTTTTCAGATCTCTTTCCCAGACAAAACTTGTGCACCAGAATTGATATTTCTAGAATCAAATTTTCTGTCACTATTTTTGTATGACCAAAAAATTACCTCCTACAAAACCAAAAAAATCCATCATAGTCATTACTATGAGAAGAGATATTTGTGACATTACATGTAATTAAATGTACAGGGCAAAAAGCTAACATAAAATGCACAATAAAAAAGTTCCTTCATCTTGAGTGTTCAGTTCAATGAAAAATATTACAATAGTTTCAACTGTAGCATAAACCAAAGAGTTGTCTATTTGATCTGAATACACAAATTGTTGATTTTGAAAGGACAATACGTGTTTCCTATTTGTAACAACTTTCCTTATTTCCCGATATTGTTTATGGTATTACATGTCACCATCTGACAAATTTCAAGATTACTATTAAGTTGTTATATTATCAACATTGTTGCTAATTGAACATAGGAGACACACCAAATAAAAATGGGACTATTCTTATACATTTGGCAGGAACTTCACTGCTCTAATGTAGCTCTTGTTTAATTTTGAAATATATTGTTTATTAAAGATTTATGTGAACTACATTTAGTGAGTTTTTTATATCTTCATAGTAGCGAGGTTTTTATTTGTATATTTTGAAACACATCCTTAACCAATCAAGTATTAAAATTAATAATAGGGGATTAGGATGTTTAGTTTTAAGATTTGATGAAGAAAATTTTAAATTTTTATTGCAGCTTTGTCCATATGTACAATGATCAAATATGTATTGTGCACGACTCTTGAAAAACTCTAAAAGCTAATGTGTTTTGCTATGGACCATTTTCATATTTGTGGATTTGATCCTCATAATAGCAAATCTAAACCTTTTATATGGATTTGACTTTCTCTTGTGGATGTTAATCTACTATCAAATTTTGTCGAAATTGTGTTTATTTCTAATATCTAAACATAATGGTGCAAATAGACATTGGTATAATTTGTTGTGCTAGGACTAGAGGTGACTCACTCACCTTCTTTTTCCTTAGTCAAACCCTTGAATTGATTCAATGTTTTTGACAAGATTGAAGACACTTCAAGCAGCCATGCAAATATCTATTATGTTACTATACATGCAAGTATTGATGTTATGATGTGTTTGTGCTTGTATAATAATGATGTAATGTGATTCCTTGAATTTCCCAAATCTTTCTTATACAATTCAAATGAATTATGGTCTATCCTTTATGTAGCACCCTAACATGCAAATTTGAATACTTCACTCTCAAGGTGGTAAGTAATGGCTAGTTGGAAAGATGTTATGTTAGATTAAGGATTAAACTTTAAGTTTGAAAATTTGAGGTTCAAATCTATAACCACGTATTTGAAACATGTTCAAAATTGTAACTATAGATTCAACATAGGTTAGGGAATGGGGAATTATAATATATCAAGTCAAGACCCTTAGGATGTGTGGAGTTAGATCTAGTTAAGGATCATGTCATTTGTCAACTTTCACATGTAATAATTCAAATTGCATATTGGTCATTGCATATAGGACAAAGGAGACAAAGTGAATACAAAAAAAAAGGAAAAAGGTGCAAGGTATGTACTTTTCACTCTTACATTTTTCCATCACATTGAATTGCATGTGAGCTATTATGAATCATGCATGTCAAGTAAATAAGTAGTCAACATGAATTTTAATAGCATGTACATATAAAAAGGATATTGATATACATGAAAGCCCCATATGCACTCCTTGTAATGAATGCTCCCCTCTTAGCATGCCTACAAGCATAAAATTCCATTAGTAGTATTTTCAATTTAATAATTTGAAGAAATCATTAGTTTAAATGTTTGATAGTTTAATAAAATAAAGTAATTAAATTGAAAAGAGAGATATAAGGGCTTGTAAAGGAGCTAACAATAAAACATGATATGGCTATAGAGGAGAGATTGCAATAAATAGGTAATATGTTTATGAAAGACCTTACAACAAAAGGTGATAAATATGGCTACAAAAGAGCCTCACCAAGAAAATTGATATTTGTAATTGTGAAGGAGCCTACGAGTAAGTGCATAGAAATAGAGGACAAAGGGGAGGTCAAAATTGACCACTTTTTTCTAATTTTTTTTAAACTTTAATAATTTAGATGAGTAATTAAATATGCATGCACTAAAATTTGAATATATAACAAGAATTGTAGTAATGATATTAATATCAAGATTCAACTACATATTTTTTGAGTCAAACTCATTAACCCATATTTCATGAGTAGTGGTTCACACAAACCCATCTCTTATGAGAATGAATGTTCCACTTATCAAGTGTCATTCCATCTAGGTGATGCTCATAGGAGTGAAACATAAAAACTTCTCAAGAGCCACCCTAGTACCACTTGGACTCAAGTGCACTTAACCACAAAGTTTCCCCCAAGGTTAGGCCCACTTAGCTTTTTATCCCATTTGCAAAACCTTTAGAAAGTGTTATTCCTTATTAATCATTTATCATAGATCCCCTTTAGTTCATCAATTGTTAAACTTGGGAGGTTTCTTCCATAGTGTGTCAAATTATGATATCAATATCAAGATGGATAGTTGTGTAGTTTTTTACTCAAACTCATTAACCCATATTTCATGAGTAGTTGTTCACACAAACCCATCTCTCATTAGAATGAATGGTACACTTAGCACTCATTACAACTAGGTGATTCTCACAAGGGTGAAGCATCAAAATCTCTCTAGAGGTAACCCATCCCAATACTACTCCAACTCAAACACTCTTGACCATGGAGTTTCCCATAAGGTCAAGCCTACTTAGCTTTCTACCCCATTTGTAAAAAAATAGGAAGTTTTTTTCCTTATGAATCATTCATCATAGATCTCCTTTATCTCATCAATGAATAACTAGGAGGTTTTTTTTCAATGTGTCAAGTTATGATATTATTATCAAGATTCAACTATGTAGTTTTTGAGTCAAACTCATTGACCCATTTTTCATGATTAATGGTTCACACAAACCCATATCTCATGAGAATGAATGGTCCTCTTATCACTCATTGCATCTAGGTGATGCTCAAGGGAGTGAAGCATAAAAACTTTCTAGGAGGTCACCCATCCCAATTTTACTAGATTACTTGAGTGGACTTAACCATGGAGTTTCCCCCAAGGTCATACCCACTTAGCTTGCTATCCAATTTTTGAAACCTTAATCTTGAGTGTTGTACATTATGAATCATTTATCATAGATCCCTTGTAGCTCATCAATTGATAAGTAGGAGGTTTTCTCTATATAGTGTGTCAAGTTTTGATATTAATATCAAGATTTAACTACATAGTTTTTCAGCCAAACTCATTGACATATATTTCATCAGTACTTGTTCCCATGAACCCATCTCTCATGAGAATGAATGGTCCATTCATCACTCATTTCATCTAAGCGATGCTCATAGGGGTGAAACATCAAAACTTCCCTGGAGGTCACCCATCTCAACACTATTTTGACTTAAGTATACTTAACCATAAAGTTTCTCCCAAGGCTAGGCTCACTTTGTAATACTACATAATATGACAATATAACTTCATGTAATAATAATATTAAACAACAACATTAACAATAAAAATGAATCAAAATTAAAATACCATTATGCTATTTATTCTCATAATGAAACTGTCTTAAACATACAGTTTTAAACTAATCATAACTTCATCATGCATTATTAATAGTTTTTATATAGTTGATTGAGTACTAAAGGATATTTATGTAGTGTCAATTGTACACATGAATTCAAGTGAGTCATTCAATTATGACAACTTTTCATTTTAAAAATAACAATATTTACAATAGAATCATTGATCAATTTCAACAGGAACGGGCTCTTTACCACCTTAGTTCTTGTTCATAATTAAATAAATATTATTGGGATAATGTGTCTCAACCTTGAAATTACAAAAAGTACCATTGATACATAAAGTATTGTTGATACATCGACAATGGGGGGGCATGAGGGGGTTTCCCCCTATAATAACCCATTCTAAATTATTACTTAATTTATATTATTGCAATTGACATTATGAATATTTAATTTTAAAAAGACATAACTAAGTAGCTATTATCAATCATAGAAACACATGCCTAATTAAAAAGAGTCAAAGATTTATATATTCAATTTTAATGTAAAATTACAATATCCAAGTTG
Source organism: Sequoia sempervirens (assembly GCA_007258455.2). Taxonomy (NCBI): domain Eukaryota; kingdom Viridiplantae; phylum Streptophyta; class Pinopsida; order Cupressales; family Cupressaceae; genus Sequoia; species Sequoia sempervirens. Next base: position 138,627,310 of record VDFB02000007.1, on the reverse strand, counting down.
ACTTGGCTCATAAGGCCACATAGTCAATACAATGTATAAATTTTACATCAAGGTTACATAATAGACTAAAATAGTCTTGTATACATCTAAGGTTTCCTCTTGATGCTCGCCTCCACTAGTGGACGAGAACATGGTTGAAGCACTTCACTGCCCAACCACAAAGCTTATGCTTCCCCGAAATTCTTCCAACTTGAAGAATACCCGACCCTGCACATAAATTTTAGCAAGAGAACAATCTACAAGGTGGAATCTGGTGCATTTCCATACATCAACATGTATCTCTATCTACAAGTTAGATAATAAAATGCAATATCTATGCTAAGAATGGTAGAGAGTGTTATTACAAAGTCCATACATACATAGTGAACTAATTGCTTGTCCAAGCATAAGAATAATGTTGCAACAAAAATCAATAGGTTTCGATAAAAGCAAAAACCTATACTCTCTGAACTCCATTTCGGCACCCATCCCAAAAGGTAGCGTTCTACAATTATTCCATGACAACTATCTACCCTCTAGCAGCATCTACCCTGAGGTGCTCTAGTCTACTTAAGCATTGTTGTTCTACTCAATTAAGAGAATATTCTTTACTCATTTATCAATGGAAAAGTAATTCAGTCTACTTATTTCCTCATTAACAATTAATTCAGAAAAATGATTCAAATGGAACTATTCAATATGTTATCCAGTCATATCATACACATGATACATGATTACATTCAATGTAAATGATTATTCATTTAAGAATGAATTCAATAAGTAAAAAAATAAGGTACATGTCACAAGTATGTGTATGTACATAGATGAAGGTCTATGTGCATACACATATATGTACCTACTTAAGTTATAAATTTGTGCATACATTTTGAAATATAAAACTAATAAGTCAGATTGCTATAATTCAAATAATGTTTTCAGGTTGACATATCGTTTTTCAAATTAAAAGTAAACAAATCTTAAGACAAGTCTATTTGAACAATTTTCCCACATACTATTATGCCGTTTGTATCAAACCAAGCTATGATAGCAACTATGCTGTTGTAGTCAAATAACTACTATTTATATAGAACAATGCTATTTATTGCCAACATTTGCATTTTATTACAAAACGATGTCATTCACAACAAAACAAACACTGTTTAGAATTGAACAAGGTTGTTTACAACTAAACAATTATAGTTTATAACAAAATGATGTCATTTACAACAAAAAAACACTATTTATAATAGTACAATATTGTTTACAACTAAATCATTACAATTTATAGCAAAATGATCTCGTTTACAACAAAACTTACACTATTTATAATAGGACAATGTTGTTTAGAACTAAATAGTTACAGTTTATAGAAAAATGATGTCGTTTATAGTAAAACAAACACTGTTTATAACAAAATGATGTTGCTTATACCTAAACAATTATAGCTCCAAGTTACCATTGCTTCGTTATTTCAAGCTCTTATCAATCTAAGAAGAGTTATATATAAAATACAAATAAGAAAATAACCAAATAATGGTTTTTTTTTTTAAAGGTAAATAAAGAACTCGAACAACATGCTAATAGTTAATCAACAATAATATTATGATCATAATCATGGGATCAATCTCAACCATACTCGAGTTTGAAGAACCCTTGTTCAATGTCCAATAAATTATAACCTTGTCGTTCTATGAATGAACAACAATCATTTGATTGTTGCTTTGTAACATGGTGGCTGAGGCCGAAGCCATATAAGCTGACCCTCGACCTAGATATGTTCACCCCAAGGATGATATGGGTGTCATGGAGAATGATAGTTTTCATTACCATACATGCAAGCTTATTGATCGAACAAACTTGACATTTTTCCATCGTCCTCTGTGGACTAGGCAACATGATACATTATTATCATTATGACGTAGTAAGGATAACACAAATGCAAAGAATAACAAGAAATCATATTACAAAATTGGGCGACATAAGCCCACCATCACACACAACGATGAGGTATCTTAATGCAACCATGATACCCATTGACCCAAGGTCGAAAGTGATGGTTCTTGCTCCATATGGGTGGCCATTGAATGGTTATCAACATACAAAATAAATTACAACATAAAATGTTTGTGAAAGATCGTGGCCTACCCTTAAAGGGTGATGACAATTTAAAAATCATTACATTTCTATCACAGGCTTATTGTTTCACCCGATTGCCATGTGATAAGCTAAATAGAAACACATGCAACCAATGCAAAAGGGGGGGTGGTGACATTTCAAACTTACAGCGTAAATCATGACCAACTTACAAGCCTTTGGGAGTAACATGTATAAAGCATAACTGAGCAAAGATAGGCCGACATGGCCTACTCACAACAGTAAAATTTATCTAAGTCAATCAAAGATTTGCATAAGGTAAATCGATAAATAAATTTCATTTGATTCTATAGAAACGATGGTATAATATTCACATACTGAGCATTTTAGAATAGACAAAACTATAAAATATTGCAAACATTTCAATGTAAAAACACCAAATACCTCTAAATTTTGAGGATTTTTTCCTTCAACTTTTTCCCACAATGCTTGACGAACAACCCGTTCTTCCCCCAATTGGAGTCGATGATAATCTTTCAAGAATAGCAACTTTCCTTGATTTTCCTATGCCTCCACTATGGAGTCGTTTCAAATGATAATGGGGATTAATATTTTGTCACCTCATTCTTACAATTTGAATATTTGCCTTAATTTCAATGGCAGTCCACTATCGCATGAGATCTTTCTCATGAGCCACTGTTATTTAAATTCTATCAATTCGATGGTGATAATATTGGTTTCAAATTCAAATGATAAGATATATATATTGATGTTCATATACATTCACTCACATATGTTTGTTCTTCGATACATACATACATACATACATATATATATATATATATATATATGTATGGATGTTTATACATATTTGTTCGAAGATGTTTATGTGTTTCATATACCAACATTTAAATTAAATAAAGAAACTTTATTTTATTTGAAGCATCAATGTTTAAATGAAATAGATTTTTTGAATTACACACATTCATTTATATGTTAAGTCACACTTTTGTTTTCATTTAAATTCTCAAACACATAATCATGATAGAAATTTAAATAAGAATTTTCACATGTATTTCATTTCACAAGTCTATCTTTTTCATCACCTTATCATTTCAGTCAGCTTAATATAATTTCCTATATGAATTTTCAAATGTAGTCATCATGCTTTTTGTGGTGTGTGCACCCAGATTCCATCAAGCTTACCATTTGATCTAGCTAAATGATCCTACTTCAACCATGTTCTCATCCTTCAGCTTGTCACCATGCAATTGCACACACTTACACTTACAAAATTCATTAGTAACGTTTGATTCATGATAAAATATAAGATAATTCAAAAAGATCACATAGTCAATGATGGTCAACTTCTTTCAATATTTTCAAAAATATCAAAATTTCCATTCAACATATTGAATTTCCTTAATAATTCAATTTATCATATTATAATTAAAAATGCAATAAAATTGGGTTATGACATCCTTCCCCTCTTTGAAGAGACATCGTCCCGATGTGTATTTATTCAAAATTTAAGCATATATGTCTATTTCAACATCACATCATATTATTCCAAACCAAAACATCACAATATTTCAATCCAAAAATTTTAAGCAAAATTATAAAAGTCTCTTTCTTATGAAAAAAAATGTGGGAAGGAGCATTCTATTTCTTCCACATCCTCCCAAGTAGCACTGTCTTCTAAATACTAGTCCCATTGGACCTTAAGCTGAGTAATATCTATGCTCTGTAACTTAACGTTGTGTCTATCCAGGATTCTAATGGGCTCCACTAGCACCACTCCTAGATCCTATACCTGTAAGGATTTCCAATCAAGCACATGAGCTACATCAGGATGATATGGCATAAGTAAAGAAACATGAAACACATTATGAATTCAATCTAGAGAAGGTGGTAGAGTAAGTCTATAAGTAACTGGGTTAATACTTCTAAAACCTCAAACAGTCCCACATATCTTGGGGCCAACTTGGAAGTCTTCCCAAAGGAAATGGAGCTTTTATGTGGCCTAACTCTTAAGAAAACTTTATCCCATATCGCAAACTATCTAAGAGTTCTATTCTTGTTGACATAATTCTTTTGTCAGTATGTTGCCTCCTTCAATGTGTGCTTAATGATTCTCATTTGTTCTTCCATCTCCTTAAGCATTTCAGGTCCTACTATGATCATGTCTTCTAATCTATCCCAACTGATGGGTGTATGACACTTTCGCCCATAAAAGAGCTTCAAACAGTGCCATACATAGAGATGTGTGATAAGAGTTTGTTAAAGATGCAAGACAACTAAGAGGGGGGTGTGAATCAGTTGTTACAAAATTCAAATTTAAAAACTTCAACACATATCCATTCCATAATCATATTATCTATCATTAAGGATGAGCATTGAAACAAAGATAACAAAAAGTAATTCAACACAACAAACACTAGATTTTACGTGGAAAACCCAAGAAGGGAAAAACCACGGTGAGGATCAAATCACAGTATAAAGTAGTTTTAAACTGAAAATAAAAGGCTCACGGGTTGAAAGGACTCACTGTCTAAGTACAAAAGCTCACTTCTTACAGGAGAGGCTCATTGCCTACAAAAAGATTAACAAAACAAAATTGGGCTTTGCAACCAAAATGAATTGAGAATAGTGCACCTAGCAAGTGCTAATGCAGTTCTGGTGATGCTCAATAAACTGATTCAACACACTTCATCCTTTTCGCTTACTACCAACTGCTTTATTAACTTCGCATATGCATACTTCTATTCATTTGTCTCTTTCTCACTTTTTTTCACACTAAAACTATCCAACATATTCATTTATATGCCTAATATTTCTCGTAAGCATCAGTTTGGTTGGCCTGATTAGATGCATTTCATATTTACCAAAAATATCAACTGTTGGCTTCAATTGTTCACAAAATATTTCAAGAAAATAATTCATACTTATAGCACGCTACATTATGTCGGAAAGGACCTAAAATAGGTCGCACATATATCCCCATAGCAAAAAGTAATTCACCACATCATAATTACCCCAAGAAGTTGGCCAAGAATAGACTTCAATGCAAAAAGCAAAAACATTTTGTACGAGCACTAGATACGCGAGATCTTGAGAGTACGTGATCCTAATGCCTACAAACCATTTCCCAAAACTGCAAGCACCAACAACTAACTGCTTGAAAAATGCAGACAAGAATATTGAAGATTGTAGCTCGGATACTGGTTCAGATACCAGATCAAGTACTGCCTTAACCTTGCAGTCACAACATGTTGACATCAATGCCAACACAAAACTATAGAGATAGTCAATCTTCTTTATTTTTCTAGGAATCTCCCCCTTTGTCATTAATGACAACATGTAAAAACTTCTCCTTCAAACTCTCCCCATACTCTAATTCTCTCCCCCTTTAACATCAATTGAAAATGGCGGCCAAAAATGATATAAATAAGGGTTTAGCATGGTGACATCAGAAGATTTCAATTCATCAAAAACTTTTAACCATCCAAAAATTTCAGACATCAAATCACTTAACTTCTTTTTCTTCCTTTTCTCCTTCTCCACAACAAAAACAACAAAAAATTAACACTCAGGATTCAAGTAAAAATGACACTCTTCACTTGAAACACTTTCTTGTACCTTTCCTCAAGAACTAGATGCAATTTCTTCCAGTTAAAAGTAGTTGAATCCATTCTTGTGCAATTTCTTTCCAATAAACCCAACAAAGTAAAAGATGGTAACCAATATGAGCTCTATCTCTCAACATCTTCTGCATCAGTAAGTATTCCAGAAAGATGTTCTAACCGGACATCAACAATTTCCTTAAGAAACCAGAAGGTTTTCACTACATCATCTCTTTTTCTTTGTATAACAACCAATTCAGCCTATAGTTCACCAACTCTCAATCTTTGCTTTCCTTCTTTGTCTTCAAATATGTCAAATTTATTTCCAATATTGTTCACTTCGGATTCAATTACTTCAATTTTACTTCTAAAATTATCCACTGCAGCAGGCCACCAGAGACAATACTTATAAATATAAGATATTTATTTAATGCATTTCTTTGTTTCCACAATCAGTTCAGATAATCTCCCTTTAGCTTTAATACACCTCTTTTCTACCAAAGCTTCAAGTTTGCATCCTTTTGAACCTTCAAGCAACACCCTTTTTTCAACAATCTCAACTAGATTTTATGACAAGGAATCAAAAAAAACTAATATTCCAATACCTTTCCAAAGTAGATATTCTACCAAAGCATCATCAATCTTAAGTCTATCAATAGGAGAGGCCACACTCCATAATTCACCAATCTTCTTCAAATTTCGCTTAACAATCATAGACTAGATGTCATCGGAGGATACTTTCTCCTTTTTTCTAAAATGTTAATGATATCTCTAGTTATAACTTTCTTCCTCTTTGATTCTAGAGGGGATTCATCAATGACAATCTCTAATTCCCTTTTTCTGGAGGAGGAGCCTACTTCAAATTGACTCGAAGTAGATATACCGAAGCAAAGATTTGTTTTCAAGGATGTGGAATAAGATTTACACATACTTGCATTACCTGCCAACACTCCTAGATATATGTAGACTTGTTTTCCAATAGAAATCCTAAATTCCCATACCACATTATCCTTTCCCAGTAGGGAACACAAAAAGTAAAACACCAAGCATGCTAGCAGGGATCCGAAACGAAAGGGATAACCCTTAATCATCGACATACAAACATTTTCAGAAAGATTCTCAAGCAAGAAGATACACAAATCAAGTTTCCTATTCTCCTTAACCATCATATGTCTGATATAAACAACAATGGCCAATGTGGAACCTTCACAATTTTTGAAATAAATTTTGTAAAAAATGTCATACACAACATACCTTATAGTTAAATCTTCAATAGTATTTATCAATAGAGCTTGTGGGTCTTTGCTCATTCCAGTCAATTCCTCCACATCTTTTTACTTTACAATTTTCTTTCCAGGAAGATCCACAATACTACATAAACCAGTAATCACCTCGATTGATTCCTTCATAACCAAGTAGGGTTTGTCCAATACAATACTTTTGTCCTTGAAGCGATTCAATAAGAACAAAATAAACTCTTTTTCGACAACCCACATAAATTCACTCCACAAATCCATACCTAGGGTTTTGATGTTCTTTAATTTGTTTTCGCTCAGCCCTAGCTCCATTTCTTTCATCTTTTTGTGATCAAATTCATCTAATTCAACTCCTTTCAGCTTCAGAGGGATGGCATCACTTGATTCTTTGTCCATCTCTACACTTTCTTTAATTCATTAATCAAAACTTCTTCATTTTTCCTTCTTCCCCTTTTTGCAAATAGAGAAATGAATTCCAGATTACCTCTTCAGAATCGCTTCATGCTTGCTTCAAGAACACTCCAGATCTCCTTCCAAGTTCTCCAAATGCATAATTAACTGAGAAGCTTCACAAATTTTTAACTTAAACACCATTGGGTTTTCCCTAAATGCATTAAATGCGAAAAACATCAAAAAGTTGCTAAAATATTCTTCTCAACACAAAAAACCATAATTTGGTCTACAAATCATCATGACAACATGTTTTCTTCCAGTACTTTTTTCCACAACCTCTGATTCTCCATTTTTCACATCTCATCCTCGTGCCAGCCTCTGACATGCCATCTATACAAGGGGTTTTTGTAATTTTTTGATAATGCTCCCCCTAAGACCATGCTAGATCTAATTCTCAGAGGATTTGTCCGTACCGGATGAGGGCACAAACACATCAATAGCTTCAGGTTTTTCTGCTTCTTTCTTCTTCCATGTCTTGTTCATCTCTTACTTCATTTCTTCTTTGTTGACCTTCATTACTGGACCATTCTTCTCTATCGGAGCAAACTTCTTTCCTTTCTTGCTTCTGCAAAATTTTGAAACATGTCTTGGTTTATTACAATTATCACATATGACATTTTTCTGATAACTCGAACCTCCATTTCCTCTCGATCTACATTGATTTTCTCTGTGTCCAAATTTGTTACAGGTGTAACAATAGACATTAAAGAATTGATTCATTTTTCCTTCATTAAATTTGTTCCTCATTCTCAACTTATCATTTTCACCTGAGATCTGCATTCAGTAGCCTTATGTCCAACCTTCTTACATTCAAAGCATTTCCTAGTGAAGAGACTGTAAAATTGATTATTCTTTCTTCTACATTATGTTGCTTTGTGACCATATTTATTACAAAAGAAATATATACCATTAAAAGAGGGATACCTTTGTGCATTAGGTTGTCTCACAGGTAGTTTCCTTGTAAAATTTCTTGAATTTCTCTTCTACTTTCCTTTGTCCTAAATTCTCTGATTGTCCTTAGGACTTTCACCTGGATCATTTCCTAGACCAACTTTGTCTTTATTTGACTTATGTCCAACAATCAATTCTCCAAGCTTATCAGAACTTGATTTGAAATTATTTTCACATAGATTTGATTTTTCCAGTTCAATTCTTAAGTTTACCACCTCCTATTCAAGTTTAGAGCATTCATCAGATTTTTTCTGCACCATTGTAGTCAGACATTCTTCAATTCTCTTCTTTTCTTCTACTGTTACTTTCAATCCAATTATCTCTTCTCTCAATTGCTCACTCACTTCTTTGTGCCTTTCTTTGAATTTCTTTAATTTTTCTTTCAGTTTTTGGACACATTTATTAGCTTCATCTAGATTATCCTTCATATCTATGTTCTCAGTTTCAACTTTGTCAAGATCCTTAAGTGTAGTATGAAGTTCTTCTTTACCATCCATCTGATCAGCCATCATGATCCTCCTTAAGTGGTTAAGCTCTACACCAAGGAACCAAAGCTCTGATACCAATTGTTAAAAGATGCAGGACAACTGAGAGGGGGGTGAATCAATTGTCACAAAATTCAAATTTAAAAACTTCAACACATATCCATTCCATAATCATATTATCTGTCATTAAGGATGAACATTGAAACAAAGATAACAGAAAATAATTCAACATATCAGACACCAAATTTTACGTGGAAAACCCAAGAAGGGGAAAACCACAGTGAGGATCAACTCATAGTATAAATTAGTTTTAAACTAAAAATAAAAGGGTCACTGCCAAGGGCTCACTACCTTGAAAGGACTCATTGTCCAAGTACAAAATCTCACTACTTACAGGAGAGGATCACTGCCTACAAAAAGATTGACAAAACAAAATTGGGCTTTGTAGCCAAAATGAACCAAGAATAGTGCACCTAACAAGTGTTGATGTAGTTCTGGTGATGCTCAAGAGACTGATTCAACGGACTTCATCCTTTTCGCTCACTACTAATTTCTTTATTAACTTCACATATGCATAATTCTATTCATCTGTCTCTTTCTCACTTTTTTTCACACTAAAATTGTCCAAGATATTCATTTATATACCCAATCCTTCCCACAGGCATCAATTAGGTTAGCCTAATTAGATGCATTTCATATTTACCAAAAATATCAACTGTCGGCTCCAATCATTCACAAAATATTTCAAGAAAATAATTCAAACTTCCGGCATGCTACATTATGTCAACAAGGACCTAAAATAGGTCACACATATATCTGCATAGCAAAAATTAATTCACCACATCATAATTACCCAAAGAAGTCGGCCAAGAATAGACTTCAATGCAAAAGCAAAAACATTTTGTACAAGCACCAAATACGTGAGATCTTGAGGGTATGTGCTCCTGATGCCTACAAACCATTTCCCAAAACCACAAGCGCCAACAACTAACTGCTTGAAAAATGTGAACATGAATACCAGAGAGTGTAGCTCGCATACCAGTTTAGATACCAGACCAAAATACCAGATCAAGTGCTGCCTTAACCTTGCAGTCACAACATGGTGACATCAATGACAACACAAAACTGTAGAGATAGTCAATCTTCTTTATTTTTCCAACAAAGTTATTATAAGAAAACTCCACCAATGGTAAATATTCTTCCCACTTATACTATTGGTCCATGCAGTACATTTGGACGAGGTCTTTGACTACTTGATTCACCCTCTTTGTCTTCCCACCAGTCCAAGGATGATAAGCCAAGATACAATTCAATTTTTTTCCCAATGCGACATTCAAGGTCATCCAAAATTTTGAGGTCATTCGGGTGTCTCTATTAGAAATGATAGTCTCTGGAACTCTAGGCTATCTTGAATAAGGTGTATTATGAACCTCTTATAAAACCAACTTCCTTAGTTCTCCAGAGTTTGGAATATACTTCTCTTCTAGTATCTCAAAATACCATTCGGTTCAATCTCATACCCATTGAACTGATGATTTGATGGATTCTCTGTTAGGGTGCTCTTCACTCTCTCATAGTGCTCATTCCCTGAAAAATGTTGTCTCAAATTAGACCTTATTGATATCATGGCTACCAAATTTCTTCTTCTACTAAGAGCATCAACCACTCTATTCTCTTTTCCCTTTATATACTCAATTCCAAAGTCATACTCACTAAGGAATTCCAACCACCTCTTTTTTGCATTAAGGTTTGGTTGAGTAAAAATGTATCTCAATCCCAAGTGGTTTGTCTTGAGCTCAAATGGCTCCCCTAAGAGGTAATTCCTCCACATTTGCAAGGCATGAACTATTAAGGTTAGTTCTAAATCATGTGGTGTGTAGTTCACCTCATGCTACTTAAGCTTCCTTGATTCATACGCTACCACTTGTCCATCTTGCATTAGCACTATTCCCAATCCTTCTCCTGAAGCATCTGTGATTACTGTGAATCTTCCATTAAGATCAAGGATGGCCAACACTAGTTTTGTCATGATCCTCTCCTTCAGGAGATGGAATACTTGTTCACACTTTTTGATCCATTCAAACCATTTTTCCTTCATTTGAAGTGATGTAATTAGAGATGCAATATGGGAGAACCTTGCACAAACTTTCTATAATATCTTGTGAGGCCCATGAAGCTACAAAATTCTAACACATTATGAGGAACTGGCCATTCCATGACCACCTTGATCTTTTCAGGGTCTACAAAGATTCCCTCAGCTAATATAATATGGCCTAGATAGTGTGCCTTGTCTTGATAGAATGAACACTTGGATAGCTTCCCAAAGAGTTTCTTTTCTCTTAGCCACTACAAAACTATCCTCAAGTTTTATCATCCTCTTCGACAGACTTTGAGTAAAATAGGATGTCATCAATGAAGATCAAAACAAATTCATCCAAATAGTCTCTAAACACACTATTCATGAGGTTTATGAAAGCTATAGGTGCATTAGTCAAACCAAAAGGTACCATAGTGAACTCGTAATTTCCATATTGAGTTTGAAAATTAGCCTTTGGAATATCTTCTTCCTCTATTCTCAATTATTCTCAATTATTCTCAATTGATGGTACCTCGACCTGAGATCGATTTTGGATAACACTGTCGCTTCCTTCATCTAGTCAAACAACTCATTGATCCTCGGGAGTGGATATCAATTCTTGATGGCCACCTTGTTCAACATCTGATAGTCTATACACAAACACAAGGTTCCATCCTTATTTTTCATAAAGATAACTGGTGCTCCCCATGGAGACACACTGGATCTAATGAGCCCTTTGTTTAACAATTCCATTAACTGGGCCTTTAACTCATAGATTTCAGTGGTGGTCATCTAATATGGTGCTTTATATTGAGGCTCAACTCCTATTACAAGGTCAATAGAGAAGTCAAATTCTCATTTCAAAGGTAACTCTGTAAGTTCATCAAGGAATACATCTCGAAACTCCTTCAGAATAGGGTAGTCATCTAGATACGGTTCATTGTTGTCAGGATTACTGACATGCACAACATAAATACCACATCCCTTCTGACAAGCCTTTTTGAGTTGCATAGTAGAAATCTGTCTAAGCTCTAAGGGTCTCTACATCCCACAAAATCTTGAATGGGTTTCCATAATCATCCAAACAATTAACTACCTTATCCTCACAATTCACTATAGCCTTATGCTCAGTTAACCAATTTATTCCCAAAATTACATCATATGAGCCTAAAGGTGCCACATACAGGTTGAATTGAGTTTGGAAGGTTGGAAGCTCTAACTCGCTACAAAAGAGATGGGTATCTACCCTTTGCTCTACTCGATTACCATACTAGACTATCCATGATTTTTCCATGTATCCAAGTTTGATAGGTATTTTGGATATTACTCTAGGATCTATGAAACATTCAATAGCTCTGGTATCAATTAAAATAGAGACAATTTGGCCATAGAGCTTACCCATTAGTTAAATTGGTGAGGCTTGATACTTTTCCTACTTTTTATCCATTACAACATGGATCTAGTGATGCTGAGTCTATTGATAGTTTCCTTCCTTCCACGACTTTGACTCTTATGGGAAATTTGAGGCATAATGGTTGCCTCCACAAGTGTAGCACCCATCATGAGGCCCTTTGTGACCTCTTTGATTGTCCCCTCTGAAGACTTTTTGTTTTTGGTCATCTTTACCTTTGTTTTTGTTTTCCTTCTTGTTCTTTCCACCATTACCATCTTCACCTTTCTCCTGCAATTCACTCCCCCTCTTGAGATTACGAATCTAATGGTTCTTGTCTCCCTTATGAAACTTCTTGTTACCAAACCACAACTTAGGATTTGCATTATTGTGGAAATTGGATAATTGTTGTAGTTTCTGCTCCTGCTTGGTGGCTTTTAGGAAGACTTCGTTCATGGTAAGAGGATCATGCATGTCTACTTCTACTCCAATATGGGGTCTAAGTCCCAATATGAACTTTCAAATACATAAATGTTCGTCTCCCTAATACTGGGGCACATACTTCAATAGGTTAGTGAAATTTTCCCAATATTGGGTCACAGTCATGCTCCCTTGAGTTAGGTTTTAGAATTTTGTCACCTTCTTGTCGAAAAAGAGTTGCAATAACTATCTCTTCCTAAAATATTGAAGAGTTCCCAAGTAATCTCAAGAGGCCGAATTTTCCTTTATGACTTTTCATTGTTCCACCAAGTAGCTACTGCACCAAAGGTTGATATGTAGCCCATGCCACTTTAGTCTTGTCAGATAGGTTGTGAAGTCCAAAATATTTTTCCATCTCAATGATCCATGCTGCTACTCCTACTCTGATAGCTTACCATCAAACTTAGGCAGTGATACTCTTTTGAGATCTTTTCCAATCTCCTCCTCAATCAGTCTTGTGGGCCTTCTCCTGGACCATTGTCTCCTTGATTGACTTATGCATTCATTCAGTCTTAGTCCTTGAGTGCCACTTGGACCTCTTGTTCTATGTGATCCATATGATCCTCTTATCAATTCAGAAGCTCTAGAATCTATTTCAGCCTCTTGTTTGGTCCGTTGTCTAACCCACTATCACCCATCTCTTGCCTAGTGGTCACCATGCTGGCCTACACTTGACTTGCAACACATTTCATGTCTATCAAAACTTAATATTGGTTTCTATGAATAAACATTCTTATTACACATCACAATACATTCACATGCATATATCCCTTATTCATGGAAGACATACACATTTATTCACATTAAACATATTTTGGAGTTCTTCATTTGAACACACCAAAAATATCATCTTATTTCATTTATAATAAGTGTGGGTCAATAGACCTTATTTACAAAGATTTTTGTTACATTATTCAGTTTTATCATTATCAGAGAGAGGACACTCCTCTAGGTTGTCATCATAATTTACATCAAATTTCTTAGAGGAGGGTTGAGCACGTAGGCTCTCCTTGTCCTCCTTAGTTAACAAGGGTTTGTTTGGTCCACACGCTAGGGGCCAATCTCTGATTGCAGAAAGCTTCTTGATCTTAGGTTTTCAATTCTCCTCAATCTTCTTGCCTCTCTCCAGCTTAAGTCATGTAAGGGCTTGAGCTAGAGTCTCATCATCAATAATCTCATGTTAAACTTCAGTCTTCACATTTTCTTTCATTATGACTTTCTAGTTTGAGGTCCTAATAGTTTTCCCTTTCTTTCATCCTACCTTTGACCTTCCCATACTTGCATTCAATCCAAGTTTGGTCAATTCTCAGGACAACTAAATTTTTTCAAGGGTCAACTATCCCTTAGTCAAGACTATGGTAGACTCAAAAGGCATAGAGTTGAACCCTAAGCTCTGATACCAAATGTAATAACCCATTCTAAATTATTAATTAATTTATATTATTACAATTCACATTATGAATATTTAATTTTAAAAAGACATAAATAAGTAGCTATTGTTGATCATAGCAACACATGTCTAATTAAAAAGAGTCAAAGATTTATATATACAATTTCAATGTCAAATTACAATATCCAAGTTGACTTCACTCATAAGGCCACATAGTCAATACAATGTATAAATTTTACATCAAGGTTACATCATAGACTAAAATAGTCTTGTATACATCTAAGGTTTCCTCTTGACACTCGCCTCCACTTGTGAATGAGAACATGATTGAAGTGATTTACTTCCCAACCACAAAGCTTATGCTTCCCCATAATTCTTCCAATTTGAAGAATACCCAACCCTACACAGAAATTTTAGCAAGAGAACATTCTGCAAGGTGGAATTTGGTGTGTACCCATACATCAACATGCATCTCTATCTACAAGCTAGAAAAGAAAATGCAAGATCTGTGCTAGGAATGACAAAGAATGTTATTACAAAGTCCATACATGTATAATGAACTAATTGCTTGGTGAATCATAAGAATAATGTTGCAACAACAAGCAATATGTTTCGGTAAAAGAAAAAACCTATACTCTCTGAACTCCATTTCGATACCCTTATCGGAAGGTAACTTTCTACAATTATTCCATGATAGCTATCTACCCTCTAGTAGCATCTACTTTGAGGTGCTCTAGTCTACTTAGGTGTTGTTCTACTCAATTAAGAGAATACTCTTTACTCATTTATCTATGGAAAAGTAATTCAGTCTACTTGTAACGCCCTGCTAAAGGACCTAGTGGATAACACAAAAGATATACAAGATCATGCCAATAATTTTTTTTTGAGACTAAAGTGACATTAACTAATGCAACTCAACAAATTAATATGAATAACATCATTACATTAACATCATATCATAATCACATTATGACCTATAAGTAACATCAATCATAACCCACTTACACACTTATCCACCATGGTCCCCTAACATCGCTACTACGATACACCTACATCAACTAAGCCTGTAGAAATACATTTGATACACTAAAACACATATAAACAATTCTTTGAATGTAAATTAAATCTCATACATCAAATTATATATAACATAACATAATTATAAATAACATCATCTAACACTATGCCAATATGATCCTAATCTTAATCAATGCTATGAAATAAGTACATAAAAAAATATCACATCTACTACTAAATTAAGTTCATATGCATCTTAAATACAACATTTCTATGTTAACATTTTCATTACATAATAAACAACAATAAATATATCTTCAAGGTTACAACGACTTATTTACATTTTCATTACAAGAATGCTACAATGTACAAGATATATTCATCTAAGAGGAATATATATAATACATATTGAATGCAATTTTCATGGAAATATCACCTGCACATACATTTAACCAAAGAATGAAGTGAAAGGAAAAACTCTCCATGTTGCGCATGATTTGTACCACCTAAACCCCAATGGATGGTTCGGAAATACCACCCTACCACATGGAACCCTGAGGCCCACTCCCTCCGTGCTAGGAGACAACACTAGGCCCCACACACATGCAAACAACATATACAACAAGTGGCTGACCCAAAACATCCAAAAGAGACTGTCTAAAACAAGAATCAACTAAAAATCATAAAAACTTTCACAAAGACTTTCAGATACTTCTAGAGACTCAATCACATAACACAAATGGATAAGAACTTAAAAGCTGATCATTATACCACAACACATACAATGAAGTACATAACATCATTTGCACAATCTTATAACATAATAGTCAATCTTTAATTTAACAGTTCATAATTAAAACCAACAATACATAACTTTGGTATAAGTGAACCTTACACGATACAAAAACCTCAACATAAGTTTTCACAAATGGGAAGGGATTATCAACATAAATACAATAACACATTCAAGCACAAATGATACAACACAATATAGAAAAAATGATAGAACTATTTTCTTCTTAACAACTTCAAAACTGAACTAATTTTTTTTTTCTCTTGACAACAGTAAATCTGTCATCCATAAAACTACCATAAAACACTCAAATCAACTCGAAATCTAAATC
>VDFB02000007.1:138425421-138610891 GCA_007258455.2 Sequoia sempervirens | reverse complement strand
TCCTTTCTCAAACAGTTATTTTATTTTCACAAGGTAAGGAAAAAAATTCTTGGTTGACCTCAAAATTAGGAAAATAACATAGTAAAATAATGTTACCTAGATTTATCGCATACCTCCTAAATTTTGGCCTTCTGATCTTTGCTAGAGAAAAGCATGTCTCCCAAAGCTAGGGATTTTTTCAAGTTTCCTTGCATAATAGAATTTTAACATAAATTGGTTAGAAAAGCTAGGTATTTTATGGCCTTTTAAAGTATTTTATGTGGTAGAGAGGAGGAAGATACAAGTCATTTACTATTAAATTATAGATTTAGCCTAAGGTTTTGGAAATGGATTTGTGCTAAAATTGCTTGGAAATGAACTATTTTTAACACTTTTTAAACATTTTTTTGGCTTGGCCATCTCTTTAAAAGACTCCACATTTTCTTGCATTTGGTGGGTGAGCCACTCAATACTCATATAGAACTTGTGGCTAGAATGTAATTTTTTTTTTTTTAGAAAATCAATTGTAAATATTGAAGATGTGATTTATAAAATTGAGAGAGCAATTTTAGAAGTAGTCATGTTATTTGTATTCAAGAGTCTAGGTTGGAATTAGAAATTTTATAGCTAGGACAATCAATCATTAACAAAATGGCCTCTCCTTAGACCCCTCCTCTTGTTGGTTTTATTTTTGGATTTAATCTCAAAGTGGAGAGAAAAAAGGTTTGATTGTCTCCCCCTATGTCCTTTTAGGTAAAAAAAGGACTTTGATGGTGCATCTCAAGGAAATCCAAGCCCTTTTAGATGCAAATGTGATATCAAGGATAATTCTAGGAAATATTTTTGTCGAAAGCAATTAAGCTCCCTAAAGGTACTAATAATGAAGTATAAGCATATACCTTACTTCATGGTCTACAAATGGTAAATTCAAGAAATTTTAACAATATCATCATCAACTATATGATTAATTCTCTTAGATGCAATTTCGACTTGGCCTATACTACAGGGTTTTGCTCTCCAACTTTAGATTGGAAGAAATAATCTTGCTCCTCTGGTTTCTATTTTGTTCACTCCAAGCTTTCACTTTCTTATAAATGCAATATTGTTAATTCTGAAAATTGAGCTTCAACATTTGAATGTATAGTGAGAAAATACATTTGGTCTATAAATGCTTCTTTGGAGTTTTTTGTACTCTCCCCTAGTCTATTTGATGGTCGGGAGCTTATCATATTTTTGGTTGGCATATGGTTATATCCTGTCTCAATTCAGTGATCGATCACATTTGTATTTGCTTGATCAAGAGCTTATTTTTGAAAATGTTGTAATTCCTCTTTTGTTCAATAGTATTTTAGTGGCTTGCCACTTTTATTTAAAAAAAACAATATCATCATCAAAGGAAATTCATGATTGATTATTAATGTTATTAAAATAGAAATATAAACCACTAGAAACTCCAATATATTTTCCAACCAATTTGGAACATTCTAGATAACCTTGAATTCTATAAAATGGGGTATTGTTATATAGTGATAAAAATAAGGTTATCAACCTTTTTGCTAATTAAGCAATTAACCATTCAAAAGAATCAAAGATATTCAATTTTGTAATGGTAATAGAGAACTAGGATTTGAAAGAAATTTTGATAGAAGACTCAAAATCCTCTCACTTCAATCCAAAAAGGGTACCCTTGTTTGGGTCACCTTAATTTTGGTTTGATTGTATGCCAACTAGAAGAATTCTATCATTGTGGATGTTCTTTACCTTTGGTTTACCATCGCTTGCATTATGTGGAGGCCCATATGCAAATTAATTTATTATAATTAATCTTGAAGCATTGTTAAGTCTCTTATAGCCATTTTTTATCTCATCACTACCACTACAATTCTCTCATAACATTTTAGCCTATGAAGCTAATTGTTCCATTAATTACCCTATTTGTGTCTACTCATTGTAATCTTTCTTTTTATGCCTTATTTTGGTTTTTTCAGTCATTCCTACCCTTGCCTTTGATTATCTCTTGCTTCACTAGACTGACTACCAAGATGAATGTGCCTCACAGTAATAAAAGAATTTACATCTCTCCTCAAAAATGGAAGTTGTTTGTTGTTGGTCCCTATGAATCTTTCATGCTAGTGCATGTGTTTTTCATTAACTACCCATAGGTCATAAGGCCCATTCATAAGGTGGTTGGAAAAGACCTTATGGGAAGATCTAGGGTGCTATTATACTCTAAGGTTGTCTATTTTTTCTCTCTAATGTCATGGATTTGGTGCAATATTTTAAATTTTAGAACTGCTCAAATTTGGATACATTCGAGAATACTTTCTCACAAAAAACTCCTTTCAACAAGCTATAAAAGACTAGGATGTTGGTGAGTTTGGCTCGAATTGGGGGTTTGTTCCTCCTCAACCAATTTTAAGAAAATCCTATTGTGGCATATGTTTATCATGTAATATAGTCTAGGAGTTTAAGCAACTATGGAATGAGTTTAATGCATGCTTTGCACACACACACAAGTTTTTGTTGGAGGAGGATTTGGCATTGAAAATCTCTAAGGTCTTCAGTGCTTTAAGGTTCTTGCATCATTATGTCCCTCATCAATCTCCTCCTCTACCCTTTGCTACTTCTCCAACTCTACATCTAGTTCCTCCTTACCTAGTTGTAAATGATGTCTCAAGTTCTTTCAGTTCCATATAATGCCTGTCATTCTTCTTTGGACCCTCCTTTTGTAATTCTTTGCCATTGTACTATAACAAAATATAATCTATATTTTCTCACAAAAATGTTGATTTTTTGTCCTAGACCTATACTTTCATATATATCATACAATTTCTATCTTTAATAAATAAAATTATTATTTTTAATTAATAACTAAGACTCTAGGAAAATTCATTGCCAACAATTCAGTGTCGAAAAATTCACCGCCAACAATTCACTACAGGAAAATTCATCTCCATGACAAATATATATATATTAAAAAATGTTAATCTATAGCGGCGAATTGCTGGTGGTGAATTTTCCTGCGGTGAATTGTTGACGCAAATTTTCCGACCGATAAATTTGCTTGATGTCAATAACTAAATATGATATTTAAAATATATATTTCATTATATTTTATTTTAAAATTGTATGTACCATTAACATTAATTATAATGAGATAAAATATAATGAATATCTATTTTAAATATCTTATTAATTTAAGAAAATACAAAACTTTCAAATTTATATTATAAGCAAAATCACAATATTACATTTCACCCTTACCGTCACTATAATTTTGCCTCCTCGAAGGCTGTATATTCCTTCCAAGTGACGTGTGGATGGGAATCACAAATTTGTTGACAAGATAGAAAAGTTGTTCAAGTGGAGACAAAACAAATCCTTTCTGCTTTAACACATACATAAGAAGCTCTTTCACGTCTCATGGAATTTTGGTCTCACACGTCTATATATAAATTAAAATTATAATTTTTCCCAGGTAAAGGTGGTACGCTCTTCTAAGTCAATGTGAACACTTTTCATCTTATTATATAATGTTATTATAGGTAAAATTGGGAGTGTCATAATCTTAGTTTAAATTCTAGAATCTTAAAGTTGGTAATTTGAAGAAAGCAAGTCCAAATTTCTTGACATTAGTGTCAATGAAAATATAAGGTGAATGGAGAGGCAAATCTCAACAACTCATCATGATGTGTCTTCTAATTTAAATATTGTCGGGTGTATCATCTCAACGTTGATGATAAGATTACATACCTAATCACTTCCACTCAAAGTTTGAAATTTCATGTTCATGAGTGAGAAGATATATATATATATATATATATATATATATAGAGAGAGAGAGAGAGAGAGAGAGAGAGAGAGGGGGGGTTGTTGAATATAATTTGTAAGTGATATTGGTATGTCTACAAAATATGTCAAAGAAATCATTTTTACATGTAACACATAGAACACACATCATTTGCACTCACAACACTACTTCTTACATAGCACAACACAAGCAATGAAGGCTAAGCCACTACCCAAATCAAGATAGCAGGTCACCTCACTCAAAAGACACATTTTGATCATCAAAAGTATAGCCATTAAACTAAAGGGAAAAGCTATTTGTGGCATTAATTGACTAATAGTCGAGTGTTACAACTCAAAGGTTCACAACAATGGATTACAAACTAAGGTCTTAGAGCCATCTTACATAAATTTGCAAGCAACAAGAATAGTTAATTAAATGTCAATATAAATCCCACATTAAACAAGCTCAATAACATACTATATTCCCAATAATTAAATATTGATAATCAATTTACTTCATTAATATATACTAATATTATGGTGAACTTTAATATGCATGCAACCCCATCTACAACATCAAATTTACTTGTACAAAAATAAACTATTTAATTAGCTTAATAATCAATGACAATGATAACATTAGAGGTCATCTCACTTTTCTTTTAATTAAATACAAGAAATGATATTCAACATAAGGATACCCCATCCAAAATTAAATTATAAGAGATTACTCAACTTTTGACATTTTAATAAAAAAGGGTAGCAAATTTTTTACTTAAGTTATTTCACAATCAAGCTTAAGACCCTTAAGGTGTGAGGATCCATTGAATGAGTTCTTTCTTTACCCTTGGATCTAGAATAACTCTGAATGTAGCTCTAAATTCTTAAGGGTTTGTTTAAAAGAATTTTATCTTCACATTTGACCATTTTACATTAGAGGATGAAGGATAAATTTATGAGAGCATGAGAATAAAATTCATCCTCTTTCATTATAGGAAATTAATCAGTGAGTCTTCTTTCTTATATTGTAAAATTTTAAATATACACATTTCTTTATATATCTTTATTCTTGTATTTATATAATTTTCTTTATTTATTTTCTTAATAAAAAATTGAATGATAAAAGAGAAATACATATGTATATATAAATTTTTAACAAATAAATTTTCTTTTCAACTTTTTAAATTTTTTTAGAGAAACTCATGATTGATCAACAAGTCAAGACAACAAATATTCATAAAATATTAACAAATATTTTTTTGGGGTTTGGACCAAATGGAGGCATTAGACTCCCATGCTGCTCTCGACTCCACTTCAGGATTCATCCAATATGAAAACACAAGCCCCATGAGATTCAAGCTCCCAAAGGGGGATGCAACGACAAGGGTTTGCCATGACCATGGCTCCTTCTCTTGTTTCCATTTTTTTCCTTCTTCTTCTTTCGTTTTGATTTTAATTTAATGAAAATCTTTTTTTTTTTCATAGACATTAACACAACATTTATAGATAATTTTAAAAAATTAACAAGATTAAATTGTTAATTTAGTATTAAATATATATCAACATTTTAATTAATTTAAATATTTACATTCATAATTAAATATATATTGTAATATAATTATAATATGATTATTTCAAGATATTTTATGCACATGTATCTAAAGTGGATGCATATATATGATTTAATTCAATTGAAGAGTTCTCCAAAGTAAAGCCTAAAGCATATGCACATGTGAAGGCTCATTAATTTATATCTTAATACACATATATCCACACTAAGCAATTATATTTCCACAATTCTATTAAATGAAGCAAGAAATTTGTACATTTAAAAGGAAAATACTAAGTGTTTTTTTAATTTTATATAAGAGTACATAATTTTAAAGATATCTAACATTGATTTTATAAAACCTTATTTAAATCTCCTAACAAGTATATTGCTTAGAATAAACATATGAAAGCTTTAGATTCTATCATGGAAACTTAAATGTTCATTATGTTAAATTTGCATATATTTACTACACATATACATGGTTTTCAACAATGATCCCATTTCTTTTATTAGAAAATTCAATTATACAACTTCACTCCTATTCCTTTTTATATTAATAGCATTAAAATCACTTTTCCAATTCATATCCACTTAACAAAATTAATTCAACATTCTTTTATTATATACCTGAATCTATTGAATTCTTTCCTTCCTCAAACAACAAAAGAGGCTTCAACCTTTTATTTCAACTTTTATTATACAAGGAAAGTATAAAAAAGAATCCAATGAGCTAAAACTCTAATAACCATATTCAAGGACAAGATTAGGAAGCTCCAATGGCGATATTACTAATGGAAGGAGATATGCTCCTAATCCAACTAATAAGGCATCATCAAGCCTTAATAACACTCTAGCCATCCCTCAAGCAAGCAAAATCATCAAGAAACCTAACTCACACAAAATATATAATAGTCCATACCAATAATGGAATAAGAATATCATATACCCATGAAACCCCACTTAACACATTCAACATTCTCCAATAACCAAAGAACACGTGTATATCAAACACAACCGACTAACTACAATGAAACTATTATTTTTAAAAAGCATTTCATAAACTATTTTGATAAATAACTCCAACAAAAATAAAAGCATTCACAAAACATAAATACAATGGTAAAATGGAGTTGGGGGGACTTATATCACTACATTATTTTTAGGGATAGATCCTCCTTCCTTCTCTATACCTTGCTCCTCTTGATATCTAATTTTCTCACAATCACCCCTATATTATTATTTTCTCAAATATTTAAGACCAATCTTCCTTCTCAAAACCATACACAATAATAATTTTTGAGATAAGAATGAGAATACTAATTCAAGTAAGAATCCCTTTCCATATTTACACAAAATAAATAAGTAGAAAACCTAATCTCTCAAACCTTGAATGTGAAGGTGACACTTGTTACCTCCACATTCAATCTCGTGGCCAACCCTATCCTCTTGCTCACACATTTGTGAACTAATCCCTTTTGACACCTAGCCTCATGGGAAACTTCGAAGTGCTCTCACTTGGAATATTCTGCCTCATGAGGAGCCTCCATGTGCCCTCTCTTATGGTGAGTCATGGAAGGCTTATCCAACTCCCAAATTATAACATCTACTCATGATCACTTAATAAAATATGAATTTAATGGATAAATAAACATAATAGTTACTCAAAGTTAAAGAGTCAAGCACTTAGACCATTTTTTCAAATATATAATTTATTTTTCAATCATCACAATTAGTGTAAAATCTATTTATAGTACCCTAGCATAAACTATAAAACTCAACCTATTTACACTACACATAATTTTACATTTTGAAACTAGTTTGAAAACATATACAATGAATCTAATTTTAGCAATAAATCTCTTCTATAAAAAATATAGACCTATACTATTGCAATTATAAGTATAAGAAAATAAGTAAGAGTTGTCTACTCTTCTCAATTTTTTGATCAAAATAAAAGTAATATATTAACACTTGCATTACTAAACATCTTATGTTTCCTTTCTATGTAACTTTAAGTGTCAAAAGAGAGAGAGAACATCATCAAGGTGATATCCACCTTACCATGAAGCATTACGCTTCTCCATGCTACTCCACTAGAGAATTTTGATCCATCACAAAGGATCTAGCAATATGCGGCCCACATGCATGATGGAATATGGCTTACTATGTGAATCTCTGACAAGTTAGCTTACTTATATGCTCATTCAATCATATATCTAATGCACTAGTATATTGATACACATATTATGTAAGAGAATTTAAATCAACCAAGGTAATGCACTCATGATTGTAATCAATGATAATTAATGTTTACAACATAGAATTTTCAAATTATCTCACTATTGATATCTATACATTCAATAGGATAGATAAACAACACTAGAAGATAAAGCTCATAACTAGCATTCAATACTTTAAATTTTAACTTAAGTAATATATTTTCAAGGAAATACCATTTACTAAGTGGTACCCTAAGGAAATAATTTTGTATTCCAAACATAATTCTTAAACCTGCTCAACACTAACTAACATAGGGAATGGAGGGTCTTACTTCCTCATTTGTTGATTCCAAAATCTAGAACCCTTTCTAAAATCCATTACAAGGGTAGTACCATTTAATAAATTCACTCCATTACATAATAATACATTTATGTGTAATGATAATACCCATTGAAATCACATATTTTCATCATATAATCACTTATCAACTTCCAATATGTTTATTGTAATGAAATAGGATAATGTTTAAACACTCATAACTTTTACATTACTAGGAAAAGTTTGAAACTTAAATATATTTTAGAAATTTGCAAGAAAAAAGAATAAAACCCCAAAAAAATGATCTAGAATCTTAAACACATACAATTAGTTTCCCTTGCACTTCAACGCACTAAATTTCTACCTAAAATTAGTAGTTGATTAAATAGGCCAATTCTAAACAATGAATATATATGTACCTATAATTTAGCATTAGTCCTAGGGGGTCAATTATTTGAGTAGGAAAACTAACGCACATTCACATATGTTACAAAATTTCTCCACTTATGAACCCTAAAATATAGATCACAATTCATACATCAAGAGTACATATTTTTTGATTGATTTAGTGGGGAAGGGTCTTGAAACCATTACATCAAGCTACCCATTATTAAAAAAATCCTAGCCACTAGGCTAGATCCAATCTAGAAATATCTAACAAGAAAAAAAAAGAAACAACACAGAAAAATAGACACACCCTAGCAGAGATAGTTCTAATCTTTAGACAAGGAGTCGATAGGCTCCTCTTAAAAGGTAGCCTCTAGAGTACACTTAGTCTTCTTTTGTTTCTTTTTAGTCTACAGTTGGTCATCCTTTAGGTACAATTTATTCGTCTTCTTCTTCTTTAACTTTGATTGTTCAATCACCACCCCGATCACATATTTCTTCATTATGCCATTCATTATTTTTATAAGATCATTGAAGGCTTTCTCCATTTTGACTAGTTTATTTTGATACATGTTCCATTTTTTTATCATAGATCATGCAATCCTTCTACTCTTACTAAACCATCTCAACAACATAAATTGTGTTTCTTAGGTCTTCAATTTCTACATTGAAGGTGTCTCATAGGCACTCATGTGTTTTTTCTTCTCAACCCTTTGATTCTCTTCTTGATCTTCCTCAACATTGACATCTTCATTCTCAAAATTTGACTTGTCCACATCCCTTGAAGGGTTTTGAGAGGAGAGATAAAAGGAGGCATCATCTTCTTCCTATTGGAACAAGGTATCAAATTAATTAGAATTACAATAGGGTTCTTCATCCAAAGGAGGGAGAAAATCCTCCTTAGCATAATTAACCTCCCCTTCATAATCAATCTCAACATGTTTACCTTTCATATTAGATAATTTATTTTCATCACTATTGTAGTGTAGAAAAATGTATCCCTTTACATTTTCACACTTTTTTGGGTCCTCCATGTGATGTAGCAACATCCAGGGTGTAAGACCAATCTTGCATCACCCAAAAAAAAATTGTTTCTTTCCAAGAAGGGATAAATTTGGCAGGGTTACTATTTTTGAGTAAGTTTGCATTTATGCATGGTTGGGCATGAAATCTTACACAAACCTCTAGAATGGTAAATTGAAGCCAATGGAAAACAAATCACTTCAATATCATTTATCTTTTGAGAGATATTAAAATTTCAATTTTCAAAAATCCTATTCAAATTTTCAAAGTCAATTTTGAGGCACTTAGAGGCTCCGGATGGGCCTGAAAATTAGTAGAAAATGAAAGTAGTTAACCTTTAGGCCTTACTTTCTGGCAAAAAAATCTATCAAGAGCTTTTTGTAAAGGTATTATAATAGAAATTCCAATGGTCAAATCAAAAGATATGACCCCACAAAGTTGTACTACCAAAATTAATAAGCTTTCAAAATAACTTCTTGAGGAAGTTACACTTTCTAGAAGATTCTAGGGTGGTTAAACCTTCCAAATAAAGGATGTGAATGGGGGTTATAGAGGGGGGCAGAGCAGAGTGGATTATGGCTATGATTTGTAGATTTACAAATTTATGTAATCAAAATTCCCATGTGATGGTTGTTGTAATGTTGTAATTTCATTTTCATTTTAGTGATAATAGAAAATATTTGCCTCCTTGCATATTGTTTGCGCAATTCTCTATTGTTATTGTGGGTTTCAAATTGTAAGGGGAGTACCCTTCATCAAGTGGTATCAGAGTTGGAGTTCTTGAGTGTGTAGACAGATCACCGAACATGAGGAAGTTTACACCAAGACTTGTGGTTGTGGATCTATGAGAAAAGAGGCCTCCACGAAGAAACCATGGTGAGGGGAATGTTGGGGTAATAGAAGAGGGTTTTAGAGCCCTCCAAAGACAAGTTCAAGCACTGTAAAAGGAGTTGTATAAAGGAGTTGATGTTAAAAGATGAGATGAAAGTGAAGATGATGTTGAAAATGAAGAACCATTCGAAGAAGAAGCACATAATGTAATGGATCCTGGAGAAGTCAGACTGATTAGGGCCATTTCCAAGATTGGAAAGAGGTCAAAGATAGAAGTTTCTAATTTTTTTGGAAACTTGAATCCTGAAGATTTGATTGATTGGATCAATGACATGGAAGAATATTTTGAGTATGAGGAAATAGAAGATCCAGAGAGGGTTAAGTTTTTAAAGGGAAAGCTAAAAGGACATGCTAGCATATGGTGGAAAGAAGCCTCTAGTTGGAGAGCAACTGAAGAGGTAAAGAGAAGATAACAAAATGGGATTGAATGGTTAAAAAAATGAAGAGACAGTTCATTCCTATGGACTATGAGCTAGATTTATTGAAGAAGATGCAAGGGTTGAATCAAGTGGGAAACTATGTTAAGGAGTACATAGAAGAATTCTACTGAGTCCTAATTAGAACAAGCCATTCTGAGGCCAACAAGGAGAAAGTTTCCCATTACATAAATGGGTTGAAGCTGAGTATTCAGGAAGAGTTGAATTTGGTGAGGATGACCGTGATTGAAGATGCATATCAGTTTTCCCTAAAGGTGGAAGAGAAGCTAAATAGAAGGTTTGAGAACAAGCAAAGGGGTGGAGGTCGAGATAGAAAAACTAGTTGACGATCTTACGGAGGTTGAAGTGAAGATCAAAAGAAGACTGAACGATATAGTAGCAATCAAAGCGAGAAGGGAGATAATACCTACCATCCTCGAGATCAAATTAATGGAGACCAAAGAGGAAGAGGGAGATCTGGACAGGGACCAGGAAGAGGAGGCTTTCGTGGAACCTGTTTTCAATGTAGAGAAGGACATAGAGCCTACGAGTGTCCTCAGCATCAAGGGAGGACAAATAGAAGACTTGAAGGTAATGCCTGAGTTTCCCATGTAGATGAAGATGCCCAATCTTCACATTCTAAAGAAGCTAAAAGAGGAGAGGCCCTTGTAGTCAGGAGAGCCTTGTTGAACGAGGAGAAGGAACCAAATCAAAGGAAGAACTTGTTCCACACTCGATGCAAGTGTGAAGGTAAGGTTTGTAATATTATCATTGATGGAGGTAGCACTGATAATCTTGTTTAAGAGGAAATAGTTACTAAATTGCACTTGGAGAGGAGAAGGCATCCAAAACCATACCAGATTTCATGGTTGTAGAAGGACCATAGGGCATTGGTCAATGAGCAATGTTTGGTAAATTTTAAGATTGGAAACTATAAGGATGAGGTTCTATGTGATATTATACCTATGGATGTTTGTCACATGTTGTTAGGTAGGCCATGGCAGTTTGATCAACGATTGATGTGTTGGTTGTTTTTACTATAACTAGGTTGGTCTTCTAATCTACCTATGGAATTGCCAATTCCAATCAAGGAAAACTTGAAGGACCTAGACCACTGACGAGGATTTTAAAGACCTCCTACACTTTGGGCTTTGCAAGAACTAAGAGGGTGATCCCTTAATGCATTTACAACCTCTGCACCATTATCATAAACAACATTAACAACAATAGATAATATCATTTAATAGCTCAACATAATAGGATAATACCGAATAGAATTGGTTGTTCATCAATAATATCAACTATTTGGAGCATGGGATAACTACAACACATAGGGATGTAAAATGATTTTGAATTTATAAAACATTTATGAGATGCATTAAGCTGCAAGATAAATCAATGCCTAATTCTGGGCCATGGAGTCAAACACATAAAAATAATTCATCAGCAAATGACATTCAACCAGTGGATTTAAATTGTTAATGCCTTGCATCAACTGTTAGTGTCTTACACCAACAATCCCACTCCTATTATCAATCAAACTCTCCTTACCAAATCCAACCTGCACACTTGAAATCACTATTATCTATTCAAAGTATTTAACCATTTCTTTGAAATAGACCCATAAACAAAGAACACAATCTCATGAAATTTGAGATGACAAACTCAAAAATAATTTGTATTATTGAATTCATATGATTAAACTGTACAAGCATGGAGACAATTTGAATATATTCATGAATGTGTACACACTTTCATGATTTATTTTCATAAACTACCTGTATTTTCTCATGAAACCAAAAATTACAGCTTACAGACTCAAGAAATGACCCAGACTTAGCATTTTCTATCTACCCAGCCCCATACAAAACCTCAGAAACCTCAAAATAGAGAATAGAAGTATCCAAAAGAAGCCCTAAAGTTGATCTGGAGATGCCATCTGGAAACCTCTTCACCGTTGATCAACAAAAGAAAATCCTTTCTCCTCTCTCTGCAACAAACTTTTCCTCCAAATCTTCCTTTGATGTGTGTTGTTCTTCAACAGAAAATATGCCCATGTGGAGAAATTCCATTTTACCAGTAGCTGCAAAATATCTTTGCCTTCCCCGTGAAAATTTATATTTTCTGCTCATTTTAAATGTTGTAACAAAATTTTACCTCCCATCACAAATACTTTTATAAAGTGAATAAATTCACTTTATGTTCATTCCTAGAAAATAAAGATTCCTTATAAAGGGACTTACAAAACCACATAAAACATTCACCTCCATATTTGAATGGCACCTCACTGCCTCTCCCATGCAATTTCACTAAAATATTTCACCTAAAATATTTATTCACATAGGAAAAAACATTTTACCCTCAAGAGATTTAATAATGGCTTTTACCTTGGTTTACCCATGCTTCACCTTTATTTTTAAACATTTACCCATTTAACATATTTTGCCCCTTATATTTACGGAGCACTTTATCCTTTTAAGTCTCCACTTTATTTTTAAAACATGAGGGCATTTAAATTTTTTATTGGGCCCCTCTTTAAAGCTTTCAAAAACCCCCTTTCACGGGCAATATTTTAATTTCACTTTTGAACTTAGGAAAATGAGCTTTTAAAGCATTAAAATATCGGGTCCCTTTTAAAACCTTCACCCATGCACAAGACTTCACCTGGGCCCACACTTGCGACGTGGCATGATTTTGCCATTTTGCGGGTATTAACTATCGTGCACCTTGAGATCACGATTTGGTGGGGGACGGTGAGGATGGGGCTGCATTCGACATCAATCTCCAACTATTGATTTCTTTTCTTTCTCCATTTTTCCCTATTTTCTCTTTGCCGCGCTTGAGCTCTGTTCACAGAATAATGGCGTCATTCTCTACATCTCCCTTGGCATACAGTAAAGTTGTAATGATCTTCATGTAGATTCTTCCTCTGTTGCATGGGGCTTTCAAGTCGAACCCCTTTTTAACACTGCTCCCGCTCTGAATCATTTGTTGTTTGAACTTGCGTTGAAGACCCGGGTCTGCATAAAGGTTTCTAGAGCTTTTCAACAAACACATTTTAAATGCCAACTGTAATGTGGTGTTCCCTGAAGACTTCCTGGCACGCCTTCTCATAATGAATGCACCTCACATCTACCCACTGCATTTGTTTGAAAGTTTATATGACAATTTCAATGATCACTAGATGCGTAGACTATAGAAAATGGCGTGGTCCTTTTGAAATTTTAGTCTGAAACAAAATAACCACATATATATTGCCAACATCCTTCTCATTTGTTTGGGGAGTTTCTCAAAAGCTTTATGCACAACCTCCTCTCAAATATGCGTTTCCCTTTCATTGAAGTCTCGAGCCTTCTATTGAGCTTTGATGGTCATCTATACCTCCCCTTAGCACCCATATTCTTCTGTATATGCTTGAGAATTTCAAAAGTCTTTTCACAACATTAATTTTGTATATCATCCATTAGTCATCAGAATGGTCATGGGCCTTCACCATGCTCCAAGGGATGCACGCACCCTCTCTCTGCGCGCCCTTAATGGATGTCCATAGCCTTTCCAAACCACGTGCGCTTCTTTGGATTTACATTTGCCAGAAAGTTTCTAACACCTTTTCAACAAATTATTTTCTGCATATTATGCTTCAGTGGCACCCCTATAGAATTTGATGCCTTTTAAAATGCTTTGGTCTTTTCAACAAATCCATGCTGGCACTCCATCTTTGTGCATTGGTAAACATCCCTTTGGAGTCAACGTATTCCCCTTGACTGGCATAGAGGCTGCCCGATCAAACCCTCACTTGCTTGAAAGCTCCTAAAGCTTATTCAACAGTTTACTTTGTGCACCTAAAAGTCTCTAAAACTTTTCAATATTTCAGTCTTCATATTCTGTAGGTGATGGTTGCAAGTTCTAAAATTGCTCTTTGAATAATTGTGGAAAAATCTTCATTTTGATTCCTCACTTTTCCTTCCACTTTACTAGATAAGTCCAAACTAATTACTGAAGTCCTTATTAGTAGCAAGGCTTTGAGCTTCATTCTATTCAGTCAAGCCATCATCATTATATATGTTATTCATTTGGAAAAGGACTGACTCAAGTAAAAAATTACATTGTGAATCAACAAAATTATCCCATCGGCTTCTTCAGACAATGAGACTTTGTCCTTCATTCATTGGATTCAAGTTTTAATTAATACAACCATGATCAAAACTATTTACTTCTTGCACATCATAATCACCTGATTATTCTTCATACTGTTGATAAGAAGCTTGGGATTCTATCTGATAGGTGTGAAATGATAGTTCTTAACTACAAACATTGAACTGGAGCTAACTTGAGAATTGTCCTTTCAAAACACACATGCTTCTTGGTTGCTCACTGGTGTTCTTTGAAGGTCTATGAGGCATAACCTTAGCTCCCAACTTCATTGTTGTATAAAGCATGTTGGGTCCCTTGTGGACCCGACTAAAAAAAATTTCGTTTTCAAACAACTTTTCTTGTTCAAATTGATCTAAGATAGCTTCTGAGTGTTTCTGGAGTGAAAATATGAAGTGGGTTTTCATTAAAATATGCTTTGTGACATGTTTGCAAAATGCGCAAAACTGGCCAAGTAGGCTCTAGAATCAATCTGGGAAAGTGGTCAAATGACCTCTCGGGGACAAAAACTTGTAGGCATGTAGCCATTGGTCCAAAGAATGCAATGCAAAAGATTGTTTAGAGAAATCAATGACGAGGAAAAAGTTATTAACTGTCAAAGTTGCTTGAACTTTCTGCAACAAACAGCTGTTCTGAACCAATTAAAACTAATCAAATCACCTTGTTGAAAAAATATCAAATCAACTCCTGAAGGCTTGCCAGTGAACACAATAGCTCATTTAGATACACTGAGCATGTGCACAAAAGGATTTAGCTTTTATCATCACCCGTCAAAAGATATGACGTGTCAAAGTTGACCACCTTGAAATGCTGTCAGGAATGTAGATTCAAAATTGGATAAACTACATTTCATTTTGATCTGTTAAAAATAGCAAATCAGATCACGAAGCTCTAAAAATTGGCACATGAGCTCATTTTGGCATGGAGAATGCAAAACAACATTCACTTTGACCTGACAGTCATCAGGTTGCAAAATGCAATCTCAAACGGGAGGCTTCTTTGCAAAACTGAACATTTGCAAACAACAGAAAATTGTCAAAACCCTCCAGCTTCACTTTTTGAAACCCTTACAAAACTCATCGTGGGAAGCTGAAAATTGACAAGAATACTCATATATGACACATGAGTGTTTCTGCAAAGGGATTCTACACGAAAATCAACAACCATCAAATTATGACCCTCCAAAGTAGGTCATTTAGGCAGATTTGTCAAGTGCACTTTTGAAAGTGCAGAGCAGAGGCAAAATTTTGAAATGGGCATCTCAAATTTGCAAAATTTGAGAGTGCCAACATGATGCATGATGGACATGCTAACACCTATTCCTTGGAAAAGAATGGTGTTTGTCATAAGTTGAAACCCCTAAAGGAGGAAGAAGAAAAGGTACGCAGTAATGCAATAATTTTTTTGGTTGATGGAATAAAGTTCCTAAAAGGTATGAGACATGAGCATATGTGTTTTGCATTAATCCCTAGAGTTGATAAAGAAGATAATAATGAGGTACTTGTAGAGGTTTCAGATTTGTTGAATGAGTTTTATAAAAAAAAAATTTATTACGTACCTAAAGGTTTTCCTCTAGTAAGGAAGATTATCCATTAGATGGACCTAATTCTTGGAGCCAATTTTCCAAATAAGGTAAACCATCAAATAATTCCAACAAAGAATGAATATTTGAATAGACAAGTGCAAGAGTTGTTACAGAAGGGATTGATTTGAGAGAGTTTGATCCCATGTGTAGTACCTATAGTAATAGCACCAAAGAAGGATGGGGAATGGAAGATGTGTATATATTTTAGAGCCATCAACATGATCACCTTCAAGTATAAATTTCCCTTGCCGAGGATGGATGACATCATGGATTGTTTTAATGGAGTTGAGTACTTCTCAAAGATAGACCTGAAGAGTGGTTATCACCAGATCTGGATTAGAGAAGGAGATGAATGGAATACAAACTTCAAGACCAAAGAGGGCTTATACGAGTGGTTAGTCATTCCTTTCGGGCTAACCAATGCATTGAGCACATTTATGTGGCTTATGAATGAGGTGTTGAAAGAATTTTTAGGAGAATTTGTTATTGTTTATTTGGATGATATTTTTATTTTCAGCAAGACATTGAAGGAGCACTTGATGCATATCTGAAAAGTTTTTGAGAAGCAGAGGGAGGAGACGTTGATAAATTTGAAGAAATGCAGTTTTTTGAAGAGAGAGTTGGTGTACTTGGGATTCGTTATCTTAGTAGAGGGTCTTAAGATGGATCTAGAGAAGGTAAAAGCTATTATTGAATGGCCTACACCAAGGAGTGCTACAAAAGTGAGATCCTTTCATGGTTTGGAAATTTTTTATAGAAAGTTTATCAAAGGTTCCAGTAATATTTATGTACCTCTAACTGAAACAATGAGAGGGGACAGAAAAGAGTTTAAGTGGAGTACAAGAGCAGCAAAAAGTTTTGATATGTTGAAGAAGAAATTTACAAAGCAACCTGTTTTGGCACTTCCAAATTTCAACAAGGTATTTCAGGTAGATTGTGGTGCTAGTGGAAATTCCATTGGAGTTGTTTTGAGTCAAGAAGGTAAACCCATTGCTTATTTTAGTGAAAAGTTCAATGATGCAAAGAAGAAGTATTTTTTTTATGATCATAAGTTTTATGTTATAGTTCAAGCTTTGAAGAAATGGAGACACTATTTGTTGCAAAATAGTTTGTTTTATTTACTGATCATCAAGCTTTACAATATTTAAATAGTTAAGGGAAGTTGAATCAAATACATTTGAAATGGGTTGAATTTTTACAAAGTTATACATTTTTTTTGAAGTATAGGAGTGGAAGATCTAGCAGAGTTGCAGATGCCTTAAGTAGGATGAAAAATTTGTTAACAAAAATGCAGATTGAAGTTGTTGGGTTTAATGAACTCAAGAGTTTGTATCCCAAGGATCCTAATTTTGCAAAGGATCAGAGAGCTTGCAAAGAGCCTATCACTTTGGATAGGATGAGATGGTTGGATTTTACAATCCAAGATGGTATGTTGTTTCAAGGAAATCAGTTGTGCATTCCAAGGAGTTCCACGAGAGAGAACTTGATCAAGGAGAAACATAGTGGAGAATTAGTTGGACACTTTGGTCATGATAATACCATTTCTATTGTTGGTGAGCAATACTATAGGCCACAGTTGCAGCAAGATGTGAATAATTTTGTGCAAAGTTGTAGAGTATGTCAAATGGAAAAAGGAAAAAGTTAGAATACTGGATTGTATCAGCCATTACCTATACTTGAGAGGCCATTGGAGGACATTAGTATGGATTTTTTTATTGGCTTGCTAAGGAAATAGAGAGGGAATGATTCCATATTTGTGGTGGTGGATAGATTTTCGAAGATGGCACATTTCATTCTATTTCATAAGACCAGTGCTGTTGTTCATGTTGCAAAATTATTTTTTAGAGAGGTGGTGAGACTACATGGTCTACCCAGGAGCATAGTTTTAGATCGAGATACCAAGTTTGTTGGGTATTTTTGGAGGAAATTGTGGAAGAAGATGAAGACTGATTTGAAGTTTAGTTATGCACACCATCCACAGATAGATGGAAAAATAGAGGTGGTGAATAGGAGTTTGGGTAACTTGTTGAGATGCTTAGTAGGAGACAAACCCAAGGGATGGGATTTGATTTTACCACAAGAAAATTTTTCTTACAACAATTCTATCAACATAAGCATTAGTAAATCACCATTCCATATTGTGTATGGGAGTAGTCCAAGAATTGCTTCTGAACTAAGAAAGACGAATAAGGGTGATAAGAGTAGTGTCTAGGCTAAATATTTTGTTGAGCACTTGAAGAATTTGTATGAATAGTTCAAGAAACATATCAATAAGATGAACTCATAGTATAAAGCGAAGGGAGATCAGAAAAGGAAGTATAAGGAGTTCTAGGTAGGAGATGAATTCATGGTTAATTTGTGAAAGGAGAGGTTTCTAGTTGGTACACACAAAATCTAAAGTTGAAGAAGTTTGGACCATACAAGATCTTGAAGAACCATGATTCAAGAAATGCATATGAGGTAGAGTTTCCTAGTGAGATTAATGTTTCACCTATGTTTAACATTGTTGATTTGAAAGAATATCATGAAGGAGATAAGGAAAATGAATTGATTGAGGCACGGTGGAATGTTCCAACAACTAATTTAGAGAAGGAAGAGATAGAAGAAATTTTGGATAGCCGTGTCGGAAGAAGCATAAGAAATAGGAAATATGTAGAGTGTTTGGTGAAATGGAGAGGAAGGCCTGTTGAAGATTCATCATGGTTATCTGAGTCTTAGGTTAACCATCTTGGTTTCCCTCTAACTCCTAAGAAGTGATAGGGTCACTTTTTAAATTACACCATGTGTTTGATGCAGGAGCATCCATGGTGTAAGAGAAATCTTGCATCACCCTAAAAAAAAATTGTTTCTTTCTAGTAAGGGCTAAATTTGGTAGGGTTACTATTTTTTAGTAAGTTTTCATTTATGCATGGTTGGGCATGAAATATTACACAAACCTCTAGATGGTAATTTGAATCCAATGGTGAACAAATCACTTCAGTACCATTTTTCATTTGAGACATATTAAAATTTCAATTTTTGAATATCCTCTTCAAATCTTTGAAGTCAATTTTAAGGCATGTGTAGGCTCTGGATGGGCCCTTAAAATTGGAGAAAAAAAAGTTAGTTGGCCTTTAGGCCTTACTTTCTGGCCAAACATCTCGAGAGAGATTTCCAAAAAGGTATTATAATATAAAATCCAATGATCGGATCAAAATATATGACCCGGTGAAGTTGTACTGCCAAAATTAATAAAATTTCAAAATAACTTCTTGAGGAAGTTACACTTTCTAGAAGATTCTAGGGTGGTTACACCTTCCAAATAAAGGATGTGAATGGGGGTTATAGAGTGGGGCAGAGCAAAGTGGATTGTGGCTTCAATTTGTAGATTTATAAATTTATGTAATCAAAACACCCATGTGATGGCTATTGTAATGTTGTAATTTCATTTTCATTTTAGTGATAATAGAAAATATTTGCTTTCAAAAACATCCCCACCCTTACCATATTGCATGGATTGAAGGGGAAATGAAGTCACTAATGATAAGAGATGTTTAATTAAGTTTTCTATAGAAAAGAATTAAAAGGATGAAGTATGGTATGATGTGATTCCAATGGATGCATGTCATGTGTTATTGACAAGAAGGTGATACATGATGGATAGAAGAATACATACAATTTTTGTAAGTATGGTTCTAAAGTATCTTTATTGTCCCTTAAGGATGAAGGGAAAGTTGAAAAAATATGTTGCCCACAAGAGAACTCATCAAATAAATGAAGGTGATAGGTTTTTTTTATACACTAGTGGTGCAAAGAGAATAAAGTGAATAAATACTAGTACCAGTACAAGAAATTGAGTGCCTTTTGGAGGATGTTAAAGTTTTAGAAAATAAAAGTGCAACTAAGAGTGGAGATGGGGATTTTGTAGAAGGAGAAGAGAAAAATATAAATATATTTTTTATTTTATGAGAGATGAAATTAAAATAGAAAATATGGAAGGAATGGTAGTTGTAGAGGATAATAATTTTAAGGAAAAAATAGATTGGAAACAACAAGTTCTAAGTAGAAAAAAGGAAAAGAGTGCACATATTTTAGATAAGAAGACTATATACAAACAAGGCGAATATAACAAGTATCTTGTACAATAAGAAGGTATAGAACAAGAATATAACACAAGAATTTTATAATGGGAATTGAAGAATATGGATCGCTAAAAGTGGAACAAGTTCTAGGAGAGTACCTCATAGGAGCTAAGTTTTTAAACTAGAGGATAATGATGTAGTGACTTCCAAAGGCCAAACATTTTGAATTGGGAGTTTGATTGAATTGAAATTTCATGTGGATGAGCATCTTGAAGAGTTGATTCTAACCCGAATAGAACTTGTTTGATTGGAGCACATCTCAATACTTTTTGAGGATTTTTTCAACTAAGGCCTCAAAATGAAGTTTTCATGTTTTCTAGCAATTTCCAAATTTGGTTTTTTCATTCTTTTTTAAGATTTTCATGCAATTAGAAGTTTTTAGTTCACAACTAGTTTTACTTTAGTTAGAATCAAATAATTATAAATTTTGACAACCAAATGAGTAAGCATAAAATAGTATTGAAAATAGATAGAATTTTAGGAGGAATATTTACTAGTTAAGGATTTTTTTAGTTAGAGAAGACAATGAAAATTCTTCCATAATTGAATTATTTACTATCAATAATATAGATGAATATTATAATTTGAATCTTTAGCTACATATTCTAGTATTAGAGTGAGAAGATGGCTAGGAGAGGAAGAGGAAGAGTAGGTCTTGCCCAAATGAATTGAGACATGCAAAATCTACAAAGGAAAGTAGTAGAGCTTGCAGGTAGAATAGTAGATTAGAGAATAAGACAAAGGGGAGATGATTTTGATGAAGAAATTGAAGATGAAGATCAATATGCAAAATATGAAGAGGAAGCTCAATTAGAATGCCCAACTCTTACAAAAAGGATGTTCAAAGCATTAGAAGGGGAAAACAAAGGGATTGAAATTGAAGTTTTAGAGTATGCATGAAGTCTGAAACTAGAGGAGCTAATAGAATAGTTGAATGACATGGGGAATATTTTTGAATGGAAAACTATGACAAAGGAAAATAATGTAAAATTTGCATGCACCAAGCTAAAGGGTCATGCAATGATATGGTGGGATAATCTACAAAAAGAAAGGACTAGAAAGGAAAAGAATAAAATCAAGACCTGGAATAATGGAGAAGCTGAGTGATAAAATCATTCCTATACATTATGCACAAACACTTTTTCACATATTTCAAAA
The DNA here is from genome assembly GCA_007258455.2 of Sequoia sempervirens. NCBI lineage: Eukaryota > Viridiplantae > Streptophyta > Pinopsida > Cupressales > Cupressaceae > Sequoia > Sequoia sempervirens. Next base: position 138,589,297 of record VDFB02000007.1, on the reverse strand, counting down.
TTTGAAACAAAAATTATCTACTATCCTAGACTATACAAATTAATATTACACTCCATTAACATGGAGCATCAAAAAACTTATTAGAATATGGCTACAAGGAATATAAATGGTCTAAAATTATTTATTTAAGATAATTTGAGCATGCATAGGGCTAGTAGTATAGAGAGGCACATCAATTAACTTTAAAAGTAGAGGAAAAACAAAGTAGAAAATATTTTCAAAGGAGTAGAGGAATGAGGAGGGGATGAAATTGCCATTTTAAGATGATTTAAATTATGGTAGAGGAGAATCATCTCAAGGACATGAGAAATTAGAAGGTATCCAACAAGACATTCAAAACCAACAAACAGGAAGAGGATTCTAGAGGAGTAAAGATAATGACGATGTTAGAGGATGGGAAAGCCCAAAAAACCTTTCATTTTATATATTTGTGGTGAAGAGGGTCATAAGGAATTTGAATATCCAAATTATCACATGCAAGAGAATAAACAAGGGGAACAACCCCAATTGAGGTTGGTTCAAGCTAAGGATGAGGAAGAAGGGGTAGACCTAAAGGTTCCACCAGATATGGGAGAAAATATTATGATGAGAAGGGCAATGGTGATTCCAAAGGAATAGAAAGTGCAAACCAAAGGTCATGATGATTCTTGGCTTCAAACTAGATGAAACTCAAGAGGAAAGGTATGTAAAGTTATTATTGATGGTGGAATTTGTCAAAATATGGTCTCTAGAGAGATAGTAGATAAACTAAAATTACATTATGAAAAACATTCCCACCATTACTATATTGCATGGTTTAAAAAGGAAAATAAATTCAATATTGACAAGAGATGTTTAATTAAGTTTTCCATAGAAAATACTTATAAAGATGAACTATGGTGTGATGTGATTGAAATGGATGCATGCCATGTGTTGCTAGGATGGCCATCGAAATATGACAAAAATTTGATGTATGTTGTCTAAAGAGAATAATACATACGCTTTTTGGAAGGATGGTTGTAAAGTGATGTTATTGCCCCTTAAGGATGAAAGGAAAGTTGAAAATATGTTGTTCACAAGAGAACTCATCAAATAAATGAAGGTGGTAGGTTTATTTTATGCATTAGTGGTGAAAAGAGAAGGAATTGAAGAAATACCAATACTAGTAGAAGAAATTGAGTGTCCTTTGGATGATGTGAAAGTTTTGGAAAATGAAAGTGCAACTAAGAGTGAAGATGGGGATGATGTAACAGTAGAGGAGAAAAAGGTAATGATTATTTTTTCTAATTTAATGAAAGATGAAATGAAAATAGAAGAAGATATAAAATGAAAGGTAGTGGTAGAGGATAAAAATTTTGAGGAAAAATTGGATCAACAACTTCCAATTAAGAAAAAAGGAAAAGAGTGCACATATTCTAGACAAAAAGACAATGTGCAAATGAGGTTAATACAACAAGTATCTAGTACAATGGGAAGGGCTAGCACAAGAAGATAACATAGGAATTTCAAAATTGGAATTGAAGAATCTGGATCTTTGTACAAGTGGTACAAGCTCTAGGAGAGTAACTCATAGGAGTTGTGTTTTTTCAACCAGAGGATAATGATGCAGGGACTTTGGGGGGCCATAAATTTTGACTTGGGAGTCTACCTGACTTAAAATTTCACATGGAGGATTGTCTTGAATAATTAAGTCTAACCCAAATAGAACTTTTTCTATGGAGCACGTCTCAACACTTTTTCAAGGCAACTTTCTACTGTCTAAGGCCTCAAAATGAAGCTTTCATGTTTTTCCAACAATTTCCAACTTTGATTATTTTTTTAGTTTTTTCATGCAATCAAAAGTTTATTCCACAATTGGTTTTACTTTAGTTAGACTTGAATAATTGGAAAGTTTGATATCCAAATGAGTGATCATGTAATAGTATTAAAAATAGATAGATTTGTAGAAAGGATTTTTACTAGTTAAGGATTTTTTTTTAGTTCGAGAAGACAAAATGGTGATGAAAAGAAAATTCTTAAGTAATTGAATTGTTTACTATCAATAATATAGATGAATATTATAATTTTAATCTTTTGTTGCATCACTTTTATCTTGGTGCAAATAAATTTCTTATACTATAATGATTTCTTCTTGGTGAGGATTAACACATGGGTGATTTTGATTAGGAGTTCCATTCATTGATGGGTTAGGACCTACAATAGTTAACATGGATTAAGATTAGGATTAATATGGATGGATGGAGGATTTGATTTTTTAGGATTTGTAGGGATTGATGGATGGTTTAATGGAGAATTTAATGTATGGGGATATATAAGTCTTGATGGATAATTTAATGGTTTGCTATCCTTATGGATTTATGGGGAGCCTAATAGATGAGGGATTATGTGCTTATATAAATTCTTAAATGAAATAATACATTATAGGGATGGAGGGTTATTTTGATGGATGACTCAAAGTGTAAGGATTTTATGGATGCGTAGCTACATGGGTAAATGGATTGGGATCAATATGGATGAGTGAATTACCTATGCATGGTTTTTTATTTAAAATATTTCTCATATGTAAGTGTTTAGGGTCATAATTTTAGGGAAGCTAGATATTATTCTTATAAGGTACATCACATCTTTATTTTGAATTAGGAGGTGATATAGTTAGGTATGACCTTTTTTTATATTAATCAAACCATTATGATCATCTATATACTCATATTGACCCATAATATTATCATCATTATGATATTCACTTGATAGACAAGGCTATCATAATCAAAATATTCATCTTAGTCTACACAAATCTCATCATCAACACTGTTAAAGGGATTTTTGGATTGGTCAAAAAAGGAAACATTATTTATTATTTTGATTGAGGGTAAAATTTATAAATAGTTTGACTTTCAACTAATAAAATATTTTTAGGTTAAACTATTTCACTTGAAACCAATTGTCACCTACCTACCTACTTGGCATAAAGAGTTTTAAGCGAAACCCTTTTTCTTAAAATTATTAAATTAATATAGTTTTATTTTTAAATTCAAACTAGGTTAAATTTGTAAGTAATTTTTAGACTAAAACATTTTCAAGAAAAGGATTTCTACTCAAAACACTTTTTCTCAAAACTATCTTTTTGGTAGTTCATGTAGCAGTCTAACACCTCTTTTGGGGAAAGTCAACAAATAATCAATTTTAACTATAATTTCTTTTCAAATAATTGTATTTTCATGAAATTTTGAAAATATATTTTTGTAAATTTTAAAGACTAGAATATATATGTTTTGATTAGTTCTATTATGATTTTTTTGAATTTATTGTAGGTAGATTATTATAGTCAAATATGAGGTTGATTAGATTTTTTAAAATATTAAAATATATTTAAAAAATATGCAATGCACTAGAAGAGAGAATCCTCTCCAAGATGGTAAAATTTATTTATTTTTAACTATAAAAAAATTGCACATAATTAGGTGTCCCATCAAAATATGAAAATTATTTTTATATTATGAATCATTAACAAAAAAGAGTTTACAATATGAGGACCTGCATCTCCATCAAAAAAATCTCAATATCACCTAGATTATCAATTAATCAATAAACCCATCATATAAACCCTCAAGTACAAATATCCAAAAAGGAATAGATATCGGTAAAAAAAATACAAAAGACTACTCCTAGAAGCACCTCTAGTTGTTGTTGACCTCATATTTTTCAATATCATAGGTCTCAATTGGTGGATTAGCCATTTCATCTAAGTCCACATCCTTCATAATTGGTTCAAATCTAGATCTAGCACTTCACTCCCTCTTATCAACATTATCAAGATTTTGAATATTATGACTCTCCATTTACTCCTTCAAGGTAGTCAAATCCTCTTTGTTTAGTTTGGTCCTCCCCTGTGGGAATAAATCCACACTGTTAATCTTTCTTTTTGTAGATAATCGCCAAGTCCTCTTGTAGCAGAATCATGAACGTTTCCTTGGGTATTTCCAAAATCATGAAGACCTAAAATAAGATATTTAAAAAGTTGAGTTCACTTTGAAACTTAGTAAGGAACTTTCATTTGTCTTTTTCTAGATAAACCATAAAATATCATTAGGAAGAACAAGCAAACAATTGTTAAGATCAACAAAAAACACTTTCACATAATTAACAAGACTTTTGAACCACATAAAACCATATTTATTACCCCACCTAGGAGATTTTTCTCTATGAGACCTCATCTATTTTGACTCTTGGTTGATGTTATGGTTATATGATTTGACTAATTAAGAGTTTTGGGGATGTCCAAAGTTTTGCAAATGATAGCTGCTGGAAGACTGAAATCACTGAGAGGGTGGGTGAATCAGTGATTTATGAGAGACACAATATTTTTTTTGTTTTTTTTGAGTTCAATGTTCACTTTTAAACAAAGAAATATAAATGACAATTTGAGAAGCAGACTTGACTTGGGCATCAACTTAGCATATGAATAAGACATTGAAATAGTTTTTCACTTGGACATAAATTCATAATACAACCATTCAACATTGAATTGATAAGGATAAACATCACAATATTGTAATACTATCACAACAAAGCAATGATACTATGAGACCATAAATTTGACGAGTGGAAAACCCTCTTGGGGTAGAAAAACCACTCCAAAATGATGCCTCACTTGCTTAAATAAAACCACTATTTACAATGCCCTATAGGTAGAATTTAGAGCACCAACTCTAGGAGAACCAACCCCTTATAGATTTAGGAACACCCATTCCAAGGAGCACCAACCCCTTTTTAACACATAACAATTATAGCATCCTATCAGAACCCTAGAAGTGAAAATTTTGCAACTCTAGAATTTCAATAGAAAACTATGTATGAATATCTCAATAAGCACATTGAAGAATGTTGTGCATCAACATCTTCCTTTACAAAGTATCTGAGATTCAATGATTTTCAATATAAAACAATTTCTTGTCACTGTAAGAATAAAGCTTGATGTCTCACAACATTTCTTTTCACCAACAATACGAGAAATAACAAAAAACCTTCTTAAATAGAAGCAAGATAATTTATGTATGTTGTTTGAATAACTAAAAATCAACTCGGGTTAGGGTTTGGAATCCCTAAACAAAAAAATAGTTACCTGAGAGAAGAACCATCAGAAACCTTGATTGTTAACCAACCTCTCCAAAATGATTCCTTAACAAAAGCATTATCAACACATTATTCACAAAACTAATCATCATTTTCCTTTTTCTCAACCAACTGATACAAAGCTCGAAATAAACAAAAAATTGCAAATAAATGATAGAAGAAATTGAATAATAAACATGATGACCTGTCAAAGAGTTCCCAATGACCCAGTTGAATGTCACTGAATTGGGCAATGTCCACACTTGAGCTCTCAAGTTTATAGTTAACATCAAACCATCCATTATACACATGTTCCTCAAGAGTATCAATTTGCACTGTTGAAAACATATGGTGGTTGCTATGGTTCCAAAACAATGCAAAAGAAATTTGCCCTAGTTTTTTACTTCATGCCTTTTGAAGACTTTATCTAAAATAATAATGCTTTGAATTCCAGTAAGAAAACTCAACAATATGCATGATTTAAACAAACATCATAATGTTTTTGAATCCAATTTCAAAAAAACATCTACCACGAATGCCAACAACATTATTGCCACATCATAACCAAACATATGCTATCAGTGCCATATCACCAAGTCAACCACCGATGACTTATCAAATACAATACCTTGCACTTCCTTCTCATGTTTTATGTGATTGTCCCATATAAACATAAATCCCGAAACATTAACCAAGTCTACCATATGAATTTTGATAAAGTCATCTCCTTTTAATGATATGAATTGTAATTAAGTCTGATCCATCTACAAATAAACCATGGATACAACTTTATTTCCAAATCCATATGCCATAACAATATGTAATAGCAATGCCACCAAGAAAATGTGAAAAAACAATCACATTAAAAATGTAACAAGGAAGGCCAAAATCACCTCAGAGTATGCAAGCACCAATGAATCATATATTCCTGAAAAACATACGATATACCTTATGTGCATGTCCTGTCATGATGAACACATTAAAACATTAGTACCAACATATACATGTAAAAATTGAAAACTGAAAGTACATGATGAACCAAGATCAATATAAATGTGTTCATATAAATGTACCACCAAACCAAACTGCCCGAAGAAAACTAAACCCTTATAAGGATGAACCCTTATTAATATATGTCCAGCCAAAATATCCTTGAAAGCTTGTATTACCAAGCATCAAATGTTGGCACACTATGTGTAACCAAAACCATAATAAAAACCTTGTATGCTTTGTGCAAACCTCAAATGGAGCCTTCAAAGGATCCTAAAAATGATCAATTCTGAATAACTTGTACAATGCCTTATCAACCATGTGACTACACCATCTGCATATCATGAGAACCAATCAATCCTAACAAACAATGAGTGAATGCATCTTGCATCAAATGCCAAACAACCAAGCTTAAGCATCCAATCTGCACATGTCAAACCATGTCATCCTCGAAACCAATCTGTACATCAAACCATGTCGATCAGAGAACACCATTATAAGAACCAGTTTTTTCTGCACATCAAACCATGTCAATCAAAGAACACCATTATAAGAATTAGTTTTTTCATCAAGGAAAAACATCACAAACACATCAAGTCAACAAACTCCCCCTTTGTCCTTGATGGCAAAACACCATTATAAGAACCAGTTTTTTCTTCACATGAAACCATGTCAATCAAAGAACACCATTATAAGAATCAATTTTTTCTGCACATCAAACCATGTCAATCAAAGAACATCATTATAAGAACAAGTTTTTTCATCAAGGACAAACATCACAAAAACATCAAGTCAACAGACTCCCCTTTTTTCGTTGATGGAAAAAACACATACTTTCTCTCCCCCTTTTTTCCTCAATGACAAAGGATGAAAGAGGAAAATGTGAGATGCCATGAAGAAAATAAACAACTGAAACCAACAAACACAATAGCCAATTGCATAAAAAGTGTTCACCAAGTAGCCTTGCTCCCCCTAAACCACAATACTAAAATGTCACCGAGCCATCCAATAATACTAACAACATCAGTAGGGGTAAGATTAAGCATGAAAAGCTCTGAGAGAGATTCATAATATGCATTGTCATTGATAGACCAAACACAATCTTCCATTGTATTGCCACTATTCAAGCAAGCTTTCAAAGATCCATATCCAAAACTCACTATTAGAAAACAAAGCACTGGTAACCAATATCAATGTTTCATCTTTCCCTTTGTCACAGAGATATTACTTGCTCCCTTGCAAGGAACAGTTAGTCAAAACCACAATAATGTTCAAGTAACCTTCCACAGATCATCATTAAGATCATACCTAACAACTGAGCCCTTCACATCTTTTGATAATAACATCAAATACGTTACAAGAAAGAACTATTATCACCAGGTAGTAGAATATTCTACAGGTAACATTGAAAGTTCTACAAGACTCTACTTTTTTCATATATCAAGTGGTTGTGATACATTATCTTCAAACAAAGTTTCAAGGACCATCCTTGAGCAAGGTTCCAAAAACCATTTTATTGTGTATGGAAAAGACAACACCACTATAAAACCACTACTCACATCACAAAACATAAACAAAACATGCTTGATATACATTGTCAATGACAAGTAATCTGAATGGTCAAGCACATCATTGTAATGCTCAAGATTCATTGTATCAAAAATTGTAACTTACTGCAAATGATAAGCAAGATTACCACCATAAAAAAAGCACTGTCCATTTTTATGCAAGATAACTTCAACATAACACTTCACTGACTCCAAATATTGCTTACCAAATCACAAATCTCTAAAAGATAGACTTAGGAAAGCACTAAAATGATCAGACATAACATCATTGACTTCAAGAAAGCAGCTAGTAACACGAAATTACACTGTTAAACAAAATAAGTATGTCTTGTTATCATGAACCCGAATACAGTGTAGACTAGCTCCAATGCAAGGTGTCTACTCTTCAATATTTGTGTACCTCACACACACCACACACACATCTCCACTTCCATGCTTATGTAGTTTTATAACATTGAACTTTGAAACCATTGGATAATATACCAACAACATGTTATCAGAACAAATTACTTAACAGAGTATATAAAGAATGTAGTGATAAGTAGATGCTTGTGATATGAATTACTTACCATGAATGGAAAAATCTTGACATCTCATGTTCATAAACCATCCACTGAATACAACCATTGTCAATAGCTAATATGAATCATTATCTTATGTGACTAAGGACTCATGACCAAAGAAAGAAGTGTATTATTTTTGTAATTTGTTTATCATGCTTCAAGGAAGATATTAAGTATCAAACATGAGACAAATATTCAAACCAAGGCTCTTTACTGCTTTCACATATATGACTATCATTGACATATCAAATTCAAACTCCACCTTGCAATAGGCAATTCTGATCTGCTTATGATATGCACCACAAAATTTGTGTCATTTTTCATTCAACCTTGAAATTACCATAAAAACTTTACTAGGTATGCAACTTATTGAGAACATCAACCAAGTTATCCAAAACCTTCACACCTGGTCCTGTTATGATCCTGTTACTGTAAAATGCATTCCAAGAAAAACATCCACACTGTCAAATGAAATGAAACTTACTGTCTGATTTTGAATACTGTGTACAACTTATCAAAGTGTGATGAATATATATCCAATAAATAACATAAAGCTATTGTTATGCTGATTACTACACATATCACAATACTTGTTCCAAAGTTATCCTGCCAAAACATAATGACATCCTTGATACTTTGAGATCCATTTATGACATGACAATCATAAGAAATACTATCATGTATATTGTTAGTCATGTACTAAAAAGTCATCAAATGACTGCAACAACAATCATAGAGAAAGTAGCATTTACAAACCAATCTAGTAATGCTTCTATAAACTATCAATAGAAGAGGAAACAATATCTCAACTCAAACACAATCCTACTTCTTTGTTATACAAGATTTCTGACCACAAATATACCACTGTTCTTCACTTGGTCCATGAAGTAGAGAAACTACACCAAAAATTCAAAAATACTTGTTCCACTATATTCTAAAACTTCTTGGGGATAGAAAATAAAACTTTGGATTACTCCCCTTAAAACCAAACAACCATTAAATGCTAAGAGATGATTCTTATGCATTATGCACAAGACTGAGTCCTTCCTTCTCCTTTTCTTGCTTTCTTCTCCATACCCTTAATGATCCATTTCCAGATGATTTCTCCCTACAAAAAATTGCTTTATGACTGAATTCATTACAGCTATAGCAAACAACTGAAGATTTGCACTCTTCTACATCATCTTTCAAAGACAATTTATCACAATTTCTTGCAATATGACATGACTGACTACACCTGAAGCACATGACAATACCATAGTTCCTTTGCCAAACTTTTTCCTTCACTTTAATCCAACATTCATATGCTTTATAGCCATAATCAAAATATGAATAACAATAGCTTGAAAAAGAACAATTATACCTCAACAATTAACCTTGCCAAGCAAAGGGAGATCTTCTAAATTTGCTTGTTATATTCCTTCCTCCTCTATTGATATCCTTGTGTTGTTTGTTTCCTACAGTTTCAATGTTAGTAGCATGAAATTTTAAATCTACCTTTGTTTTAGGTTTTTTTTAACCTTAGAACACTGTCCTTCCTCTAAGCCTAGACCACTTTTGTCACTTGGAGCTTTCTGTGCACCAACAATTTTATCCAAAAACATATAACAATTCTCATCACTTAACTGCTTTGATGCTTTATTGATGTTCCTCAGTAAAACCACTTGCCACTCAAAATTTTCTATACTTTGTTCTTTTTTTCTTAAGTTGGTTTTTAACTTCTTCCTCAATCTTTCTAGCTTCTTCAACTTGTATCTTTGCTTCTATAAGATTTGAACATATCTTATCTTTGATATATTTTTCTTGTTGAAGTTTCCTTTTTAAATTCTGGTTCTCTCTTCTGAGCCACTTAATTGTATCTAAAGCACTTAGGATTTCTCCTTCCAAATCAACCTCACTTTCTTGCTCATTATATTCCTATTCAGAATTCATTTCACCCAAAAATTGATCTACTTCTTCATTAATGTCTTGGCCATTTGAATGTTCCTCAGTAATCTCTATAGATTTAGACTCAATCTGATTTTCTTTAGAACTATGTAGATTTGCACAATCATCACTTTCATATGACCTACAACTTTTTTCAGTTTTCAAAGATATCTCTTCTTGCAACTCACCATTTTGATTTATTTCAATCAAACTGTCCCAAACTTCATTTGCATCCCTGCAATGCATAACCTTAGCAATAATTTCATTTGGAAAGCTATTGAAAATAGCATCTATAGCCTTAGCATTGGATTCAAGAGCTATTTTCTCCTCATGTGTGGAAGGAGATGTTACAGATACAGTGCAACCTCTTTCTACTGCTACCCACACATCAAACCCTAAGGAAGACAAATATGTCTCCATTCGATGTTTCCAAAGAATAAAATGGTACCTTCAAATTGAGGTATTCTAAACATAGGATATTCTATCATTTCTGGATTATTGCTAATGATGTCTTCCTCATTACTTCTCATATTGAGTTTAGAAAAATCTTGATGATTAGAATTTTGTTGTGAACTTCTTTTTCCATTATTCCTTCTACTTTTTCCCATATTAGACACAACACTTCAATTCCATAAACCTTAAGTCAATTGACTTTATTAACCAAGGGTTTGGCTCAAGTCATAGAAGCACCTTCTTGAATTCAAGATATGTTTGAAAGACTTCAAAATACCAGAATCAATCCTAGGTGAATTAGACCTATACAAGGACCCTATGCTCTGATACCAATTGTTGGAAGACTGAAATCAATGAGAGGGGGGGTGAATCAATGATTTATGAGATCCACAATATTTCTTTTGTTTTTTTCTAAGTTCAGTGTTCACTTTTAAATAAAGAAAAATAAATGACAATTTGAGAAGCAGACTTGACTTGGGCATCAACTTAGCATATGAATAAGACATTGAAATAGTTTTTCACTTGGACATAAATTCATAACATTAATAGGATAGCTTCAGTATAAACATTTGCATAAATGTAAAGACAACCATTCAACATTGAATTGATAAGGAAAAACATCACAATCTTGCAATACTATCACAACAAAGCAATGACACTATGAGACCATAAATTTGACAAGTGGAAAACCCTCTTGGTGTAGAAAAACCACTCCAAAATGATGCCTCACTGGCTTAAATAAAACCACTATTTACAATGCCCTACAAGCATAATTTAGAGCACCAACTCTAGGAGAACCAACCCCTTACAGATTTAGGAACAACCATTCCAAGGAGCACCAACCCCTTTTTAACACATAACAATTATAACATCCTATCAGAACCCTAGAAGTGCATATTTTGCAACTCTAGAATTTCAATAGAAAACTATGTATGAATATCTCAATAAGCACATTGAAGAATGTTGTGCATCAACATCTTCCTTTACAAAGTATCTGAGATTCAATGATTTTCAATATAAAACAATTTCTTGTCACTGTAAGAATAAAGCCTGATGTCTCACAAAATTTCTTTTCACCAGCAATCTGAGAAATACCAAAAAGCCTTCTTAAATAGAAGCAAGATGATTTATGTATGCTATTTGAATAACTGAAAATCAACTCGGGTTAGGGTTTGGAAACCCTAAACAAAAAAATAGTTACCTAAGAGGAGAACCATCAAAAACCCTGATTGTTAACCAACCTCTCCAAATTGATTCCTTAACAAAAGCATTATCAACACATTATTCACAAAACTAATCATCATTTTCCTTTTTCTCAACCAACTAATCCAAAGTTTGAAATAAACAAAAAATTGCAGATAAATGATAGAAGAAATTGAATAATAAACATGATGACATGTCAAAGAGTTCCCAATGACCCAATTGAATTTCATTGATCTGGCCGATGTCCACATTCGAGCTCTCAAGTTTATAGTTAACATTGAACCATCCATTATACACATGTTCCTCAAGAGTATCAATTTGCACTGTTGAAAACATATGGTGGCTGCTATGGTTCCAAAACAATGCAAAAGAAATTTTCCCTAGTTTTTTACTTCATGCCTTTTGAAGACTTTATCTAAAACAATAATGCTTTGAAGTCCAGTAAGAAAACTCAACAATATGCATGATTTAAACAAACATCATAATGTTTTTGAATCCAATGTCAAATTTTTTTTTGCCATGAATACCGACAACATTATTGCCACATCATAACCAACCATATGCTATCGGTGCCAAATCACCAAGTCAACCACCGATGACTTATCAAATAAAATACCTTTCACTTCCTTCTCATGCTTTATGTGACTGTCCCATATAAACATAAAGCCCGAAACATTAACCAAGTTTTCCATATGACTTTTGTTAAAGTCATCTGCTTTTAATGATATGAATTGTAATTAAGTCTGATCCATATACAATATAAACCATGGATACAAATTTATTGCCAAAGCCATATGCCATAACAATATGTAATAGCAATGCCACCAAGAAAATGTGAACAAAAAATCACATTAAAAATGTAACAAGGAAGGCCAAGATCACCACGGAGTATGCAGGCAATCAGAGTATGTAAATACTGCAAGCACTATTGAATCATATATTCCTAAAAAAACATACCATATACCTTATGTGCATGTCCTGTCATGATGAACACATATTAAACATTAGTACCAACATATACATGTAAAAATTGAAAACTGAAAGTACATGATGAACCAAGATCAATATAAATGTGCCACCAAACCAAACTACCCAAAGCAAACTGAACCCTTATAAGGATGAGCCCTTATTAATATATGTCCAAACAAAATCTCCTTGAAAGCTTGTATTACCACACATCAAATGTTGGCACACTATGTGTAATCAAAATTGTAATCAAAACCGTAATCAAAACTTTGTATGCTTTGTGCAAACCTCAAATGGAGCCTTCAAATGATCCTAAAAATGATCAATTTTGAATAACCTATACAATGTCTTGTCAACCATGTGACTACACCATCTGCATATCATGAGAACCAATCAATCCTAACAAAAAATGAGTGAATGCATCTTGCATCAAATGCCAAACAACTAATCTTGAGCATCCAATCTGCACATCAAACCATGTCATCCTCAAAACCAATCTGCACATCAAACCATGTCAATCAAAGAACACCATTATAAGAACCAATTTTGTCTACACATCAACCATGTCAATCAAAGAACACCATTAGAAGAACTAGTTTTGTCATCAAGGATAAACATCACAAACACATCAAGTCAACAATAGCTTGGTTTACCTAGGAATGATTTTCATGTTCTTAAGATTATATAGAATATCTTGGATATGGAATAGGTGATGGAACCTAGCTAATTAATAACCATTATAGTTTTCTTATATTTGTAAATTTTATAACACGGGGACATAAACAAACTAAAAATAGATCATACACATTCTCAAAGATAACACACAAATAAGAATCTTTTATTCAATCTCAGGAAGGGATTATATTATCCAGACTATATATTTCAATGTACAATAAAACAATGTTTTATAGAGGTTTTATCCTCTTTTCATAGCATCTACCATGCATGCATTAGATTTTGTTAACTAACACATAAAACTAAAACTCAAAAAACTATTAATAGTTATATCCATGTAAACTATTTCTAACATTAACTTAGTAACAATGCGTTAGAGAGAGGGCACTCAACATGGCGGTGACAGCACATGCAACATGATGGTGAAACTCATGAATCAATTACCAACATATTTAACCAATGATTAATCTTATGTGAAAATGAAATAAAATTTCCCTTCCTAGATTCTATTTGATTTACATATGACAATCCATTTTATGATGATTAGTAGGTATGAGTTGGTGTTTGATTTTCATTAGTTGGATGAATTATCATGATTTTTATCTAATTGTTACAAATAATAAAGAGTAAGGATTCATGTATGTATCTATTTATGATTCATTCCAAATTGGTTGATATGATGTCCTCTAATGAGATGTTTTGATTGAGACATATAGTATTTAAGGATCGTATATTTTATGTAGTTAATGCAATACCCTTTGTGATCATTGTGATTAATACACTTTGAAATGATGAATCAAATATGGTATTTTATGTTAGATCAATTGATTTTTGATGATATGCATATGTAATGTATTATGTCTATTTATATCTATCTATCATACTAACAAATTTGGTTGAGTGTACATGGATTTTGGATACCAATGGATTGGAGGGGATTCACTTAACCATTCTCTACTTTGTCTATATTATTTTGTCCTAGTCCTTGGTCCATAGGCCTTGATGATAAGTTAGAAGGATTTTATGTTTGTGTTATGTGGTGTTGGATTTTTCCTGGTGTCTTGTGTAAATTTTTTCCTTGTAAATTAAAATGGAAATTTAGAAGACTTTTTAGAAGAATTAAGGTATGTTTTATGTTTGGGGAATAGCCTACACCTAAGGTATAAGGATTGGAAGTTTGTTTTTATCATTTACATCCTTTTTAAAAGTGTTTTAGACCCTTTCTATGTCCCCTTTGTAAAAGTGGAAAAAATGGGGAAATGGTTTTGGTGGTTGAGTTACTTGGGAGAAAGAAACTCCCCCTTTCCATTTATAAATTCCCCCCTTATGGAGAGAAAAGGGGGTTACCATGTCATATTGTTCCTTTTTGCATTTTTAGTTTTCTTCTTGAGGAGATTTGGAGAGGAGGAGAGGGAGATCTTGGAAGAGGAAAGAAGAGCCATCCATTGTTGGGATCATTGCTCTTGAAGGTGTTCCTCTCTCTTGTTCTTGTATGCATATGGAATTTGTTATGAAGGATTTTTTAGAAGTTTTTCATGTGTAATGTTCTTGTTCTCTTTGTCATTATATGTTGTTTCCATTGTTGTTGTGTATTCTTTTAGGGGAGTTGACCCCCTTTGATTAGAGGAGTTTTTGGTCCTCCAAGTATAGGGGTATTGAGTGGGTATGACTCCCACACTCAAGGGCTTTCTTTCTGGGATATGAGTATCCCTTTTAGGTGATGGCCATCACTGGGGTATGAGAACCCTTTCTATTCATGGGATGTGAGCATCCCCTTGTGTTTTGCATACTTTTGAGTGGAGGGATAAGGGGTGTTGGTATGGTGTGGTGTGGTGGTTGGTGTATTGGGATTGTGGTGCTTGTGTGGAGTTTATGGGATGTTGTTATGTGGAGATGTGATCTTATAAATGAAGATTAAATACTTCTAGTTTTTGTATTTATTGGAAATTAATTTGCAAAAGTCAGAACAACAAAATTGAAATTAAGTATTTATGGTGCAAGTAGATTCATGGATGTATGGAATCCTTATTGGAATGTAGTGTTATTCTTCCCTTACAAAATAGAAAATTGGTAAACATGGGTAGTTAAAATCTGTTGTAGGGACTAGTACTTCCTTGTAGCGATGTCAAGAACTTAGATACCTTGGTCTCCAAATGCCATAACTTGGAACAATCGATCAGTTTTCTATACATTCCAAGAAAGCAAGTAAAAAGAAGTTTTGAACACATAAAGAAGTTACATTTAGCTAGTGGCAGTTAGTAATTTAACTCTTAATTAGTAGTTAGCAATTAAAAAAAAACTGCCATTTCACATTATTTATAAAAAAATCAAATTTTAATTAAATATATTTTAGAAATTGAGAAAATAAAGGTCATAGTCATATCTTGCTAAAGAGTAAAATATTTAAAATAACTATTTCTAATCCTTGTTTCTAGCATAATACGTCATAAAGCAAATCAATTAAATTGAAGAATTACAAATATTAAATTATGTGGTTAAGTTTATCTGCAATAAACATTCTCTCTTGTGCCCTTGAAAGAAAAATATGGCTTAGTTTTTAATAAAGCTTTAATCCTAAAGACTCTTAAAGAATCTTGAACTTAAAATGTTCTTTTTCATAAAAAGGGAAGTATTTTAGTTTGAGAAAATAAATGAAATATATATTAGATATTATTTCTATTTTTGTTTTCTAAAAAAAAGTTAAGATAAGAAAAAGAGAAAATTAGGTATTAATATCATTATTTTTAAAAAAGGATTTTAGAGTTGTGTTTCTTTTACGAAGTAAATAAACTATATTATTCACTCTATATATATAGTAATTGTTTTTATTTTTTATTTTTTATTTTTATTTTTATTTTTTTATTTAATGCGATAAGGGTGTCTCCGTGACTCAGCCTAGCGGTCCAAGAACCCATACCTTGGGTACTTGGGCAAGCTAGGTTGAGACTAGCTCCTTATGGGTGAACACCATAGCCTGCATACAAGCCCACCGGTCAACCGCGAGAGCAGGGGTTGAACCCAAGACCCATGGGATGCAAACCCACGGCCCAAGCCAACTCCACTACTCATAGTAATTGTTATTCATATAATTACTTATATATATATTTATATATGAGAATAAATAAATGTTATTAAATTTCCACAATCCATAATAATCTGAGAAGCATATTTCTGGATTAGATTGTGTAAGCTTTTTTGGATCAAAAAAACATTTCGAATCACACTCCGTGATCCATCATCAGGATAGAGAGCTCAAGGAGATGAAAGTAGTTTGTTGCAGACCCAACAGGTATAAAAAGAGGCAGAAAGATGAAAGAGGGAAAGATGGTCCAGGGCCCAAGAGATGGGAGGAAAGAAATTATAAAAAAAAATAAAAAATTATATATTAATGTATTAATCTATTTAAATGAATCAATCAATTTAGTAATTTAAATCTATTGATATGTTTTAATCTATCAATTTATTAATCTATTTGGATGATTAAATGTATTAATCAATTTAGATAATTTTGAATATAATAATCTATATAAAATTAGATAATTTAAAAAATTAACATGTTAATATTTATCAAGATTTCTAATATTCCTATATCAATAATTCTATAGAAATTGTTTAGATAGATGATTATATTTAAATATGTTGATATGTTTGAATTATATTTTAAAATGTTAATATTTTAGATGATTATATTCAAAATTATCTAAATTGATAATGATTATATTTCAATAGATTAATGTGTTTAAATGATTTAGAAGTAAATTGGTATGAAGATGGAAGGTCAATTAGATATATTATATTCCTATTTAAATAATTCAATTAACATTATTTAGTTAGATGATTATATTTAAATAGATTGATTTATTTGAATTATAAAATGGAATGAAATATTTAAATAGATTAATATATTTGAAAGGTTTCAATATATTAATCTATTTAAATAAGTTAAGTATGTTATTCTATTTGAATAATTTAAGTAGATTAATCTATTTGAGTAATTTAAATGTATTAATCTATTTGGATGATTAAATATATTAATCAATTTAGATACTTAAAATATATTAATCTATAAAGAAGAATTAGATTTATGATAAATTATTGTAAAGATGGAAGAATTAGTGGCAGAAATTAAATAAGCAATGCAAGAATAAAAAGTGAAGGAAAGTAAAACGGAGGTATATTCTATTGGAAATTTAAATCTTTAATCTGTATGACAGATTTAGAAATAGATATAATATTTATTCTGGTGTATTGAGATATTTTATTAGTAATCCAAATGAATAAATAGATTAATCTGATGGAATAATTTGAAAGAATTAATCTATTTGAATAAATTGAAAAGAATAAATGTTTAAAGAAATATGTAAATATGTTGGTCTATTTGAAAAAGTGAATATATTAAACTATTAGAATATTTCAACATCTCTCAATATGTTTAGGTATTTTTAAATCTATCAATATGTTGAAAAATGTTAATATTTTATTATAAGGATGGAAGATAAATTAGAATTATTATATTCCTATTTAATTAATTATATATAAGTAGATTGATATGTTTGAATTACAAAATATTGAAATATTTAAATAGATTAATATATTTACATGATTTAGAAATAAATTGTTATAAGGAAGGAAAATAAATTAGATTTATTATATTCATGTTTAAGTAATTCTATAAAAATTATTAAGGTAGATGATTATATTTAAATAATTAGATATATTAGAATTGAAAATATTAAATTATAGATTAACGATTCTATTTAGATAATTCTAGGGAGATTTATTATATTCTTATTTAGATAATTCTATTAAAATTAATTAGGTGGATGATTAACGATTCTATTTAGATCCAAAAAAGCTTACACAATCTAATCTAGAAATATGCTTCTCAATAAATAAATGATTAATTAAATAATAATTAAATCAGAATAATAGATATAATTATAAAAAATAGATACATTCTTGAATTATAATTTTGAAATTTAATATTTTTTTATTATGCATGCAAATTTATTAGATTATTCTTGAGTTGATAACATTAGAATGATAAAGATTAGAGATGATGGCTCTACACGGCGACTGGTTGAGAGCTAGGGCCCGCATGCCCTAACTCTTCATCTTCTGCGTTCTGGCTATGCTCTGTGGCTTCCGTGGTGGTGCATTCTCAGGGGGGTGCGTGGGTTGGACTGGAGTTCGGCCTTTCTTTTGCTTGTGGGAAAACATTGCTGCTGTGTTTTTTTCTGCGCTCGGCATTTCCTTGGCGGGTGTCTTCTGCGTTCCGAGATTGTGGATCTTGTGCCCGGTATCTCTCCTTTTGGTGGGGTATTGCTATTCGGTCCATGGAGACTCAGGGTTGTGTTATGTCCAAGATTTCCTCTGGGGATTTGGAGATGGCAGAGCCGTCTTCTTCATTGCATGTAAGTGGAAAAGATCTGATGGGTAAACCCCAGTCGGGAGATGGGGTTTTCTCCTCAAAAGGGATGCTTCAAATAAAAAAAGTAAATGGATGTTTGGAGAGATCTGAGGATCGTCCAGTTCTGGTTATTCAACCTGAGCAAGTGTCAGAGGATGTTGAATATTGGGGCAATCATGCTCTTATTTGTAAATTTTTGGGCCTTCGTTTATCTCTTCCTGTTTTGGATTCTTGGGCACGTAGGGTTTGGAACCTTGAAGGCGATATGGAGATTATTCTGGCAGCCAATAACTATTTTTTGGTTGTCTTTTCAAGCATGTCTGACAGGAATAGGGCGTTCGAAGGAGGCCCTTATTTCTTTAACCAGGTAGGGCTTTTCATCAAACCTTGGCACATGGGATTCAACTCTGCTGAGGAGATCCCTTCGCGGGTTCCCGTGTGGGTTCGTTTGCTGAGGCTTCCTTTGGAATTCTGGAGGGAGGATATTCTTCACTCAATCTCGTTGCTTCTTGGAAAACCTGTGGGATCGGCTTCCCAAACTCAAGATCGTAAGGTAATTTCTTTTGCTCGCATTTGTGTTGAAGTTGATTTAAATAATCCATTACCAGACTCTATGGAAATTCGTCTGGGATCTTCTTCTTGGATCCAACAGCTGGATTATGAAACCCTACCCTTTAGATGCAGAATTTGCCATGAATATGGACATTTACACCGCAAATGCCCTAGATTTAGACCCTCCCCCTTAGCTGCTTCTGGGCCTCCCAAGGGGGACAAGGGAAAGGCTCCAATGTCTAATGAACCTGTGGATAATGAGGGTTTTATTCCGGTCAAGTCCCATAACAAAGGCAAGGGCAGGAAGAGATCTTGGATGGATAGGCAGAATGAAGGCAACTTTAATAGGTTTGAGGTTCTTAATGATTTGACCTAGGAGGAGGGTATTCCAGTTGAGCTCTCTTCTGGGGCTAAGGGTCTGCAAGATGCTCAGGATGATGATGCAAGGAAAGAGGATCAAATTCTATCTCCAGAGGTTCATCAGAAGGATCAGAAGGCTATGGACTCTTCCGCTCATGCTCAGGATTTCAGGATTCTGCAGGAATCACAGACTCCGAAGGACTCTGTTGCGGTGGTTCCTGATCCCCCTGCTCCTAAGGGGGCTTCAGATCCTATGAGGGGTAATAAAGCTCCTCCTACATTAGGCTTACATCAGAAATCCTTTAAAAAGGGGCCTCTTGATAAACCGTCAAAGAGTGGAAGGAAGACTGATCAAGAGAAGGTTAAGCTTATGGGTGATACTTTGGTTGAGTCTGGGTCTGTGAAGCCCATTGATTCCCATTTCTCCCACCCCCATAAATGATTGTTTTATCTTGGAATGTAAGGGGGTTGAACAGCATCCCTAGACAAAAGGCTGTTCGCAGATTAATTGAATCTCAGTTACCGGATGTTGTCTTTATCCAGGAAACTAAGCTTACTATTGATGGGCTTGCTAATTGTGCTTCGCGTATCTGGCCTCAAGGCAATTGGTAGGGGGTAGGTGCTTTGAACAGTGCAGGGGGTGTGGCTTGCTTCTGGAACCCGAGGAAAGTTTCCCCCTTATGCTGGATGTCTAGTCGGTCTTCTATTTCTCTGATTGCTTCTAGTTTTGTCACTGGAGAAAGGTTTCTCTTATCCAATATTTATGCTCCTACGGATCTTTCAGGTAAGTTAAATCTCTGGGCTCACATTCGTTTCATCCGAGCCTTGGACCCATTTCTCCCATGGATTATGGCTGGTGATTTTAATGCTATTACTTGCTTAGATGAAAAACGTGGGGGGTTAGCCAGGTTAGACCCCTCTGCTAATCTTCTCAGGGATATGATTGGTTTCTTGAATCTCATTGATGTGAAGCCTTCCAATGGTGTCTTTACCTGGAATAATAGGAGATGTGGTGTGGAGGCTATCTCTAAAAGGCTTGATAGATTTCTTGTTTCCTGTTATTGGTTGAATAGTAGGTTGACGACCAGCTCTGAAATTCTTGATTGGAGGGGCTCTGATCATTGGCCCATAAAGCTTTCTGTCACTGCTTATGGTGTCACCAAAAATCCCTCCTTCAAATTCCAATTGATGTGGTTAAGAGATCCTTCTCTCCAGGAGCTTATGATGGATTGGTGGCATGAGGGGATGCCTGCTCATGGGATAGCCATGTTCACTTTTAGCAAGCGGCTTCAGCATGTGAAGTTCAAACTTAAGAGATGGAATAAACAATGTTTTGGGAACCTTCAAGCTTAGAAGATGGCTGCCCAGTCCAAGTTGGATACTATCACTCATCAGATTCGGGACCAGGGGTTGACCTCTGCCCTTAGTATGGCTGAGTCCTTGGCTCTGAAGGGTTTAGAAGAGTGGGAACTTCGGGAAGAGATCTTTTGGAAGCAAAAATATCGTATTGATTGGCTCCAGGAGGGGGACAGGAACACTACTTTCTTTCATAATTCTGTGAAGGCTCGAAGACAAGGAAATTCTATCTCCTCTCTTGTTACACAGGATGGGGCTCTACTCTCGTCCTATGCTGATATTTCTAGGGAGGCAGTCAATTATTTTTCAAACCTCTTTTCTAGGGAGAATCTTGCTGCCCGGGCTGAGGAGCAGGCCATCATGGATTGTATTCCCCGCCTGGTCTCTTCTGAGATGAATGGGACTCTCTTATGTCCTATCTTGTTACCTGAGTTGGAGAAAGTGGTTTTTAACATGAAAAAAGGTAAGGCGCCTGGTCCAGATGGGTTTCCAATTGAGTTTTTTCAAGAATTCTGGGAAATTATAAAGTTTGATCTCCTTGAGGTGGTTCAGGAATCTCTTAGGAACAAACAGATGCTCAAGTCTATGAATTCTACCTTCTTGGCCCTCATACCTAAGTTGGAAGGAGCTAACCAGTTAGCTCAATTCAGGCCTATTGCGTTATGCAACGTTGTTTACAAGATCATCACCAAATTGATTGCGGAGAGACTCAAACCACTCCTTGGTTCTTTGATCTCGGCTGAGCAGGGTGGTTTTGTTGAAGGGAGACAAATTTTGGATGGGGTTGTTATAGCCATGGAAGCTGTTCATTCTATGGCTAACTCTAAGGAGAAGGCTATGTTTATTAAACTTGACATGTCTAAAGCTTATGATCGGGTGAGCTGGGAATTCTTACAGAAAACTCTCTTGGCCTTTGGCTTTGCTGAGGAATGGGTGAACTGGGTTCTTAGTTGTGTGACCTCTACCTCTTTCTCTGTTCTCATTAATGGGGAACCTTCAAATTTGTTTAGTGCTTCTCGGGGACTCCGGCAAGGGGATCCTTTATCCCCTTACTTATTCATTATCATGGCTGAGGGTCTTGGTAGATTTATTAAATCTCAGGTGAGACAGGGTCTTATCCATGGTTGGAGCTGGAACAACCTTCTCCCTTCCTTCTCTCATCTTCAGTTTGTGGATGATACTGGGCTAATGGGCTTGGCTAGAATTAGCAAGGCGGTGAACTTCAGGCGAGCCTTAGACAGACATCTAAGGCTTCTGGTCAGCATATTAATGATGATAAATCTTCCATTTACTTCTTTAATACTCCTCAGCTTATTCAGAATAGGATTGCTAGGATCCTTAGATTTCAGATCGGTTCTCTTCCCCTGATGTACCTTGGGATCCCTTTGGCTTTGGGAGGACAGCGGAGAGATTATTGGCAGGGTATTTTGGATAAATTTCAAAGTAGAGTTAGCCATTGGACTCACAGATGGCTCTCTTCTGCTGGGAGAGTGATTCTTCTTAAGACTGTGGTGCAGTCTCTCCCCATTTATAGGTGTTGTGTGCAGGTTCCCCTGTCCACTTTTGTGCGGGAATTTGATGCTTTGTCTCGACAATTTCTATGGTCTGGCAACCTTCTCTCCTCAAAGTGGAGCTTGGTCAAGTGGGAGTCTGTTTGCAGACCAAAGCATGCTGGGGGCCTTGGTCTTAGGTCTATGGCTCTGGTTGTCACTGCCTTGGCGGCCAAGCTGTACTGGAGGTGGTGTAACAATCTTGATCAGGATTGGGCTAAGATTCTAGCCCACAAGTATCTTCCTAGTGCTGATTGCCTCGATGTGCCGCGTCTTCCTTTGTTGGGTAAAGGTTCTTGTATTTGGGACACCCTTAAGAAGGGTGCCCAGCTGATTAAGGAAGGCCTCTTTTGGATCTGTAATAGAGGCTCTGATGTTTTATTTTGGTAGGACTCTTGGGATGGCCACCCTCCCATTCTCTCTAGTTTTCCTCAGCTTCTACCTCTTTTCCATATTTTTTCTGAGGCCGGTTGGATTAAGGTGGAGCATTTTAAAACTGTCAAGCGTATTGGGCAGGCGGTGGTGGCTTGCTGGAAGGACCCACAAGAGTGGCCCATGGGTGGATCGGATGAGGATCGTGTTGTTCTTTCTAGAGTTTTGGAGGCTTGACTTTGCAGCTCCCTTAATGGGAGGGATGTTCTGGCTTGGAACCCTAGTCCAAAAGGTAAATTTACTATTGCCCAAGGCTATGCTATGTTGGACAGGAACTTATATGGTCCTGTTAAAGTGCATTGGTGGAAGAAGGTCTGGGACAACTTCTCTTGGCCCAAATGCAATTTTTTCTTATGGTTGGTTGCCCAGGGGAAGTGCCTCACTTGGGAGAATATTCGCAAACGTGGCTTTCAGGGACCCTCTATTTGCCTTCTTTGTTCTCATAGTGAGGAGTGTACCTCCCACTTGTTTTTTCTTTGCCCTTACTCTAGGGAGTTATGGCACAGATGGTGGGAGGCTTGGCATCATGGGTGTATTCATGCTACATCCTTGATTGACTTCTGGGAAAGTTTGGGCAGACCACCAACAAAGACTCCTTTCCTTCAGGTGGCTTGGTCTATTGGGCCTATTTTCATTCTTTGGAACCTTTGGTTGGAGAGGAACCGTAGAGTTTTTTGTGGCTCCAATCTGGGAATTCTTCAATTGTGGCAAAAGATAATTAGCAGGCTTCAGGAGTCTATTTCGGCTAAGTGTGACAGGTCTGAAAATCTTGATCCCGGTGATCTTGATATTGTGCAGAATTTGAGCTTGGGGGATAGTAACCGGGGTTGTTTTGCTAGCAGAAGGCCCCGTCAGGTTCGGCAACGAGTTTGTCGTGATGGGAAGTGGATGCCTCCCCCGGTGGGGGTCCTAAAGATTAATACTGATGGTTCTTCTCGTGGGAACCCTGGTCATGCTGGTGTGGGGGGTATTGGTAGAGGTAATGATGGTGGTGTGGTTTTTGTCTTCTCTAGTTACAAAGGGCATCAGTCTAATAATCTGATGGAGGCCCTGGCTATTAAGATTGCTGTTGAGCGTGGATGCTCTTTAGGATGGAGGAGGATCATCTGTGAGTCAGATTCTTAGATTGTTGTGGATTTGCTGAACAATCAAAGGTGGGATGATGTTAGTTGGCAATTGGCTTCTGTGGGCAGACAGATTTTGAGTCTTGGCAGCTCCTTGGTTTCTGTCTCCTTTTGTCATATCCCTAGAGAGTGGAACAAAGTTGTCGATTGTCTGGCGAAGTGGGCCTCTGAGAATGTGGATGGCTAGGATATCAGTGGAAAGGATGAGCTTTCTCCTAATTATCTTGAGACCCTTGAGAGGTTATTAGTGGAGGACATGAATAGGTAGTGTTGTTGCTGGTTGGTTTGGTGGTGGTCTGTTCTAGTGGGCCTTTGGCCTTTGCTTTGTACTATGATTCTGATTGAATAAAATTTTTACCCCTTTTTTAAAAAAAAAAACCATTAGAATGATAAATATCTAGTCTAAATATCATAGACATAAAAGAAATGAGCTGACCCATTTTTATTATAGAAGGGAAAGGTAATATCACACATGAATGCAATTTGTTTTAATGGATATGAGTTTAATAACTTTAGATGTAGTTTTATAATAAAGTTGACCTCGTTATCCACTCACCCTCACTCTCGAACATGTTGCTAGTTCAACCTCACTCAATGTGTGTAGATTTTGCCATGTCTTGTGCATGGTTGACATGAAATAATGTTTATACTTGATTTGTAAGAAAAAAATTGATGGTTGTATTTTGTTTTGTAGTGTAAAATTTGGGACATGAAATTCTTAAGAAATAAGGTCCTTAGAGAAAAAAAAAATTGACACTAACAAAACAAGTGTTCAAAAGACTCAATTTTACCA
Organism: Sequoia sempervirens; assembly: GCA_007258455.2. Lineage (NCBI taxonomy): Eukaryota > Viridiplantae > Streptophyta > Pinopsida > Cupressales > Cupressaceae > Sequoia > Sequoia sempervirens. The sequence goes on along the minus strand of VDFB02000007.1, from coordinate 138,564,285 downwards.
CAGAAGGAGAAATTCCTAATTGGAATACAAAGGGACTCCAACTCAAAATTTACAACTAACCTTTTAAGAAAAATAAGCTACCTAAAATAGGATTCATTAGGCTCCATATAAATAGACCAAATATTCTTTAATCTACAAGCCCATCTAGAGTCAAACCATTCCAAGATATATTTTCACACAGACCTAATATAATTTTCATAGAAATCCAATTAAAGGTAGATCCATCCTTGGAAAAGTAACATCTATAAAAGCCTCTAAACTTTTCTTTAGAGAAATGGGATATTTTTCATTAGACAAAAGCTTTTCTTAAAATAGAGTAAGTTCATTTTTGTGAATCCAAAATATTATAATAATTTTTTTAAAGCTTCCCAGGTCTTCAAATATCAATTATCAAAAAAAAAAAAAAAAAAATCCTCTAAGATCCTAAATCTTAGTTGAACACCTTAATTGAAGGCCAGGGGTTTAGTACTCCATTCCAAATTCTACCAAACTGATATGGAGTCAACGAATAGCTATTGGTTCAAGAGAAGACATCAATTCCTCTAATTAAGTGCTTAACTTTCCTCCAAGCCTTGTAAATGTTGTTAAACACAACATACCCAAAGGTCTTAACCTTAAAGTTACTAGAAATTATGTCCTACATTTATAAAATCTTTAAGTTCTTACCCTTTTTGGGCTTAGAAAGAGACATTATTCCTTATAAGGACCTTCCAAGGTTTAGAGCCATCAAAAGCTTTAATAATCCAATTTACTACTAAAGCTAACCCTTGGATTCTAAGGTCATTTAGACCTAGACCTCCAAGACCCTTTGAAAAACAACACTAAGACCAATTAAGTGCATGCATTCCATCATTACCCTTACCATTTGACCTCAAGAAATCTCTCAGAATATTTTGAATTTGATCAAAATGATAACTCACAAACAACCAAGCTGAAGAGAAGTAGATAGAATGAGGAGCAATCACTTTTTGAGTAACTTTTAATCTTCCAAAAAGTGAGAGAAAATGCTTTTTCTACTTTTCATGTTTCTTCTAAAAAATTATGACATTTTTAGTAATTTGACTTTAAAAATTATTAAAAAAATAAATATTCATCAAAAATTGAGTTTTTTTCTTCATCCACTAGATTTTCAAGTTATCTAAGTGGGAAAAAATTCAAATAAAATATTTAAATTTTTCTTTATTTTTTGTGATGTCCCATCTACCATACTTGTTTTCAAAATTTTCAATTAAAATAATTCTCTTAAAATTTATAAAAAACTATACCTAACTCTAGTTTTTTTAATTTAAAAAATTCCAAAGATAAACTAAATTAAGAGTTATACATTTCATTAGTTTATATCATTTTAAAATTTAAACATAAATGTCACTTTTAGAAAATCTAAGTTGGAAACGTTGGCCATTTCCATTATAAAAGTGTGGTAGTTTTAAAATTCTACCCTTGGGTTAGGATTCCCAAATATTTAACTTAAGTTTTTGCATAAGTTTAGCACAAATAAGAAGATAATGAAGACACCAAAATGCCCTAGCTATTCAAGTGGGAGTATTTATTTTTGAAGGCCCACAAATATAGTTTTACTTAGTCATATATAGTATGGCCTATTGATCTTAAGATGTTGACCGATTTTGAATCTAATGATCAAATTAATGCATGAGAAGAGAGAATACATGGCATATTACTATTTTTTTGGAAGTATAGTGAGTGAATTCCTAGGGCTAACTACCTAGTGATGCACTATAAATACCAAATGGTTGTAGGGTTCATTATGTTAGGTTTGTAATACATGGCCTATTACTATTTTTTTGGAAGTATAGTGAGTGAATTCCTAGGGCTAACTACCTAGTGATGCACTATAAATACCAAATGGTTGTAGGGTTCATTATGTTAGGTTTGTAAAAGTTCAATTAAGGAATTCCTCTATATGCCTCAAGGTACATGAAGTCCAAGGAAGTGGAATTAGGGAATTTATCTAAGGAATGTGATCAAGATCAAATCCCTCCTCACTTCACTTTATCCTCTAGAAAAAAATTACACCAAAAATAAAAAATCCACCATGTAGGGAAAATATTTTGATTATCAATCCTTAAATTTATATAGACTTCCAAAACACATGGGTTCAACTTGACACTTGGTGATGAAATCCAAGCCAAGACCACTAAAATTAAAAAAATAAAGAGGTGATTTTTTTAATTCTCAAGATCATGAATTGCATGAGGAAAGAACATTTTCCCTCAATATTTGGGTTTAATAAGTAACATAAATATTTTTTTTATTTTCATGATTTCCTCAAAGTGTAAGAGAAGAGCATTCACAACTTAGTCATATAAAAAGTACAAGTAAACAAGAAATAATTTTTTTAACGATTTCTTGGCTTTTTTATTTTTATTTTTCAGCCAACACATTGCATAACAACTACTAGTATTTTTGTAATTGATGTCTTCTCACTAGTAATGCCCTAAAAAACTTTGCTATTGGTTGATGATGGTTGTCACAGTTGTAGCTGATTATACAAACTAGCCATGAAAAAATTCAAGAGATTGGAAGAGGAAAAGAAAACATATGATGAAATGTGAAAGGACATAGAAGAAGTTAACAAATAGAGACAACTTGAAGAGTTAAAAAAAAATATTTGCATGACTACCTCAACAAATTGTTTATGAGTGATTATATATATATATATATATATATATATATATTGTAGATGGAGTATACACTAATAGTCACATAAAAGAGCCAAGGTTGGATCACTTCCTTTAGTCCTATTTAATTTTTTTCCCTAAATTTTTCATAAGAGTGGGAGGCAAAACCATAGAACCATCCTCGGAAAAGTTTGTTTTTTTCACATCTACCCAAGTTTGGTGAAAACACACTAGATTTATTTGACAACATACATAAAATGGATTGAATTAAAAAATAAAGGAGGATCTAAAGTGTAAGGAAGCTAAGGTGGAAAAACAAATTACTCCAATAATCTTGAGAGGAGGGTTATGCAAAAAATTTCAAATCTTTACAATAGTTACTGAAACTAAAACAAAAATAAACAAAAATATTATTCATACCACAACATAATGATTTACATGTATAAAACCCTTTTGAGAGAAAAAATCCACTCAAAAAGTTATATTATTAAAAATCAACAATATTACAATATACTTGTAGAGAAAGCTTTTACGGGAGTATCACCAACTAGAGATCTAGAGCCAACTCAACATCTATAAGACTCTCACACACAACCTCCATCTCAACCACCTAATATATATGAGATACAATACATGAAACCGTCAAATGGTATTTACAAAACCATGAACTAAAACCACCCAAAAAAGTGGTACCCAACTTATCTCCAATCAAATATTCCCTATAATGTGTCAAAACACACACCAACATGTGTAACTCCCTCTTACACCTCTTTTTTATGTCCAACACATTTTCCTATTTTCAGGTTCGAGAGACTCAACTTCCCAAGGCCTTAATTTTATATTTGGGAGGCCAATTCATGAAACATTGTAAATCTCAATATGTTCTCTATCGAACTATAACTTTCTTTTCCAAGTATGACCACTTTCAAGCCCACAAACAACCTTTAAGTGCCTCAAACTTGACTTTAAAACTTTTTAAAATGGAAATTTAATATCTTGAAATCCATACATGATCTTGGATCAAAACTTTACCAACATGTTTATTTAGAAATTTCATAGCTTTGGATAAAATATTGAACCCATTCGTGCTGAAATGTAAACAATTTCAAACCCATTTATGCTCAAATGTAAACTTACTGTAAATAGTAAACTTTTATAACTCCAAAGTTGGGACACCTTTTTCCTATTATAAAGTAGCTATAGGAAATCCATGACTTATGTTCAAAATTAATTCTTTGTCACATGCCTATTTTTTAATTGAGGTAGTTGATTTTATAAGGTGATGTCAACATTGCTTATTTGATACCCAATGGTAATCTAGATACTCTTTTGTATGAAGCCTCTCACCAGGGTGACCACATCCTTTTTTTTTTTTGATTAGTAATAGGTTTAATTTTAATAGTATAAAGATAAAAGAGGTTACATAATAAGGCTAGAAAAAAATTCCATACAATCCCTTTCAACTCCACTCAACTCTTAAGATAGATCTAAGGATCAGACCCCAAACCCACAATTCCATTCCAAATAAAGATAAATATTTAGACAAACAAACTACCCAGCCTAAAATCAACAATCAAAGGCACCCATTCACAAGTCATCCCTTTGAGACTTTCTTTGGATGACCTTTAGTTTGAGACCATAGGACCATAACAAAGGATTTCCTCCTCTCCTTCTTCGCTTTCTCCCACAACCGAATGCCATCCGTCCTTGACCCCTTCAACCTCTTTCTTCCAATCCAGGGGAAAATCTAGGGGACTCCTCAATCCACCAATTCCACTACTTTCTTGCAGATGCTGATCATTAGCCATCCACCTTTCCGCATCTTTCTTCTGAGGAGTTGAATTCTGAAGATTCCTCCCTGCTCCCTCTCCCCTGCTACCTTGCTGAAACTGGTTATTAGCCTTCCCTTTTACTGCATCTTTCTTCTGGGATCTCATAACACCTTTCTTTTCCTTACAATCTGGGGTAGCAGCCCCGTTCTTGGCAGCCAAATCCTTGACACTAATACTGGGAGCCATATTATCATTGTTTGCATCTAAAAGACCTTCTTGATTGGGCTCCATCGAAAACTGTGATTGCTCCACACAACTTTTCTCCTGGAAAAGTTGTCTTTCCACTTGCAACGGTTCCTCTGAAGCTCTACTCTTCTCCACAGTGCCTTTCAGCTGAGTACTCCCTTGCTGCACCTCATACTTCTCCACTAAATAGTGCTGGGTGGATGCATCCTTCCACCATGAAGCTGTGCTTTTACTTCTGAGTTTGGCACATTTTGCTACCAAGTGCCCCCTTTGATTACATTTTCTACATCTGAAAGGAACCCCTTCATAGTCTAGGGGCTGCACCAAACAACCCTTTGTGAGTTTTAAGCAAATCTCCTTCGGGGGAACCTTGGAGATGTTCATTTCTACTAATATATGAGCATATGTAGAATGCAAAAGATTAGAAGAGCCTTCATCCACCATTATGAAGGTTCCTATTGAGTTCCCTATGGCCTCCAAGCAACCATCGAATCAGAACTGAAGGGGGAAGTTAGGAAGCCTCACCCAAAGGGGAACCATCTCAAAAACTTCAGTTGCTGGGTTGAAGGCCGGATGCCAAGGCTTTAACAACAGAACATGCTTCTCTTCCCATCCCCACTGATACTCATAGAGGATCTTATTCCTCTCTAGTTCTTTTTCAAAAAAAAACAATAAATAAACCCTTGGCCATGGGGTAGATCTGAACATACCCATCCAACAGAGGTTTCCAGTTGTTAGAGATCCACTGGTGTAGAGAAGGCAGGCATGGCCAGAAGCCCCTAAATCTCTCGATTAAACCCATCTCAAAGAAAACCTCTTCATTGTGGATTACTTCTCCCTCCATCTCCCCATCTAGCTCTAAGGTGATTGTATCCGAGGTAGGTTGTGAGGTAGAATACGTCCTTTTCCCATCACCGATTCCTCTTTTTGGATGTTTACCCTCCTTATTGAGCCCAGAGCTATGAACTTCTAGCCTCAGCTTCTTACACACCTAATCTATATCAGCTCTATTCCTCACATCAATGACCTGAGCAGTTTTTTCCAGGCCTTCCTTGACCACAACGAGTTCTCCATTGCACGTTACTAGCGAGAGCCCTGCGTTCACTGAGGAGTCTCGGCTTGCCAAGTCTATAACACCAACGCCATTAGCTAAGAACTCCCCAGACGTCCTCTGCAACTCCCTTCCTAGGGCACTCTAGACGGGCAAAGCCCTAGTCGGCTCCAAAGTGATCCAACCGTTGGTAGCCATAATTTGATGAGATCCTGTAAATGGGCAGGGTGACCACATCCTTAACTAGACAATGAGGCGTCTAATTCTTTTTTGAATAGTATGAAGCCTCACTTTTATCTATAAAAATAAATTATCCATAGAGATGTGAAGCCCAACAATATGCAATTCGATGTAGATGTTGAGGCTCATCTCTCATATTTTAGCTTTGAAAGACTAGTGGCCTTATCAATTAATCATCCCTCCTATTCCTCTATAGTGATGAGATCATCACTAAGGTATATTTCTCATGAATTCAAATAAATCTTAATTTGAGTGGGTCAATCATAAGAGCATGCCAAATCAATAACATAGAAAGTAGCACAATATCAAGAGCTCAAGAGATCAACAAATGCCTCAATCACTATTTTTAGATATATAGAAATTATCTCAAAATTGTCAATGCCACGTGTCTCAATTATTGAATAAATTTTCTATGTAGAAAATTGCATTATCTACCTCAAATAGTTAGTGAACTCTTAATTTAATTTCTCAAATGCATTCCAACTCACCATTGTAATTTATAGTTTTTTAGGTTCCAATTTTTTTTTTTTTGTTGCAATCCTTTAATAGGATGATGCATCTACATCAAATCTTGAGCATGGTGATGTTGTGCAAGTTACCAATGTAGGATTTTTCTAACAATTTATTCTAAATTAGTTCATTTTCAAGTAGTGGAATCAATACATCAAGAGAAAAATTATGAGCCAATATTAAAGAGCCAACAATATCTAGATTCTAAGAATATTAAATTTTAGAAGTGGTTGACAAGTGGACTATAAAAATCTAGATGAAATAATAGTTATCACACTCAATCTTGATGATTCATCATACTACATATAGTAGCTATGTAAAAGTAACATGTATGATGTAGATATACTCTAGAGGAATTGATAATGTTATCACCACAAATTAAACTTTAAACAAGAAAATAATTTAGTTCTTAATATCAGTTTTGATCAAGTTAAAACTCTACCAATTACCTATCAATTACTAAATTTTTTTTATAGAATCTCAAATAATTCATAGCATAAAAAAATAGTCAATTGTATAGCCATAAAAAAAAGTGAGCATAGTAGTAGGAGAAATACCAATATTTTTTAATATAATATTCTTTATTTATTTATATTAAGATTTTTTCATTTTAATTTATAAAATATACCTTTCATGGCTTTGAAGGATTTGTCATTGCTTTACTTATCTTCAAATAGGTAACAATTTTTAAATTTCAAGTAAAAAAATTGGTCACAACTTGAACTTGAAACCTACCATGTATATTCATAAGAATAGAAATATGTTTTTTGAGAGGGTAACATATAAAACCAAAAGTTGCTAGCCTATTGGATTATCTTTAATCTCACCTCAAGGGCTTTTACAATTGGTAGGTCAATCTTCTAGTGCTAGGGTGACTTCTTGGGTTAGCCTTCTCATTAAAAACCTACAACTTCAAATGATCTCCATGGTAATAATATATTGAAAACAACCATAATGAAATAATTCAAATATTTAAACACATAAGCATCACAAATGATAGGAAAAAAATTAGACAAATGATTGTCCCATAAGACATGTCAAAATGAATACAATAAATTTAGAGTAAAATGAAAAATGAAAAATATTAATTAAAATTATTTATTCTAAGCACATGCAAACTTCAAATGGAGTATTGATTTTGATTTTCTTGCACTTCAACATAAGATTATCAATGCTCAATTATTGTGCAAGTTTTTCAACAACATGATGACAAGAAGATTCTAATATTTAGAAAATAGACCAAATATTATTTAGAAAGCTCCTCCAATTCTTGAAAGGAATGGTGGATTTATAAAAAATTAGGTGAAATATGAATTGTAAACTGGAGATTTCATTTAGAGTTAAGTAGTTTGATTGATTAGTCAACTAACATGATTGTCCAAATAACTAGCTTGATTGATCAATCAATTGATTTGATTGTTTAGTCAGCTAATTTGAAATTTGATTGTTTAGTTAACTAATTTGATTGATGAGTGAAATATGAGGGAGGATATAAGAATTATTTATTTATTTTAATGAATATGAGTATATGGATTAGTAAGAGGTTAATTAATTAATTATTAATAATTAGTCAATTCATTAAACGTAGGCTAAAAAAGGGGAATGAGATTAAATAATTAAATATAATGTAATCAATTAGTTGATAAGACGAATTAACATGGTGAAGTTGATAAATCAATAAGATGATTATTTGATGAGATTCCAATAAGAAGATTGAAGTACGATGATTAACTGGTGAAATTTAGATATCTACAACCCTTAATTTTTTTGATTTTTTAAAGAATCTTATTTAAAAAGTTTAATTCTTATTTTTTCAAAGAATTCATATCGATCGAATAAATGATATATGATTAATATAAACATCCTAAATACATAAACTAAAATCAACCAAAAAAATATTAATATAAAATATTACTCATATCATTTTATTATTGCATTCTACCTTTAGTGCTATTATAATAATAGAAATCAGAAATTAGAGTGCATAGAAATTCGGTTGACAAGATAGAAAATCTGTTCAAGTGGAGAATTTTGGCCTCACACGTCACATTGAACATGTTTCTTCAAAAAAGGTTGCTTTCACCTTGACTACCCAAAGGTTGTGAGTTTTTTAAGTCCTTGAGAACTCTTTTCATGTTATAATATTATAATAGGTAGTAGAAATGCTATAATATTATTAAATTGGAAGTGTCATAATCTTAGTTTAAATTCTAAAATATCAAAGTTAGGAAGTTGAAGAAACTTGGCAAATTTGATGTGACATTGCCTCCATCACTACTTCACAAGTTTAGTAGTCATGTTCTAACCTAATCACTTACACAACATTCCATTATCATTCTAAAATTGGGATTGTGAAAAGTGAAAAGATGTGAATTTTGAGATTTTTATAGATTAAGAAGTGACAATTTTATTTTGACAAATCAAGAATAATTATTGATCAGTATACAAAGGACAAATATCTATAGGAATATAAGATTTTAAAAGTATATTATAAGTTGATTTGGTACACATTTATGTATTATGTTGTTATATTTTTAGTATTTAAAAATATTTAATGTGGCAATAATTCTTATGTTTTAGAATAAGAAGAAAATTATTAGAAAACATTTTGATTTCTAGAGGAACAAAAAATCAATCTACGTCGTCTAAATATAGTTCGTCTAATTCTTGTGTATGATATCCAAAATCTCTAGTTAAAGTCACAAAGCTAGTCAATCCATGGATTTGATCTAGGTGAAATTGAACCTAGTGATATGGAATACTCCTCCAAGGTATTTATTAACATTGAAATGCTTACAAACTTATTTGACATAGATATTATAGCGAACAAGTTTTAGAAGTCTATTATTTGTTAGTTTAGATCCACACATTAGAGTTCAAATCTATGGAAATCAATACAAAAACTATGATATTCGAGATTAAAACAAGGTTTTCTACACCTATTTAGATTATGAGACACTCATCAAACCAACAAAATAAAATTTCAAGATAGTAGTAGATGAATTTTGCATATCAACAACATTATTCAATCATTGGTTTTAGAGATAAGTATCATATCCTCTAACTTAATTATGTATTTATTATTTCCCATTTATTGATCCAACTCTAATATTTTTATAGCTTAATGAATTCCCATTGATTGAATTTATTTATTGGCCTAGATAGATTTATTTATGCAAAGCGAGATGTTTTAGTTATTTACATTTTTTATGACCCTAACTTATCATATAACCCCTAGGGTTTTGCCTTATGATTTTCAAATTATAAATTAATGTGTTTCAAATTTGATTTTTCTTAGTTATTTATTCTATCTTTTATTTGATTAGGATTTATTTTTCATTTCTTATTTGTGCTTCATAGCTTAAGTTTTATCTAGGTATTCATTATGTCACCATGCTTGCACCTACCCCACCCATCCTTGTTGCCACCACTAATATTTTGTTTCCAAATCAAATGAGTTACTAATTTTCTAATAGATATTGGCCCTCACCTCATTCCTATATTATTTACCTATTTCTCTTATGTTTTGGGTCTTTAATTTTATAATCTATTTGATACCCACCCATCAACCCTTAATGTAACTTCAAATTTCTATATCTTTGTCATGTATATTCTCATAACCTATCAATTCCTCTTCATACATGCTTTATAGGATTTGAGGTCTTCTTATGATTTATTTCATCCCGATATGTCATTCATGAATTTTTTATGTATTTTATCCCATGGATGAGGATGTATCTTTTATAGAGGTGTCGTTTCATTGTGTTTGTGATCTATACTTCATCAAATTTGTTATCATTCACCCTTCTATTTTAGAAACACACTACACTTATCCATGAGTTTTACATTGCATCTAAACTTCCTATGAATAGTGATAGTGGTGTCCATGAGCATGCAATGATGTTTCGCCTTTGAGTACTCTTCCTTCACATGCTTTGGTTCATGATGATGATAGCATATCCTTACCTTGTAGTCATATATCAAGTTATTATTCTTTATGAATGGGGCAATACCTTCTTTACCCATTCATGGTGTTATTATAATTTGTGATGTTATTTCTCTCAATTGTCATGATATATTTTTATCCAATTATATTCGTGTTCATTCAATGATGTATCTTGCAAGGAAGATAAGGATAGTAATTTATGTGAGATAACTTATTTTACACTTGATGATCTGATAGACTTCAATGTGATGATATTATTTTTACATCTTGAGTTTATAGTTACTCAAAATAGTATTTTATCTAGTGATACATTACATGATGATAACATGAATTATGATGTCCATTCATTCATTTTTTGTGTGGATTATTTTGATGTATCATTACCTCATTCATTATATGATGGTATTGATTATCTTAGTGAAGAGTTATTGCATGATTATTTTGATGATTTTAATTATGTTCCCTCACATGATAAATCATTTTTACTTTCTCATTATGAGCATTTAGATGATGGTATCATTTTAATTATTCATTTTAGACTTTATTTGAGAGGTAGATATTTATAATGGTTTGATACTTCATGTTTACTCTATCCTTCATGTATGGGTTTGGTACAATCTTCTATTGCTTATTTTTCTTATGTACCAAAGGTTATTATGGAATTAATTATGCCTTATGTTGGTATATATTTTGATATATTACCTCTCTTCCTCCACTATCCATACAATTTATCTATCTTCTCATACTATATCATCTCATTCTAGGTGCAAACATAATTTTCATGTTGTACAAGTCATGAAATTATCCCATAGTTGGTTATACACATAATAGACTAGCTATAGGCCAAAATGTTCCATTACAATAACCTTCTCTATCAATAATATACCTAATCTCCCTCTAAGACTACAATAGATAATAAAACTCCAAAGTAATATGATATTATTGATCAACTCAAGAACACACACGCTAACATATCCCTTGAGGGACCTATATAAAAAGGCCATGCAAAAATATTGAGAAAATGTATAATTGAATTCTAAAACTCTTTCACAACATGCAATTCCATTAATTGAATCTATTAAAAATAATAATACTCATGATGTTTCATTTCATGATGTGAAACTCCCACAATTAATTTATCAATGAATCTTTTCACAAGTTAAATATTAATGATCCTTAGTTGATAATGTCTCTAGCTTAAACACATGGATCAATGATTACATAAAATAGTTGATGGTAGATCCATAATAATTACAACCATCTAATCTTACCATTAAGGGATTTGACAATGTGGATAGAAATATTTTTAGGTATAACTAATCTTCTCGTAATAGTTACACCATATATGTTAGATACAATGTTTCATGTGATGCCTAAAAAAATATCTTATAATATTCTTTTAAGGTTACCATTGTTGCATGCTATGAGAGTTGTATTATAATAAAATAACTTATACAAGAGAAGGATATAATAGGAAATATGATGTAAATACTTGATAATACATAATAATAATAATTCTCTTCGAGTGGAAAGCCACCAAAGATTCAAATAATAACATAATTCACAATATGATGATCATATTCTAACCACTAGCTCCTATATATATCATGTGTATGCCTTGGATGATGCCTAAATTAACTTAACTACCTATATAATACTATATTAAAGATCATATAGAATAATTAAGAGTTAAGGTAGACATGAGGAAGCTACTCATAATCTATCCAACCTATAGGATTAAGGGTGTACAATGTTCCCCTCTTCAAAGAAGCATTTTCCTTAGTGTTGATCAACTATGAATACTTTTACACAAAATCCTCATTTTCCCATGTATCATCCTCAATTGGAGAGTTCTTCCACTTGATTGAATAATTATGTGATTTCCCTTGTTTTCAACCTCTTAGGTTCTAATATTATTTTTCCCTCCTCATCAAGGTAAAGTAACTCAATATATACTAGAACTATTTTTCTAATTACCTTTTCAAGGATGAGACATATAATACTAGATGTATTTTATATAGGTAACTCCAATTTCTATGGTAATCTATCAATTCCCCACAACACCTTGTAAGGACCATAATACTTATGTAAAATATTTGTATAATTTTTATATTGGTGTTTTAGTGGAATTTACTTATCTAGTTGTAATCAAACAAAGAATTAATCTCCAAATTCAAAATTTCTTTCATAATAGTGTTGATCAACTTGTTTCTTTATTTTATTTTATGTCATTACTACGTTATCCCTAATACAATCAAGTGTTAGGAAAATAATTTAGGTTGATGAAACCATTTCCTACATAACCCCTATTGGTTCCTCAACCTATTGTTATTATTTTTCTTTAATTCCTCCTAGTTTTAGCTTTGTTAGCTCATGGTTTATAACCAATATAATATATTTATGTGGGACTATGTGTTTGTGTGCCTCTTTCTCCTCTTTTCCCTAATGTTCCACCAAAGTGTTGACATGTGAGGAGGGAAATTAAAAGGCCAAGGGAGGCTTGTAGCATTCATTAGAGATTTTTGTATCTCTAAACATTATCCATAGTATCGAGAGTCACTTGGAGCATCAAAATGTGCAAGATGAGGGAAAAAATTATAGAATTAATATATATTTTTTAAATGATTCTAAAATGGTCTTGAGCATCAAATGTAGTAGCACTAAATGAATTAACTTTCCCATCTACCTATATCTATTTTCCCACCAACCCACTCCTCATTTTTGAGAAGAAATAATTCTTTAAGAAACACTTACAAATAGGAGATAGACTCCCATACTCCACTAGTACAATTAGGACATGATTGGGTATGTCTTAAAGTGCCAAAATGATTTAAATCACTAAAATTTAGACATGGATGCTACTTGCACTTGTAGGAAATCAAAGATTTTTAGGGCCCTCATGCAAGACTTCACATTTTCCTTTTTTGGAAACCTTTAGAAGGGTATTTATTGACTCATTTCCATTTTAAAAGGCATGGGAAATTAGTTAGAGAAGAATAGAGAACCAACAAGACTTTCAAGGTTCTTATTTCTAAAAGGGAGAAGATACTATTTTATAATTTTATGAATTGGTTATGTCCCAAAATTGTCATGAAGTCACTTTAATCCTTGAAGAATGATTTTTAAAGTGTAGAATCAACATTTAGTGATGTCTCCATCAATATTGTGTTCATTTCTATATATATATATATATATATATGGTCAGTATGTCAACTAAAAGGTAGTAAAAATGTAACATCCCGCTACACAACCTCGAAGGGTAAGAGCCAAAAGAGGACAAGATAATTTTTTTTGAAAACAAACAGAATAACTTACACAAAAAGTAGTTTCCAAAAAAATATATCGACAACATATATGGCCAAGCATGGCCGAACACAACCCAAAGGAGAGGACTAATCCACCCTCCAGAGAAAATCTAAACATGAACAAATAAGATAGCTCCAAAAAATTTGCTCCAAAACCCCCTGCTTGGGAACTTTCTGCTTCAGAACTTCCTGCTACGGAACTTCCTACTCCAAAACTTCCTACTATGGAACTTCCTGCTCTGGAACTTTGCAACAACAACACAAAACAACAAACATAAAGCACCAATGCATGAGAACTTTGCATACCATTGCATGAAGGAAATTACAAAGCTATAGATCTAATTTTGCATAAATTTTTTTAAATAAAATCCATAAAATCATCATAGTACAGGCAAGTCTAATACCAACACCATAACTCATAAACCAAATCTGAACCATCACATTTCTTCTCATTAATTTATATGGTTACATTTTCACTCTTAAGTGAGTACAATATACATAAAGGAATATACAAGAGTACAAAGGCATAGCCATGAATGAAATACATCAACATATAAGACAAGTACAAGAGGGATCAACTCCAACTGGTGCTCCAATAGCCTGTACATCGGTCCTCGATGGCGGTGGCAATGCCTCCCTACCATGTGGACTCAAAAGAGGCCACCCCACCATGCTCAGAGGTAGTCACAAGGCCCAAGCAGAAAAAAAGGAAAGGGTAACATATAGCCAACACTCACATCAGACACAGTGCAAACACAAAATGCAATGCATTAAAGCCAATATCACAACATGAAGATGCTCATACAATAACATGTCGGGTACTACTCAAGACTTCTAAGGTATTAGGTACTAGAGTGTTGAATGGATGGATTTTCATCATGTGTGCTCGAAAGGATGACACCACACAGGAACCAAGTACACCTCTCATACAGACGAGGAGACTCAATCATGCCCGTATCAACGCCTTGCAGACAGATAACTCAACGCCCTACAGACGGATAAGCCTTCTCGTTTACCAAACGAGGAATCCATATAAAATATGAAAGAATGAAAAATAAACCTTTAAAACCATCATTGAAACCATTTAAAACAACCAAACAAATATTGTTGCTAAATCATTCAAACAACTGATCACATACGCCAACAAGTAGCTCAAATACCATCCCAAATTCATTATTAACTTAATAGCATAACTAAATAACATAATTAGTATTAGCCTCATTAAATCATCTTGAAAACCACTTTCAAACAATTAAAAACCACTAAGTGACAGTGTACAAAACACGGTTTTGGTTGTTGCTCAAACACATGAGAAAAAGGAATAAAAAATCTATAAAAAGATAAAAGTGTCCAAATCTAAAATTGAACAACAACCCAGTTTAGATTTCAATGTTTCTAGATGGATTCCATCTTTAATTTTCAATTTTATGATCCGAAATAACGCGTTGTTTAGAAAAATGTCATTTTATGCATGGTTGGGCAAAAACATGAAAAATGAAAGTGCCTGGATTAAAAATCGGACAACGACCTAGTTCATATCTTGATGTTTCTATATGGAATCAAATTTTATTTTACAATTATAACAGCTGGTTAAAGAGCAGCAAATAAAAATGACATTTAACAAGTAGGCACAAATTTGGCCAAAAATGAAAGTGCCCAGAATTAAAATCTGCCAAAGACCCAATTGATATCTTGACATTTCTACTTGAAATCCACCCTTGAAATTCATTTTTATCAAGAGGATAATGAGCAGAAAAGAAAAAACACATTTTTACAAATTGGGCAAAAAGAGAAATGAAATGAAAGATCCTAGAAATCTATTTTTTCAGCAACCCATTTTAGATTTATTGGCATGGACAAAATCTACCATAAGGGGCAAAAAAAAAAAACTACAGGGCAGCAATTTGAATCCAAAACAAGCATTATTCAACTCCAAAAAATTCATAAAAAAAAAGAACAAAAGAATAATTCTACTATAAGGAAATACAAAGCTTCCATTCCCAAGCTAAATTGCATTCATTAGCACCAGAAATTAAAGGGATTCAAGATCCACAAAAGAAATACCTCAATGTTTCCCCAAAATTGAAATGAGAGAATGCTCTAATTGTAATGCACGACTGGGTTCCAAACTGGGACAACAAGGAGGAAATGGCTCACTGGATTCAACCATCAAATGCCCACAAAATCTTCTCAGCAAAAACTTCACATTTCTCCCCAACTTTGTCGCCCAATTCATGGGGTTTGCCTTCTCCTTCCAAAACAGAAAATTTCTTCCCTTCCAAAAGAATAACTCCCCCAAAATAAAACTTTCTTCCCTTTTATATTTTCTCAAAACCATAAAAAATGAAAATAAGGCATTTAATTAAAGCATGCTATTAAAGCTTCCCAAAATAAAATAAAATCTATATCAAAGACAAGGCTGCCGTTTTCTTTTAACTAAACTCCTCACAATAAAAAAAAAGAAATAAATCATTTTATTAAACAAACTATTAATGCTCTCCAAGCAATTAATTAAAATCACTAAATATCCAATATTCCCTCTTTCATATAAAAATAATAATTTAAATCTAAACGTTAAAATACATAAAGCCCCCCCAAATAAAATTTAAATAAGACTACGAGAGCTCACAAAATGGATTAATAAAATTATTTAAAAATTTCCAAATGAAATATATCATTCTCTTGAAATATCAATAAAAATCATTTAAAATAACGTATTTAAAATCTCATGGATAAAACCATCCAAATCTCAAATCAATTAAACACAATGAAATACCATATATGAAACCATGAAAAGATGCCAATGAAAACATATCATAACACTGACAACCAAAATATATAGCCACATAACAGATTAACAAAAACCAAGACAAAATACCTCAATGAGACATACTGGTAAACCACATACAATTGAAAGGTGCACCAAACATACTGCTGAAAGGTGCTCCAGACATTAATGTTAGGTAACCGGATGGTAAGAAATCAACAAGGAAACATTGCCCTAACAGGGTACAGTGGGCTAGGGTAAGCGACATTTGGCCTGTGACTTCCTCCAGTAACCACCATCGGGGAATATGAGTACGCTCAGGCCTGTGGATCCAGGCGGAGTCGATACTCAATACTTGCATCACTCCAATTACACGTCAAAGTACATGTGCATATAACATATATCATATAGTCAAAGCAACATCAATCATCAGGAAGAGGGTCATGGTATCGTAAGCCTCTTGGATACAAGTGTTACGACATCATCCCTTTCTTGTCCATAATCGTACGTAAGCAATGGTAATAGTCTATAAAAATTTAAGCATGTAATCCAGAAAATTAACTAATCATGATAACCTTTCCCATAATCATCAATGTCTAATCTCATTATAACAACATTAACAGTTAGAATACCATATCAAAATCAAAATGCTATCTTACCAGCCTGGGTTTAGAGAGGTGTTACAAAAAATTCTACAAATATTTTGCATAGAGTAGAGTATGTTCATAACAATGATAGGAATGATTATGTTTATTTATGGATTAATTTATTTAAAATTTTCTACTCTTTCTTAGAATCCATTTGTAAAACCTAGTTCACTTATGTGTTATGAGATACATAGTCTTTCTGAAATATTTGTTAAGGTTTCATATCAAGATTTCAATAATTACAAGTTTTTTTGAATTCATGACTCTTTTTTCATATTGGAACAAGCACCAATCTACTATAAAATCCACTTCTAATCACCCCAACACCTAAATAATCCATTAAATTTATTTTCTTGTAGTAAAAGTTAGTTTTTGTAAATTTTTAAGTGTAAGAGGTAAGATATTAGTAAGGGGTATATTTTTCTATTTTATTCAACTTTGTGCTTGATAATTTTTCTTTTGTTAAATGTGGGTAGCCTTGTTTTTCAAACTAACACATTGATATGTTGTAACACTAGTATTTTGGATGCACTATGAGAGGGGTATAGTTTTCCACAAGAAAATTATTTAATTCTTTTTGTCATCAATCAATCCAGCACCTTGGGGGAGCCACTTGGTCTTGTAGAGTTAGAAGTCGAGGTCTTACCCACCTCGATAATTGGTCCTAAATTTCGTAGATTGAACATAGGTTTTGTGGATTGAAAATATTGGTGTTATTGTTGGGGATTGAATAAAATTCAAAATTCAATTTGAAGGACCAAGCTAATATATAAATATAGTGCAGCAAGGAAATTTGTCTTTGGTTAAAAATTAAAATTTTGTTGTTAGAAATATTGTTCCCTCATAATTTAGGGAGTGGTGAATCTGTCAAAGGAAGACTTAGAATTTAGTTGTGAGATGGAAAGATATTGGTGATCCAAAATTCAGGAAATGCTTGATATAATTCCTCTTAATTTAAGATAATGACAAGAAAAATGGAGAGCTAAGAATGCAAGTGTGTCCACTTTGCATAATCCTTATAATACTAAAAAAGTAGGTACTTCAAATAGAAAAGAAACATGGAGGGATTATGACGCATATACATCATATGACTCATCTAATAGTAGAATCAATACTAGTAGGAGAACCATTGGGTATGATTATGACATGCTAAGAAATGAGACAAATAAAAACATAAGAAATGAAAAAGAAAACCAAGGTCTACATATAGAAGGCACAAACTTGAATTTTCCTTTTCCTCCATAGTTTAGAAATCTAAGAGGAAGTGTACACAACAATTCTCCTACATTGTCTTAGCAAACTAAGCATGAATTAGAAACTTTATTCCATGATTTTGGAAACTACTCGATTAAAAAATGGGTGTAGGGAAAGGAAATTAAATCAACATATAGATATTATTGTACAATATAGAGAAAGACAACATAAGATAGAAGCACATATTGCTTTATAACAAGCTCAGTTTGACCAAGAGACCCAATAAATGAACCAAAATGTAAATGTTTCTAAAAAACAAAATGTGAATCAAAATAATGCATAGAATGTCCCTAATCAACCTGTACATAATTTGTAACAAAATCAATATAACCTCCAACAATAAAATATAGGACATAATTTGGGGATTAAATGCAGGAGACATGCTTAGATATTTTCTCCACTATGAGCATCATTAGGATTAGAAAGATATCTAGGAAAATTGAATCTATGGTATTCTTGATTATCCTAATCTAATTCCAATTGAGATAAGGGGAAACTTACTAAAACTCCAAGGTGACAAAACTATCTCTACTGAGGACCATTTGAGGAACTTCATTGATGTCATTGATGAATATGAAATTAAAGATGAGGATGTCATGATGAAGCTCTTTACACATTCAGTGGAAGAGATCATCAAAGAGTGGTACAAAATCCTTCTAAATAGAAACATGGACTCATAGGATGAGTTTATGAGAGTTTTTGAACTATGGCACAAGGAAATAATAGATCTAGATCTCATAATCCATGATCTTGTTACTATTAGGAAA
Source organism: Sequoia sempervirens (assembly GCA_007258455.2). Classification (NCBI taxonomy): domain Eukaryota; kingdom Viridiplantae; phylum Streptophyta; class Pinopsida; order Cupressales; family Cupressaceae; genus Sequoia; species Sequoia sempervirens. The sequence goes on along the minus strand of VDFB02000007.1, from coordinate 138,545,141 downwards.
TGGGTAAATGAGATGGCTTCTTATTTCAATAGCAAGTTGATTATAAAAATGTAAAAACTACCTCCCTAAGTGAGGTTGAAGGAACCAATGTGTCTTGTTTTGTATTGTGGAGCATTTGATTCAAAATTAGACTACTATTTGTAGTAAAGGAACCCTCAAACATTGAGGGAAGATTATTCCATGGCTATTAACATAGCTAAGAGCAAATTGAGAGCATTTATTAAGGATAATAAAAGGGTTGAAGTAAAAATTCAAAAACTACATGAAACAACTTCTACTAAGCCCCTCACTACTGAAGAAAAATTGTACAAGTTAATGGTAACCATTAAGAATCTCTTGTATGATATTGCAAAGAATGAAAAAGATATGTGTTCTAACAATTCTTCCACACACTTAAATGAAGGTCAAATATTTCATAATAGAACTTACAATTGGTATTAGTCTAAAAGAATCAGAGAAAATGATAAGTGGTCCCAAGGAGTATAAATGAAGGATACTAAGAGAAAAAAACCTTGGTCCCTTGAGGAAAGATCATGTGAATCTCATCTAGATTCATTTGTGTGACATATGTTACTTGCCTCATGATCAATAAAAAGTTGTTGTTGTTACAACACTTGAAGAAAAATAATTCCAATAAAATGAAGGTGCACCTAAGTATTATAAGGATTGCAATGTTCATCAATTGGACACATATCATGACAAGGAATTTTTTTAGTATGATCATGATGTCCATAGTGTTTCATATGAGTTACTTAAAAAAAACTCCAATCAACTCAATAACTTAATATAAAAGTTAAATTTTTTGGCTAACATCAATGCTGGTATTGTTAACAATAGAAAATTGGAGATGAATTTTTTCAATAAGGTCAAGAATATGAATGCAGTACTTAATAAGGTTGTAGATGATGCTACAAAATTTGGAAAGAACCATAAATCCACATTAACTACTCTTGAGAAGAAGGTTATCAAAATTCATGAGGACCTGACCACTCTCATGCATGTTAGCCAAGCATCTCTTCACACTAGTGTGCAGGGGTTATCTATGTTGAACGAGAAGGCCCGTAAATGGACCGTGGAACCACTTATTAAAGGGAAATAAGTGCGTGAAGTTGAGGATGATGGCCCAAAATGAAATCTAGATAAGGTTATGGATGTGGGACCTTTTATCAGAACTAGAAGCAAGGAAAAGAAAGGTGTTGTCATTCTGACATGAGAACTAGATGAAGTTGTTGAGATGCATGAGAAGGTCATCTCTAGGGATCTATAAGTAGCTAGGATCTTAAATAATTTCCAATAATTTTTGTTTATCATATTATTTTTTATTGATTTTTGGTTGTTGTTGTGGTAATGCTTCTTCTTTGACAACATTTTTGGTCTAGGGTTGCTTGTTTTTCTCATATTTTCTTTCTAGTAGCTTATTTTTATTGTAATGCATTTCATGGCCACTTCAAAAACTGCTTTTCTGATAATCAAAACTCAAGGAATAAATGAGACAAAGCTATAAGAGAGAAAAAATATCTAATGAATATATCAAATCTCTAACCAAAGTAACTATCTCACAAGTCCAAAGTGATTACCAACTAAGAAATAGGAAAGTAGGTTCCACAAGTCAAGTTGGAGGTTGTTATGCCTTGCATAACCACCCCATTTTATTCTGGAAGAAAATGGGTCCCCCTTCTCTTTTTGGTCTCGTTGCCTCTGTTATTTGCTTTGCTCTTTGGGGTTTCTTTTGTTTTCTTCTTGATTTGTCTGCTGGTTCTGTTAAGTGAATGTTTCGCCTCAGTCAGAATTGATTTTCTTCTTGCTAGAAATTGAATGAAATAATTTCAGGCAATAGGGGATTTTATTATATATTTTGTTTCCTTCTAAGGACTAATGGAGACCTTGTTTCACAAGATTAGATTGTGCACATGATGATATTTCTCAAAGAGCTCAGTTGGGAGGCATTCCTCAATCCAGTTGGTCATAAATTTCCTCTAAGAAGAAAGTCGGCAAGACCCTACAGCTGTCTCATCGACTGGCATTGCGTTCTATTCATTTGAGGTTCATAGGTTGCCCAAACATCCTGCTCTTCGTAACTCTTTTTGTGTCTTGCCGACCGGAGGAGCCCTTGCCATAAGCTATTGCCGCTCAACGAAACGTCTCACCAAAGAGGCAGGGTCACAGCGACAAGGGTGGCATCGGCGTAGTAGTTTGGGCTCGCGAAGAGGTCTCGGCGATTGAGAGAATGTCTCGCTGACAAGGGATGTCTTAGGGGAAAGTGGTTCACCTTCGGCAGAATATTTGGTTGAATGGAGGAAGTCTCATAGAAGAAGGGTGTCATCGGGGAAACAAGGTCTCGCTCACTATGATCTCCTACCGAACAAGAAAGGTCTCACTGACAAGTTGTGCCTTTGGGGAAAGGTTGGTGCTCTCACCATGGGGTCTAGCCAACATGCTAGGTTCTCCCCGAAGTACTCTAAGTTCAGAGAAAGGAAGGTTTGGTTGGTGTGAAGTCTCATCGACCGAAGGGACTCTTGGCGACAATGGTTGGCTTTGGCAAGAGGTCTTGGCGAAGGAGGAAAGTCTCACCGACAAGGAGGATATCGCCATAAGGTCTTGCCGCTCGATAGGATATCTCGCTGATCCGTCGGAGTTTCAGCGAAATGAAACGGCATCAGCGAAGGATTTAGAGATCGTTGTGAGGTCTGGGCGACCCCGATGAGGTCTCGCCGAAACAGGGTGAGCTCGGAAAAGCCTTGTGAATTCGACATAAGGTCTCCCTAACCACGGCGGGGGTCTGGACGAAATAACCTCGAGCTTGGGGAGAGTGGTCTGCTTTCGTCGTGATGCCTCACCGACCTAAGAAGGTCTCCTCGAAGTGCTCTCAGCTCGGTGAAAGCAAGTTTCAATCGGTGTAAAGTCTCACCGACCAAAAGGAGTCTCCCTGACAGGGTGTGCTCGCCAGAGAAAGGAAGGCTCACCAAGATTTCTTGGTAAGGAGGCTTAGTCCCTCTGACATAAAGCAACGTGGCTTCAGGGATGGTCTTGGAAAAGGGAGCTAGTCTGGCCGATACAGAAGGAGCTTGGCAAGAAAGGAGGAGATCGATATAAGGTCTCCCTGACCACAGAAAATCTGGCTGACATCAAGGAGCTCGTCAAAAGAAAAGATGACATCGCCATGACGTCCCACCGACCCGGTAGGGTCTTGCCGATAAGAATGAGCGAATGGGGAGAAAAGAGGAAGTCCCCGGGAGGTCTGGGCGACTACAACGGAGTCTTACTGAAAGGGAAAAGGAGCTCGAGCCCGGAGAAGAAGAAAGAGCTCTGGGAGAACAGGAAAAGGGCTCGCCGTGACATCCTGCCAACCGTGGGGAGTCTTACCGAAATGAAAGAGGCTCGGGCCTAGCTCGGGGTGACCGAAATGAACTCAGTGAGATGTCTTCCCGAGTGCGATGGTCTCGCCGAGGCGGAGTGAGCTCGGGGTAACATCTTGCCGACTCGATTAGTGTCTCATCGATGTTTGTTCAAAAGATGGACATTAGAGAGACTCTTGACTGAATGTTTTGGGCTCGCTATGATGTCTAGCTGATCACGATTGTCTCAGAAACCACGGTGGATATTGATATGACTTCTACAGCTCGCTAAAAGGTTTCGTCAACTATCATAGGTTACACCGATAACTGTTAGGAGGCAAAATAGCATCGGGGAGACATGATTAGTGTCTCACCGACATGCAATTTAAGATGGACCACTTTTGACTGCCCAGGAATCCTGCGTGGCGTATGTTCTGCCAACCAGAAGAAGCTAAAGGAATGGCCTATTGGCCATTGACTAATTAACTACCACCTTAAAGAAGACCAACATAATGCAAACGATATGGACTCCTTCTGAGATCAAAAGGTGATGGATCAGATCAGGTGATGATGTTTAGATCTAAAGGGAGGCCCGATGATGCTTCCAGAAGATGGTCAACGTGCAGAAGGGCCTAGAACATGAAGGAGGTTGAAGGAAGGAAGCAACCATGACTCACAGGGATAGCTGTGGTGACCACTAGCCGAGATAGATCAGTATTAATGGAAAAATGCTTTAGAGCATTCAAGGAAGTCCTTTGAAGGAGTTGAAAGATATACACGGTTATCAGGAGTAAATGTTGCAACTACAAAAGATCTGAAGGTTTCTCCTAAGGTCAAGCCATCACCGACATGGACAACAGGGCTTCACATTGAATGCAACATTGACTCTCTTCAAAAATATCTAAGAGTTGACCCTCCTAAAAGAAGATATTTTGTAAACCCTAATAGAGGGGACATCACATTATTTTTGGTACATTCTATATATATGACATTCTTGCCCCTTTGTAAAGGTTGGAACTGGTAGTTAAGAAAATAGGAACAAAGTTATAAAATTGATAGTTAGAAGCAAGAGTAGTTTTTGGAGTTAGATGCATAAAAGTTAGTATAAATAGAGGAGATAGAGCTGCATCTTGATTCTTTGTAATGGGAGCTCCTTTTTCCTTCTTGGTTAGGAGTTAGATTCATAATAGACTAATGTATCTTTTTAGTTTTTTTCTTAATATGAATGGAAACAATTTGGAGTCCTATATTTTCTGTACACTGGTGATTGTGCCAGTTTTGTAAATGTTGCTTATCTGTGTCACTGACAGTAGAAGCAACCAAATCTTAATCTACTTCACATTGTGTTCTTGAATGGTATTTGTCTTAAGTTGATCATTTGATTTGAGAAGCTTTCAAGGAATGAAGTTTGGTTCTATGTTTTGTTTAAATAGTAACTTGCAATCTGTTATTGAAATCAACACTATGAATGAATGAAACTGTGTGTCAATCACAAGTTAATTTCGTTATGCAGTTTTAATTGTGAATTCCTTGGAAGGTGACAAGTTTGATTAAGTTAGATGAATTAGCATTATTTTCTATTCCAAAACTCTGATCTATCTATTTCATTTCTTTAAAAACCCCAGTTAGAGTAGGTTCAAGTTCATGTTTGATCTCAGAACAACCCAGAAGCTCAACACCAGCAAGCCCCTTGAACATTAATGTTGTATCGACCACTGAGCAACATCAACACAGTTGGGAACTAACTATAAATACCTTGGGAGCTAAGATATCCATGTGTTGTCTTTCTCTTTCAGGAGAAACAGGTTAGCAATATTCTGTAGAGGGAGGGCCTAGAAGGGAAAGCTGGATAATACTAGATTTTTCTCACCAGAAAGGTCCCGTAGAGTTCTTTGATCAACTGAAATTCCACTACCTTTGATAGAACTCAAGACCCCAATAAGACACAAGAATCACAAGGCTGGGGCAACCATCATCCCACCCTTATCAGCTCCGCTCACTCCGCCAGGCTTTTCACCAGTACCCCAGTGGATTCCTATCAACCCACCACCAAATCCATCTCAATTATTGTTACAGCTGGTTCAACCCATTCAACAGCTGGCTCAACCACCACCACCACCAATGGAATTCTTTCAGAATAATCCCTCTCCATTGGGGACTATTCATGGAGGTTTTCATGATATGCCCAAGAATCCTGAAAAATTCTGTCCCAAGTACATTCATGGTGAATCATGGAGTGTTGAGGAGCACATACAAGCCTTTAAGGATGCTTGTACCAGGGCTCAGGTAGCCCACCATGATGTAGTTTGTAGGTTGTTCCCTTATTCCTTAGGGGATATGGTGTACAATTGGTATCTTAATTTTCCACAGGGTTCTAATCTGACCTGGACACACTTGGAAAATGCTTTCATCAACCAGTTCAAGTTTTATGTGGATCCAAATCTTTTATATCACCAATTTGCTACCATTAGGAAAGATCCATGTGAATCCTTGCCCTTGTTCAATACTAGGTTTCAACGAATGTATAGGAGGTTGCAAGATCCCTACCTAGTTATTGAGAACAGTGCCATTCAAGCATACTTTAGGGTTATAGACCCTTTGCTAGGTTTGTTCCTACAATGGACATATCAACTAGCTGATATTGATTCTCTATCCAAAGTTTACCATTTGGCTATCAAGCTGCAACAACAAATTAGCTCCCAACAAGGAAGTGTGGGAGGAGTTTTTCCTCCAATAGGATATCAGATGCATAGCCCAACTCCCTTATTCAATATTATCCCAGGGATGTCTCCTTCCCATTATGGGCCTATGTATGAATTGCAAAATCAACCACCTATTCCATTCTTTGCTAATGGAACTCCTGACTTCTTTCAGCAATCACAGGTTCCTCAAAGTCCCCAGGGTCATCATAACCAAATTGGAGCACCAAATCATGGTGGTCAGCCACCTGTTGCCAAGAGTGTGGAAAGTGAACGAATGGTCCAACTCACAAATGAGCTAGAGACCTTAAAGAAAACACTATCCCAAGTCACTAATGACATGGCTCAGCTTAGATTGAACCCTTCTCAAAATTAGGGTAATTATCAGAATCATAACAATTACAACCAAAGGGGCTATCAAGGCCAAAACTCCTCTAACCAGGGCTATCAAAATCAAAATAGAGGATATAACCAGAGGCCAAATAACAACCAAAAATGGAATACAGTGCCAAATAACGGTGGAATTCTACATAATCATCAAGCTAATGAGGAGAGGTCACATACTGCAAATGTGGCCGACCTCAATCTTATGACTAACTGGTGCAGGCTGCATGATACTGCAACCCATTCTGAGGTAAATTGTCCTAAAGTGAAGAAGATGGTCAAGATGGCACAGGAAGATGCCCAAACATTCCAAGGGAATTCAAATAAAGGAGGTGACTCAGTGGATATGGCAATGGCTTATGACCTCTTTGAAGAAGAACCCTCATTCCCAATGCAAAGTGAGAATGAACCAGAGGAAGATTCGTATGATGCCCAAGCCTGTCAGACAAAGGGAGGACACTTCTTGAGAAATCAGAATAAGGGTCCATTCACTACATCAGCACCACCTAATCACATGGTGCCTCCGAACCAAAGCGCTGACAATAATCCTCCTCCACCAAAAGGGCCACCTGACTTTCATAATAAAGGTAATTCTCCTGGTGTTTTCAAAGGTAGTACAAGTTGTAACACAGAATTTGATATTTTTTCTGAGATGCAAAAACAAAAAACTTCTTTGTCATACTTTGACATCATAAAGTGGTGCCCTGCTCAAAGGGAGATAGTGTTGAAAGCTTTGGAGCAAACTGATAAATCAAAAGGGAAAAACAAGGTGGCACCTGCTACAAACATGAATGCAGCCCTATACAGAAGCAAGGTAGGAACTCCACCATTTATTTTGAGTTTAAGAATTTGTGGAAAGAATCTACATAATTGTTTGTTAGATTCAGGGGCTTCTGGCAATGTTATGCCATTTTTTGTATGCAAGAAATTGGGATTAAACCCTATCCAGACAAACAAAAAGGTCATCCAACTTGACAAAAAAGAGGTTAACGTAGTGGGGGAATTAAGAAACATACATGTGCAAGTGGGATCTGACTCTAGGATCCTAACCAACATAGATATTCAAGTAGCAGACATTCTCGAGACCTATGGTATGCTACTGAGCAAAGATTTGATGAAAGGTCCAGGGGGATATCTCTCCCTTGACTTTTCACATATGTGGCTACCATGGAGGGGAGTTCCTACACAGATTAGGATAGAAAGTGAACCATGCCTCAAACATATCATCACTGAATATGATTGTCCCAATGAGGTAGCCTATTTCAAAACTGGGATAGGGGTTTATAAATAGGATGAAATTTTAACCTTTTCTGTTCTTAATCCTAAAAGACTGCCAATATCAAAATTACCTGATTCTGTGATTAATGAAAACCAACAAGCATTGATCAAGAAGCTACAGCAAGATCAGCTGGTCTTAGGGGAAGATACCAATTTGCAGAGTCTTCTGCTCCCTAACTGGTGTAGGGTGCATTACCAAAGTCATTCTGAATTGACTTGCCAACCCTACATTGACATCTTAAATAATATTTCCCAAGCTCAGGAAACTAATCTAAGTCACCTTGAGACTATTGCTGATCACTTCTCATTTCAAGCCAAGGCAAAAATAATGTTAACCAGGGGTAAGATACTTTCAAAGGAAATTCCTTCTCAAACTAAACTCGACTCAGCCACATTTCTAAATCAGCATATTAATGAAGAACAACCCCAAGGTTTGTTTGACACCCCTGCACTCCTGAGTATACCAAAAACCAAGGGGTTAACCAAAGGCACAAGTGACTATCAGAAGGATAGCCACAGATTATATGATATAACTGCACAGGGATTGGAAAGTGTATCTAAAGAACCTATTGAACACCCATTCCCTATATCTGATGCAAAAGATCAAGCAACCCCACCTCTGACTCATCCTATCCAAATTCCCACAATAAAATCCAAGGGACCAACTCCAGCTCATGATCAGCTGTGGACCCTTAGGTTTGATGGATCCAAATCCAAGACAGGCTGTGGTGTGGGGATTGAACTAACCAGCCTGAAAGGGAAAACTTTCTTTGCTTCTTACAGGCTGTAATTCGGGTGCACTAATAACATAGCAGAATATGAAGCTCTAGCTCGGGGGTTGATGTTTGCACATAAGAAGGTCATTGCCTTGGTGGTCTAAGGAGATTCAAAAATTGTTATTAAGCAAGTGCACAACCAATACACATGTCACAACAGAAGGCTGGTAGCTTATAGAAATCGGGTATGGAACCTGATTGAAGACTTTGATGCTTTCAGGATTAGTTTGATCCCCAGAGAAGAAAATTAGGTGGCTGATTCATTAGCGGTTGCTGCAAGTACCTTGGAGCCTATGCAAGACTCCAGGCTCAAGAGATTCTCAATGGAATTGATTTCCACCCTTGTAGTTCCTGATAATGTCAAAAAATTTCAAGTCTTTGATGATGATCAACATATTCTTGCTTTTCTAGCAAGCTCATATGTTTTTGAAGGGTAGATCATTGATGAGTCCAACAGGGATCAAGGAGATTGGAACCCTAAAGATTCTGATATAGAAGGGGTCCTCAACCTAAAAGGCAATAGCATTCCCAAGGGAATGGTGGCCCTAGAAAGAATTTTTGATTCAGACCCCAGGGCTCGAGACAAGATGACAACTGAAGATAAGGAGGTGAATATGAAATTGTTAACCTAGATGATTCTGGCCCTGAAAGGAATGTCTACATAGGAAAAGCCTACCCCAAAGCAATTAGAAGAGACATATTGCGGGTAATGAGGAAAGATATTTCTGCAATAGCCTGGGGATATGAAGACCTAAAGACATTTAGCGCTTCTGTAATGACTCATACCATTCCTTTGAAGCCTGAAGTTAAGCCATTTTGACAGAAGCAACACCCTGTCAACTCCTTGATTGAACCATTGATCTTTAAAGAAGTTCAGAAATTGCTTTCTGCAAGGATAATTTTCCTTGTACACCATTCAACATGGGTGGTTAACTTAGTTCTAGTCCGTAAGAAAAATGGGGAGATCAGGCTATATGTAGACTTCAGAAATTTGAATAGAGCTTCAGAAAAATATAACTACCCACTTCCTTCTTTGGATGAAGTATTGCAGACTGTCAATGAATCTCAGATGATATCATTCTTGGATGGTTATTTGGGATATAATCAGGTAATGGTTAACTATGAAGATAGAATGAAGATAACCTTTACTACAAAGTGGGGAACGTTTGCATACAGGAGGATGCCATTTGGTCTAATAAATGTTGGGGTGAACCTTCAGCGCACCATGGACATAGCTTTCAAGGATCTAATTGGTAAATGCATTATTGTTTACATGGATGACCTAACAGTGTTCTCCAAAGATTGACTGAACCATGCTGCCGACTTAGCCAAAGTTCTTCAAAAATGTATCTAGTATCGCGTCTCCCTGAATCCTAGAAAGTGTGTGTTCAGAGTCTCTGAAGGGAAGCTTTTGGGACACATAATTTCAGAGAGAGGGATATCAATCGATCTAGACTGAGTTGAGTCCATTATGAAGATCACGAGACCAGGAAGCAAGAAGGAGATGAGATCTTTCTTCGGGAAGATCAACTTCATGAGAAAGTTTATCATAGGCTTTGCAGAAATCATGAAACCTCTGAATGAAATGATGAAGAAAAATGCCAAGATAGAGTGGAATGATGAGGCAAAGGCCATGTTTTCACAAGTCAAGCGATCCATTTCGAAAGCACCCGTTCTCACCAGCCCTGACTACTTGAGACCATTTTATATCTACTCTTTTGCCTTGGAACATTCCTGGGCAACTGTCTTGAATCAAAGAGGAGGAGAGGCAGAGGAGAGGCCAATCGCCTTCATGAGCTCTCCATTCAAAAATGTTGAGATCAAATACCTACCTCTCAAGAAGCAAGCTTTTGCACTGGTCAGAGCTGTCAAGAAATTTTGACATTACATCCACCGGAGTCAGATTGTTGCGGTAGTTCCCGATGCGACTGTGAAGTCTTTGCTTATGCAGAGCGAGCTGGGAGAAAGAAGAGGGAAATGGATGGCCATCTTGCAAGAGTTCGATCTGGAGATGCGCCCCATGAGACTTGTCAGAGGTACAGGCTTGTATAAGTCCATGGAAAATGCTGGTGACAACATCATTTGCCAGCAATACACAACCCAGTCCTTCTCCAACGACCCTTGGTATGCTGATATTGTCTATCTTATGCTCAACAATCGGTGCCCAGAGGGAATGAACACCACTCAAAGGAGAGCGCTAAGAATGAAGAGTTCCCATTATATGTTCAAAGGAGGGTTACTATACAGGAATAATTTTGAAGGAATATACCTAAGATGCCTTGATCAGCAGGAGGCTAAACATGTGATCTCTGAGTTCCATGGGAAACATGGTACAGGTCATGGTTCTGCAGATTCATTGGCACACCAGATCCTCATATCTGGTTTTTACTAGCCTTGTGTGTTCAAAGATTCCCATCAACATGTGAGAAAATGCCACATATGTCAGATTTCGACATCAAAGGAATGCCATCCAGCCATGCCATTGCAACTTGTCTATGAGGTAAGGCCATTTTGCCAATGGGCACTGGATTTTATTGGGGTAATCAACCCAAAATCTTCTGCAAGAAACAAGTTTATTTTGACTACTACTGACTACTGCATGAGATGGATAGAGGCTATTCCCTACAAGAATAGTATAACAGAGGTAGTGATCAAGTTCCTCACCGAATGCATCACTACAAGGTTTGGGGTACCCTTCATATTGGTATGTGACAATGGCTCTTCCTTTTCTTCTGTTGAATTCATTTCATGGGCTTACGATCACAAAATTGTTTAAAAGTATTCTTCAAATTATTACCCACAAGGCAATGAAGTTACGAAATCAACCAATAAGAATCTTTTAGGGGTAATTAAGAGATTGTTGGAAAATAACCCTAGGGACTGGCATACCTAGCTGAGATTCGCGTTATGGGCAGATAGGACTAGGATTAAGGCTACTTTAAAGACTTCACCATTCAAGCTAGTATATGGCCAAGAGCCTGTGTTCCCTATCCATCTGCAGATACCTATCCTTGATTTCATGCATAAATTCTACTCTAAAGATGATAGGATAGAACTAAGACTAGCTGCCTTGTTGAAATTAGAAGAGCAGAGAGATGACGCCTTGTAACAATTCTTTAGGCACCAGGCTGTTGTAAAATGTTGGTTTGACAAAAGAGCCAAGATCAAAGCTTTTAGGACATCAGATCTGGTGCTATTATGGGATAAAGCTAATGAAAAGAAAGGCATTCACCAGAAGTTTGACAAGCTTTGGCTAGGTCCTTATCAAGTTGTAGAGATCCTAGGGGAAAATGCTTTCCGATTGAATAGTTTAACTAGAGAACCTGTTCCATTGCCTATCAATGGACAATTTCTTAAACACTATTTTGAGTCATGAAGTTCACACTTCTGCTGGGTGGTGCGTCTGTGTAAATAGTTTCTGCTTGTGAATAATCTATGTGTGATTAGTTTTTTGTTCTTTATGTAAATATTTTTTTGTTTTTTATGTGAGTAATCTACTCTTTTGTTTGTAAATAATTTGTTGTCTGTTTGTTTGTCCTTTCTTTCCATCCTTCTGTTTCCTTTGTTCTTTTGGTTTCTGTTTTGTTTTGTTCTTTGGGGTTTATCTGGTCTTTCCTATCTGAAAATGGTGGCTGTTATCTCGAGTGTACTTTGGTCATTAGGAGGGAAGTGGTTTAAGCATCTTTAGGTTTGTTGATTGGGTGCTCTTGTCCTAAACTTTTTCTTTATGCTCTTTATCAATAGGACTTGTGGAAAGTCTTCAAAGCAAGGTACAAAGTAAATAACCTTCATTAGCTCCTCTGAATCTTTCACAAACCATTAAGATCATCTCCTTTTGTAATGGTATATTTGTCCTAGGATGATAATGTCATAAGATTTGAGTGAAAAATATGATCTCCCCAGGTGTTGTTATGAGGTCCATGGTAGTTTTCAACTCAGAACAGATGATCGACATCTGACATATTGAAAAAAAAAAGTCTTTGAAATATTTGAAATTCAAAAAAAAATAGAAAAGAATGATCTAAAAGAAGAGAAAAGGACTCAATATGAATGGGTTATTCTAGTATCTCTACCGGGGATATAGACGCTTGAATGGCAGTAGAGCAATGCTGTGAGAAAACTAGAGGTATCTCTGTTGGGGCTATGGATGCCTAACTGGCAGGAGAGCAATGCCCAGGATATCATTGCACAACAGCTAAAGGAAATCAACTCATGTATCTCAAATCTTGCACTTTGTTGTTCAAAAGATGAAGAAAAATTTATAAGAAAGTGATGCACCATCAAGCACACACATAGATTTAGGGCTAGCCATTGATTGTTTTACATTTGAGATTCTAGCTCAGCCTTGGTTGTTAAAACTGACCCAACTGGAGTTGTGATGTTTATAATCCAGGAGTTCTGGGTAGTTGAATCCTTTAGTTTCTTGAAAATGGTTAAACCATTTTCCCAGTCGAGTCGCCATTTTTTATGCCTTGCATAACCACCCCATTTTATTCTGGAACAAAATGGGGCCCCGTTCTCTTTTTGGTCTCGTTGCCTCTATTATTTGCTTTGCTCTTTGGGGTTTCTTCTATTTTTTTCTTGAGTTGTCTGCTAGTTTTGTTAAGTGAATTTTTTTCCTCAGTCAGAATTAGTTTTCTTCTTGCTGCAAATTGAATGAAATAATTACAGGCAATAGGGGATTTTATTCTATATTTTGTTTCCTTCTGAGGACTAATGGAGACCTTGTTTCATAGGATCAGATCATGCACATGATGATACTTCTCAAAGAGCTCAGTTGGGAGGCATTCCTCAATCCAATTGGTCATAAATTTCCTCTAAGAAGAAGGTCGGCAAGACCCTATAGTTGTCTCGCCGACTAGCATTACGTTCTATTCATTTGAGGTTCACAGGTCGCCCAAACATCCCGCTCACCATGAATCTTTTTGTGTCTTGCCGACCGGAGGAGCCCTCGCCATAAGCTATTGCCACTCGATGAAAGGTCTCACCGAAGAGGCAAGGTCTTAGCGACAAGGGCGGCATCGGTGTAGCAGTTTGGGCTCGCGAAGAGGTCTCAGTGAGCGAGAGAATGTCTCACCGACAAGGGATGTCTTCAGGGGAAGTGGTTCACCTTCGGCGAAATGTCTGGCCGAATGGAGGAAGTCCTGCCAAAGAAGGGTGTCATTGGGGAAACAAGGTCTCGCTCGCTATGATCTCCTACCGAACAAGAAAGGTCTCACCGACAGGTTGTGCCTTCAGGGGAAAGGTTGGTGCTCTCGCCATGGGGTTTGGCCGACATGCTAGGTTCTCCCTGAAGTACTCTTAGTTCAAAGAAAGGAAGGTTCGGTCGGTGTGAAGTCTCACCGACCGAAGGGACTCTTGGCGATAATGGTTGGCTTTGAAAAGAGGTCTCGACGAAGGAGGAAAGGTCTCACCGACAGGGAGGATATCACTGTAAGGTCTTGCCACTCGATAGGATATCTCGCCAATCCATCAGAGTCTCAGCAAAATGAAACGACATCGACAAAGGATTCTGAGATTGCTATGAGGTTTGGGAAACTCCGATGAGGTCTCACCAAAATAGGGTGAGATTGGCGAAGTGGAGTGAATTCGACATAAGGTCTCCCTGACCATGGCGGGGGTCTGGTTGAAATAAGCTCGAGCTTGGGGAGAGTGGTCTGCTTTCACTGTGATGTCTCACCAACCTAAGAAGGTCTCCTCGAAGTGCTCTCAGCTCGGCGAAAGCAAGTTTCGGTCGGTGTAAAGTCTCATTGACCGTAGGGAGTCTCCCCGATAGGGTGTGCTTGCTAGAGAAAGGAAGGCTCGCCAAGATTTCTTGGCGAGGGGGCTTAGTCCCTCTGACATAAAGCAACATGGCTTTGGGGATGGTCTCGAAAAAGGGAGCTAGTCTGGCCGATACAGAAGGAGCCCGACAAGAAAAGAGGAGATCGATATAAGGTCTCCCCGACCACGGAAAGTCTAGTCGACATCAAGGAGCTCGCCGAGAGAAAAGATGAGATCGCCATGACGTACCATCAACCCAGTAGGGTCTTGCTGATAAGAATGAGTGAGCGGGGAGAAAAGAGGAAGTCATCAGGAGGTCTGGGTGACTACAGTAGAGTCTTACCGAAAGGGAAAAGGAGCTCGAGCCCGGAGAAGAAGAAAGAGCTCGGGGAAAACAGGAAAAGGGCTCACCGTGACATCCTGCCGACCGTGGGGAGTCTTACCGAAATGAAAGAGGCTCGGGCCTAGCTCAAGGTGACCGAAATGAACTCAGTGAGATGTCTTCCCGAGTGCGATGGTATCATCGAGGCGGAGTGAGCTCAGGGTAACATCTTGTCGACCCGATTAGTGTCTCATCGACGTTTGTTCAAAAGATGGACATCAGAGAGACTCGTGGCTGAATGTTTTGGGCTTGCTATGATGTCTGGCCGATGGCGGTTGTCTCGGCAACCACGGTGGATATCGATATGACTTCTGCAGCTCGCTAAAAGGTTTCACCGACTGTCATAGGTTACGCTGATAACTGTTAGGAGGAAAAATCGCATCGGGGAGACACGATTAGTGTCTCACCGACATGCGATTTAAGATGGACCACTTTTGACTACTTGGGAATCCTGTGTGGCCTATGTTCTACCAACTAGAAGAAGCTAAAGGAATGGCCTATTGGCCATTAACTAATTGACTACCACCTTGAAGAAGACCAATAGAATGAAAATGATATGGACTCCTTCTGAGATCAAAAGGCGATGGATCGGATCGGGTGATGATGTTCAGATCTAAAGGGAGGCCCGATGATGCTTCTAGAGGACGGTCAACGTGTAAAGGGGCCTAGAACATGAAGGAGGCCAAAGGAGGGAAGCAACCATGACTCACAGGGACAGCTGTGGTGACCACTGGCTGAGATAGATTAGTATTAATGGAAAAATGCTTTAGAGCATTCAAGGCAGTCCTTCGAAGGAGTTGAAAGATAGACATAGTTATCAGGAGTAAATGTTGCAACTATAAAAGATCTGAAGGTTTCTCCTGAGGTCAAGCCATCACCGACATGGACAACAGGGCTTCACATTGAATGCAACATTGACTCTCTTCAAAAAGATCTGAGAGCCGACCCTCCTGAAAGAAGATATTTTGTAAACCCTAATGCAGGGGACAACACATTCTTTTTGGTACATTATGTATATATGGCATTCTTTCCCCTTTGTAAAGGTTGGAACTGGTAGTTAAGAAAATAGGAACAAAGTTAGAAAATTGATAGTTAGAAGCAGTAGTTTTTGGAATTAGATGCATAGAAGTTAGCAGAAATAGAGGAGATAGAGCTGCATCCTGATTCTTTGTAATGGGAGCTCCTTTTTCCTTCTTGGTTAGGAGTTAGATTCATAATAGACTAATGTATCTTTTTAGTTTTTTTCTTAATATGAATGGAAACAATTTATAGTCCTAGATTTTCTATACACTGGTGATTGTGCTAGCTTTGTAAATGTTGCTTATCTGTGTCATTGATAGTAGAAGCAACCAGATCTTAATCTACTTCACATTGTGTTCCCGAATGGTATTTGTCTTAAGTTGATCATCTGATTTGAGAAGCTTTCAAGGAATGAAGTTTGGTTCTATGTTTTATTTAAATAGTAACTTGCAATCTGTTATTGAAATCAACATTGTGAATGAATGAAACTGTGTGTCAATCACAAGTTAATTTCATTCTGCAGTTTTAGTTATGAATTCCTTGGAAGGTGACAAGTCTGATTAAGTTAGATGAATTAGCATTCTTTTCTGTTCCAAAACTCTGATCTATCTTTTTCATTTCTTTAAAAACCCTAGTTAGAGTAGGTTCAAGTTCATGTTTGATCTCATAACAACCCAGAAGCTCAACACCAGCAGGCCCCTTGAACATTACTGTTACATTGACCACTGAGCAACATCAACATAGTTGGGAACCAACTATAAAGACCTTGGGAGCTAAGATATCCATGTGTTGTCTTTCTCTTTCAGGAGAAATAGGGTAGCAATATTCTATTTGCATGTTGTTGTGCCATTTGGAGCATCAACAGAGGTGTGGTTGTCCTAGATTTGTCAATTGTATAGATAAAGAAAATAAAATAAAAGGATAACAATGCATAAATAAATGTAATTAGGATTGCAAGGAATTCACTACCTAGGATGAAGATGCAAATTCCAGATGCATCCCTATAGAAGAATTTTTTCCCTAAGTATAAGATCACTAATGACTCAATTAGCAATATAGGAAATTTTATGGTTGTTGGAGATAATGTAAAAAAAATCAAGTTAGTGAAGAAACAAATGAGAAACATAGAGAATCTAAGGGATTTGAAAATGTAGTCAACACAAAGCAAGTTTATTCTAGTGATCAGGTAATTCCTTTAATCCCTAATACTAATGTCATGACAGTTCTATTTTTTATTGCCTTGCCAACATATTAGCTAATTGACATGACTCAAGCTTTGAATCAATTGAGAGTTCAAGTTACAATCAAGGAATTCCTAATGATCCCTAAACATAGAGAAAGGGAATTGATTTATATCATTTACGGGCTACTATTTTTTATTAGCCAAGTGAACTTGCAGATGCTCATAAAGATAGAGAAGATCAAGCAAGTATATAAGAGACACTTGATATTTAATTGGGCACTATGTCCATGGGTAACAAATAGGGAGTTGACCCATTCTAAATGTCTTTGTTGATAAATGGTTGGATGGTACATAATTATATGTCATATTATGGGGCATCCAACAATGTGATGTTGTTAGAAGTCATGAACCAACTAGGATTGAAAGTTTCTTTTTTTATGCCAAGTTTTTTTTCATGGATTCTCATGAAGTAAATTTAATTGGGCAGAGAATGATGTTGAAGTGAAACTTGCTACATACCCTAGTAAAAAATATTAATTAATGTTATCATAGTTGATTTCCAAGCTAAATGGGGTATGTTGTTTTTTAGGAAGTGGGAAGCCTCAATTGGTGGAACCATTAAAATTGAAATATGTTATGCTACTATACTATTGCATGGAAGAGAGGTCCAATTGATAAAGAGAAGAAGATGTTGGAGATTATGGAGAATCCAGATGATGCAAAAAATGAAGCTTGTTTCTTGAATGTGGAATATAATTATTTTTTGGGGCATTGTAATGATGAGTTTGAAAATTAGGTTAACCCTAATTCATTTCCCCCACATCAATATTCAAAAAATTATGGCAATTGGAACATGATTTTTGATGTTGCATACTCAAGACAAGGTAATGGTGGAAGATTTGTATTAGTGTCCCTAGAGGGAAACACTATAATTTCACATTCAAGTTGAACTTTGAATGCACCAATAACATGGTTGAGATTGAATCTCTATTGCTTGGTTTAAACATGGATTCAAAATATTGGATCAATTATATTAGATTGTAACTTGATTCAAAATTTGTGGTGTCTAAAGTTAGGAGCATGTATGCTGCAAGAGAAAAAATATTGAGAATGTATAGGAACATTGTGTGGGATACTACTGAGATGTTTGATTCCTTCAACACCAAATGGGTTGAGAGAGATAATAACATGATAGATCATGCCTTTGAAGTATTATCCTCAATACTTTATACTTACTTTACCTCCTCTTAATGTGGGTATGATATTGAAATTCTCACCAATTCTAGTATTCTAGAAAATATCTATTATTGGCAAGTCTTCGATGATGATCAACAAATCTATAAGTTCCCAAATTTCATTAGTCACTTTGAAATACAACTCATTGAATATGAAGTCATGGTGGAGAAAGATGAAGATGGTAATGAGAAACTTTTTGGAAATAAACTTATTGAACTTAAAACAAATACTATTCCAAGAGGCCTCATTACATTAGAAAGAATGTTTGAAAATTTTGATTACTATAAAAAGTAAGCCTGTTGGTGATAAGAACATGGAAGGTGTCAACTTGGGGATTGGATCAACTCCCAAGATCTGATTTACAATGGTAAAATGTTAAAACTAGCAAAGAAACAAATGATGATGGCATTATTGAGAAAATATAAAAAAGTGTTTTTCCTAGTCTTGTGATGAACTAAAGGCTTATAGGGAGGATTTGTTCTAGCATACCATTCTATTGGAACCTAGTACACAACCATTTAGATAGAAGAAAACTCCTATTAACCCCACTCTTGTCCCTAAAATGCAAAAGGAATTAATGAATTTAAAATAAGGTGAAATAATCAAACAAATTAGAAATTCAAAGTGGGTCTCAAACCTTGTTCTAATCAAAAAGAAAAGTGGGGATATTAAACTATGTGTGGATTTCAAAAATTTAAATATCAACTCCCTCAAGAAAAATTATCTGTTACCTAGTATGAACCATTTTTTGCAGTAGGTAATAGGGTCTAACTTAATGTTTATGATGGATAATTGATGAGGTTACAATTAGGTCATATTAAAGGAATCTAAGAAACATAAGATGGCCTTCACCGCACCATGGGTAATATTTGTATACATTCGGATTCCATTTGGTTTAAATAATGTCGAGTCCAATTTTCAAAGAGTTATGGTTGTTGCATTTCTAGACCTTATAAATGAAATTATGGTTCTTTACCAAGATGATATAATTGTATACTCCAAGGATAAAAATGATCATTCTAAAAATTTGAAGTTGATCTTCCAAAGGTGTTTAGAGTATGAGATGTCTTTTAATCCCAAGAAATATATTTTTGGTGTGGAAGAAGGTAATATACTTGGGAATATTTTGTCTATAGAGGGGGTGAGGATTGATCCAAAACATGTCAAATAAATTGACCTTATTCCACAACCCAAAATGGTCAAGTCAATATAATCATTCTTTGAAAAATTAAATTTTGTTAGGTGGTTTGTTCCTATCTTTGTTGAGAAAAATAATTCCATCTCCAAAGTTTTGAAGAAGGGACAATCATCAAGTTGCGACAAGGAATCAAGTGATTCATTTTTAGAAATTAAATATGCACTCAAGAAGGCACAGTGTTGGAAAGCTTAGATTATTTAAAGACTATTCAATTGCTTACTTTTTCCTCATTTTACACTATTGTTGATGTGTTGTTATAAAAGAATGATGAAGGTTATGAGTAGAAAATAGATTTCTTCAATAAGTCCTTGTAGGATGCTGAATTAAATTACTCTATGATGGAGAAGCATGCCTATGCTCTTGTCAAGGTGGTGAATAATTTTAGACCATATCTTATAGGAGCCAAAATTACCACCTTTACCACATACAACGATCATTGATATTTTCATGAAGTAAGAGGCATTAGGAAATGGGTACACATTGATGAATAAGGTCTAAGAATACAAAATATAGGTTAAGACAAAAAATATAATCAAAGGTTAGGGTCTACAATAATTCATGGCTAAAGAAAATTTGGATGTGTAGATGTTCAATTTATACTGATTAATATCGCACACTTGATCCTGATTTACTAACATTAGTTCTCCTTGAATCACTTCTTTACTAACCATTTAACTGAATAATCTTTAATTTGATTAAACTTATCCTAATTCCTTTGTCAATTAAATAAATCACTTTGTTTGATTAAATCATCATCTTCTTTTAATTAAATAAATCATTTTATTTAATTGAATCCTAAGTCATCTCCTTTAAATTGAATAAATTAACCTTTATTTGATTTAAATCTAACATCATCCCTTTTAATTAAATGAATCAAACTTTATTTAATTAAACCTAATGTCTATTATTCCTCTCATTTGATTTAAATAAATCTAAAAATCTAATTCAAATGTCAAATCAAACTAATCTCCATCTAAGTAATTAAATCCTAATTAACTCTAACTCTAATCCCTCAAATCCTCTAGATTTTGTAACTTGCACAAGTAAATCAATTTATTATTGATTTATAAATTCTTCTATTTTCATTCAAAAGGGCATATCTTTGGAATATTCTTTCATTTTGAAATCTCCCTCCCAAAGGGACTTGTCCTCCAACTTGGCATTTATAGCTCTTACATGTCCTTTTTCTTGAGCCAAGTGGCATTAACTCACCTTTCATCTCTTCCTCCACAATCCATCTTTCAAATTTCAAATTTCATCCAATTGCATTTATCATGTATATTAATCAAAATGTGTTCCACCTCTCTTCAATAGCATGTTGACAAGTGGCACATTGTTATTGGTTCATCTTTATTCCCACATCCTTCATGTTTCTCATTCCTCCATCCCTCTTTCTTATAAATGGAGATCTCTTCTATTGATTTTGGATCCACAACTTTATGCAAGATTAATTTCTACAAATTTGAAGAAAATTTCATCCATTTTCATCAAAGTTATCATAGCATTTCATCACCATAGCTAGGTTATTGAGAATTTTCATCAAGGATCACATTGTTCATCATCAAAGCTTGCAAGGAATTGGGAAAGGGCTACTTTCCACATCAAAGTAGCACTAGTTCCCCCATGGGATGCTGGTTTGAATTCTTAGAATGAGTTTTATTAGCTTTCATTAGATCAAATTTGCTTTGTTTCTTGTTCTTTGCATTTGAATGAATTGCA
Source organism: Sequoia sempervirens (assembly GCA_007258455.2). Lineage (NCBI taxonomy): Eukaryota > Viridiplantae > Streptophyta > Pinopsida > Cupressales > Cupressaceae > Sequoia > Sequoia sempervirens. Next base: position 138,524,168 of record VDFB02000007.1, on the reverse strand, counting down.
TGGGGAATGATTGTTTTAGACTTGTTTGTTGACTAACATTGGGTTGTTTGATGATGTTTGAGCAGGTCTAGATTAACCTTTCACATTTTGGCACTAGAAGGAGGGCTCACCTTTCAAAATTAACAAGTTTTTTTACCAAATTCCTCTATTTTTTCAAGTTTTTGTGTCTTCAGGAAACAACACTGAGAAGGTCAAAACACGATGCTATCAGTCCAACGTCACTATATAGCGATGTTTCTCTTCTCCAAAACGCGATGTTGCAGTGATTCACCAGGGAGCTTAACTGGTCAAACTCGAAAGTGTGACACTAAAGAGAAATTGTGACACAATTGTGGTCTCTAGTATTCCACAAAGCAACATTGACCTCACTAGAGTGACGTTGATTTCTTCAAACTGCAATGCCTATGTGGATTGTGACACTGTTGTTGGGTAAAAGGTCACTTTTTAGTTTTATTTTGACATGTGCTCTTTTAGATTGATCACCTTTGACTTCTAACAATTTTGGGGCCCTATTTTCTATAGGCTAATCAATTTTTGGAGGTTGAAGTGATCAAAGAGGGAAGGAGGAAGTGAAGAAAAGGATTCTTATGGGATTATCACATAATTGTAACAAGTGTTTTTAAACACTTTGGGGAACAATTATAATCTCATCTTTAAGGCCTTTGTTATCTTCAACTTTTTAGGATTCAAATAGATTTCATTTGGGCTTTAAAAAGAAAAATCAAAGGGTTAAACAGAACCTTAGGAACTTACTAGAGTTGGTTTTGGATTTAAAAATTGAACAAGCAAATTTCACACTTCATCTTGGTGCTATAAAAAGAATCCATTACTGCTTTGAGGTCTAAAATGAACATGTGTTTTTCATGTTTTGTAATCTTTTTTACAAAATAATATCATTTAAAAGGCATATGCACTTCTCTCAGGCTTCATGGTGATCTTGAGAATCAAAAGTCTTTTGGTGATATTAGGTTGTCTAAAAGATTTCCTCCATAGTTCAATTTGGGCTTTTAAAAATTGAACAAATCTTGCTAGTGTGGGTTAAGTATATTGTGTGTGTTCTCTCTTTTTTCACACAAATAAAGATTGATCGAACTATGGATGTGCTTGCTTGCTATTGTTTAGCTTTATAGGGGCCTACCTAAGACCAATTCAAAGGTGACTCCAACCATTTTTTCACTCGGGTTGGTATACAAATGGATAATACTAAATCGTCAAGTCCTCATGGTATGTAGGCCTTAGTCGTACAATGTCTTTCAAAAGGAGGTACTACTGTAAAAAGTATAAGAGCCCCTAGTAGGATTGGTTAAAGCCTTTAGTGTCTTGTTGGATGTTCGCAAGGTGCCATGTCCCCGATCACCCTGAGTAAGAATCAATTTGTATAGAGGCCAAAATCCTTACTATTTTTTGGTGCAAGAACTGTCATTCTAAAGTTGTCCCACATTTTTGTGGTTTTTAGTAGAGATGAGAATTTCATCATGGGAGATTCATGAGAACTTTAGCTTGGATGACCTGAGAAGTGTGTGTCATGGAGGCGAGCCAGTGTGGTCAAGCTTCTAATCATCCGCTAAGAATAAGTGCAACTAGCTTTATCCAACTGGGAACTCAACAAATATTGTCTCTTTCTATCCTAGGGTTGTGCATCATTTTGGAATCAAAACACTTTACTTGTATCTAAAACATTGGAAAATAAACATTCAACAAGATCATCAAAATTTCAAACCCTTTAGGAGGAGAAAATATCTTTGAAAAAATCCAGTTGTTATTGCTTGCCCTAGGGATTCCATCCTTAGAGGCTTCTAAGCATTTAGATTTATATCCCAATTTTCTCTCACTAAATTCAACATTAGGGAACTATTGCCTTAATTTCCTTAATTTCCACATAATAGACCTTGTGGGATGAAAATAAATTGGCACATTAGACATTGAGTTTAAAAACTAAGGAAAGAAAGTGTTTGTGGTAAAAAGGACTCATTAAGAAAAGATAAGAAACAATTGGACCCCACACATGTGCTTTTTCAAATGATCTCCTGAAAGATCAAAATCTGAAAACCAAAGTCTAAAAGTCTTAGTCCAAGAGCTCACAAGAAACGTCTTTCAACATTTTATGAATTTAGAGAGAGATTGGTCTTTAACTTTTACAAACGTGCTTCAAAGAACAGTCTCAATTTGTATTCATTTTACTATTGTCAAAATCCAAGTCTCTTTCAAAGTTTTGAGTTTCTCACTTAGGAAGTATAGCATGATCTTCAATACCGAGGTCTTGTAAACAAAAGTCTCTCTAAGTTCACTTAGGATCAAGTCAAACACTTTCATCCATCCTCAAACATCAATCCAAAACCATCTCCCAAAAAACTCTTAGAATCTTGGAAAAATCCTTCATACTAGACTTTTGGAAAATCAAATCAAAATCATATTGTTTGGCTAAGTGTGTGTGGATGCATCCTTCTTCATACACTTAGTTAAATTATCATCTTGTTGAAAAGTTTATTCCAAGACAACATCTAACCTCTTGGAGTTTATGAGTTCATTATCAAATCCAAAATCAAATCCAAAATCAAATCCAAATCGAATCCAAATCAAATCCAAGTCAAAACCAAATCAAATCCAAAGTCAAAAATTCAAAGTCCTAAAGTCTAGCATCTCCTTCAAGGTTCTTAAGAGTTTAATCATTCACATAATCCATCTTTCATTTATCTCATCACCATCCTTTGATCCTTAATATCTTAGAATTTCTTTTTTGAACCTAAATTTTAGATCAATCCAAGGAGTTAGAGATTCACCTCCCATATTTCTGAAAATTGATCCTTATTTTATGGTCCAAACTAGATCTCAACACAAGAATAACATGGAAACAAACAAAGAAATATCCACTTCAAGTGACTTGAGTCAAACCACTCCTAAAATCAATCCCATTGGGTCTAGCAATCCCTAACCCAATCTTCCTCTAATACCACAAGATCCTCAAGAGGAAGGTTTTCAAGTGGAGGACATCACCAACAATGTCCTAGGAATGACTCAAGATGAAATCATAGAAATGGTCCAAAATCCTGAGACTCACAAAATTGTCATTTCCATGATGAGACTAAACTCTCTTCTAATTATAATGTAAGCACTATTGTGGAGAAACTTCTTGGGATTATGCCACTAGTCTCATTTACACCCTCATTTCAAAGCATCACTCAAACCATCCCACAACCCACATCATCTCTTGCTCCAACTCAACCTATTGTCAACAAGGGAAGTTCATTGCTTCATGCTCTTCAAACACATCCCCTTGTAAACAACCAAGACTTGGATGAAAACACCATCTTGGGTCAATCCATCCCACTAGATATAAAACACCCATACATTTTGCTCGTCTTTCATTATACCAACAATCCATCTGGCTTCTTTGCAACACCGACATATCCTCTTCACACACAAGTCTCTCTCCCCATGACTTCACAAGGAGAAGGTAGACTATTTGGACAAGGGGGAATCTTTGACCCCTCATCATCATCATTTCCTCAATGGAATACACCACCCATCTTCCCACCATTTTCACCTCTACCACTAACATCCACACCAATCCTTGGTTTAGGGAAAACTCCTCTACCAATCCTCAATCAACAAAATAAAAATGATCCCCCACTCGTAAATGAAACCAAAATACCAAATCCTCTTATCATGTTGTTGATATCGCAACACCAGGTGGCACCAATCCAAACAAAAATAATAATCAACACATCATCTACAATACCCCAAATACCTCAAAACATGGTCTCCCAAGGGCCTAGCATATCAATCGCACCATCTACCATGCAAACTTATATCATCAATCCAACAACACCTCAACAACCACCTCAACAAACTCTCATCACTACATCTTAGACCATTTTGAATCCTTCACCTCCACCACCAAAACCAACCATGGCAAACCAATATAGCATCACACTGCAAGGTGCCCAACAAGCAATGTAAGTTGTACAACAAACTACTCAACAAGCGTAGGCACAACAAGCTTCCCAAGCTCAAGCTTTGTTGCAAAAACAACAAGCCACCCAAGCTGCCCAAGTTGCGTAAGCAACTCAAGCTGCACAAGTTGCTCAACAAGCCCAAGTTCAGGCACAAGCCCAATATCAAGTTCAACAGGCACAAGCACAAGCACAATACCAAGCAACTCAACAACAAGTATATCAGCAAGCCCTGCAATAGTACCAAGTGCAACAAGAAGTAGAACAACTATTAGCCCAACAACAAGCGTTGTTGGCACAACAACAACAAGCGTTGTTGGAACAACAATAATTTCAGGCATATCAACAAGCCTTGATCGCACAACAAAGTTTGCAACTACCTCACACGAACACCCAAAACAACCCGCCCATCCCTCAAATGATCAAACCACCTCAAAACATATTCATCCCACCTCCTAATCCACAAAATGATGTGATGACACAAATCAAATTTCTCTCACAACAAGTACTAGATCTCCAATATGGAAAAACAATGAAAATGCCGAGCAACTTGTGCCCCGATCCATTCAACAAAAGTATTGAGATGGTTTCATTCCCAAAAGGGTTTGAAATCCCTAAATTTGACAAATATCGTGGGATGGGTAATCCTGAAGATCACATCAGGGAATTCTAGGTACATTGCATGGAAGTTGCATGCGATGACACATATCTAATGCGACTATTCCCTCAAAGTTTGGTAGGACCAACAATGGAGTGGTTCTCTCGCCTTCCTCCTGGAATCAAAAAGTTCTAAGAAATTGTGGATGCATTCATACAGAACTATGCATTCAACATTGGCATGGATGTGAACCTAGAGGAACTATCTGCTCTCAAACAAGCTAAGGGGGAAAAATTCACATCCTTCTTACAATGATGGTGATCCAAGGCCAACAAGAGAAAATGGACCATGCTAGAAGAACAACAAATATACACTATCATTGCCAATCTTGAGAAAATCTTGTCCTTCCATCTAAAAATGCAATGCATTACCACATATGACTAGTTGATCCCCAAGGCACTTAACATTGAAAGAGCCCTTATTGCATAAGGAGGGACACCCACATATCAAGAAAATCAAGATAACCACCCATCAACCAGTTATAACAGAAAACCTCGTACATGGGAAAAGAACAAGAATGTCACTAATGATGGTGTCATTGACGCCAAAGTGGTCATCAATGCCCCAAGGAAATACATGCAGTCATATTAACAACTGTAAACCAACAATCAAAAAAACACACAAGCCAACACGGTATCACAACCACTCAATAATCAAGCGATCAACAATCTGAGCAATCAAGGGGGACCACCCCCACAAAACAAATATCCCCCCAAATGAAAATACACAGCCCTTGGTGAATCAATCAAATTTGTCATGAAGAAATTGGTATAGGAGAATCTCATTAAAATCCCCGTCTATGAGAATTATCAAGAGCCCCAAGTGAAACCACCATGGTATAATGAAAACCACCTTTGCGATTTTCATAAAATCAAAGGGCACATGACAGCCAATTGTATGAGATTGAAAAATCTGATCCAAGATCTTATTGATGACAAAGTCATAAACGTTGAACAACCTGTAGGAAATCAAGACCTTAAGATATACACGAATTTGATGCTAGATCACAATAAAGGGAATAACCATGGAAAGACAAAGTATGGAAATGTAAACCATGTTTACGATCATGTTGTTGCATCCCTAGATGAATGGGTCACTGTTGTTAACATCAAGGGAGCCAAATCCAATTGTGGATTCACCACATGTGGTGGCAAGGTTACCATTGTTGGACCATCCCAACCACCCAAGGCATCAACCTCTTATCCAAAATCCATTCCCAATGGCTATAATGTCTTGGACCAGCTGAAAAGAACCCCTGCTTAGATCTCCATCATGGAGTTACTGAAGATCTCACCCGCACATAGGAAAATCCTAGAGGAAGCATTGGCCTTATCCACTATCCCCATAGATCTTGATGCAGATCAATTCCAATCTATGGTTAGACACATCACCACGCTCCATCTCCTAACGTTCTCTAATAAGGACCTTCCAACACAACCATCTCATAACCATGCACTCCATCTTGAGGTCTTGGTCCATAAAAACAAAGTCAAAAGGATCTTGGTGGATGGGAGAACAGGTCTAAAAATTTGTTCACTCAAGCTAATAAAGAATATGGGATTCTCCAAGGATTCCATTGAAAAAGGTAAAGGTATTACAATCAAGGCATATGATGATCAGGAAAGATTGTCTCAAGGCATTATTCAACTCCCTATTCAAGTAGGTCCAGCCATAAGGAAAACCACATGCTAGGTCCTTGACCTCGATTTACCTTATAATATCCTCCTAGGGCATCCATGGATCCATGGGATGCAAGCTGTTGCATCTATATTCCATCAATGTGTCAAGTTTCCCTATCAAAACCAAGAGGTCATAGTTCATGGTGATCTTGAGCCCTTTTATTATTGCAAGAACTTGGAAGCCAAGTACTACAAAATCCCTCAGGTCCCAAAGAATGATGAAGGCCCTTCAACCCCATATATAGATCCAACTACCTTAGCCTCCACATCCGAGACAAAGAAACCCACCATTCATGATATCTCTGAAATCAAGGTCAATATCCAAGACAATGGGTGTGGGGATTATAGGATGAATAAGAGTTCTTTTGTAGTGGGAGAGTTACCTCAATCTCCTAGATCCCGTAGGCAGCCCTAACTGATTGAAACATCCTCCCAAACCTTTAAAGAAGACCCCTCCAGATTCAGATGTTGGGGAGACCTAAGTCGGGAAGTGGTAGATGAAAAGGACATATCAAGTTTTCTATACCAAGATGAAAGGCCCACACCTGATCTTCCCATGGATGATAGTAGCAAAGGACTACAGATGATGCTTGTGATGGACTATAATAGAAATAAGAAACTTGGAAAAAATGACAATCGACTTCTAGTACCTCTCATTCCTGAGAAGCCTATGAGATATCTTGGCCTTGAATGTACCCCTCTTAAAGTAACCATACTTGGAAAAGGTTCCCCAGTCAGAAAAAGTCAAAGCACCCCCTCAGTTGTCAGTATCCACAGGTCTGCCCTTAGATAACTATACCTTTGATATAACTGATGTGTTTGACGAGGACCCTATAACTAACTTACCCATGCTATTTGAGGATTCCTCCCTTCTCATGATTAGTACCTTGTCGTTTGATTCAAACAACCAAACCCATGAGCTAAACTTAGTCTATCCCCAACTCATCGATTACGACCAACAAGGACCACCAATTCTAGACATGTTTGAAAATGATGAGGCTCTCTCAGAATTCATGGGATTACAGGATACGATACCATATGGAGATCACAAAGCTATATTTGACATTGAGCTTGACACATATGCCTATTATGGGGAAATGTTTGAATCCTTCAGTCGCAAAATGAAAACTTAAGAATAATATCTAGGTCTTTGAGTGAAAACCACACTGTGGCACTCTCTGACCCAAAAATAGTAAAAATAAAGGATGCATCCAATGGTGAAAACCTCTTTGAGGCACTAGAGGATGAGGGATTCAATGTTCCCCTTAGTGCTATTCATTAGGAGAAGTCAACAGTCTTAGCAGAGAAGTGCAATCCAGTCAACCTGGGAACTGAAGAAATGCCACATATCACCTTCTATGCAGAATCACTCTTGACAGAAGAATAGGGACTCCTAGCTAGATTTCTAAGAGAAAGATAAAATTGCATGGACCTATGCCAACATGCCTGGACTTGATCCAGAAGTTGTGGTTCACCATTTGGCCGTTTATCCAGAAGCAAAACAAGTAAGACAAAAACTAAGGAAGATGCATCCAAAAATAGCATTATTGGTCAAAATGGAATTATAGAAGCTCCTAGATGCTGGGTTCATATGGCCAATTGATTATCCAGAGTGGATTTCAAATTTTGTATCTATTTCAATTCCCACTAGGGGCATCTGCATCTACACGAACTTTACAAATTTGAACAAAGCATGTCCCAAGGATGATATCCCTCTCCCAAACATAGATATGATTATGGATATGACAAAAGGACATGAAATCTATCAGTAATGGATGGATTTTTAGGGTATAATCAGATCATGATAGCTAAGGAGGACCAACACAAAATGGCCTTCACTTGTCCATGGGGGACATATTGCTGGAACATGATGCCATTTAGGTTGAAAAATGTGGGAGCTACCTATCAAAGGGCTATGACACTAATCTTCCATGATATGATTCACAAAACTATGGAAGACTATGTGGATGGCATATTGGCTAAATCGAAGAAACATCGAGATCACATACCAGCTCTAAGCTCCATCTTTGACAGGCTAGAAGTGTAAAAGGTTAGAGTCAATCCAAAAAGTGTGTCTTCGGGGTACAATCAAACTAGTTACTAGGATACATTATATCTATGAGAGGAATTGAGATAGACCCCACCAAATTCAAAGTGATCCTTGAGATGGAGGCACCAAAGACCTTGAAGTAGTTGAGGGGTTGCCAATGAAGACTGCAATCCATTCACCAATTCATATCGCAACTAGTAGACAAGGCTATCCCATATTCTCATCTACTCCACAAGGGGGTAGCATACAAATGGGATGAGAAATGTGACCAGACTTTCAATAAAATCAAGGAGTACTTTCTCACACCACCAGTTCTTATGCCACCGATTCCAAGCAAGCCTTTGATCCTATATATATCAGCAACAGTAGTAGCCCTTGGAACTCTCTTAGCACAATATGATGAAAATGGGAAAGAGAGCTATTTACTACATCAATAGAACCAAGGTGGGACATGAGCTTAATTACACATCCATTGAGAAGGCTTGCTTAGTAGTCGTGTTCACCACACAGAAATTTAGACATTATATGCTAGCACATCAGATAAAACTCATTGCCAAGATACATCCTCTCAAATATCTTCTTTCTAAAGAAATGCTCATAGGGCGAACAGCTAAATGGGTTATGATCTTGACAGAACATGACATTGAGTATGTAGAATGGAAGGCCATTAAAGGACAAGTGATTGCAGATCAACTGGAAGAGGCACCAATATACTAAGAAAAACCACTTTTATCAGAGTTCCCCAATGAATCAATCTTTAACTTAAGCTTGACCGATCATTGGAAAATGTATTTTGATAGATCCTACACACAACATGCGTCAGGAGCGAGAGTCTTCTTCATTAAACCACAAGGGGATTGCATACCTAAATCATATAAGCTATCTTTTCCTTGCACAAATAACACTACAGAATATGAGGCTCTTGTCATAGGGAAGAGAATTGTAGTACAGTGGCAGATCATGACGCTCAAGGCCTATGGATATTCACAACTTATCATAAACTAGGTCAATGACGAGTACCAAAAAAAGGATGACAAGTTGACTCTATACAAGAAATGGTGGAAAGCCTCAAAGAGTCCTTCATTGATATCACATTTGAATAGATACCAAGGGTAAATAACAGAGAGACTAATGCTATGGAAACAACTGGATTGCTACTAGATTTCCCACGCAACGTCCCAAAACAAAAATTCCTTGTAGAGTAGTTTCTCATACCAGCATTCGAGGTACCAGAGTCTAAATTTGTGTGTGAAATTGTTGTTCCCAGTGATCCTTGGTATCATGATATATACACCTACTTGAGAATAGGAGTGCTCCCCGCTAATATCACCCCAAACCTTAAAAGAACATTTTTCAATAAGTCATCCCACTTTTTTATCTTAGGAGACACCCTATACTGTAGAAGTATTGAGGGAACCTTATTATAATGCCTTCACTGAGGAAGCTTTAACTGCTTTAATTGAGGTACACAATGGCATTTGTGGGTCACATTCTAGTGTTATGACCTTGGCTAAGAAACTTCTAAGGACTGGATACTATTGGCCAACAATGGAGAGGGAAGCTCACAACTATGTCCGTAGGTGCTTGTAGTTTCAACAGCATGGGGATCTCATCCATACACCAACTCAAGAGCTCCACCCAATCATTACACCTTGGCCCTTTTCACAATGGGGGATTTATCTCATTGGAAAAATCACACCCACCTCATCCAGTGGACATATGTTCATCATTACTGCCACATAGTACTTCACAAAGTGGGTAGAGGCCATTCCTATGACCTATATCACAAGAAAGCAGATTTCCAAGTTCATCCTAAACTACCTAATTTATTGCTATAGTGTCCCTCAAGCCATTATCTTAGATAATAGGACACCTTTCAAAAACTAGGATTTTTGAGACCTATGCCAAAAGTTCAATATCCAACATCGTGTTTCCACTTCATACTACCCCCAAGGAAATGACCAAGCTGAGGCTACCAATAAGACCATTTTGAAAATCCTAAAGAAGATAGTCAATGATGTTGGTTGTGACTGGAGCCTATAGCTGAATCCCACCTTATGGGCCTACCGAACAAGTATCTACACACCAATAGGTGCAACCCTTTTCTCCCTGGTCTACGGATTAGAAACCATACTCCCCATTGAGATCGAGCTCCCATCCTTGAGAATATCATTTCAGAATCTCATCATTGATGAAGAATATCGGGTATCATGATTGAATGAGCTCAAACTATTGGATGAGTGATGCATAGATTCCTTAAACCATTTGTAGGTCTACCAAAACCATCTCAAGCAAAGCTACAACAAGAAGATTAGGCGTCAGACCTTTCAAGTTGGAGAGCTCGTGTTGAAGGAGAATCAGAAAAATGTACCAAATCTTGACAGTGAGGGAAAGTTTGAACCCAACTAGTTGGGACCCTTCGTTGTCACAACAAGCTACAAATCAGGAGCATATCAACTCTCAATGCCCCAAGGGGAGCCTCTATAGGATCCCATGAATATATCCCATCTCAAAAAAATTTATGCTTAAACTTGCAAGGTATAAATCCAAAAATACAGAACAATAAAAAAACATTAAAATCCAAAACAGTAAAAAAAGGATTGAAAATAGTAAAGAAAAAAAATCGTCCTCTAGTGAAAACCACTTCGGTGGTGCTTTGGGAAAGTACCTTGGTGAAAATATGGAAAATAGGCACCTTGTGTAAATAAGCACTCTCCATCCAACATGATCTCATCAGCTCGTTTTGCATCATTCATCCATCATGCTTTTGTATCTCCATCCAACACCCATTTGCATCTGCATCATACCTTGATCTTGTGTTTGTATCATGATCCATCCTAGTACTACTCAACCCATTCCTAAGGCCAGTTTTTCCTACCTGTATCGGGGTAGTCTATTGCACCATGCTGGGGGCATGTTCTTATACTTGCATTGGATCATATTCGTGCATATTCTTGAAGTCTTCTTTAAAATTAAAAAATAAAAAATCAAAAAACATTCAAAACATATCAAAATCCAAAAACAGGTCAAAAAATTAGTCAAAAATTCAAAAACAGATTCATCTTGTCAAACTACGGGTCTCTGAGCTCTGAACGTAGGCAAGGTTGATCTTTGATCACCCCCTGAGACACCTAGGTTGGTCCTTTAGGAGTCTGTCATAATAAATTGGCAATCCATTTGTTCATATCTCATCAATAATTGAGTATGTGTCAGTCAAACTATGTGGTCTGTGTGTGTATAACATAGGCAATGCTAATCTTTGATCAGCCCCTAAGGCCCCTATGATAGGTCTTTAGGTTAGTCTCTTGGTCAAAATCTTAGAAAATACAAAAACATTAAAAATTTTGAAAATCAAAACATTTGTAAAACACCTGGAAAATACCAAAAAATAGCCTCAAAACATCAAAAACATCCAAATATTTGAAAAAACCCATCTGTCCCATCTCGCTTTCACCCATAATAAACATCCACTCATAATAAACAGTCATCATCTTCAAAATTTGGTGAAACAATAAAAAACAAGTCTAGCAGGTTACAAGTGAAAACTGAAATGTCAAGATCTCAAGTCTAGATCAGTAGGTAAACAAGTTGGTCAACTCCTCATATCAATAACCTATCATTGATTCAATCTCATAATCATATGATAACATCATGTCCTAGGATGCATCCTTCCTACAATGGACATCAACATTAGGCATCACCATAGTTTAGTCTTGGCTAGCAGTATGAGGAACATTAGCTTTTTTTTTTACTTGATCTTTGTCTTGTTGATTTATCTTATTGTGTTCATTCCAATGACCTCTCAATGATGTCTAATCAAAAGGATTTAGAGAGAAAGGAATGGGGAAACGATCATTATCTTTTGTCTGTTGTGCTTGTTGGATATTTTTGTAATATAACCTTGGTCATGCATGCTTTGTTTGGTTTTTAGGGAGGGTGTTTTAGGTGTCTTGTTGACCACATAGGAAAGCTTTCCTTTCTATGTTTTGGTCTGAGATATTTGAAATATCTAAACTGCATTCTAAATAGGGTTTTGTATGTCAGGTGTGAACAAGAGTACTCCGATCTAATTGTCGAGTCAAATTCCATCACACTAGGTGCAACACCATCTTGATTCTTTATACCTTGATGCATCATGCCTATGTGTGTTATCAAATATAAGGTAAGTAAGCCCTTTTAAAATCCCAATTCTTGATAAGCAATACATCATCATCATCATCATCATCATCTCTAATAAAGTATCGTAGATCATGGACTTGTTGGATCTTCTTGTCATCATCTCATTTCTTCTTTCTTCTCTCCGCGCTAACATGGTACCATGACAGTTAACCAAAAACATCACCAATGCATCCATCCTACATCCACAAACTGTCAACATGCTACATATCATGCATATCACATATAATAGAAAATATTGATCATCTGATATGCATTGCATTTCAATCATTTGCATCATAATATAGATTGGTTATTCTAAGCATCTCATAAACCATACATTTACATCCATTGCATAATCATATAAGCACCATCATATCATCCATATAAGCATCATCATAGCATCCATATATGCATCATCATAGCATCCATATATGCATCATTATATCATCCATATATGCATCATTATATCATCCATATATGCAACATCATATCATACACGAAAAAGATAATGAAAAAGAAAAAGAGCATTTCAAAACATCTCATACATCTCATAATCATAACATATAAGATCATCCATTAGGGGCATAATATAGATCTATTAGTCTAAGCACATTAAAATTATTTTCATATCATAACATTTGCATCCATATATCCATACTCCATACACCATCATCATCATAAAAGTGCATAGAAATAATACAAAAAAGAAATGCATCCATGACATCCATAATCATCTGCATAATCATACATCGCATATACATCCATCCACAATACATGAATAAAATAGGACAATTCACATAATGAATCGATCATATCATATATATATAATGTAACTGTCATGGTATAAATCAAGATCATGTGTACCAATCAGTGTACAAATTCCCACAAGGCTATAAAAAATGGATCCCATGGATCTAAAAAAGAATGTTGCCGATCAAAACTATATGAGCTATCCTTGGTGGCTGCTCCCCTTACCTACCTGCCTGTTTGGTTGGTCCTCTGCCTGTCTCATGCCGGTCTATTGGGAGTACTATGGTACCCAAGCTGCTGAGGGTACAACTTGTTGATAGGAAGCTAGTAATACTCGACCTACCATACTACCTCGTGGTACATCAACACTAGGAATGTCCTTCCTTGTGATGTAACAAACATGCTATCCAACTGTAGCTTTTTTGCCTGCCTCTACTAGCACTCATGGTTTCACTCTGTCGAGAGGGCCTAGACCTATTGTTTGTCCTAGTCCCTCTCTACTATAGCTTCCTACAACTTCCCTTGTAAACCCTATATTTTCCCCTGAAGTTGTTGATTCTGGGCATCTCGTGGGTCAGGTTGTGGTGGCTGCTAATCCTTGGGTTGGTCCCTCTGTGGTGGCTGTTGGTCCTGTGGCAGTGGTTACTGGTATCTCTAACCTATTTTATCAGGTTGTCATGGAGGTGGCCCACCTCCTCCTTCTCCTCCTCTGTCTCCAGGTGCTCCTGGGACCTATCTGACCTGTCCCCTCCTGGCTTTCCTACCTTGGGGTCTCCTCAGAGGAAGTGCTACTCCTAGAACTGTAAGTCACAGTGGAGGCTTGAACCAATCATCGTAGGCATGTGTAGTGCCCAGATCGGCCTATCCTTGTGCATAGGCCCATGACCTAGCTACCAGCTCCCTGAATGAATCAACCACGTCGAACGCTGGGATCGCCTGACCCCAGGTAGTATCTCTGGATGTGCACGCAAAGATAGCAACATACTGATCATCGAGGCGGACTTGCACATCCTTGAACTATCTCACTATCCTATCTAGTAGGTAGCGCTTGATCATAGTATGCTCATGCCACTACATAAGCTAATCCTATATGGCATAAAATAGCTGTTGAACATCATCATACCAAGCAAGCATGTGTAACCATGGCCTCCAAGTAAACATTGTCATCTCATCGATAATGTGGTGCTAGTGAGGTAGGTTGAGTTGTCCTGTATGAGTAAAAGTGAGGCCACCCCTATACCGCCAAACTGCTGGGTCGTCAGGCTCATTGTCAACCACCATAACTCTCAATTGAAGCACGACTATGTGCTCCCAGGCCTAGATGTGTAATAGTGTGATGCTGACACCGATCACTCGAATGTCACAATAAGAAAACTCATGCAGATCATGGTATAAAGAGGCCAGCATCATTGGTCCCCAAGAAAATAGTGTCCTCTCTCACAACATCCACTCCCAGGCTACGCCCCATCCCAAGTTGAAATATCTGCCCCACTGATTTGGAGCCACCAATCCTGAAATGATCACAACAGTGATCAACCTGAAAATCAACACCTGATGTCTATAATAATTCATATCAAGCTGGCCCTCAGAGAGCATGAGCTCCTCCACCTCTAGAATCTCAAAGCATGCACCACCACTAGCATCGATATCATAAATAACTCTCTTGTCATGAATTGGCAGTCGCAAGATACGCCAAACGTCCTCTAGTGTGACAGTGGCCTCCCCGGTGGGTAGGTGAAAGGATGAAGTCTCACTATGCCACTGCTCAACCAATGTTGTCATCATCGCCAAATGGGTCCTCATAGTGGGCATGTAAGCAATGTACCATAGGTCGATCTCACCAAGGTGCTCCTGTTGCAACTCATGCATTCCGCTCAATCTGCTTAGCACCGAGGTCGATGCTCATGTGAAAGCATAGGCTCCCTATACTTTTGCACTCATAAAGTCACAGTGTCAAAATTCATAAAAAAAATCTGACCTCATTTGGAGTTTTCAACTCATGAACCATGATTGTGTTGCTATTTGCAATGGCATCACACTTTGGAAGCTCCAAACAGCAATGCTTGACCCCTTCAAAGTGCAAATCAAGTCGTGACATCGCTATTTTCACACATGGGCCTGTTTGAACAAAAAAACCCTAAAACCTAATAGAGGTGTGACATTGCCATTTACAATGGGGTTGCCCTTTTCAATTTGAAACCCTAATGCTAAATTATGGCGTGGTGTCACAATAAACAGTAGCGGCACTATTTGATACACAGTGTCACTGATTATGAACTTTCAGCATCACTATATAGTGATGCTGGACAAGTTTGACCTTTTAAACCATAATAAATGTGCTCGAAAAATGAAATTAAAGGTCGGGTTAGGATCACATACCATTGGTCCTGCACTTGGAGGTCACTAGTACACTCGAACTCGCTCGGAAATGTGTCATGGAAGCACTCTTTGCACCATTTTGCAGGAGGGTCAGAGCTCAAAAAAAAGGAATTCTCAAAGTGTGAATATGAAAATGAATTGAAACTGACCCCTCCAATGCTATTTAAGCATGAAAAATAGGGTTTTTTGCCCTGTTTTAGTCTCCAGACTAGGGTTTTGTGCCCCTGATCCCATTTTTGTCCAACCGAAGCTTGTTTCAGGTCTTTTTCTCATGTTTTGGCCCATTTTCAGCATCCTGGAGCTTTTTAGGACCCGTTAGGCAGCTTGTCCTCTTTTTTTCAAGAAATCACCCAAAAATCCAAATTTTAATTGATCTCTCAAGGGGGTAGTATACTAGCATAATTCTTCTGTTGGGGCAGCAGTCGGGCATCCAAAAAAATTAGATTTTTTTTGAATTTTGATCTCAGCAAGGTTATTCTTTGAACCAATGCAGTAGGTACATTGCTTCAAAGAGGGGAAAAATGTAGATGTTTTATTTATATTGATTAATATCACACACTTGATCCTGATTTACTAACATGAGTTCTCCCTGAGTCACTTCTTTACTAACCATTTAATCAAATAATCTTTATTTGATTAAACTCATCCTAATTCCTTTGTTAATTGAATAAATCACTTTGTTTGATTAAATCATCATCTTCTTTTAATTAAATAAATCGTTTTATTTAATTAATCCTAATGTTTCTCTTTTGATTAAATAAATCATTTTATTTAATTGAATCCTAAGTCATCTCCTTTAAATTGAATAAATTAACCTTTATTTGATTTAAATCTAACATCATCCCTTTTAATTAAATGAATCAAACTTTATTTAATTAAACCTAATGTTCATTATTCCTCTCATTTGATTTAAATAAATCTAAAAATATAAGTCAAATGTCAAATCAAACTAATCTCCATCTAAGTTAATTAAATACTAATTAACTCTAACTCATCCCTCAAATCCTCTAGATTTTGCAACTTGCACAAATAAATCAATTTATTTGATTTATAAATTCTTCTATTTTCATTCAAAAGGGCATCTCTTTGGAATATTCCCTCATTTTGAAATCTCCCTCCCAAAGGGACTTGTCCTCCAACTTGGCATTTATAGCTCTTACATGTCCTTTTTCTTGAGCCAAGTGGCATTAACTCACCTTTCATCTCTTCCTCCACAAGCCATCTTTCAAATTTCAAATTCCACCTAATTTCATTTATCATGCACATTGATCAAAATGTGCTCCACCTCTCTTCAACTATGCATGTTGACAAGTGGCACATTGTTATTGGTTCATCTTTAATCCCACTTCCTTCATGTTTCTCATTCCTCCATCCCTCTTTCCTATAAATGGAGAGCTCTTCTATTGATTTTGGATCCACAACTTTATACAAGATTACTCTCTACAAATTTGAAGCAAAGTTCATCCATTTTCATCAAATTTATCATAGCATTTCATCACCATAGCTAGTTTATTAAGAATTTTCATCAAGGATCACATTGTTCATCATCAAAGCTTGCAAGGAATTGGGAAAGGGCTACTTTCCACATCAAAGTAGCACCAATTCCCCCATGGGATGTTGGTTTGAATTTTTAGAATGAGTTTTATTAGCTTTCATTAGATCAAATTTGCTTTGTTTCTTGTTCTTTGCATTTGAATGAATTGCATGGGGAATGATTGTTTTAGACTTGTTTGTTGACTAACATTGGGTTTGATGATGTTTGAGCAGGTCTAGATCAACCATTCACACGATGCTATGGAAGTCCATCTAGTGGGATCTAACCTATTTTATTTTATGTCAATTGAGGGATTTTTGTTCGTATAAGGACATGATATTTCATTAGGAAAACTTAAGTTCTTCACCAAGGATGCATAATAAATAAAGGAGGATATTGAAGCTTAAAAGGAAAATATATTTGTTTCTCGAGGGATAATTGATGTGGAGAAACATTTATGTAATACTCCTAATATGCTTAGATGAAGATTAGTCTATAATAATTGTTGAGGATTTCCACCAAGAATTGTGTGGTGAGCATTATATGTCAAATATTGCTACCCATAATATTATGAGAATAGGTTATTGGTGGCCCACATTGTTCCGATATATGGCCAAGTTTGCAAATGGTTGTGGTGATTTTAAGAAGTTTTTGATAACTTAATTTTTAGGTACACTCCTTACAATAGTTTTAGTGGATGATCCATTCTAATAGTGGTGCATAGAATTCATCGGGGAGAGAAAAAATTCTAGCAATAGATACAAGTGGATATTGATGGCCATTATTTCACCAAAGGGTAGAAGTAGTCCCTATGAGAAATACTACCTCAAAAGTAGTGTTGGAATTTCTACTAAAGAATATTGTTACTAGGTTTGGCATGCCATCTAGAGTAGTTGTAGATGACAATTTTTTTAGCTTCTGATAATTTGTTGACATGTACTCAAAATATGGGATCTTTTGAACACATCCATCCCCTTATCATCCACAAGGAAATGAATAAGTTGGGTCAAGAAAAAATACATCATGAATATCATTAGAAAAACTTTAGATGCAAACACGAAAAGATGGGATGATAGGTTAAAATTTATTGTTTGGGAAGATAGGGTAACTTATAGGAAGGTTATTGGGAAGATTCTATTTGAATTGGGTTCATCTTATGCTTCCATCAAGTTCTTGTGTTGGGTCATATGCACTAGAAGCTCTATATGTATGTGACTCAATTGAGTCCATTTCATCTTTGATGCTCTTTGTGGCTCCATGCCACTTCATGCAAAGTTTTGAAATAAGGTTTTGGCCTCAGTCACACAAGCCTATGCATCCTTGAAAATTTGCTGAATTTTTTTGTGTGCATGTGCACACTTCTACATTATTTCCAACAGTCTCTTCTCTTCCATTTTATTATCCATTTCTTTTTCAAGTTTTTCTTTTAGTCCAAAAGCATACTATTTAAATGAATCAATTAAAAACTTTATATTTTCCATACCAGAGAGTGAATTGCCAATTGTTGCACCAAGTATGGCATATTGTAGGGTCTTCATAGCTTCTTCAATTAGATCTCCACTCTTTTGATGCATTTCTATTATCTCCTTCTATACAAATTACATGGAAGAAATATACTATATGTAGCTTATGGAGTGGTGAAATATTGGCAAGGTCCACATTTCCTTCTTGCATGGGCAGTTCTAACAGTTATGCAGACACAATTGGTTGAAATTTTAACTGTATATTCAATAAATTTTGAAGAGATTATTTGGAGGTTCTAGAGGATTCACCAGTTGTCTTTACTTAATCCTCTACAATATTTTCTTTCAACTCCTTCTCCTTCTCAATATTACTATTATTAATTGGTGTTTCTATTTATGACTTTCCTCCCGCATCACCAGAGGCATCTTCATTCTTCTGCTCTTCTTTTTTTGTCTCTTCTTCACCAATAGACTTGTTTGAGTTATCCGGAGGAGGGATAGTCTCTGGTTGATGGTGTATTCTCTCACCATGTGTGCTAGTTATTGGAGGAGTAATACTTTCCTTCTTTGTGGTATATTCTTTGGTAAATACATTCTTCTTAACATTCTCCTTAACCTCAACATTCTCTTCTACTGTATCTTCCACTTTCAGAGGAATATTATCTTGTGCATCTCCTTCATTTGTCTCATGCTCATGTTGAGCATCATCCATTTGTACATCATCTTCAATATTATCTTCTAAAGTAGACATCTCCACATTCACTTTCTTTTCTCTCTGGGATCATTCCTATATTTTGTGCTACCTCTTCTAATTTTTCAATACTCTCCTTCTTGAGCCTCTTGAGATCATTTTGATATTTTCCCATAAGGGTTGTCACCCTTTGTTTTGTCCTGAGTTCCTTATTACACAATGTAGCCAATGTGGCTTTATTTTCCTTAGAAAGAGGAGCACTTATCTTCTCTAATGCATAGTCCTTCAATTTGGCCGCTTCTTCTATTGGTTCATGTCTCCTTTTTATCAAAACATTCCACAACTTTGTAGGTAGTCGTTTCTCTATATTTCTCATATCAATTTCAAGAACAATGATATATTCTATAATAGCTTCTACCATGGTGGCCTTATCCACCTCCTCAACCTCATTAGATAGTGCTACAATTTCTGCTAACATATCATTTTGTACAATTCCATTAAAAAGTGCATCAAATTTCATTGGACTATGTGCTCTTACTGGATTCTTCTACTTTTACTTCTTTGTTTCTTCCAATGTCCTTTTTGTTTCTTCTTTCTTCTTCTTTTCTGATGACATTTTCTTGGTGGATTCTTCCTTATTTTCTTGCATGTGGATGACAAATGCTTTCTTTTCCTTCTCTATTTCTTCTTCACTATTTGTATCAATGATATAAAACTTCTTTCTCTTTGTACTAGCTTTACCTTGTGAAACTTCACCTTTTCTCTTTTGGACCAACTATGGTCCTTCTTCTTCCTCTTCATCCTACATGTTGACACCCAAATATTATTCTTTGGTGGCATTGGTCTTCACTCTTCTACTCACATGGCTAGTTTGATGTGCTGCCAGAGCAACCTTTTCTTTCTCAAGCTTCTTTGCTTGTTTTACCGAAGAAGACTTCTTCACTATAGCACTAGTTTTTCTTTGCAGGAGAACTAGTTTCCATCCTCTTAGTTCCACTTGATGATGGGGTAGTCCTAGAGGACTTCTAAGAACCCAAAGGAGTGGTCACTATTCTACCAAATCTCCTCACACTAGATGAGCTTCATAGGGCTCTAGATTTAGCCTTGGCTACCTCAACCTATTCCCATGTGAGGCCCATTTCCTCTGTAAATTGTGTAGTCATCTTGTCCATAGTCTTCTTTATTTGGGACTATCCTTGGTTTAGGTGTACCTCCATTTATTTTTCTTCATATGTCCCATATATTTATTTTGTGGTTTCCTTAGGTTTTCTCAAGATATAATATGTGGATTCCATGATCTCATCCTCAATAATCTCATATCCCATTTCTGGGATCCACACCATTCTTTTCTTTACTGCTTGTATGATACATTCATCTTTAGAAACCAAGAAGATGATATCCTTCTTATACTTCTCAACCATCTTCCATGGAATTATTTTCCTCGCTTGCATCCTCTTTTGAAAAACTACAAAGAATGCCACAAGAGCATCTTCCTATGCTTTTACATCTCTTAGACCTCTTAAGAAGTCTTCGATTTGATGATCAACAAGTCTTCCTTTCAACCACACTGCAGTTTTTTGTGTCGAGAAGTTCTTTCAAAAATTAAAACAACAAACACACAATCAAAGTTCCCTACTTAAAGGGATACTTGGCATCCTTTGTTGTTTGTAGGTTCTCCATCAACTATTACCTTAATAACTCACATAGGTTATAATTTTCTCCCTTCTCCATCATCTCATGGGTAGTGTTAATGGTGATGGAAAATATAGAGTTCTCCTTATTGGAGAAATACAACTTGTAACCTATCATCATGGAGGCATACTTCACAATAATATTCCTTATGTCTTTGATGGTCAAAACCACCTTGTCATAATTTTATCCTATTCTTTCCATTACAATCTCATTCTTAACATATTTGACTACCAAAACGGGTTCGATGGCACACAACCCTATAACTTCTATAATCACCTCCTTTATGATCAGTTTGGGCATAGTCATCCATAAAAAATTATCATGGATGTGGTTCAAAGCAATCCTTACTCAAGCATAGTCAAGGAAAAAGATAGGAAACCCTTGCTAGACGTCAAGCCCCTTCACAACGAGATTCTAATATTCTAGATTCATTGCAAAGTCCTCACTAGTGAGTTCATTTATCCACAAATCCCCTAGTTTGGAATGGTCATATTCTTCAAGCTTTCTATGAATATATATCCTTATGTCCTCTGTGTGTAGGACTCATATGGAACCTTCGAGAAAGCACCTTCAGGATTGACCTCAGTGGATTTTTCAAGATGCTTCTTAAATTTAGGTTAGGGTCTCTTAGACACATCCACAATCCTTGGTGTATCCATTTCAATAGTTTCTAAATTTCTTTTAAATAAATTTCTAAAAACTTAGGATAACAAAGACCATAAATACATTTATCTTTGTTTTTTTGACTGGGGTTTGCACACACAAGGATTCAATCACTTGAATTGCACTGCTCTACTCTTTGTTTTCTCTCCTTCACTTGAAAATTTGTTTGCAAATGAATTCTTATTAAGTCTAATCACTTATAAACCTTTTGTTGTGACCTAATTTTCTGACTAGGGTTTGCACACACAAGGATTCAATCACTTCAACTACATTGTTTTACTCTTTTTTTCCTCTCCTTTACTTGAAAACTTGTTTGCAAATGAATTATGGTTAAGTATAATCACTTATAGATCAAACATATTGACCTAAACCACATATCCTTGTGATAAAGCACCAACACCATTTTCCTTGGTAGGTGATGAAATATTTCCATTAAAGCTCCCCCTGAGCCAAAGATCTCAACTTAGTTTCTAGAGGAAATCTCTGCACTGGATGTTGGTATAGATTCATCCTTAACCTTAGTCTCTTCCTTCTTTTTTTTCCAAATCTTCTAACATCCATGTGTTCAACCTCCAATATCTTCCTCAAGTAGTTAAGCTTCTTCCAGGGAACCAGGCTTTGATACCAATTTTTGAAAACATTGAATACTAAGGGGGGCTGAATAAATATTATTTTAAACCATTTAAACATTTAATCATTCAACTTTCAGTAATGAAGGAAAACATGCAAGCATCCAACAACATCACATAGCACATGAACACCAAGATTTTTATGTGGAAAACCCAAAATGGTAAAAACCATAGTGAGGATTAGCTCACAATATATTATAAACAATTATAGTATATTAAAGAAGTGCTCACTACAAGTGGACTCACTGCCCACTAAGAAATACAAGAGCTAGAAGAGATTGTCGCTCATAACCAAATTTGAACTATTAAAATTGCATCTAACACATGCATGAAATATAGTTCCAATGAAGCTCAAAACTCTTCATACTAATCTAAATTAATACTCTGCTCTACTCTACATTCACTCTATATTCACATAATTCACATCCACTAACTCATATCACATGTCACTACTTCCAAAATATTGTAAAGGATTCTTCTTATATATCTACTTCATCCAAAACATCAATTAGGTCGACCTAATTAGATTTAATACATAAAATATAACTTGTTGACTCAATTATCTATCCATACACGGAATCAAACCTTATAAAAATTTGAAATAGGTCAGCATGGACCTAAAATAGTGCCCACATAATAGATCAAAATATTCAATCTTCACAATACACCCAACTTATTAGGTCAACACCGATAATGACCTAATTATAAAATTTGCCAATTGTACAACCATATCTAGACATGAAAACCTCCAAAGTTTATGCCAACTAGAATATACACTCATCTAACACTTGTCAACATCTCCACAAATCCACAAATCCAAAATATAATATGTAAAGAAGTGTGGATTCATCAACACATATGCATTAAATTGGAAATGTCTAATACTGCCAAGCCGAACTTCTATTAATCATAACTTCAAGATTAGAAACTC
This sequence comes from Sequoia sempervirens, assembly GCA_007258455.2. NCBI lineage: Eukaryota > Viridiplantae > Streptophyta > Pinopsida > Cupressales > Cupressaceae > Sequoia > Sequoia sempervirens. Next base: position 138,500,938 of record VDFB02000007.1, on the reverse strand, counting down.
AAACACGATGAAACTCTGGAATTAGGATCTCCTATCAACCAAAAAAATTGTGTTAGAAGCATAGAGAAAAATATTCATCAATGGACCAGTGTAAACCCAAATACCAGATCCCTTGTACACAAAATCATTTGAATTGACACTTAGCCAATTTTCATAACTATTTCCTTCACCAAATCAAACCTTCTTGTAAAATTCACTTTCATAATCATCTTCAAACACACTCAAGACACCCAAACTAATATGCACCATAGTCTTTATACCAAGATACAATTTTGACATCAATGACAGCACTGTAACGCATAACTATATACCTTTGTGTTAATTCCACATGCTCATGTTGCCAACAAGTTCATCAATGACATCTCCTTATTATTCCAACAATTCCCACAACAATAAGAAATATACATGAACACATGGAAAATATACCGCAATCTCATTTAGCAGACAAATTGATGCAATTTGGAACCAATTTAAGAGGTACATGATCATATTGGGAAAAATGTCATGCAAAGTTGACAAACATGCTTCATTAGATTGGCACACCTATAATTATTTTTACCTTGAGTGTAGCCAAATTGTATTGACCAAATTTAAATGCATTAATGTTTGTATTTCCACCTACTAATACATAATAATCATAAAATTGGATAAAACAAAATTTCATTGATTACTTGCACATTGTTGTGCAATACATGCATTTATGTCACACATACTTCCAAAAAGAGATACTTGAAAAATTCTTCAATGTTAAAGATTAATGTTGCAGATACGAGTTGTAACATAGAGATTCTACATATGTTCATGGATTTATATGGATGCAAGGAGCACCCAATATGTACAATATTGATTGGGCTAATCAAGAACAACGAGGAATTGATGAAACTTATTTACACTATATTGTTCATGCATGGAATCCTAGACAATATATGCATCAACAAAATATATAGGTATGTTCAAAATAAGTTAAAATAATATCTTATCATCTATATATATTTATTTTAAATAATAATAATCAATCTACACATTATGTTATACATTGCAGGCATTCCATAATTTTCATGCCTTAAAAATACTATACAACTAGCCAAAACAAATTTTGGCATTGACTATGAAGAGATACTTAACACTATTGAGAGACACACAATGTGTAGAGAGGGTGCATGTCTAAGAAAGAAAGCGGGAAAACTTGTTTGTAGGTAAATAGAGCATTCTTTTTTAAATCTTAATTAGTGTACACAGATTTTTATTATAGTATAATACGAAATATATTAAATAATTGTTTGTTAATTGAATTCAAGGTATAATGCTCTATGGCTATTAAATTTGAATGGATCAAAAGTATATAAAGATATACAAAATGGTGATAAAACATTTGCACCATTAAGAAATGATGATAGGTTGAATTCATTGCAACGTACGCAGCAAAGAAGAAAAGAGATAAAAAAACATACCACCAAATGTTAATGTGTTTAGCCAACATAGAGAACCCTGATTATTTAATAGCAAGAGCTTATAAGAGGCTTCTCATTGAAACCATAGTAGAAAGAGATATAGGAGCTCAAGAAACAAGCCACATGCTCTTAGAATTTCCATTATTAGAGAGCATTAGAAGGTTTTTCAACTTAAATGTATCGAATGAGTTCTTCAAATGTGTAGTTTTATATGATGAAGATGAAAATGAAGAACACACAATATAATTTATTGATTCATACAAAAGAATACCTTTAAGTATGGAAGCTATATCACTTGTCAATGTGAAAAAATAATGGATATATAATGAAAAGAAAAGGACAAAACAAATAGGATGCAAGAAAAATTGTAGCTGTAGTAAGAGTGTTTCCTAGATTTTGTTTGATTCTAGCACGTGACTCAGAAAATTGGAATGTTTTTTCTTTTCTGAGTTAATACTGTACAAACCATTTTGAGGCATTCCAAGGGATATTGTCCATGACAATGAATCCATAGTAGAAAAGTGGGACACAATCAATTACAATCAGTGGCATTTACAACAAATAGTACCAACACAAAATAATGAAAAATATTAGTGACTTTGAATTTGAAAATAATGACAATACTCAAAAATCACTAAAGAGAATGAATGGGAAATTATATCTTGACTTCATCATGGAAAAATATTTCAATTTTTAGAGATAGATATACTGGAAAAAAGAGATATAGATAGACAGACAAATTGGTGTCAAGGATTTCAAGGTGATGATTACACAAATGAAGCAAAAAAAATCATTAACAACATAAAATTTAAAGTTTTCCTCATTCATGGAAATATTCCACAATGTATTAACTATGGAAATCTTATTGAATGACAACAAAAAGCAGTCAACATTATCACGATGCATTACCAATCACATGAAAAAAATTGCCCTTCTACATGATAGTACAAGGAACTGCAAGAACATGTAAGTCTTATGTGATTGGTGTCATTGCTAAAGCACTGTAAAATTTATCTTTTCACAATCAATCCCCTCTACTTCTACTCACACTGACTGGAATTACAACATTCAACATTGGTGCTTCAACGGTTCATTCAAAATTAAGAATTCCAATAAGATATTCCATTGAATTGGAAGGAACAAGACTTACAACTTTCCAAGAAGATATATCACAAGTCAAATACATATTGATAGATGAAATGAGTTTCCTTGGAGAGAGGTTACTTGAAAACATAGATTCCAAACATTGGAAAGTTGTAACATGTCAACCATTCACAGAAGTAAATTTTCTTTCACTTTGCGAGTAAATAAACTATGTAGCTAACCATTGCAATAAAAAAATTCTTTTCTATATTGGGAACAAATGACCATAGATTTCATAACAATAATCAACATGGATTCCATTCCAATATAATAATTTCACAATTTACAATATTCCAAAAATGTGTACAAGTACATACATTGCTCAACCGAGTTTCAAAGCAATAGATATAGATGGTTCAGGATTTTCCTTTCAAATCTTTGGTCTTTTGTCACCTACTAAGGAGGAGAATCATCACTCAAGTGCTTTTCCACCAACCACAGACTCATATGCGGTCCCCCACACATCTATCATATGATAGATGGACCTACCCTTTGATGAAGAGATTGGTGGAGTAACCTCATAACAACAACCATTCTGAGCTTAGTGTTGTGTCCTGCATGACTAGAACTTGTAAACCCTACAATTTGGATCTAGCATGCACTATAGGGACATGGTGAATTGACAGTGGAGCCAAAGGCAATCACACTACTTTGGCCAAAGTGTTCTCACTTAGTACTTTGATTGATAGTCATCCTATTCACTTACACTACTCAAGCTTGATTTGACTTAAGAACACTATAATCTATGCATAGGTATTTCCTTCAATAGGTAATCTTTTACCCCATAAATAACCTATCCCTTTTCCCACAAACTCTATGGTATTTATACTCAAAAAGCATATGCACAAGTTCCCTCCCTTCAATGGACAATCAATCCCAAGAGTAACCCACTAGCTATCTAGTATAATCAAATAACTTTAGCTATGAATAACCCTTAGGCTATCTTTGTTTTATCATTCCTAGTATCTTAATACTAATGAAAAACAACCTCTTTTATTATGGATTAATTACAAGCACTTTCAGAGAATAGCATAAACAACTTCATTTTCCTTTTCAAAGTAAATGTTATGTTTCCCTAATGCAAGTAATCTCAAGTAGTTCAAATAAAACATTCAAGATTCAATCTTTCATAAACAAAGACAAATAAAGGAAAATTAGATCCCCATGCCTATAATACGCTTAACCACTTGACTGACTTGGTGCACATCCTTCCAACAGTAGCTTGCTAGATTCACTTTGACCTCACAAGAAATACCTCAATAAGTCTTCTCTCACAAGTTGAAATATGCTCTCACAAATATGGCTCTTCACAAAATAATCAAAGCTCTCACAAAATAAAAGAAAATGCAATTACAGAATAATGCAGATTAGTGCATCCCAAATGAGAGTATAAGCCTTCCAGTTTATACAATAAAATGATACTTTGCATCCTGCAGAAAAGGCATGTTGAATGGAAGCTCTCTCCATGAAAGTCGACTCACAATACTCAGCTAAAAGGTGGTAGAAAACTAAGCACAAAATCAACATATTATGCTATAGGTCAACCTTTCTAATTGACAGCTCAGCAAAAGATTTATTTAAAAGTGCACATGCTCAAATTATGACAGTTGATTTGAAAGCATAATAGACTTCTACAAGTTTAAGAGTATTCACAAGTTGGTGCCAAGAATTTAGCCAACTCCTTATCTCATGGCATGGTTTTACTCTTAGAAATAGTCTATCGTTTACAAGAAACACTTAGACAAAGTCGACTTAGTCATAGTTTTAATGGGAAACAAATCAAAGATGAGTTGCCCTTCAAAATAGTGCTCAAAAGGTGCTTTTGACCATTTCTTATCTTGCTATACGTTTTTCCTATTATCATGCATCTTTACACTTTATATAGCAACTCATAAATATTCCATCGCTTGGTATTATAGTGCCCAAGTTAGAGTAATTCGCTGTTAATAAATAAAAGTTGCATTTCCATAGTATCAACTATGGTTTATTTTCCATATCGACCTTATTGTTGCACAATACTTAGTATGCAGTTCAGCCTTTATTCAATGTCAATATATGCTTTATTCGACCTTTAAATACTTTGTATATCTCATATACAAATCATCCTATGATTTATATATATAAATCGACCTCCAATCATCACATATATATTTAAATATATATTTATATATGTACATATACATACATACATACATATATATATACGTCAATAAATAGCATTAACACTATACCACATATATATAAAAAAATATGAACAAGTTAGCATTCACATAATTATAAAAACCATATCGATTGTATATGTATACATATATATAGATATACATATATATACATACACATATATATATGTATATATACATACATATATATATATGTATGTATATATATATGTATATATAATGTATATATATATATGTATATATATATATGTATATATATAAATGTATATATATATATATTCCTCTATGTACATGTATAAGTATGTATACATATACTGATACATCCTTTTGGACATTTCCCTTTGTCTATCATACATATGTATCTATACATGTATACATATGGATATATGTATATATCTCATATATATATATATACACATTTGATTGCGCAATCAAGCACATACAAAATTACCATCGTGTTGATAGGGAGTAGACATATGGTGTATTAATACATATACACATTAATGTTGTATTGTCCATTCAATATCTCCATGCTCATAAGCAACCCGTTCATAAGTGTGCATAGGTGAGTCTATTTATGTACTCTCATGTATGTGTTCCTTCATGTGTATGGTCTATCGTCAACATGCATATGTATACACATACATAAATCCGATGTGTGTTCACCTCATCAATACAAGAATAGTAATACAAGGAAGAAATCATAAGCCTTAAACATATAAACATCATCTAATAATGCACTCAACAATAATCATGCTCCTTACTAATGCAAACACTCATACTAAAGATGACTTACCAATTCCCAACACAATAACTTGACTTAACCATTCTACTGTGAGTGTTTGTAAGCTCAGATAGGTTACGCTACTAGTCACCCAACCAAGATCTTCTCCTGAGTGATACTTCCCTTCCACATGGAGGATTGAACATATACCTACATTCAACTAACGCATCCCCTCGATAGTCAGTTGTTCAACAAAATATGCATTACACAATATTTCCCCATAGTTAGAATATCCAATTCAATAACCATCTATTTCACATTTATGCATTTCATCACATAACATTAAATGAAATAACATTCATTCATAATTCATTAATAACAAAGTTCAAGAATAATGTATTCTCATTCAAAATTCAAATCACATTCACATTTACTCCACATAGTAATAGTAAATAGTAATTGCACAATTGCGGTGTAACATACTCCCCCCTTGTGAATCATCATCCCCGATGATTTTTATGTAGCAATATAAACTAATCAAACAAACAACATATTGTTTCAAGTATTTTTAAAAGCATTTAGAACATGTGGAAACTTTTGTTGTATCTCACCGTAGTCTTCCAAAGTGGTAGATTCTTCTGCATACTGGTCCCACTGGAATTTTCACTGTAGATCCTCCATGTTACGCAAGTGAAGCTTACATGTTTCAAGCACTTTGATGAGCTTGAGTGTTACGACTTTAGGGTCTTGTACCTATAAATCATTCCAATCAATCACATGATTATCACCTAGTATATACTTCTTTAGGTATGACACATGAAAGACGTTATGCATCCTAGTAAGAGCTCGTGGCAACGCAATTTAGTAAGCTACCAGATTCACTTCCTCAAGAATCTCAAAAGCTCCTACATAGCACAGGGCTGATTTGGAAGACTTCCCAAATTTAATGGAACACTTGTGAGGTATCACTCTCAACAACACCTTGTCACCTACTAAAAATTTTTGGGGTACTCTCTTAGCATCAACATAGCTTTTATGTCTTTCGTTAGCTTCAGCCAACCTTTTCTTAACAATTCTCACTTGCTCTTCCATTTCAGCCAACATCTTTGGCCCAAGACTCACTCTATCCTCAAGTTTATCCCAAATTATAGGAGTTCGACACTTTTAACCATATAATGCTTTGAAAGGAGTCATCTTTATTGTGGAATGGTAAGAATTGTAGTAAGAAAATTCTACTAAAGGAAAGTAGTCTTCCCACTTGTATTGTTCATCCATGCAATACATTCTAAGTAGGTCTTCCAATACTTGATTCACCCTTTCAGTTTTTCCATCTGTTTCTGGATGATATTTTGAGCTAATATTTAGTTGAGTCCCAAGTGAATTTTTTTTCTTTTCCAAAACCTTGAAGTGACTCATGCATCCCTATCTGAGATAGTCTTCTTAGGAATCCCATGCAACCTAAACACTTCTTGCACAAATTTTCTTGCTATGACAGGCGCTCCATCAATTAGATTCCTAGGTATGATACTCTAGTAAGTTTATCCACAACCAAAAGAATGGCATTATGCTTATTCATTGACATAGGAAATCCTTGCACAAAGTCCATACTTATGACTTGCCACTTTCTCTCTGGTATATCATGTGGGTATAACAAGCCTGCAGGATGATGGTGCTCTGCTTTCACCCTTTGAAATTCAAGACACCTAGCCAAAAATCTAGTAGCATCTCCTTTCATCCCCTTCCAAAAATATAATGGCTTAACATCTTCCAACATTTTCGTCACACCAGGGTGTCCATAGTATGATGCTTCATGTACTTCTTTCCATACTAAGTTTCTTAACTCTTATGAGTTAGTTACATATAGTCTTCCCTTATACCTAAGTATATCATTAGGTTCAAAATGAAAACCTTCATACCTAGCATCATGCAGATTACTAGTGAGTGCTTGCTTAACTTGCAAATAGTACTCATCCTCTTTGCATATCTACAATACTTGTCCTTTAAAGTCAGTTTGAATTGTCACTATTGAAGCAATATGATGTCTTCAACTCAAGGCATTGGCAACCCAATTCTTTTTTCCTTTAATTTAACTAATATTAAAGTCATAATCAGATATTAACTCTAACCATCTTCTCTATCTAGCATTCAGATTAGGTTGAGTGAATAGATACTTCCACCCATGATGATCATTTTTCATCTCAAAGGGTTTCCCTAGCAAGTAATGCCTCCACATTTGCAATGTCTGAACCATGACTACTAACTCTAAATCATGCGATGCATAATTCTTCTCATAATATTTCATCTTCCTTGATTCATATGCAATTACTTTCACATCTTGCATTAACACACCTCCTAAGCCCTCTCCTAATGCATCCATGATAACAATAAAGTCACCCTTATGATTTGGTACTTTCAAGATCAGTGTTGTAGTCAACTTCTCTTTGAGTAGGTCAAAGGCTACTTGGAACTTCTTTGTCCACTCAAAATTCTTCCCTTTCTTTTGCAAAGAATTAATCAAAAAGGCTATCTTAGAGAAGTTTGCAACAAACTTTCTATAGTATCCCGCTAGACCCATAAAACTTCTAACATCAAATACATTATTAGGTACTGGCTATTCAAGCACTGCCTTGATCTTAGTTGGATCTACTAAAATTCCATCTATCGAGATCACATGTCCAAGATAATGCACTCTCTTCTAGAAGAAGGTACGTTTATAGATTTTTCCATAGAACTTATGTTATCTAAGTCATTGTAGAACTGCCTCTAAATTCCTACAATGATCTTCCTCATTCTTTGAGTAAATCAAAATTTCATCTAGGAAAACCAAGAAAAAATTATCTAGGCAATACCTAAATACACTATTCATAAGGTTCATAAATGTTGTTGGCGCATTCATTAAACCAAAGGGTAAAACTGTAAACTCATAGTGTCCATATCTGGTTATGAACACGGTCTTAAATATTTCCTCATCCTTAATTCTCAACTGATGGTATCTACATCTCAGATATATCTTAGAGAATACAACTCCCTTCATTTGATCAAATAGATCATCAATGTGTGGTAACAGGTACTTATTCTTTACTGTAGCTTTGTTAAGCATGAGATAATCTATGCACAATAAAAAAGCACCATCCTTATTTTCCACAAAGACGATTGGTGTCCCCAAGGTGAAACACTTGGTCTTATCAACCCCTTAGATAATAGTTCATACAACTATGCCTTAAGCTCCATTAGCTCAATTTTGTAATCCTATAAGGCACCTTAGAAACAGGTTCAGATACTAGAATTATATCAATACAAAAATCAAATATCCTTTTCGGTGGCAACCTAGGTAGTTCATCTGGAAACACATCCAAAAAAATTCATAGTATAGGACACCTCTCCATATTTGATATTTCAGTTTCCTCCATTTCACCATCTTAAATCTCTTGGAAGCTCTGTGGTTCCAAGTTATCAGGGTTCACTTCAAGCTTTTCCATCTTGACTGCAAATTTTTTTCACCCTTTCTTCTTAGCCCTTAACAATTGCATTGTAGAGATTTTGTGAATCTTGACCTCTATAGGTATCCCTTGTAACATCACTTGGTTACCAAGATCATCTATGCATTCTACAGTTTTTGCATGGAAATCTACCTTGGCCCTATGTCTCCATAACCAATTCATACCTAGAATAACACCATAGGATCCTAAAGGTGCAACATATAGATGCACTTCTATAGAAAAAAAAGGTAGCTCTATCCTAGCTTTGAACAAACATTGTTCCACCTTTTCTCTTGTCTGGTTTGCATACTCTACATCCCAAGACTTTTCCATGTAACCAAATTTTCTAGATATCTACTTAGCTACTCTAGGTGCAATGAAATTTTTCAGTTGCACTAGTATCTATAAGTATAGAAATGGGTAAGCCAAAAAAAATACCTGGAGTTTCAATTGGAGTCACTTGATACTTTGCCTGGCAATCATCCATAGTTGCATGTATCTATTGTTGGAACATCGCTTGCTAGGTAGGAAGTAGATTACCATAAGGTCATGACCCAAAATACCTATTGGGAAATTCTGTAGCATAGTGGTCTCCTCCATGTGTAAAACATCCAGTATTCAATCATCTCTTCCTTGTGGGTTCTCTAGATTTACTAGCATTTCCACCAGCATTGCTGGTATTCCCACCACTGGATTTATTCCTCAGATTATGTTCCCTTTTTTGTTCTTTTTCGCCATTATGGGATCAATTTTTCCCTTGCTTTGGTACATTTTTCATAACTTCCACCTTCTTGGGAGTTGGTTTGTCTTGTACTCCCACAATCTTCTTATGGTTTCTGTTTTCCTGGTGGAGGGAGATAGCTTTGAGCTTCTGCTCCTATTTAACCAATTTCTCATACACAAGATCCATAGTACTTGGACTGTGAACATCCACCTCCCCTATGATCTGATTATTAAGTCTCATGATGAACTTTCTTATACGAAAGAATTCATCCTTCTGGTACATAAGAACATAACGTAGTAGACAGGTAAACTTCTCCCAATATTCATTAACTGTCATCTCACCTTGTCTCAGACTCTAAAAATCTATGAGTTTCTAGTCAAAATAGAGTTGGGGCAACCATATTTTATGAAAAATTTCAACAAATTCGTTCCATGTCAGTTTTAGTGAGCTAAGATTGTGTTCCATCTTTTATTCATCCACTAGTTAGAGGCTTCTCTTGCTAACTGGTATGCTCCCCATGCTTCTTTGGTGACCTCAGAGTAATTTCAACTCTCAAAATACTTCTCCATTTGAACTAACCAAGCCTCAGCTTCATCTCTGTTGGTGCATCACTCAAACTTGGATGGGGTGATTTTCTTCATATCTCTAGAGATTTCATAAGTCATACGCTTCCTATTAGTTTCCTTAGATAAAGAAGGTTATTTCTCTCTCTCATGGTCATGAGTTTGATCATGTTCATGAGAAGATTTTTCTCCCCCATTCTCATTATTCAGAACTTCCTTCTCAACTCTATCCTTTTCCCTTCTTTCTTGCTCTAGGTTTTCCAACCTTACTAATATTTGGTCCAGTCTAGCTTCAACTCCTATTGAGTCTTGCCCAACTTCTTGGATTTCACTAGGATTGGTTCATGCTCTTACTATCTTCGCAAGAATGGATTATACCTAAAGGTTTGACCATATTAGATTCAATCATGTTATCAACTATCTCATGGAAAACATTTAAATGGAAATCAATCGCACATAAGGAATTCCATATAAGATTAAGCATAAGATTTTGATAAACACATGTTTTTATTCATTTCTCAAGGATCTCAATATCCTTTTGATGACATGGAGTGACTATTTAGGTAGTCAAGTGGAGATTATCCCTTGGATTCACTCTCTAACACATAACTCAATGGGATATACCCTACAGATTGAGATTGTTGCTCATCTCTCATTTGTTCATATCTATCCTATAATGGATAATAACCTTTGTATTTTTCATCCAATACATATTTGTGAGGTACATAACCCTCAAAATTGTTACTCAAGGAAATTACAATTACTTCCACCATTGGAAGAACTCTAGGGTCTCTACAGATAAATGTTGGACTAACAATTTCTTCTAAGGGCATATCCCTAGAAAGTGATAAAGATTCAAACTTATCTAGTGAGATGAAAGGTAGGTAGTTGTACTTGGCTTCCATCTTCATCTTTCTATTCACATGACTGATCTGAGAAAGTGCATGATTGAAGGTTTTAGTTTCTCTAAACCAAATGGCATTGTCATATTTAATACCCTCAATTGTTCGAACGATGGCCTCTCTTTCCTTCTTGGCCTTTAGGTAGCACTCATTCTCTATTACTAACTTCTTGGTAGTTAACCCAAGATGCACCATCCTGACACAAGAATTTCCAAACATTAGATAACATTGGATGGAAAATATGATGAGCTCATAGGTTCCAGAGCTAAACCTAGTAGCTCTTATACCACATGTAACATGTCAACTATTCATCGAAGTAAATTTTCCTAAGTTTTCACTTTGTGAGTAAATAAACCATGCAGCTAACCATTGTAATAAAAAAAAAAATCTTTATTTGGGACAAATGAACATAGATGTCATAACAATAATCAACATGGATTCTATTCTAATATAATAATTTCACAATTTACAATATTCCAAGAATGTTTACAAGTACATACATAGCTCAACCGAGCTTCAGAGCAATAGATATAGATGGTCTAGGATCCGCCTTTCAAATATTTGGTCTTTTTTCGCCTGCTAAGGAGGAGAAGCATCACTCAAGCACTTTTCCACCAATCATGGACACAGATGCAGTCCCCTGGGAACATCTATAATACGATAGACGACCCTTCCATTCAACAAAGAGATTGGTGGAGTAACCTCATAACGACAACCATTTTGAGCTTAGTGTTGTCCTACATGACTAGAACTTGTAAACCCTACAATATGGATCTAGCATGCACTAAAGGGACGCGTAGTGAATTGAAAGTGGAGCTAAAGGAAATCACACTACTTTGGCCAAAGTGTTCTCACTCAGTACTTCAAGTGATATTCATCCTATTCACTTACACTACTCAAGCTCGATTTGACTTAAGGCCAATATAATCTATGCATAGGTATTTCCTCCAATGGGTAATCTTTAACACTAGAAATAATCTATCCCTTTTCCCACAAACTCTATGGTATTTCTACTCACAAAGCATATGAAGAAGTTTCGTCCCTTCAATGGACAATCAATCCTAGGAGTAACCCACTAGCTATCTATTATAATCAAATAACTTTAGCTATGAATAACCCTTAAGCTATACTTGTTTTATCATTCTTAGTATCTTAATACTAATGAAAAATAACCTCTCCTATTATGGAGTAATTACAAGAAATTTCAAAGAATAGCATAAAAAAATTCATTTTCCTTTCCAAAGAAAATGATATGTTTCCCTAATGTAAGTAATCTCAAGTAGTTCAAATAAAAAATTCAAGATTCAATCTTTCATAAACAAAGACAAATAAAGGAAAATTAGATCCTCATGTCTGTAATACACTTAACCACTTGACTGACTTGGCACACCGCCTTCCAATAGCAGCTTACTCACTTCACTTTGACCTCACAAGCAATACCTCAATAAGTATTCTCTCACAAGTTGAAATATGCTCTCACAAATATAACTCACAAAAATATAGCTCTTCACAAAATACTCAAGGCTCTCACGAAATACAATAGAATGCAATTACAGAATCATATAGATTAGTGTGTCCCAAATGAGATTATAAGCCTCCCTATTTATATAGAAAATGAGACTTTGTAACCTATAGAAAAGACATGCTTAATGACAACTCTCTCCATGCAAGTAGACTCACAATACTTAGCTGAAAGGTGGCAACAAACTAAGTACAAACTAAACTGATAGGGAGGTTGGGTGAAACTTTCATAGTTTCATGCTCTATCTCTTGCTAGAAGACTTTCAAGGTGTTTTTCTCCATCACCTTAACCTATAGGGCCCCTTCTCATGTTTAGGTACCCCTGGTTCTCCTGGCCAACCCCACTATCAAAACTTATTCAACCAACCAAGTCAAACTTGGTGCCTAAGCTCTAACTCTTTCTTAGCCTTTAATCTTCCCTAAAGACTAACAACACCTCAACTCTCAATTAGACCTTGCAGGGGTGTAGAGTTGCCTTCAATAGTTTCAAACAATCCTCCTAGGGTTCTTGAAGGTTCACTACACTCCACCTTTTCATCGCTTTCAACCAAACCCTCATCTAGGGTTAAAAAGGCTACTAGCCAAGAGCCCCAATTAGGCCTCCATCTCTGAGAAAACTGGTCTTTGCTCAAATATTTCCAAAGAACACCTCATTCTTTCTCTGAGGTCCTTGGTTCAATTGCACACCTGTCAGATATTTTTGGGGTTTTGGGCCTTTATCAGCCATACAAAGCCAAATCTTGAAAATGGGCATAAACTAGGGTTTTAAGCCATTTTCTGGTTGCCTTCGATCTGTCAAGCCTTTCACTCACCAAATGAGTTAGTGGAACCTCCTCCTGCTTACCAGACCTTGGTAAGACCTTCCCCTACTTTCTCAAAAAGGAAATACAACAAGAATCAATCACCCCTGCAAGTTAAGTGCTTTGCACTCCCTGTCTTCCCTAGCCGGACTCTTCCTGGCTAGCCTAGGGCAAGACTTTGCTAACAGTTCCTGTGCTCACACCTACCCTAGAACCTACCATATTTACACACATGGAGTCTAGTCACTGTTCCCAAAGGGCCATACAATTTGTACGGTGGGAAAGTTTCCTAGCACTCCATCCTTTCCAGACTGTCTGGTTCAAACCAGCAATAGGGTTAAAGCAAGAATATTTACAAACAGTGATTAAAAATGAATAAAATAACTAAATAATGACACAAAAATTTGAAGAATGACCACACTACATTCTACCCAAGTTACAGTGCCAAGATTAATCCATTAAAGCTCAGTACAAAGTAAAAATAAAAAAATCCTCTCTAAACACACTGTCTTTTTATTGCATTCAAAACTCCAAGCAAAGAAAAATGTTTTTCTAACCTTGCTCTTAGGTTGAGGCACACCTTATATAAGGTTCCTCAATCAATTATTCTCTTTTGGTTGGTCATGTAAGCTATCAAGTGGCAAAGTTGTAAAATGCACTGTGTTTTTCAACTTTTGTCAAATTCTAGAAAACAAAGTAAGGTGAGTTACTAAACTCAGCCATCCTTTCACAACTTCTATCCTAAAGCTCAAACACATCCCTAAGCTATCTCCTCAACTCGATGGTCAACATGACCTTCATGATAACATTGCAAGAAAAAAAAACCTTCACTCTAGACTTCCTAACTGGTTAGTGTTTCCTAGGTGCTCCTACACCATTCTCCCCCTCTCTGCACAAACACTAAGGAATGTGAGGAGGGATCAATGACACATTAATGCCCTGCTTCTTAAACTAAGCTTCATCTACCCAAGTAGCCTCAGATTCATGTTTGTTCTTCCATTTGATAATATGCTCCATGTACACCTTATGCCTTGTATATTTCTTCACTCGTGACTCCAAGATCCTCTCTACTTGTAGCTTTTCTGGAGTAGGTAAGGCTATGTTGCTTACATCCTTGAAGATCTCCCTACTATTCTGATCCATGTCTTTGACTGATCCCTTATACCTGATCAAATTAGCTACATTGAACACTGGTGAAATCCCTAAATCTGCAGGTAACTCCACCTTGTATGCATTTTTCCCATACTTGGCTAACACCTTGCATGGTCCCACTCTTTTCATCTGCAATTTGGTTGATGTACCCTTCTACTACCTGGATTTGTTGAGGTGGACCATGACATAGTCCCCTACAACAAATTGCAAATCTTTTCTTGACAAATTTACCTTATCCTTCAACTTTTGTGTAGCCTCAGTGACTGTCTTCTTTACCTGCTCCTGAATCTCTTTCATGGTCTGAGTGAAGTCCTCTGCATGTCCACTCCTATGCTCCATAGCTCCTAGATCACTGAGCTCACACACACCTCTTGGGTGCATTCCATACACTATTTCAAAAGGACTCTTCCCTGTAGTCCTGTTCACACTGTCATTGTATGCATACTCAGCCTATGATATAACCAAGTCCCATGTCTATCCATACTATTTGGTTAGGCATCTTAGAAGGTTACCTAACACCCTATTAACCACCTTAGTTTTTCCATCGGTCTGAGGATGGTAAGCTGATCCAAAAGACAGATTGGTACCTAATCTGCTAAATAGAATCTTCCAAAAATGACTCATAAACTTCACATCCCTGTCCAAGACAATGCTCAAAGGAAATCCATGGATCCTTAATATTTCCTTGAAGAAAAGATGAGCTACGTAACTAGCATCATGTGTGGTCTTGCAAGGGATAAAGTGACTCATCTTGCTGAATCTATCTACCACCACATAGACACTATCAAACCATGTCTTAGTCTTAGGGAGTCCTACAACAAAATCCATGCTAACACACTCCCATGGTCTGTTTGGAATGGGTAGAGGTTGATACAAACCTACATTGCTAGCTCACCCTTTGGCTTTCATACAAACTACACACTGCTCCACATACCTCCTAACATCCCTTGGCAACTTGGGCCAATAGTAAAACCTTTGCACTAGTTCGATTGTCTTTTTGATACCAAAATGACCACTAAGACTACCATTGTGTTTTTCTTGGATAAGATTCTCTCTCATATAACCTTTTGGCACACACAACTGATTTCCCTTGAATAAAAATCCACTTTGTAATGTATACTCTGAGTATTGACTATGAAAATGATTCTCAAAGTCAAAACATACCTTGTAGGCCTCCGAGAAGTCTTCATCTTCACCATAGAGATCCTTGAAACTATCTATTCCAATGCTTTTGATCTCTATCTCTTGCACTGTCAGCAATCTCCTGCTTAGTGCATCTGCCACCTTGTTCAACTCTCCCTTCTTGTGCTTGATGGTGAAGGTAAAAGCTTGGATGTATTCCATCCATTTCAAATTCCTATTACTCAGCTTCTCTTGTGTGTTGATAGAGCTAAGTGCCTGATTGTCAGTAAAGACTACAAACTCTTTGGGTAGAAGTTAATGCCTCCACTTCCTAAGTGACTAAACTAAAGCATACAGTTCTAGGTCATAGCTAGAGTACTTTGCCTTAGCTTCATTGAGATTTTCACTAAAGAAAGCTATAGGCATGCCTTCTTGGCTTAGCACTCCTCCTACTGCAATTCCCTTAGCATCACATTCCACAGTAAACAACTTGTCAAAAGTAGGTTACAAAAGTATAGGTTGAGTTGCCACTTCTTGTTTCAGTTTCTCAAAACCTTTCTTAGCTTCTTGAGTCCACTTAAACTTAGTCTTTAAACCACCTTTTATTGTATCTAGGACTGGTGCACATATGCCACTAAAGTTCCTTATGAATTTTCTATAAAATTGAGCCAATCCATGAAAACTTCTTACCTTTGTCCTTGTGGTTGGTGTAGGCTAGTTTAGGATGGCTTCCACCTTGCTTGGATCCATTTTCAATGATCCTTGGGATACTACAAAACCCAACTACACAAGCTCCTATTTAAAGAACTCACATTTCTCTAGATTAATGGCTCACTTCTCCTCTTGCAACCTTTTAAGAACCAACTCCACATGCTTTAGGTGTTCTTCTGTTGTCTTGCTGAAGATGAGTATATCATCAAGATATACCACCACAAATATCCCTGTAAAGTCTTTGAGCACTTCATTCACGAGCCTCATGAATGTGCTAGGGGCATTAGAGAGGCCAAATGGCATAACTCTCCACTCATACAACCCATCATTTTTCTTAAAAGTTGTCTTCCACTCATCTCCATCTTTGATTCTGATCTGATGGTATCCGCTCTTGAGATCCAATTTGGTAAAATACTGAGCTCCTCCAAGACAATCCATCAAATCCTCTATCCTAGGAATAGGAAACCTATACCTGATTGTGATTCTATTTATAGCTCTAGAATCAGTGCATAATCTCCACTTGCCTCCTTTCTTGGTTGCTAATACCACTGGTACTGCACATGGGCTGATGATCTTCCTAATCAATCCTTGATCTAACAACTCATGCACTTGTCTAGCTACCTCTAGGTTCTAATCTGGGGTAAGCTTGTAGGCTGCTTTGTTTGGAAATGAATCCCCTGGTATGAAGTCAATCTGATGACTAATGGCTCTCTTTGGAGGTAAAATTGCAGGTGTTCCATCACTCACTATGTCCTTATACTTCTCAAGCAATTTCTGGACTGCTCCGGGTATGACTATTTTCTCAGTCTTGTCCTCTCCCTTGGGTTGCACCATGACCACATATCCTTCACCTCCTTGATGTAGGTTGTTGATGAACTCTTTGCCACTGCTTAATAAGACACTAGGGGTCTTTGACTGTCCTTCTTCTTCATCTGACAGTGACTGCAACTTAAATGTCTTTCCATCCTTTTTGAATGAGATAGTATTGGCTCTTCCATCATAGATGGCACCTCTGTCATACTACCATGGTCTGCCCAATAGAAGATGGCATGCATCCATGGGTAGTACATCACAAATCAACTTGTCTTTGTACCCTCCAATGGAGAACTCCACCATTGTTTGTTCATTGACAATAACACTCTGTCCTTTGTTCAACCATGTCACCTTGTAGGGATTAGTGTGGGGTACCTTTTCCAACTTCAATTTCATCACTGCCTCCTTTGAGATTATGTTGTCAGTAGATCCTAAGTCTACTATAACCTTACACACCTTTCCAAGTATTTTGTACCTTACTCTAAATAAGGCTATACTCTGTTTTGGCTCTTCCTTGACCGGTTGTCTAATCAAAACTCTACTAAACATCAGATTCTCCCCCACTTTTGATTCAATGTGACTAACCTCTGGTGACTTGACACTCATGGTGTCCTCTTGTGCATATGCCACTCTCTTTTCAGTATTTGATGAGGATGATTTATCCAGGCACCTATAAGAAGGATGACCTACTTGACCATAGTTATAACATTTCATAGTGGCAAAGTATGAACTACTTCTGCCTACTCCTCTTCCTCTATTTGAACCTCCTTGAGGTTCTCTACCTCTGTTATATCCTCCTCTAGAAGTTGTTTCACCTCCATGCTCTGTGAGTTTAGACTCTCCTTGACTTCTTGGTTCAGTCCCTCTACCTTGATATCCACCTCTATGTCCTCTTTGATCTCTGCCTTTACCTCTGCTCTTAGAAGTCTGTTCTTGTTTCCTCTTGCTTCTTTCCTCAATCTTTATAGCTAATTGGTAATATTGATGTACTGTCTTGGGACTTAGAAGAGCCATCTCCTCTTGAATGTTCCACTTCAAGCCATTAAGATACCTAGCCACCTTGAGACTTTCATCTTCTGAAACATTAGACCTCATACAAAGTTTTTTGGAACTCCTCAGTGTAAGTGTTCACATCTTGGTCTCTTTGCCTTAAGCTCTATCTTTTCTTATGCAACTGAATCTCATAATCATCTGTCATGTATGCTTCTCTTACCTTGGCAACCATTCCCTTCCAAGTTGAGATAGGTTGCTTGCCTTCCTTTTCCCTCTCTGTCTGAATGAATTTCCACCATGTCAAGGCAAAACCTCTTAGTCTTGATTTGGCCACCTTTACCTTCTATGCTTCAGTGACTCTATCACATTCAAAATGGTTTTCCATTCCCTCTATCCAATCCATAACTAAATAAGCTTCCATTTTTCCACTAAATCGTGGTATGCCTTCAAGTGCTTTTCCACTCAAAGCCTTCAATGCTTTCAAGAAAGGCTCTTCTTTCAAAACAGGGTCAGGTTCAGGGGTCTTGTCTTCCTCTGCAACCTCTTCTTCCTTTGGTATCCTTCCTTCTAACTACACATTCCTCATTACTTGCTCAAGTTGGGCTATTCTTTCCCTCATTAGCCTATTTTCTTCCTCCTGTTATTCAACCATCTTAGATAATTCAGCATTTGTCACCATGATGGTAGAACCACTAGATTCAAGGTCTAACATACAAGATTCTTCCCAAATCTTTAACTTTCTTTGATCCAATCTAATAGGGAGGTTGGGTGAAACTTTCATAGTTTCATGCTCTATCTCTTGCTAGAAGACTTTCAAGGTGTTTTGCTCCATCACCTTAACCTATAGGTCCCCTTCTCATGTTTAGGTACCCTTGGTTCTCCTGGCCAACTGCACTATCAACACTTATTCAACCAACCAAGTCAAACTTGGTGCCTAAGCTCTAACTCTTCCTTAGCCTTTAATCTGCCCTAAAGACTAACAACACCTCAACTCTCAATTAGACCTTGCAGGGGTGTAGAGATTCCTTCAATATTTTCAAACCATCCTCCTAGGGTTCTTGAAGGTTCACTACACTCCACCTTTTCATCGCTTTCAACCAAACCCTCATCTAGGGTTAAAAAGGCTACTAGCCAAGAGCCCCAATTAGGCCTCCATCTCCGAGAAAACTGGTCTTTGCTCAAAAATTTCCCAATAACACCTCATTCTTTCTTTGAGGTCCTTGGTTCAATTGCACACCTCTCAGAGATTTTTGGGGTTTTGGGCATTTATTAGCCATACAAAGCCAAATCTTGAAAATGGGCATAAACTAGGGTTTTAAGCCATTTTTTGGTTGCCTTCGATCTGTCAAGCCTTTCACTCACCAAAAAAGTTAGTGGAACCTCCTCCTACTTACCAGACCTTGGTAATACCTTCCCCTACTTTCTCAAAAAGGAAATACAACAATAATCAATCACCCCTGCAAGTTAAGTGCTTTGCACTCCCTGTCTTCCCTAGTCGGACTCTTCTTGGCTCGCCTAGGGAAAGACTTTGCTAACAGTTCCTGTGCTCACACCTATCCTAGAACCTACCATAGTTACACACATGGAGTCTAGTCACTATTCCCAAAGGGCCATACAATTTGTACAGTGGGAAAGTGGCCTAGCACTCCATCCTTTCTAGACTATTTGGTTTAGACCAGCAACAGGGTTAAAGCAAGAATATTTACAAATAGTGATTAAAAATGAATAAAAGAACTAAATAATGACACACAAAATTTGAAGAATGACCACACTACATTCTACCCAAGTTACAGTGCCAAGATTAATCCATTAAAGCTCAGTACAAAGTAAAAATAAAAAATTCCTCTCTAAACACATTGTCTTTTTATTGCATTCAAAACTCCAAGCAAAGAAAAATGTTTTTCTAACCTTGCTCTTAGGTCGAGGCACACCTTATATAAGGTTCCTCAATCAATTATTCTCTTTTGGTCGGTCATGTAAGCTATCAAGTGGCAAAGTTGTAAAACGCACTGTGTTTTTCAACTTTTGTCAAATTCTAGAAAACAAAGTGAGTTACTAAACTCAGCCATCCTTTCACAACTTCTATCCTACAGCTCAAAAAAATCCCTAAGCTATCTCCTCAACTCGATGGTCAACATGACCTTCATGATAACATTGCAAAAAAAACAAAACTTCACTCTAGACTTCCTAATTAGTTAGTGTTTCCTAGGTGCTCCTGCACCATCAACATATTATGCTACAAGTCGACCTTTCTAATTGATAACAACAAAAGACTTATTCAAAAGTGCACATGCTCAAATGATGACAATCTATTTGAAATAAGAATAGACTTCTATAGGTTTAAGAGCATTCACAAGTTGGTGCCAAGGATCCAGCTGACTCCTTATCTCATGGCATGATTTTAATCTTAGAAATAGTTAATAGTTTATAAGTAACACTTAGACAAAGTTGACTTAGTCATAGTTTCAATGGGCAACAAATTAAAGATGAATCACCCTTGAAAATAGCACTTAAAAGGTGCTTTTGACCATTTCTTATCTTGTTGTACATTTTTCCTATTATCATGCATCTTTACACTTTATACAATAGCTCATAAATATTCCATCACTTGGTATTATAGCACCCAAGTTAGAGTAATTCACTATTAATAAATCAAAGTTGCATTTCCATAGTATCAAATATGGTTTATTTTCCATATCGACCTTATTGTTGCGTGATACTTAGAATGCAGTTCGATCTTTATTCAATGTCAATATACACTTTATTCAGCCTTTAAATACTTTGCATATCTCATATACAAATCGGCCTATGATTTATACATATAAATCGGCCCCTAAGCATTTATAACAATTGACCTCCAAGCATCGTATATATATTTAAATATATTTTTATACATGTACATATACATACATACATATATATATATATGTGTGTGTGTGTGTGTGTGTGTGTGTGAATAAATAGCATTAACACTATACCACATATATATGTATATGTATATATATACTAATCTATATACACCATTTCAATCAAGTATACATTTGATAACAAAGTTAACATTCACATAATAATGAAAACCCTATCGATTGTATATATATATATATACACACACACACATTCGATTGCGAATCAAGTACATACACAATGACCGTGTTGATAGGGTGTAGACATGAAATGTATTAATGCATATACACATTCATGTCATATTGTCCATTTGATAGCTCCATGCTCATAAGAAACCTATTCATAAGTGTGCATATGTACGTCTACCTATGTATTCTCATGTATGTGTTCCTTCATGCGTATGGTCTATCCTCGACATGCATATGTATACACATATTGTTGGATGTTGTGGTTGTGTTGTTGATATGTGGTTGTCATTGATGTCAACACTATTAGCATTCTTGCAATAGAAGTTGTATATGTCAAGGATATTGAGAAAATTGTAATAAGAAGTGCTACAGGTTGTTAGTGGTGAAGTGAAGTTCTTTTTGTCAATGTGTTCAGTACGTTGTTGTTCTGAGGTTGTGGACTAAAGTGTTTCTTGTTGAGTATGTCTAATCTATCCATGCCAATTTTTAGAGATTCTCATGAAGATTTGATCGAGTTATGGTGATTTTTATTCTAACAGTTTTTATGTCGCTTCAGTTAGTGTTCCTGATTGAAGATTCTGTTATTTTAGTAAGTTCAGTTGTTGTGGATGCTTCTCTAGTGTTTCATGATGCTTGTGGATGTTTCTAGTTCATTCTCTATCTTTGTGGCATGTCTACATTGATCGTTGTGCTCGTGATCCGAAATTTTCTCTTGCGTGTTCATGTTTTTGATGTTCTTGGCTGATAAGGTGTTGAAGCATGTTGTGGATCTTTGAGGAGAAATTAATTGAATTGTTTTCATGTTGGAGATGTTGTTTTCGGTCTTCACTATGTTATGGCTAACCTTGGTTGATTCGCATGAATAATATTTATTTATTTTGGGCTGACTGTTTGTAATTATTTTATTATCTTTTTGTGGCCGACTTATAGCAATGTAATTTCTTGTTGCAGATATATAAGAGCGATTGTTTGAAGTGTGGAAGAAGTGCGAATATGAAGTGTATGAATCCTGTGTGCGAATAAAGTTTAGATCATTTGAAGGTAGAGCAGAGAGTGAAGAAGAGTGAAGAAGTGTTCATGTGCATAACCAGAACTGAAACCAGGCATTAGTAGATGCTATTTTCTTAGTTCAAATCTAGATGGTTTTAATCTGAATCTTTCTATAAGACAGTGTGTCTTCCTTGGGTGGTGAGCCTTGTTGTATTTGAGTAGTGAGCTCTAGGTAGTGTGCTTGAATGCATGTGCATTCCCCATTCATATTTCCTTATACTTTTAATAGGGTATAATCTTGTGGATTGACCTCCACCGTGGTTTTTCCCCTAACAAGGTTTCCACATAAAAATCTTAGTGTTATGTGTGCTTATGATGTGTTGTTCATTTATGCTTTCATGATTAATGATTAGATTTAAAATTAAGGTTAATAAGTTGAATAATTTTGTCATTCGATGACAACTGATTCACCCCCCTCTCAATTGTCTACCCTTGAGTTGCAAAAAAATTGGTATCAGAGCTTGTGGTTCCTTGGAAGAAGTTTAACAACTTGAGGTGATCTAGGATGTCGACTTATAAGAAGGATAGTCCTAGATTTGATGGAACAAATTATTCTTTGTGGAAAGCTCGAATGGAGTGCCATCTGAGATGCATTGGTGAATCCTACTGGTGCATTACATGTAATAGGTACATGTTATACCTCTGAATAGTACTTATGTTGAATATAATATTAGGGCTAAGGAGGCATTGTTGAGTACTTTGACTGATACTGAGATGACAAATGTGATGGATCTAAACACTACTTATGAGATCTGGAATAAGTTGGAGACCTTGTATGAAGGTGATGCAAATGTGAAGATGGCTAAGCTACAAAGTCTAAAAGGAAGATATGAAAAGTTGAAAATGGGTGATGATGAAAATGTTACTACTTTCATGCAAAGAGCAAATGAACTTGTGTGTGGTATTAGATGTGCTGGTGGATAGATAGACAAATCATAGATTGTTGCTAAAGTGATTATATCTTTTCCTAATTCTTACAAAGTCAAGGCTAGTGCTATTGAAGAACTCTAAACTATGACAAATGTTACTAGATATATGTTGATTGGTAAGCTTACTACTTTTGAGTTGAGTGAATTTGGTGATTCCCTTCCTAAGGTTGAATCTGCATTTAAGGCTACTACTTCTAGAAGAGATAGACAGATATATGATTTGGGTGAAAGTTCATCAATAAAGACATTCAAGTATGAGGATGAAATGAAATGGCTTGATGAAGAAGAAAGAGAGCTTGAAGAACTTGAAGCATTGAATGTGAAAAGAGAAGCTAGAGGACAAGGTAAGTATAAGGGAAAGTTTCCTATTAAATGTTTCTCTTGCAATAAGATAGGTCATTTTGCATCAAGGTGTCCAGAGAAAGTTTCCAAGCCAAGATTTAACAAGCCTAAATTCCAAAGGAAGTGTTACTATGTTGCTGATGAAGGTGTAACAAATGATGAATCTGACAGAGGAAATGCAAGTGAAGATGATTTTGTGTTTATTGCTATGAAGGAAAATAATCCCGTGTCTACTAAATCTACTAGTTGTACAACTGTGGAGAAATCCCTAGTTGCTCGAGTTGAAGAGAAAGATGAATGGGTAATTGACAGTGGTTGTTCGCATCATATGACAGGAGATAAAAGTAAGTTTGTGAATTTGGAGAAGTATGATGGTGGTGTTGTGAGATTTGGTGATAACACAGCTGGTGTGATCTGTGAAAGAGGATGCATTTCTCTTGATGGTAAGCTTAACACTGCTGATGTCTTGTATGTTGAAGGTTTGAAGCATAATATTTTTAGTGTTGGTCAAATGGTTGATAAGGGATACAATCTTCAATTCATGGATGGTAAGTTCAAAATATTGGGAAATTCTGGAAATGTGATTTCATCAGGTACACAAACAAAAGGTAATATCTTTCATCTGAATGTTGCTAGTAAAATTTGTTTGATTGCTCAAGTTGATGAGAGTTGGTTATGGCATAGGAGAATGTGTCATGTTAACTTTGATAACATTGTCAAGATAAGTTCCACTAAAGCTATGAGAGATCTTCCTAAGCTGATGAAACCTACTAATGCCATATGCAAATAATGTCAATTAAGAAAGCAAACAAGAATTTCATTTTGAAGTAAACAACAAAACTCAAATGGATTGTTGGAACTTGTGCATACTGATTTATGTGGTCTTGCTAGAACTAGAATTTTACAAGGTTACAAATACTTCATGTTGCTTATTAATGATTATTCAAGGATGATGTGGGCTACTTTCTTAAGGGATAAATCTGAAGCTTTGGAAAATTTCAAGATCTTTAAGGCTATGGTTGAGACAAAGACTGGCTTGAAGATTAAGTGTATGAGATCAGATAGAGGTGGTGAATTCACTTCTAGTGAGTTTAATTCTTTTTGTGAAGAGCATGGAATAAAGAGATAGTTATCTGCACTGTGGACCCCTCAACAGAATGGAGTTGTGGAAATGAAGAATACAACAATTCTAGATGCAACTAGAACCATGATGTTGGAAGGAAATGTTCCTCATATCTTCTAGAGAGAAGCTGTGAGTATTATTGTGTAGACACTTAAAACCAAGTCAAAATCAAAGGCGATACTAGTAAGACTCCTTTTGAACTATGGACTGGTCAAAAGCCTATTGTTAGATATTTCAAAATCTTTGGAAGCAAGTGTTATATCAAAAGAGATGAAGATATAGGAAATTTTGATGCTAGGAGTGATGAAGGAATCATTCTGGGTTACGCTACTAAAAATCAGACCTACCAGTGTTACAACAAAAGATTGAAGAAAATGGTTGAAAGTGAAAATGTTAAGGTTGATGAAGACATAGCTGCACTATCCAGAACCTGTGGATATGATTATGATGATTAGAATGATAGTACACGCAAAGGAAAGCAAGGTCAAATTGCAAGTCAAGTTCAAATAATTTTGGTGAATCAAGAAAATAAAGAAGGAGAAACTAATGGAAGAATAGAAGAGTCTGAAGTTGAAGAACATTCTAAGAAGGCTCCAAGGTATGTGAGATTGAATCATTCAATTAATCAGATCATAGGTGATAAGAACAAAGGTATCTGGACTAGGAGAAAAATTTCAGAAGAGTATTGTTTTATTTCAAAGACTGAGCCTAACAATGTGAATGAAGCATGCAAAGATGAGCATTGGGTTGAAGCAATGAAAGAGGAATTGCAACAAATTGAGAAGAATGATACATTGATTCTTGTTCCCAGACCTAAGGATAAGAATGTACTTGGAACTAAATGGGTCTTTAGAAACAAATTGAATGAACAAGGTGAAGTGGTTAGAAACAAATCATGAATGGTCTATAAGGGATATTCTCAAATGGAAGGTATTTATTTTGAAGAAACCTTTGCCCCTGATGCTAGAATTGAAGTTGTGAGATTGTTTCTTGCTTATGCTACTTATAAAGACTACAAGGCTTATCAAATGGATGTCAAGTCTGCTTTTCTAAATGGTGAATTGGAAGAAGAGGTATATGTTGAGCAACCTGATGGATTCCAATTGACTGATCAGAAAGATATGGTGTGTCGATTGAAGAAATCATTGTATGGTCTTAAGCAAGCCCCTAGAGCATGGTATGCCAGATTGGATAAGTACTTGGTGAAACTTGGATTTAACAAAGGTACTATTGATAGTAATATGTATTTCAAGAATGATGATAAATATTTGATTGTGGAAGTTTTTGTTGATGATATCATATTTGGAGGAGATGATAGCTTGTGCATGAAGTTTTCTAATGAGATGCATAATGAATTTGAAATGTCAATGATTGGAGAGATGAAATTCTTCTTAGGGTTGCAAATTACTTAGTTAGATAAAGGGATTTTTATATCTCAATCCAAGTATGTGAAGGAATTGTTGAAGAAATTCAGTATGGAAGACTCAAAGCCTATCGGTACACCCATGGTGACTAGATGCAAGCTAACAACTGATGATGATTCTTTGAAGGAAAATCAGACAAGATATAGATCAATGATTGGTGGATTTATTTATTTGACTCAAACTAGGCCTAATATCATGAATGTTGTATGTATTGTTGCTAGATTTCAAGTTGATCCTAAAGAATCTCATGTGATTGTTGTGAAGATAATTTTCAAATACTTGAAAGGGATAGTTGATTTTGGTCTATGGTATCCTAAAGATGATGATCTTACTTTGAGTGCCTTTATTGATGTTGATTGGGCAGGAGATGTGAATGGAAGGAAAAGTACTAGTGGTGGAGCATTTTTCTTGGGAAAGAAGCTAATTTCATGGTTGAGTAAGAAGTAGAATGCTATTTCTTTATCTACTGCAGAGGCAAAATGCATTACTGCTGCTAATAATTGTACTCAAGTATTGTGGATGAAACAGATGTTGAAGGATATCAGAGTTGTGTATGATGATCCTACTGTTATATTCTTTGATAACTCAAGTGTTATTAACATTTCTAAGAATTTGGTGTTGCATTCAAAGACCAAGCATATATCTATAAGATTTCACTTTTTGAGAGAGAAGGTAAGTGAAAAGGAAGTCAGATTGGAGTATGTGCCTACTATGGAGTATGTGCGTACTAAGGAGCAGATTGCAGATATCTTTACAAATTCATTTCCTAAGTAGACTTTTGAGTATCTCAGAGGGAAGTTAGGGGTGATTACCCCTCCTAATTAGAACTAAGGATGCATTTCTTTGCATCAATCCATGCATTTCATGATCATATTGTGATATGGATTGATGTGGTGGTTGCTACTTAGGGGGAGTAGTTAGATGTTCAGATGTTCAGAAGTTCAGATATGTGGTTTAGAGCTTGTATTGAAGAGATATTTGTCATTGATGTCAAAGGGGGAGAAGAGTAATGTGAATTTTTTTTTTTTGATTATCCAGGGAGAAGAGCCTTGTGGGGAGAAGATCATGTGAGGGAAGAAAAGTTAGAACTTAAAGGAAGAGTAAGCATAGTTGTGTTGCCATCAATTCCAAAGGGGGAGATTGTTGGATGTTGTGGTTTTGTTTTTGATATGTGGTTGTCATTGATGTCAACAGTATTAGCATTATTGCATTAGAAATTGTATATGTCGAGGATATTGAGAAAATTGTAATAAGAAGTGCTACAGGTTGTCAGTGGTGAAGTGAAGTTCTTTCTGTTGGTGTGTTTAGTATGTTTTTGTTTTGAGGTCGTGGACTAAATGGTTTATTTTTTAGTATGTCTAGTTTATCCACATTGAGTTTCAGAGATCCGCATGAAGAGTTGATTGAGTTATGGTGATTTTCAGTCTGACAGTTTTTTTGTCACTTTGGTTAGTGTTCCTTATTGAAGATTATGTGATTTTAGTAAGTTCAGTTGTTGTGGATGCTTCTCTAGTGTTTCATGATGCTTTTGGATGTTTCTAGTTCATTCTCTATCTTTGTGGCATGTCTACATTGATTGTTGTGCTCGTGATCAGAGATTTTCTCTTGCATGTTCATGTTTTTCATGTTCTTGGCCGACAAGGTGTTGAAGCGTGTTGTGGATCTTCGAGGAGAAATTAATTGAAGTGTTTTCATGTTGGAGATTTTTTTGGTCTTCACTATGTTATGGCCAACCTTGGTTGATTCTCATGAATAATCTTTATTTTTTTGGGGCCAACTGTTTGTAATTATTTTATTATCTTTTTGTGGCTGACTAATAGCAATGTAATTTCTTGTTGTAGATATATAAGAGAAATTGTTTGAAGTGTGGAAGAGGTGCGAATGCGAAGTGTATGAATCTTGTGTGTGAATAAAGTTCAGATCATTTGAAGGAAGAGAAGAGAGTGAAGAAGAGTGAAGAAGAGTGAAGAAGTGTTCATGTGCTTAACTGGAACTATAACCAAGCATTAGCAAATGTTATTTTCTCAGTTCAAATTAGGATGGTTTTTATCTGAATCTTTCTATAAGATAGTGTGTCTTCCTTGGGAGGTGAGCCTTGTTGTATTTGAGCAGTGAGCTCTAGGCAGTGTGTCTGAATGCATGTGCATTCCCCATTCATATTTCCTTATACTTTTAATAGGGTATAATCTTGTGGATTGACCTCCACCATGGTTTTTCCCCTAACAAGGTTTCCACGTAAAAATATTAGTGTTATGTGTGCTTTTGATGTGTTGTTTATTTATGCTTTCATGATTAATGATCAGATCTAAAATTAAGGTTAACAAGTTGAATAAGTTTATGATTCAGTGACAATTGATTCACCCCCCCTCTCAATTGTCTACCCTTGAGTTGCTAACACATACATACATCCCATGTGTAATTAATATAGCCATAGTAATTAATATAAGGAAGAACTCATAAGCCCTAAACATATAAACATCATCCAAGAATGCACTCAATAGTAATCATGCCCCTTACTAATACAAACACTCATACTAAGAATGAATTACCAATTCCAACACACTAACTTGACTCAACCATTTTACTGTGAATGTGTATAAGCTCAAATATGTTAAATTACTAGTTACATGACTAAGATCTTCTCCTGAGTGATACTTCCCCTACACTTGGAGGATTGAACATATACCTGCATCCAACTAACACATTCCTATAGTAGTCAGTTGCTCAACAAAATATGCATTACACAATATTTCTCCATAGTTAGAATAATCAATTCAATAACCATCCATTTCACATATATGCATTTCATCAGATAACATTAAATGAAATAACATTAATTTATAATTCATTGATAAGAAAGTGCAAGCACAATTTATTCTCATTCAAAATTCTAATCGCATTCACATTTACTCTACATAGTAATAGTAAATAGTAATTACACAATTGGGGTGTAACACAAGCATTTCCAGAAAATGCTAATAAAAGTTTTGGAGGTAAGCTTTCAATTCAAATTGTAAACATTTTTTACTTCACATTAGATATCATTTTATTAAAAAATATTATAATTCCTTTTAAACAATATGTTAATTCTTTTATTCAGGCATATCTATGATTTTAGTTGGAGACTTGGCGTAATTACCTCCAGTAAATGACAAAGCTCCATATAGAAGCAGAAGATAGGCAAAGCTACTATGGTAAGAATTCAAAATGGTTGTTACATTGGATCATGTTTTTAGACAAGATGGACAGAACAAAGAAGAACAAAGATTTCATGAAATTCTAACAAATATCAAAGATGTGAACCCTACAATTGATGATTGGATGTTACTTATGACAAGATCAAATGCAAAGATGGATGCATCAAAAAATGAAGAATTTGAAAGTAGTGTTCTTTTATTTTCAACAAATGATAATGTTCATAATCATAATAGAAAAAAATATATACATTATCAAATCCAGTTGCACGAAGCATTATCGCCAAATTTGGAAGCCTTAGTGGCATTGAAGGAGGTGCAAATGATGAACTCAATATGGAATTACTACTCAGTAATGATGCAAAAGTGATAACATCCAACATGGATAGAAGTAGGTCTTGTAAATGGAGCACTTGGATATGTACGAAGAATTGTATATACACCTGGAAATGAAACACCCCAACCACCAACATATGTACTTGTTGAGTTTGATAGTTACTTTGAAATACCTTTTGATGATTGACACCCACACATAGTACCAATTGCAACAATCCAAAGGGGTAGCACAAAACATATACCATTATGATTAGCTTGGACTCTAACAATACGCAAGTCACAAGGATTAACTTTGCAAAAATCCATAGTTGATATAGAGCATACTAAAAGAATTGGATTGACATTTGTAACAATTTCACATGTAAAGTCTTTGGAAGGACTATGAAAATTTTATGCCACCATTTACGTATGATAGATACGAAAAAATGAAGAAAGGAAAATAACTTGCAAAGAGAAAGGCAAAACAAATGAGGATTCAAGCCTTGGAAAATAAATAATTTAACATATATTATTAAATTATTCATGTAATCACATTTACATAAATAAAAATATTGTGTTCAATTTGGATTTCTATATTTGACAATGTCTTCAATATAAAATTATCTTGTTTAATTATTATTATATATTATTAACTTCAAATCAAATGAATATCTTCAAATATACTATGTGGTAATATCTTATTTACATTATATGTTTATATATATAACTTTTCCAATATTACTTAAACATTAATAATATTATTGCATCAAATAATTATTTAGAATTAATAATAAAATATTAATATTAATATAAATAATATAATATTATAGAATTATATTAATATTACACTAATAATATTAATAATATTAATGATTAATATTATTATAATAATATAATATATTTAAATTAAATTCATAATAATATTATCAATATTTAAAATAATTTATTAATTCATTATTTATAATTCCCATTATTATTACATTATTAATATAATATTAGTAATTTAATATATAATATAATATTAATATAAATATATATTATTATTCATATAACACGAATTTTATTAATAATATTATTATTAATATTATTATAATAATATTTAATATATTGTATTATTACATTATACTTAATGATAATATTATATATTAATAATGTAGTATTAGTATAATATTAATATTAGTATATTATTGTTATTCATATAATACTAATTTTATTAATATAATAATATTTAATATATATTATTAATACATTATACTTAATGATAATAATATAATATTATTAAAATTATAACAAATAATAATATTAATTTTTTATTACAATTTTAATTTTAATAATATAATAATTTTACAATATTAATAATATAATAATAAAATATTATTAATATTAATTTAATATTATTGACAGTTGTGTTGTCATTGTAAACTACCTTATCTATCTTAATATATTAATCTATATATTAAACATCAAAATATATCATTTTCAAGACATATTTTTCTTTGAGTTTTGTGCTTCATACTTTTTAGAAAAATACGTCTTCAAAATGATATATATCAACCTATAATATATAGATTAATATATTAAGATAGATAAGCTAATTTTTAATCCTATAACAAAATCTTATCTCCTACATATCCTTAATAAATAAAATAACAAATATTCTATCACCCTATATAAATAATAAATATATAACTACTAATACATACAATTATAAAATAAAATATAATGGAAGTCGGTTGGCAAGACAGAGAAGTTGTTCAAGTGGAGACAAGAAATCCTTTGGACTCTCAAAGTTAGTAAGTTGAAGAAAGCAAGGCAAATTTGATGTGACGAATATCTTAATATTGTCATTTCAACGTTGGCAATAAGACTGATACCTAACAAGCTTTAAATTTGATGGTTTTTTTATCTTTATCTATTTATTTTAAACTCTAATTTTTTATTTTAAAATTTATTTAATTGTATAGTATGATTCGTTATACTTTTATGTCATGGATGACACTATAAATTAATAGTAAATCATTCGAAAAAATATGATAGAATATTCTAATTTATAAAACGATGTTATATAAATACAGATTTTTTAAGATGAGTATAAATATTTTATTTTGCAATATTCTAACTCTTAAAATATAAGATTATTGTGAATATTTTTTTAGTATGAATTTATAAAAAAAAATTAATTGTAATATTAATTTAAGATTTGTGACTTGTAAGTTGTAATTTGATTTTTATTTGTTTATATATTTTAATATTGATATAAATTTATAATTGTATAGAGATCAAGAAGAGTTGTTGAATGTGAATTGTAAATAAGACAATCATGTTTTATTTATTTATAATGTATAAAGTTAAATTATGCTTTTAATTCGGTTCTTTTATTCTATACAACTAACTTTCTTGTGCATACATTTTGTTGGCATCTAATTTGACTATGTTCAAATTTTTTTGAATGTTAGCTAGACATTTATGCATTTTAGTCTCATTTTTCCTATTAGTTATAATCGATATGAAAAATCCCTAATGGATCTCCTTTGGTCAAGATTTTGCATGATTGTTGGTCCCCCTCATTCCCCATGTGCCTATCATGTGTTGGAAGTTGTAAAATTCCCAAAAGGTTCTAAATGTGGGGATCAAATTTCTAAGGATTGTGCCTATGTTCGAGTTTCAGGGTTTCTCTTCTTGGTCTTCCTATTCTTTTAGCATACCTTTTCTAACTATCATCATTGGGATATTGGACTTCCCAATTCAGGCATACATTTCCTTTCAATCCCTACCTTCATCTTCTATTTTTGTTAGGATTTCAAAATTTTCTTTCTTGGCATCTCTTTCCTACAACCTACACTCTTTGCCTTTAGCTTTGTTAGTATTGCAAACTTTTCCTTATTGGTATGTTTTTCATCTAAAACTTGACTCATTGATCCCTTACACTAAGTTACCTTTCGAAGCCATAGTTTTCTCCATCCCCTTACCCATACACCTTATCATATAATTTTCTTGATACCTATGATCTAAATAGTCTAATGTTTCCTTCAATTTCTTTTATTAGAGTTGGTGATGTAGGAATATATCTAGTTTGGTGCTTCTCACATGAGTTATAATGTCCTTGAATCCCAATCCTTAGCACTTCCTAATGTATTATTTTACCAAATTCACAAGTATGAACCTACTCATATCTGCATGTCTTGTGGGATGAATTCCTTAGTATCTTTAATACTTGATTACCAATAATTTCCTTCATATATCCTTTTGGAATCGAAGATGCAAGTGTACCTTGATCTATTTTATTTAAGAATGAGGTATGACATACTCTCTATTCTTAATCCCTAACAAGTGACATGGGTTATGAGGTATCCTTGAGCCTTGAAACTCTAAAATCCTTGCACTCATTCCCACCTACCTCTCTCAAGTCCCATTCACCATTAATGGCCAAATTTGATGTTGCAACTACTCCAAAAGTATTTTCCTACCTAAAAATAGCTCTTCATCTTAAGGTAGAAAATTTAAGTGTACAAGCAATAAAGGATGAAGAATGTCATGTTACCATTAATGTGATGTTTATGTTTTTGAAATGGATATTTTATATGCAAGCTCCATACCATAATTTTAGTAGACTTTGTGGGACCTAAGATTACCTTTTACACCTTGTCTATTGACCTCTAGATCCTCCTTGACTCTCAAAGCAATGAGGAAATCAACATAGCATCGTGTATGCCAATTCCTCTTTCCAAAAAGGTCTTCATTTAATTTTTCCACGCTAATACAAGCCAAAGGAGCATCCAAGGTTTTAACTCTTGCAAATATAGTAAATTCCATTAAAGAAACAAATATTTATAAATCTCAAGGAGGATAATATTGTAAATGATTATTACAATTGAATGTCTCAGTGGTTCCCTCTGTGGATTTTTCAGAAAGTTATATCTTAGGATTTCCTATTTTGAACTTTTTCTAGTATGAATGTAATAGGTATTTGATAAATGAGACAATATTATAATGCATTACAAGCTTTGTAATGGTCATTTAATTATTACATATGAATTTCCATATTCTAGGATGGATATTTATGTTCATTTATTCAATATCATATTTTTTTGCACGTATGTTTATGAATAGCTTATTGTCCTTTGTGATTTCAATTGGTTGTCTATCATGTTGTCTTGTGACTCTATGACCTATTGAATATGCACTAGTCTTGGAAGAAATTATCCATTGTACACTTAAACTAAAAAAATCATTTGGTAATAGATTAGATGTAGGAATTAGTTTTAATACACTTCATGATTTAACATTATAACTAGGGAAAACATCCTCAACAACCCTTACATTGTTCATCCTAGAGATTCATTGTAGGCATACCCACATCCTAATATTATGTAGTGATGTGCTTATAATATTAATAAAGGTTATAAAAATAGCTTAATCCTTGGCCCAGTAAAAAAATGGTCAAGCATACCAAGTATTACTATAACAATTTATTGACTTATCTATCTTCAATTATGTTTAATAATATTCAAGATACCTCCAAGGAAGCCCCTTGGGTCTAGTTGAACCCAAATTCAAAGGTCCTACTCACCTTATTAAATTGGTCCATTGGTTCCCTACTTGATTATAAGTTAGAGGATTATTATTTTAAGTTTAACAACCCTAGCACTAAGAGAATAGCCTAACTTTAGAGATTTGGAACTTATAACTTTATGCATCAATCCTCTCAAATCTTGTGTTCATATAAATATTAGTATTGTGTTATTTCAAAGTTTTTTGCATACAAACTAAATTCCTTGGTACCTTTATACTAGGCTTACACTTGGCTCTTGTGCACATAGCATAAGATAATAAGCATTGTGCTAGTTTTCTCTAGGAAATTTATACTACATCTAATGATCTATATTTTTTAATAGGTAGTTCATTGTTATAACATCTAAATTCAATTTTATATCATCTAGGACTTTAATCAAGCTCTATAATATTTTAATAACTAGAGGTCAAATTAATTCATATAAATATTATTGAAATAGTTTGTAATCTATAATGAATGGTTCATAAAGTACAACACTTTATGAATGTTTTGAAAATGGGGTTGCAAGTTAAGTGGGCTTAACCTTGGGGAAAACTACATGGTTAAGTGCACTTGAGTTGGAGTAGTACTAGGATGGGTGACCTCCTAGGAAGGACCAATGCTTCACCTTTGTGATCATCACCTAGATGCAATGAGTGCTAAGTGAATCATTCATTATCATGAGAGATGGGTTCTTGTGAATCACTACTCATCAAACATGGGTTAATGAGTTTGACTCAAAAAACTACACAGTTGAATCCTGATAGCAATAACATAATTTGACGCAATGTGGAAAAAACCTCCTTATTATTAGTTGATGAGCTAAAGGGGATCTATAATGAATGGTTCATAAGGCACAACACTTGTTTAAGGCTATGCAAATGGGGTTGCAAGATAAGTGGGCTTAACCTTGGGGAAAACTCCATGGTTAAGTGTGCTTGAGTTGTAGTACTAGGATGGGTGACCTCTCGAGAAGGCCCAATGCTTCATCTCTATGAGCATCACCTAGGTGCAATGAGTGCTAAGTGGATCATGAACATTATCATGAGAGATGGGTTCTTGTGAACCACTACTCATGAAACATGGGTCAATGAGTTTGACTTAAAAAACTACACAGTTACTTGGTTGGGATTCTATAGAACCTTGGTGAGAAGTTACTTGCTCCAAAATTATCTTGAGATCTCCTATATTTTCTTTCACACTTGACAAGATTCTATCCTTCAATTTTTTGTATTTCTTCCCTTATATCATCCATTTTTATGTTATCCCTCTCTTCTACTAATGAATCGTGTTTGTCAAGATTATTTTTAGGAGTGGTTGGATTCCTTCCTCTGCCTCTTATTAAAGCCCCCATATGATGCCACCAAAATAGTTTTCATAATAACATATTCAAAATTAATCAAAATACTTTTAAGTAATTTAGTAGGGTCTAGATCTCACTTCTTAGGAATATCTCTAAGAAATTCATTGTTTTGTAGTCTTGAGAGAAATTTTGAAGGAAACTCTAATTTCATAATAACTCCTTCAATTCTACTCCAAATTACCTCAAATATAGATTATAGTAGCTTTAATAAGTTATTATTCAATTCTCTAGAAATTATAAACAAATTCATTGATTTGAAATCGTGGGAGTGAATTTGGTTGAAACCCTACTTTCATAATAACTCATTTAAATATGCTCCAAAGGACCTCAAATATAGTCTATAGTGGCTTCAATATGACCTTAAATCAAGAAAAAAAATATCAAATTGAGAGAGATATGCACTTCATAGTTTGACCTCTTTTGTTGAAAAAATGATCTTGATTCTTGCCCTCTAAGTTTGAAGATCATGCTTTGATACCATTTGTAGTGAAATAACTTGCACAAGAGAAAGATATAATAAAAAATATATTGTAAATACTTAATAATACTTGAGAACAATGAGTCACTTCAAAAAGACTTCAATAAAAACACAATTTACAATATGATGATTATAACATAAAATTTTAAAATAATGATAAAAAGATTCTAAATGATATTTGTAATATTTTTTCATATTTAATTCTAAAACTAAGTATTATATCATTTCATTAAAATATTGCATTCATTAAATCAAGAGACATAATGCAATTAGCAACAAGAAGAGAAGAGCTAATATCAATCATAATTTAAAAAAATTAAAATAAAATAATTTAGAACTGACATTTTTTTAAATACAACCAACAAGCTGGCACAAAAACCATAGCATAGATCAAAACAAAAGAATTAGGTAACTGATTTGGGTATGACATAATGCCCATTATGTTGTGGGGCTTCAAAATCCTCCTAAGGAAGGACCTTCACCAAATACCTTATGCCAACACATTGCCCCCACATATCAAGGAGAGTCCAAAGGAAGAAAATTTTCTATACTTATCACAAAAGATATTGGTATGAATAGAAGAGACAAACATTGCTTATTTAAGCGGCATGTGATGCAACTCATGATGAAATTATTCATGGATAAACATTGCAATTAGAATATATATATAAAAAAACAAATTAAACAAAAGTCATTGAAAGACACTTGAGGAAGAAGACAAATCTATAATTTGGTTTTAAAGTTTTTTATTTATTTATTGTGATTCATAATTAACTTCGCTACCTGCCAGCAAATTATGAAAGTTTAGGATGATGCATTTTTTATTGGGTCTAAAAGTTATGTACACATTCAAATAGTATTTAAAGATGTTAATGTTTCATTTAGCTATTAAAATTTAATATCAAAATAATTTTCATTGGAATGATCAATTAAGGTTGTTCTCTATTTTCATATATGTATGTGTTTATGATAAATGTTTTGGGTTATTTGTTGTTAAAATAAAATAATAATTATAATTAGTTGAAGTTTATAATTGGCATTCTTGTCTTTCGGTATAATGTTATTAATTCATATTTTATTGATAATAATTTGTAATTTATTTAGAATTTAGAAAATTAAATTAAGAATACATTTCATATTTTAGTTCTATAATGTTGTGTGTTTGAATCTCAATTAACCCATCATAAAATAAAATATGTGATGTCTTTAAATGACTCTATTTCCCAATGGATTATTGGAGATTGGAAGAAAATCAAACATAGTAAAATAACTTGATATATTGGTATTTCATTTGGATTGGGAGTCCCATTAACTAAGATGTAGAATTGGTATCTTGATAGACTAAAAATGAAATTCCTTAGCCACAACAAATTTCTTTTCGTGACTAGCAAAATCTAGGTGACTAATAAAATCTTTCTTGTCACTCATTTCTACTAGTCTTCATGTCAAATGTCTTACAATGAAGGGTATGAATTTAAATAAACTAATATGACAATTTATTTTGACCAAAAGGGATGGTAATGTTAGTGTTAGAGCTACTTCTTGGTCTCATTACATCCAACCTAGGTCAAAATGTGGGTTGGGAATTACTAATCCCAAAACTCAAGGTTTATGTTTACTTGTTAAATGAATTATTAGGGTTGTTATAAGTGAAGAACTATGGACGATTTTATTGTGGCATCTAATAAATACAACTGCTACTAAAGGAAAATGGTTGAATGTGATTCGATTAGACAAGATCCTTCTTGCTCCTCTTTTTTCTCAAATCAAATCTTTCTTACCTATCCAATCAATTTGGAAAGCCTAGAAACATGTTTGTCACCTTTTAAAGTTGTATAGGAGTGAATTTGCACCCCTTGTGGAAATTCCCCTTTTGCATTCCTCCACCTTAGAAAATCAAACCCAAATGTGAAATTCCACATCACCCATATGTCTGGCATCCACTTAGTGCTTGCTTGTTGTGTTGGTGGTGGAATATTTGTTAGAGACGCAAGTGTGGCACACTATCATCCTTGACAGATTCCTACCTTTGGGGTCCGCAGGGACGTTACATTCTCCATTAGGCATGAAGCGTAATGCCTCTGTGTCGACCAGCCGGCCCGAAAATGACTCTTTCCTTTCTATTTTCATCTTCAAATGCATCTATCTCATTTTCATTCCATATTCTATGATCTCCTTAGCAATCTATCTCATTCACTTGATCTCTCAAGCACTTTCATATAATTCCATTGAGCATTACAATAGCTTGTTACTCCAACTAAAATTTGTACGTGTGGTGCTACCATAGAAGCTGCGAGTTTGGAGTCTTGCGAGACCTCCCTTCATCACCGTTGCAGTTGTGTCAACTTTTCTAAGCTCGTTGTCTTGCATTCTCCCTTCATTGGCCTTGAGTTCCTTTGGGTGGAGGTGGTATTTCTTCACTTTCCTTTCTTGTTGTGGTTTGATAGCGTAGCATTGTATCTTTTGTAGTGTTTGATATTCTTCTTTCCTTTATCACATTTTCTACTTCGTGGCTTGACTAGCTATCCATGGAGGTGGAAACGTGAAAGTGGGGGTTTGACTGAGGCAAACCTCTATACAACCCAACATTTTTCCCTCTCTTGGTTGTGTGTAGGTGAATGTGTGTGTGGAGCTCACTGGAAAATTGGAACCTCAATGAGTTGATTTTTGTCACCCTTACTTTCATCTCCCTTCTTTATCATTTATATAGTTATTTTTCATACTTTATAGTTCTATTCATTTTCTTAAAATTAGTTAGCTAGATAGTTAGTAGGTTCTCTTGTTTCTCATACTGTATTTCATGCTTTATGGTTGTATGAATGCCAACACACTAGTGAGACACCAGTGTGTTGTGTTGTCGTCCTTGACCCGCATTATCGTCCTCGAGCAAAGAGTTGTCTGAGGTGTAATTCAAATTCTAGAAACTGGCTTGTCTAACCCCATTCAAGTTTTTGGATCTGTAGAGTGACAAAAGCACTTGAGAGTTCTCTTCATTCTCTATCCTTTCCTTAAACACCCATTAGCTCGAGGTAATATAGGGCAGTCCTCCACTCTCGACTCTCCGTGACCTGGAGCCTTGGTGTGGTCGGTCCCCCTACCTTACATTTTGGTGAACTCGACATGAGCAATGTCTATCCATTTGTTTGTGTTAAGACTTTTTCCTTCACGCCTGGTGATTGTTGCAAACCTGAGTGTTGTGAAGGTTTATGAGCATCACAACCCAGTCCATGAATTTTAGGTACATTGTTAGGAGAAGCGTGTGACACCTATCAATGGAAAAGATGAAGGTCACTTCTAGTTTCACCTCCAATTTTTCCACTAGTCTAGCTACTAATTTTACCATTGGTTTTCTTATAGGTTTTATCGATGATATGTGTTTCATAGATGAGACCACTCATGCTCCTACTCATTCCTAAGTTTGAAAAGTATGGTGGTAAAGGGGATCCACAAATGCATGTGTTAGCCTTCAATTCCATGTGTACAAATTTCTTTCATCACAACATTTTGATGTCGAAACTCTTTCCTTGATCTCTCTAGGACACAACGCTTGAGTGGTACAATTCCTTGCTTGATAAATCTATATTCTCATTTGATTAGCTTGTGAATCAATTTCTCTAACAATTCTAGGCTAACATCGGTCTAAATATGACCTTCTCGGAT
The DNA here is from genome assembly GCA_007258455.2 of Sequoia sempervirens. NCBI lineage: Eukaryota > Viridiplantae > Streptophyta > Pinopsida > Cupressales > Cupressaceae > Sequoia > Sequoia sempervirens. Next base: position 138,461,138 of record VDFB02000007.1, on the reverse strand, counting down.
CTTGTTCGATGTAAATAGGGAGATAATGAGAAGATAACTGACTTCATAGCATGATACCAAGTGCTCATAGATCTTGTACCCACTACTTGACCCCAATGTGCAAAAGGTGTTCATAGGAAACCTAAAGCGAGCTTGGTAGGAGAAGTTTACCCTAATGAAATACCCTTCCTTTGTGCATTTGTGTGCCATGTTGCAAGAATATTAGCTAATGGTAGTTTAGTTCAGGGGATCTTCCTCCCACTCCCATTTGGAAGGAAAGTCTATTGTGTCCATCTCAAGAAAAGGTAAGCCTATTGCAAATGTAGTTGCCATGAATAATGATCACAACCTCAAATACAATAGGAAGTATATGAAGTGAGAAAAACATTATTCTTCCATTTTACAAAAGATTGTTGAAGGATAAGATCATAAATTTGGAAAGCCATCAACCTCTAAAGGAACCTTATCCTGATTGGTATGATGTGAATGCATTTTTTCAGTACCATCGTGTCAACGAGCATGATATCGAGCATTGCATGTGCCTGTGTCATGAGATAAAGGATTGCATCATTGATGGTACCATCTATCTCAAAGGGAAAAAATAAAATATGAATAAGTTGATAGCGAAGGCCAATAGCGAGTTGCAGATTTACACAAACCCATTTTCGTCTCATTCTATGAACTTGATTATTGAACCCTCTAATGCTTCTCCTCAACCCTTAGATTATGTTAACATGGTCTCGGTTACTCCTCCCCCACAACCTGCGAATGGTTCACCAGATGTGACATTCACCTCGCAGGGCTTTCCCTTGAATAATAAGCCCTCTCCTCTATACATTCATGCTTGCATGAATGGGAACATTGTGATAGGAGTCCTAGTTGACCCCATGAGCTAGGTGAATATTATTATAGAAGAGACCTTATGGCTAAATTCATTACAAAGGGAGGAATATGAAGGAACAAAGTCTACCATACATACGCACAACGATCTCTCTCTTAAACCATATGGCTCTATAACTCTTTCCATCCTAGTTGGACCTAGGGATGTGGATACAACTTTTGATGTCATTCTAGAATCTGATCTATTCAAGGTGAAGTTGGGCATCCCATGGCTAGCTTCCATGAACGGAATTGCTTCTGTTATTCACAAATGTTTAAATTTCTCCCATGAAGATGTGCACATCGTGCATGACACTGGATATCAACCATTGGTATCCCATGGAGGTTATTCATTGGATCACTTTTGGCCTACCTCAATCGGTCTACTTCCCCCTAGAATGGGCCTGCTTTACTGAAACTATGTAAAGTACAAAACTGGGGGCAAGGGATAGCTGAAAGTGACCCCTCTAGCAGTGCAGCAACAAGCTATCTTCTCCTCTCAGAAGGGAAAGGAGAGGCATCCCTGTCCTTAGGGAACTACTTCTGCCCCCCTTTTTGAAGAGAATATTTGGATGACTATTCCTGGATTTTGCATAAGAAGTCTAATGGTGCCTACTTGGCATAGAGACAATATTTGGATATCGGACCTTCCTAATTTTCCAAGTCTAGACCTTGGCCCTACCTATATGGTAGAAGGAAAGGTCCTTGTGGGGAGTCGTCTATGTCTCAGCCTACGTGGCCTCCTACCACTCCTGCTCCCAAGGAAATGAATGGGAAGAGGCTCGTTGATGAGGCGCTAGAGCTAACTCCCCCCACTATTGCTCCAACCTCCTCTCATTCTCTCCCTCCTACTCCCATCCAAGATTCCCTCCCTCTACCATAAACAGCTATGATAGACACTTTGATGGCCAAGCAAGAGCCTTCTATTCCATCCTAGCTCTTGGCCTCTAGCTCTCAGAGTCGCAAAAACTACCTTAAACGTGAGCACAAGTGTCGGCGAAAGTATCTAGCGGCTAAGAAAATCGCTTTGCAGAGGAAGGAAGGGGATTTGATTTCCCCTATTTCAGGGCCTTCTATGGTCTCCTCCTCTCTTGTCCCCTCTACTTCAATTTAGTCATCCTCAATGTTGCTTCCAGCTCCTACTGCAAGTGTAAACAATCTTGACCCTAAAAAGGTGTAGGTGTTTATTACTCCTCTGGTCGATCCCCCTCTCTTGATGTCCCTTCTAGACATCCCACCATTCTCAAAGCTTGTAGACATGTGAAAAACCTCGATGGTGTTTGTCGTGGTTTTATCCTCCTCCATGCCTTTACCCTCTTCTGTGGGGAAATCACATTCTTCGACGAAGCAAAAGGTGGAGGTCGGCCCCACTAGTAATAGAGGGTGAAAGAGGAGTCCACCTTCTTTAAAGGGTGGTCCTGCATTAGCATGTGCCATCCTAATGACAGAGGAAGTTCTAGTGTTCCCTGAGTTTGTCATTGCTCCCGAGTCACTCGGTGAGCCTAGTAGTGAATCTCAGGCACTGCCTCCCTCGTTTGTTGAGATAACACATGGCCCTCCTGTGAAGTGCATGTTTAACTCTTTGGATGAGGTCTCAAACCTATTAATGATCTTTGCAAAGTTGCTAACCTTTTCTCCCTAGGAACCGAGTGGAGAAGACCTCGTGGGACCTTCTTCCTTGGCTCTTGTTGTAGGAGGTTCGAAGGGTTCCCCCTTGACATTTCGTCCTCACAGGCTTGTCCACCTTCCCCGTATAATGATCTAGATTGGGAGGTCGATGATCTCTTGGTTGATGAGTGTTAGGGGGTGCCTCTTCTTTATCTATAGTGTAGAGTGTTTGTGTGTTTGTGTTCCCTCGTGCTTGTGTTATATGTTCTTGGATGACCCTTGTCACCCTCGTAGGTGCTTGGATACAGGATTGATTATCTCTTGTAAGACTTCCTCTATTTGTGGCATCATTCTTCCTCTGTATGTGTATTGATTTTTGAAAAATTGGGGATGATGCAAAGTGTTGGGGGCATTTAGGCTTCCCTTCCATATTGACCTAGTTTTTTGTTTCTTACTTTTTCTTCTCGTGCATTCTTCATATGGTATAATATAGTAGGGGGTTTATGATAGTTCATTAAATATACTATTATTATACTTATACATATTTATGAGTAGCTCTGACCCTGAAATATCAGATCGTTGCTATGTCCCTTGTTCGTGATGTTGCTATTTTTCTTTACATTGTTTTTTTTTTGTGCTTTCTTTGTGATGTTGTGGTGTGGTTGTTTTTTTGATATGTGGCTGTCATTGATATCAACACTATTGACCTTTAAGACATTAGAAGTTGTATATGTCAAGGATATTGAGAAAATTGTAATGGAATGAGTTGCAGGTTGTCAGTGGTGAAGTGAAGTTCAGTCTGTTGGTTAGCTCAGTACGTTGATGATAAGAGGTTGTGGATCAAAGGGTTTTTTTCGAGTATATCTAGTTTATCCGCGTTAAGTTTTAGAGATCCGCATGAAGATTTGATCGAGTTATGAGCAGTTGTTTTCTAACAGTTATTTTGTTGCTTCAGTTGGTGTTCTTGATTGAAGATGATGTGATTGTAGAAAGTTTAGTTGTTATGGATGCTTCTCTGGTCATTCATGATGTTTGTGGATGTTTTTAGATTGTGCTCTATCTGTGTTGCATGTCTGCATTGATCGTTGTGCTCGTGATTGGTGTTTTTCTTTTGTGTGTTCATTTTTTTCATGTTCATAGCCGACAGGGTGATTGTAGCACGTTGTGGATCCTTGAGATGAAATTGTTTGAAGTATTTTCGTGTTTGAGAATTTTTTTTTGGGTCTTCATTATGTTGTGGCCAACATTGGTTGATTCACATTGATAATTGTTATTGATTTGGGCTGATAGTTTGTATTCATTTTATTATTTTGTTGAAGCTGACATGTAGCGATGTAATCTCTTGTTGTTGATATATATATATGCGATTGTTTCTATCATTTGAAGGTGTGCATGTGTATGAGATGTGTGAATAATGTACTAATCATTCAAAGGTAGAAGAAAAGTATGAAGAAGAGTGAGCAGAGTGTGAAGAAGTGTTCATGTGCTTAACTGGAACTATAATCAGGCATTAGCATATGCTATTCTCTCAGTTCAAAATCTTGTAGATGTAATCTGAATGTTTCTATAAGACATTGTGTCTTCCTTTGGGCAGTAAACCTTGTTGTATTTGAGTAGTGAGCTCTAGGCAGTATTCTTGAATGCATGTGCATTCCCCATTTTACACTTTATACTTGTAATAGGGTATAATCTTGTAGACTGGCCTCCGCCGTGGTTTTTCCCCTAGCAGGGTTTCCACGAAAAAAATCTTCGTGTTATGTGTGTTTTTGATGTGTTGATGATTTATGCTTTCATGGTTATTAATAATATCTAAGTATAAGGGTTAATAAGATTAATAACTTTGAATTTTTGTGAGCAGAGTGTGAAGAAGTGTTCATGTGCTTAATAGCTTGAGGTGATCCGGGATGGTGAAATACAAGAAGGATAGTCTGAGATTTGATGGAACAAATTATTCTTTGTGGAAGACTCGAATGGAGTGTCATCTGAGATGCATTGGTGAACCCTACTGGAACATTACAAGGAATAGGTATGTTATCCCATAAAATGGCCCTTTTGTTGTTGCTGAGATTAAGGATGTTGAGTACAATATCAAGGCTAAGGAAGCATTGTTGAGTGCTTTGACCGATTTTGAGATGAAAAATGTGATGGATCTGAAGACTGCTTATGAGATCTAGAAAAAGTTGGAAACTTTGTATGAAGGTGATGCAAATGTGAAGATTGCTAAGCTACAAAGACTAAAAGGGAAATATGAAATGTTGAGAATGGGTGATGATGAGAACATTACTTCTTTCATGCAAAGAGTGAATGAACTTGTGTGTGGTATCAGATGTGCTGGTGGAAAATTGGAAGAATTATAGATTATTGCTAAAGTGCTTAGATCCTTGCCTGCTACATACAAATTCAAAGCTACTGCTATTGAGGAGCTCTGGACTGTAACAAATGTAACCAAAGATATATTGATTGGTAAGCTTACTACTTTTGAGTTGAGTGAATTTGGTGATGCTCTTCCTAAGATAGAATCTGCATTCAAAGCCACTACCTCTGGAAGGGATAAACAGATATATGATCTGGGAGATAGTTCTTCTAGAAAGATATCCAAGTATGAGGAGGAAATGAGATAAATTGAAGAAGAGAGAAAATTGGATGAGCTTGAAGCACTTATTGTCAAAAGGGAAGCCAAAGGAGAAGGTAAGTATAAAGGGAAGTTTCCTATTAAATGTTTTTCTTGCAATAAGATAGGTCATTTTGCATCAAGGTGTCTGGAAAGAGCTAATAAGCCTAGATTTCAAAGAAAATGTTATTATGTTGTTGATGAAGGTGTGGCAGTGATGAATCTGATAAAGGGGATGTAAGTGAGGACAAATGGGTATTTATTGCTATCAAGGAAAATAATCTTGTGTCTACTAATCTGCTAGTTGTAAAAAAGTGTACAAATCCCTAGCTACTCGAGTTGAAGAGAAAGATGAATGGGTGATTGACAGTGGATGCTCTCATTACATGACAGGTGATAAAAGTAAGTTTGTGAGCTTGGAAAAGTATGATGGTGGTGTTGTAAGATTTGGTGATGACAAAGCAGGTGTGATCCATGGTAGAGGATGTATTTCTCTTAATGGTAAGCATAATAATAATGATGTCCTATATGTGGAAGGTTTAAAGCATAATCTTTTAAGTGTTGGATAGATGGTTGATAAGGGATACAATCCTCAATTCAAGGATGGAAAGTGCAAAATATTGGGGAGTTCCAGAAATATGATTGCATTAGGTACAAAAACAAAAGGTAATATCTTTCACTTGAGTGCTGCTAGTAAAAGTTGTTTGATTGCTTAAGTTGATGAAAGTTGGTTGTGGCATAGGAGAATGCGTCATGTAAACTTTGATTGTGTGGTCCTTCTAGAGTCAAAAGTTTACAAGGTTACAGGTATTTCATGTTGCTTATTGATGATTATTCTAGAATGATGTGGGTTACTTTCTTAAGGGATAAATTTGAAGCTTTGGAGAAGTTCAAGATCTTTAAGGCTATGGTTGAGATAGAGACAGGTCTGAAGATAAATGTCTGAGATCGGATAGATGTGGTGAATTCACTTCCAATGAGTTTAGTTTTTTTTGTGAAGAACATGGGATAAAAAGACAATTATCTGCCCCGCAGACCCCTCAACAAAATGGAGTTGTGGAAAGGAAGAACATGACAATTGAATAAGCTACTAGAACTATGATGTTGGAAGGAAATGTACCTCATATCTACTAGAGAGAAGTTGTGAGTACTGTTGTTTACACTCTCAACTAGGTACAAATCAAAGGTGATACTGGTAAGACTCCTTATGAGCTATGGTATGGTCATAAACCTACTATTAGATACTTCAAAATATTTGGGAGTAAATGCTATATCAAAATAGATGAAGATATAGGAAAGTTTGATGCTAGGAGTGATGAAGGAATCTTTCTTGGTTATTCTACCAAAAGCAAGGTCTATTGGTGCTACAATAAGAGATTGAGGAAAATGGTTGAAAGAGAAAATGTCAAGGTTGATGAAGAAATAGCTAGACCATCCAGAACTCGTGGATATGATTTTGATGATCAAAATGACAGTACAAATAAAGGAAAGAAAGTTCAGACTTCAAATCAAGTTCAAATCATTATGGTGAATCAAGAAAACCAAGAGGAAGGAGAAACTAGTGAAAGTGTAGAAGAGAGATCACAAGAGCTTGAAGTTCAAGAACATCCTAAGACTCCAAGGTATGTAAGATTAAATCATTTAGAAGATCAGATCATAGGTGATAAGAACAAAGGTGTTCAAACTAGGAGAAAAATTGTAGAAGAATACTATTTGATTTAAAAGAATAAGCCTAATAGTGTGAATGAAGCATGTAAAGATGAACATTGGGTGGAAGCAATGAAAGAAGAACTACAACAGATTGAGAAGAATGATACATGGATTCTTGTTCCTAGACCTAAGGACAAAAATGTAATTGGAATTAAATGGATCTTTAGAAACAAACTGAATGAGAAAGGTGAATTTGCTAGAAACAAAGCAAGACTGGTGTGTAAAGGATATTCTCAGATGGAAGGAATTGACTTTGAAGAAACTTTTACCCATGTTTCTAGGATTGAAGTTGTGAGACTATTTCTTGCTTATGCTGCTTACAAAAACTACAAGGTTTATCAAATGGATGCCAAGTCAGCATTTCTAAATGGAAAATTGGAAGAAGTGAATGTTGAGCAACCTAATGGATTTCAATTGACTGATTAGGGAGATATGGTTTGTCGGTTGAAGAAAGACCTATATGGACTCAAGCAAGCCCTTAGAGCATGGTATGCTAGATTGGATAAGTATTTGTTGAAGCTTGGATTTAACAAAGGTATTGTTGATAGTAATTTCTATTTCAAGATTGATGATGATAAAGATTTAATTGTTGAATTCTTTGTTGATGATATCATTTTTGGAGGAGATGATAGTTTGTGCATGAAGTTTGTTGATGAGATGCAAAGTGAATTTGAGATGTCTATGATTGGAGAGATGAAATTATTTTTGGGATTACAAATTACTTAGTTAGATAAAGGGATCTTTATATCTCATTCCAAATGTGTGAACGAATTGTTGAAGAAGTTTGGTATGGAAGATTCAAAGGCAGTCAGTACACCTATGGTGACCGGATGTAAGTTAACACAAAATGGTGACTCTCTAAAGGAAAATCAAACTAGATACAAATCGATGATTGGTGGATTGATTTATTTGACTAAAACTAGACCTAATATCATGAATGTTGTATGTATTGTTGCAAGATTTCAAGTTGATCGTAAGGAATCTCATGTGATAGCTATGAAGAGGATTTTCAGATACTTCAAGGGGACAATTGATTTTGTCCTGTGGTGTCCTAAAGATGATGATTTTACTTTGAGTGCTTTTACTGATGTTGATTGGGAAAGAGATGTGAATGACAGGAAAAGTACTAGTGGTGGTGCATTTTTCTTGGGAAAGAAGCTAATTTCATGGTTAAGTAAGAAGCAGAATGCCATTTTTTTATCTACTGCAGAGGAAAAATACATTGCTGCTGCTAACAATTGTACTCAAGTATTGTGGATGAAGTAGATATTGAAAGATATTAGAGTTGTGTATGATGAACCTATTGCTATATCATGTGATAATTCAAGTGCAATTAACATTTCAAAGAATTCAGTGTTGCATTAAAAAACCAAACATATATCTATCAAGTTTCACTTTTTGAGAGAGAAGGTGAGTGAAAAAGAAGTCAGATTGGAGTATGTACCTACTAAGGAGCATATTACAGATATCTTTACCAAGCCTTTTCCTAAGGATAATTTTGAGTATCTTAGAGGGAAGTTAGGGGTGATTACCCCTCCTAATTAGAACTAAGATGCATTTATTTACATCAGTCCTTGCACTTCATAGTCATATCTTGATCTAGATTGATGTTGTGGTGGCTGCTACTCAGGGGGAGTAGTCAAATGTTAAGATATGTGGTTTAGAGCTTGTGTGGAGAAAATAGATCTTTGTAATTGATGTCAAAGGGGGAGAAGAGTCATGTGAAAAACTATGAATTATTTGGGGAAAAGAGTCATGTAATGAGAAGAATCATGTGAAAGAGTTAAGGAGAAAAAAAGAAGACAAAACCTAAGGGGGAGAAAGTGTTAGTTGTGTTAATGGTGTTTTTCACATCATGTGTTGCCATAAATGAAAAAGAGGGAGATCATTGGATGTTGTGGTTGTGTTGCTGATATGTGGTTGTCATTGATGTCAACACTATTGGCCTTTAAGACATTAGAAGTTGTATATGTCAAGGATATTAAGAAAATTGTAATGGAATGAGTTGCAGGTTGTCAGTGGTGAAGTGAAGTTCAATCTGTTGGTTAGCTCAGTACATTGATGATCAAAGGTTTTGGATCAAAGGGTTTGTTTTCAAGTATATATAGTTTATCCACATTAAGTTTTAGAGATTTGCATGAAGATTTGATCGAGTTATGAGAAGTTGTGTTTGGATAGTTATTCTATTGCTTCAATTGGTGTTCCTGATTGAAGATGATGTGATTGTAGTAAGTTCAGTTGTTGCAGATGCTTCTCTGGTGATTCATGATGTTTGTGGATGTTTCTATATTTTTCTCTATCTGTGTTGCATGCCTGCATTGATCGATGTGCTCACGATTGGTGTTTTTCTTTTGCATGTTCATGTTTTTCATGTTCATGGATGACAGGGTGATTGTAGTGTGTTGTGAATCCTCGAGAAAAATTTGTTTGAAGTATTTTTCGTGTATGAGATTTTTTTTTTGGGTCTTCATTATGTTGTGACCAACATTGGTCAATTTGCATTGATAATTGTTATTGATTTGGGCCAACAGTTTGTATTCATTTTATTATTTTGTTGAAGCCGACATGTAGTGATGTAATCTCTTGTTGTGGATATATATATGTGATTGTTTCTATCATTTGAAGGTGTGCATGTGTATGATATGTGTAGATAATTTCCTAATCATTCAAAGGGAGAAGTAGAGTGTGAAGAAGTGTTCATGTGCTTAATCGAAACTATAATCAGGCATTAGCAGATGCTATTCTCTCAGTTCAAAATCATGCGGATGTAATCCAAATGTTTCTGTAAGACAGTGTGTCTTCCTTTGGGCAGTAAGCCTTGTTGTATTTGAGCAGTGAGCTCTAGGCAGTGTGCTTGAATGCATGTGCATTCCCCATTTTATTCTTTATACTTTTAACAGGGTATAATCTTGTGGACTAACCTCCACTGTGGTTTTTCCCCTAACAGGGTTTCCATGTAAAAAATCTTCGTGTTATGTGTGTTTCTGATGTGTTGATGATTTATGCTTTCATGGTTATTAATTAGATTTGAGTATAAGGGTTAATAAGTTTAATAACTTTGAATTTTTGTGACAACTAATTCACCCCCCCTCTTAGTTGTCTGCCCTTGTGTTTCCAACAATGGTGCCTATGTTTTGTCCCTCGTGTGCATGAAAACATCACCACGGTGACATCTCGCTATGCCTTGTAGGACACATCACTTTTTCATTCTTTCTTTTCTCTCATTAGAATTTCACATGCCTCTGCGTTCAACATGCACCATCCTAAGGGGGGGTATCATGTCACTTTGATTTTCAAAAAAACAAATTTGATTTCCAACGATTTTTTTCTCGAAAATCTTTGCAAATTTTTTCAAAAATTGCATTCTCAACAAAGACCTCTAGTGGAATGTGTTTCCTTCATCATGGGTTTGCAAAGAAAGAAATTGAAAAAATTTCCTTCGAGGAGGGAGAAAATTTTCTTATGGAAGAAGCCTTGACCTTCCCCTCACAAGGGGGTATTTTCTTCCTTTTGAATTCCTTGATGAAGTAAACATCTTTCGAAAGGATTCCTTGATGTTGAATTGATTTACGAAAAAATGCTCTCTCACTTTCAAATAGCGCATCCCTTGAGTGGACCTCTTTTCTTTTGAATGGTTCTCAAGGGACCCCTTTGAAAGCTCTTCCTTAAATTTTTTACTGTCTACTTGTCTTCCTGTGTAGCTACTTTTTTATTTCTAGCATGTTTTATCTACCGATTAACATGTTGCTTTGCAGGTGTGCCTATGAGGCTACTTTCTAATCCGACTTTGTGGAGTCCCCTTACACTAGGCTTCCTTTAGGAGAGAGTACTTAGGAGGAACTTTCTTTGTAGGTCTGAGGGTCTGTGAAGCGATTGCATCTTGCGGGATTTGTCCATCATTGGTCTGCGGGCCTTTGGTGTACTTTGTTCAACTTTGTAGTTTTGAGGAGCTATGAAGTCCTCTGTTTGGACCTCCTTAAGAGAGAGTACCTGTAGAGTCCTTTGTTTTCCTTGCACTTTCGAGCTTTCTAGGTTATGGTCTACTTCCTCAATGGTTTAGGTATACATTTCTAACTCTTCGATCTACTTTAACGAACACTCATTGACACTTGTGCTCGCTAAAGTGGGGAAAAAATGTATAGGAGCGAATTTGGACCCCTTGTATAAATTCCCCTTTTGCATTCCTCCACCTTAGAAAATCAAACTCAAATGTGAAATTCCACATCACCCATCTGCCTTGCATCCACTTGGTGCTTTTATTTTGTGTTGGTGGGGGAATATTTGTCAGGGACATGAGCATAGCGCACAGACATTTGTGTGGTGCACTGTTGTCCCTGACAAATTCCTACCTTTGGGGTCTACAGGGACATTACATTCTCCTTTGGGCATGAAGCGTAATGCCTCTGTGTCAACCATCCAACTTGAAAATGACTCTTTCCTTCCTATTTTCATCTTCAAATGTATCTATCTCATTTTCATTCCATCTTCTACGATCTCTTTAGCAATCTATGTCATTCACTTGATCTCTCAAGCACTTTCATACAATTCCATTGAGCATCACAACAACTTGTTACTCCATCAACTTCATTTTGTACGTGTGGTGCTACCATAGAAGTTGCGAGTTTGGAGTCTTGCGAGACGTCCCTTCATCACCGTTGTAGTTGTGTCAAATTTTCCAAGCTCATTGTCTTGCATTCTCCCTTCATTGGCCTTGAGTACCTTTGGGCGGAGGTGGTATTGCTTCACTTTCCTTTCTTGTTGTGGTTTGATAGAATAGCATTATATCTTTTGTAGTGTTCGATATTCTTCTTTCCTTTATCGCATTTTCTACTTTGTGGCTTTCTTGGCTATCCGTGGAGGTAGAAATACCAAAGTGGGGGTTTGACTAAGGAAAACCCCTATACAACCCAACATTTTTCCCTCTCTTGGTTGTGTGTAGGTGAACATGTGCGTGGAGCTCGCTGGCGAATTGGAGCCTCAGTGAGTTGATTTTTGTCACCCTTACTTTCATCTACCTTCTTTATCATTTATATAGTTATTTCTCGTCCTTTATAGTTTTGTTTGTTTCCTTAAAATTAGTTAGCTAGATAGTTAGTAGGTTCTCTTGTTTCCCGTACTATATTTCATGCTTTCTGGCCATATGGACACCAGTGCACCAATGAGACGCCAGCCCACCGTGCTATCGTCCTTGACCTATGCTATCGTCCTCAAGTAGAGAGCTATTTGAGGTGTAGTTTAGATTCTAGAAACTGGCTCGTCTAGCCCCACTCAGGTTTTTGGATCTATAGAGTGCTAGAAGCACTTGAGAGTGCTCTTCATTATCTATCCTTTCCTTAAACACCCATTAGCTTGAGGTAAGATAGAGAAACCCTCCACTCTCAGCTCTTTGTGACCTAGAGCCTTGGTGTGGTTGGTCCCCCTACCTTACAAAAGTGAAAATAATAATCATTGTAGCATGGTTTAGTTTTTCCTATTCATTTAGTTGGTGGAGTAAGCACATAATTTACCATGAACAACCTCTTGCCATCATCTTCCCTAAATAGAGTTATTATTTATTCAAAAGGGATCTAATAATTTATCGATTTATGGGACTTCAATGCATTGAGTTGGGCTCTTTGGCTTGTTACTAGAGATCCTTTTGGCTTGATAAATAACTATAAATAATCTATTATCTTTGTGTAGTCCTTAGTGCCTCTCGGGCTAACTTATTTAATTATGTACCCCAACTTTGTGTTAGCTTTTCAAATATTGGCATTGGTTACCCACCCACTATTTCTATAAGTTTCCTTTAAATAAATTTATCCTTTTCTCTTTGAGCATGTGATTCATTCCTCATCTTAATATTAAATGGAGATACAAATGTAGTTATAAAATTTGAGGAAAAATTAATGCTCAATGTTAAAAATTTAAAGTTGGTACTAATGCAAAGTTATTGGGTTGGAAAATTTACATTGCAAGCTACTTATTAGAGGAAAATTGGAATCTATGATGGTTCAACCAATTACATATCTATCTTTCCAATCAAAATAAAGCATGAAACATTTATTTTCAAACTATATCTTTGCTAAAAAATAATGATTTTCTATTTTTAAAGTTTTTTTCATTTTTTGTCACATTTTGAAATGGAAAGAAGCTTTGTTCAGTGGTGTTTGTTAACTTTAATATCCATCAAGAAGTTGTAATTTCAACACTTTACTTTGACATATTTTTCAAGTTACTTGTCTATCTATTTAGCTACAAAAATGGTTAAAGAGGAACAAATATACTGAGTACCAATTATAAAAAATTTAAAGGTAATTACTTAGATTCAAGATGATGAAAAAATGTAATGCTCTCATTGCAAATGCAAAGAATGTTGAACTTTATAGATTCATAGTTTTTGTTTTAGGATATTATTTTTATAGTTGTTTATGTATATTTTTATATTTTATTGTATCTTGTTTGCCTTATTGGATTTGTAATATTGTATAGTTTGGCTTGATTCTATGTGCAATACTTAATCAATTGTTTTCTTATAATTTTCAACATTTTTTTAATACAAAATATATATATATATATATATAACATTATTATTGATCAATAATGTGAAATTTTTACCATTATAATTAAAACTATATATTATAATTTAAATGTTCATACTTTTATAATATTTATTTTTCTTATATCTAAAATATTAGAATTAATTATTTATCCTTTATAGTTGTGAAAAGATTTATTCTATCTCAATTTTAAAAAATATTTTTAAAGTCTAAAATTAATGCAAGAAAAAAAATATTTATAGTTGTTGAATTTGACAAAGGGAGATGAAACTTGACATTCAATAAAATATCTCAAATTATCAAATGTGTAAGATGTAAATTCATTTAAATGAGTTTTAAGTGCGTTTAAAAAGGAGTTGCTTAAAGTTATGCAAAATTTATCCATTTAAGAGGTGTCACAACTTGGGATGTTGTCTCTTCATGTCATATAATATATCTAGATGGACTTTGTTCCCCATCAATGTGGCTTCATGTTTGTCATTTCTATTTAAACTATGTTACACCTCAATATCTATATGAATGAGTTTGCTAGAAATTAAGATTTAAAAAATATTTAATTGATTGAAATTTGACATGTCAAAACACAAGTGTCTACTCTATTCTAAACAAAAATAAACCCTTTTTTTTCAATATTATACTCTGTAGACACCTAAAAATGACCTAGGCCTGCAAGCTTCATTTTTATCACTTTCGTCCTAGCATAATTATGTCATTTAATTATGTCATTGGTCCACATTCAACTATTGATTAAATAATTCAAAATTATTTAATTAATTCATGTCATTTATTCTTCATGATTATTAAATAAATAAATTTTATTTATTTATTAAATACGTCATTAACTGTCTAAGTCTTTCTTTAATTAAATAAATTTCAATTTATTTAATTCCCTTTGTCATTTAATTTTCTGATTATTAAATAAATGAATTACATTTATTAATTTAATAATACATTAGCTGCCTTAATTAAATAAATTGATTAATTTATTTAATTAATTAATCTCATCTCTAAATTAAATAATTAAATTTAATTATTTAATTGCCAATATTCTTCTCATTTTAAATAAATCAATTATTTAAAATGTCATGTCAATCTTAACTGTCAGTCCTTTTTGATAAATAATCTGAAAAAGATTATTTATTATCTCTTAAAATCCATAATTTGAATTATTTTAATTCAAATTAGTAATTAATCTTCCAAAAAGCAAGTAATCGAGCAGATTCTTGATTTTCCAAATCTTATCTTCAGTCTGAATCTTATCTCTTTGATTTTTTGAATCTTGCAAATAGGCAATCTTATCTTCTTGATTTTTCAAAAATCTTCATTTTCTAATTAATTTTTCTCATTTATTCTCCACCGTCGATCCGATTATCTGAGATATTATTGTGACCATTCGATTAAGGAATTTTCCCTAACCCTGATTAGGGATTCTCATATTTAATTTGGACCTCTCGTTCTAGGTCTTTCTTAGAATTCAATCTCATCCGTCCACTCAAAATTGTGTTTTCTATAAAAGACAATTTTGCTCATAATTTCGGGATCGGACAACTTCATTTTTAATATAGGCATTAAAGTCATTTGGCATTAGTAGTCATTATTTTCATAGACATTGTCATAGTCATATGCATTTAGACATTGCATAAATCCTTCAAAGCTTGTTGTAGGTCTTAGACATTTGCAGATTGCTCGCACAATGAATCTGAGGGCAGCAATATCCAGCAAGTAAGAAGGTGCTACAAAAATGAATCATGGAGACTTCGGCGATCAGGTATAATCGTTCTTGCATGTATTTCCTTTGTGTTTTGTAGCTACTTTGGGTTTTTATCATTATGATTTACATTCAATTGATCTAATCTAAAAAACTAGAAATTACCCTCAGTTACATTGGTGAACCCGACATATTTAGACAAATAAAGAGGAATTCTTGGAGTTGGTTTCTTCTTGTTGCAGGGCTTGTTTGCTTTTTGTTGCAGGTTTGGCATCATTGTGGACAAAGCCAAAGATTCGACTATAACTTTCAAACGGCTATGTATTTGCTCACGAATTTTTTTTTTCAGCTTGGGGACAACATCATACACTTTCATTCCAAAAATTAGATTTTTTTTATTTGTTTTTAATTTTTTATAATTTTTGTGCTGTTTTTCATGAAAATTTAATTTCAAGAGAAAATTATCAAATTTTTCAGATATTTTTACATTTATGGAAATCTCTCTGAATTTTAATAGGATTCTACTCTTTATTTTTTAAATTTGGATGTGAAATTATTAGTCAAAAAATAGATCTTTTAAAATTGGTGTTTAACAAAGATTGGCTTATATCTCACTCACGGTTGTAGATATGATCATAATTTTTTTTTTCCAAATTTGGGATGACATAAAACGACTTCAGTAAAAAAATTAGAATTTTTAAAGCTATTTTGTATTTTTTATAATTTTTTTATGACTTTTCATAAAAAAATTAATTTCAGGTGCAAAACAGCAAATTTTTCTGATTTATTTAATTTTTTGGAAACCTCTTGAGATTTTAGACAGGATTTATTTTCTGTATTTTTTATTTTTTTGTCAAAAAAACTTCTAAAAATCAGATTTGTTGTGACTAGCTAACTCTCTAATAGTTGTTACTAATCTTCGGTTGTAGCGTGTGGCAGTTACTATTCAGGTGTCGAAGATCATTGCATAAAGAGACTACTAATATTTTTTTCGCAGATTCAAATGTCGAAGAAGGAATAAACAAACATTGTGCTTGTTTTTCTTTCATAGATTGGCAAACATTTGATTTTGGTGCATATAAAAAGAACTCATGTCTTCCATGATTGATTGTGTTTGCAGAATGGTAGGTGAGTATGCTCTCACTTGGTGAAAACCTTGTGATCAGAAAACCAGACCCATTCTAATCTGTCATTACCCTGACTTAGTATATCGGAGTATCCTCTCCCCTCGCGCTTTCGGGCGATCTTGGGTGTAAGAGAAACAGTTACCAACTCTAGAAATTGGGCCTGCCTGGGGATTTCATCACCCCAACGCGACTCAAACCAGCAATGGAGCTAAATCCAAGCTACCCCCGACTGGTATATAAATGTAAACCTTAAGGGAAAACCTAAGGTTGTGAGTGTGGATGTGTCATACGGATGGAGTTGTACTCCATTAAACCCTGTTGAGCTTAACCTCTTCAGGCTAGAGTGCCACCTTAATGGTGATTAATCTCTTGCCCCATGTATGGCCACTCGAACGGGGGTACTAACTAAAAACTCTTGTATAGAAAGCCAAAATCCTTCTATTTGCTAGCACAGCACCGGTCGGTGTGAAGGCATCCACACTTTCGCAGTTTGTAGTAGAGGTGATCAGCTCGCCATGGGAGTTTCATGGGGGTTGGAAGCTTGGTTGGCCTGAGAAGAGAGTGCATTGTAAGGGGGAGCCCATGCAGCCAAGCTTCTAAATTCGCACGCTACAGATATGCGGTTGGGGAAACCTGTGTGGAATCTAGTGAATATTGTCATGGCCTAACCTAGGATCGTGCTTTTCTGATGTGTGCTTGCTTACAATCAAAATATCATGCTTGCAAGTGTTTTCTGGATACTGAAACAAACCAAACAACAATCAAACATCTAGAAACAACCAAGTCAAACATTGGACCTTTTCTGATCCATTTCACAACATGAACATGCAATCTTCATCAAAAAACATTTTTGAACCATTCATACAAAGAGACCAAAATGGACGAGTATATTTCAAAGACATAGAAGCTACAGCGCAAAACCTGATATATTCTCCTTTGTAAAAAAATATATCTTACGTGACCCTCAAAGGTATTTAGCCATGCTTTTGGACTTAGGGGCTAAGTTACCGCAAGGATTTGACATAAATACTTTGCCACCATCTATCTACCCTCACAATCAACAGTCACTTGACATCAATCCTACCAGTAATTCACAATAACTGTCCACTTATCACCCTTATCCTAACCTTGACAAGGGAAGCCAACTGTCCAATAGTCCATTCCAAACCTCCATGTCATATTCTAACCCTTCACCTATTAATTCTATCCAAGTCTGCATCCCTTATCAATCATCTACCAACTCATGTCAAGTCCCCACATCATACCATACCGATCTGGTCCAAGTCTCCATGTCCTCTTTCAATTAACCTTACACCAATCCAGTTGAAGTTTCCATGTCATATCCTTGTCCTTCAATGGTTAATCCATTCCAAGACTCCATGACATATCTAGTCCAAGACTCCATGTCATATCCGGTCCAAGTCTCCACGTCATACCCTTGTCCTTCACATACTAGTCCAGTGCAAGTACCCATGTCCTATCCTAGTCCTTCACATACTAGTCCAGTCCAAGTCTCCATGTCCTATCCTAGTCCTTCATCCATTAATCCTTTTCAAATCACCCCCTCACAAGCCACATCTAGTCATGAAAGCTCTATCATTACTCAAAGTCAAATCCTATTTAATAAACTTGAGGATACATGTCAAAATGAAAGCCCAAAGCATGACATTATAACGTCACCCTTATGTCAAGAACAAGGTAGTCCATCCCATGACCCTATTTCCAATTGTATTATCAACGACAACCCCATCTTTGACCAAGACCCTACCATTGACCAAGAAGTCCAAATCCATGACAACCCCATCTTGGACCAAGACCCTACCATTGAACAAGAAGTCCAAAATGATCCACTCCTTGAACTTTATGCCATTCATGATCAAAAACTTGATGACCCTATACAAGCTTTGACTGTTGACCCTTTCCAAACTGAGACACTTGCCTCCATGGGACACATAGACGATATTCCTCAAGCACAAGAGTATTCCAATATGGACATATTTGGAAATCATCAAGCTATAGCTGAATTTATTGGACTCTATGACACTGACCATAATGATGGATTTGACATTTCCTTGGAAGCACCAATAGAATCATCTGAACCTAACATGTCACACGATCAAACCAAAGATATCAGTCAAGAATATGTCCAACAAGACAATGAAGCTAAGACACTTTATCACTTAGGGTCATCTGTCTTTGTCAAAGCAGGCTTTCTTGCAGATGAAAATATTACAAGTGACAGTATCCACATACCTAATGATGGGTTAGCATCTTGCTTTCAAAACAACAAATACCCCATTGCAAATAGAATATGTCAAAGCATGCAATATCAAGGCAAAGGACTAGGAATACACGAGCAAGGCATTCTGGAACCAATACAGCTTCAGACAAATTACAGACATCAAGGTCTTGGCTATTCCTCAGACAACAAATCAAACGATGTCAGTGGTACCTCCTCGATACTAGGGGCAACCTTGTCAGATACAAATGTCAAAACAGAGTCCATGAGAAATGCTTTTCATAAGATTGCTGCCAACACCCCATCCGCCCACACCATAAACCATCATTCCATCATGAATCAACCTCCCCTTTGGGACCAACAAAAATAGAAGTCTTACAAGTCAAAAGATCAAAATCAAATGTCAAAGACCATTGAATCAAACAAAAGGACAAGTGGACAAATGAAATTAAAATGGATCCCAAAGAAAGATGGATCAAACAAAGACACCAAGTCAAATACAAAAGTCAATCACAATGTGGAGCCACAAGACAAGAGGACTCCCACATATAACACATGTCCACCTCCTTCAAAATGGTCATCAATCAAGGCATATAAAAGTGTTGGTTCCAAACACCATCCCTCCAAAATTTGTCATCCACCATCCCAAGTTTGGAAAATAAAGTCATTCATCCAAACGTCCAAACAACCTTTCCATGTCCACCATCATTTGTCATAATCCTACATGTCGCCTAAAGTCCAAAAATCCTACGTCACAAATCCATCACATCATGGCAGCAACTCTTTACCACAAGGACTCTTATGGCACTCTATTGCGATGTGCGTATTTTGATAAGGCCAATTCTAGTATCAGAAAGGATCACAATGACATCAATCAGTTGTATACAAGTGCTACGATCCTGACAAGACAAATCCTTCAGCAAGGTCATTTTTGGCATATTATGGCACCAGTCTCTACATCGGCACCGTCAGTGGATTCAAAATAGTTAGTGGTTATCTAAAGCATCCAGGCTATCCACAAAATTAGAAATACAAAAAAAATTCAAAAATTAAAAAATCGTCACCACGATGAAAACACGGCAAGCGAGGCATTTTGGTGACACAAAATTTTCAAAAGTCAAGAAAATAGTAAAAAGAAAAATTTCGTCCAATGGTGAAAACCTGGCAAACAGGCGCCCTAGACAAGTACCATGATGAAAACTTGGCAAACAGGCGTCATGTGTAAAATAAATCATCTATGTGGATTTTTACACATGAGGGCAAGTCGTCTCATTTCCCATGCCTTCCTCTTGACATTGGAATCCGACCATTTAATCCATATCATTCCCACCTATCTTGGTCTTGACATAAAACTGGCACACATAAATCATGCTTTGGGAAAACTCTTGACATGTCTATCCTTCGGTCATACATGATTCACGAAACATCAGGTCATCAACCATCATAGTCTTATTGTCCTTATATGACAGTCCTTGAAAATCATATGACAATTCCCTTAGTCTCATGTCTCTCATCCTTTACCAAGGCCACTCCCTATCCTTTCATGCCTATCACCTATCTTGGCTTTCCCTTATCAAATGGTCTAAGGATAATCATCATCTCATTTAGTCCTAACCAAGTCATTCCAAATGCAACGAGTCCAATTCATACAAGCACATTATCCAAAATTTTACTTGACTGTGTTCCTGGCCTAGCTGTAGACCTTGATACTTTCGTCACTTTATCATCATCGTCCTCATGTTGTTTTGGGATGCGTCCTTCCCATGTCAAACAACATTGTCATCACCTATCAATTGGTATTCAGCTTGACTAGGGGCACAACCATGTTTCTCCTTGGATTCTCATGTGTAGGCATTAGTCATATGCATTTGTCACGATCCTCTTAAATGTCAAAATCCAAAAAAAGTCATAAAACGACAAAAAGACCAAAAACATGGCAAAAAGTCCTGAAAAAAGAAACATCATAAAAAGTCTTGAAAAAAGACAAAAACATCATAAAATGTCCTAAAGAAAGACCAAAAACATCATAAAATGTCCTAAAGAAAGACCTAAAAATCATAAAATGTCCTGAAAAAAAACACAAAAACATCCAAATCATTGTCAAAGTTAGTCACATGGAGTCAAAGTCAGTCATATCAATCAGTCCATGTCATTGTCGAACTACATTGTCTCTGTGCATTTGCTACGTAGGCAAGGCCATCAGTCGATGAGTCCCTGAGACATTAGGTCAGTCCTTTTAGGTTGGTCCAAATAAAATCATGGCATTTGTCACAATCGTCACATCAGTCAAATAAGTCAGACATAGTCAAAATCAGACACAAGACAGTCATTTGAAATGTCAATGTCAAAATTGGTCAAAATTAGACAACATAGTCCAATCAATCATATCAACATCCAGTCAACTTGCCAAAACATATTAGTCAAAACAATGTCAATCTCGTCACTCTTTGGTCCTCTTCAAGATGTGTCCTTCTTGGAGTTAGACCTTGTCAAAATGTCCTTTGCCTTTTCAGGATGTGTCCTTCCTGACAATAGGCCCGTCAAACTGTCAACACCGTCAAATTGGCAAAACTCTTAAACTGTCAAAACTGTCAAAGGAAGAAATCAATCTTTGGAAAACAAACATTGGCAAACAAAATAAAATGGCTGTTAATCTTTTGGTCTATCTTGTCTTATCTTTTGACTATCTTGGCTATTTTGTCTTATATTTTTATTGTCTTGTCTTTTGGTCATGTTACTAGCTACCTCAAGGATGTCCCATGAAGGATTTAGAGGTGCAATGACGTCTCCTGGCCTATTTTATTTTCTTTGACTATTATTTGTGGATTGTCTTGACAAAAAGACTGGGGCAACTTCACCCTTAGTATGAGTTAGGACATTCCTTGTCTGTGACTGTCTATTTTTTTAAGTGGATGACCTTGCACACCTTGGTCTATGTCATATCATGGTGTTCGTTGTCCATTTATGTCATTTTTACCGCCCAATGATGATTAAGAGCAATAAATATTAAAGTCCTCTGGCAATGTTTTGAAGGATTTGGTCTAGGAACTAACATGCATCTTCTTTAGTCTTGTCATCTTCTTTCACTCGTCTCATATAGGCATTGCATCCATATCATCATCCACATCTTTTGCACTAACATTTCTGTCTCTTCATATTCTAGTCTTCTCATTAATTTCGAGAGCACACCCATGTTCTTGGAACTCGTCTTTCCTCTCGAGGGGGCATACCATAACCCTCCTTGTCATTCTTCCTCATCTTATTTTGCACTGAGGCATTTTTTGACTTATTTTCTTTGTCACAATGCGACAAGCAACATTATGACAAAGAGGGGCAAAATGTAGACACCTAAAAATGACCTAGGTCTACAAGCTTCATTTTTATCACTTTCGTCCTAGCATAATTATGTCCTTGGTCCACATTCGACTATTGATTAAATAATTCAAAATTATTTAATTAATTCATGTCATTTATTCTTCATGATTATTAGATAAATAAATTTCATTATTTATTAAATAAGTCATTAACTGTCTAAGTCTTTCTTTAATTAAATAAATTTCTTAATTTATTTAATTCCCCTTTGTCATTTAATTCTTCTTGATTATTAAATAAATGAATTACATTTATTTATTTAATGCGTCACTAACTGTCTTAATTAAATAAATTGATTAATTTATTTAATTAATTAATCTCATCTCCTAAATTAAATAATTAAATTTAATTATTTAATTGCCAATTAATATTCTTCTCATTTTAAATAAATCAATTATTTAAAATGTCATGTCAATCTTAACTGTCAGTCCTTTTTGATAAATAATTTGAAAAAGATTATTTATTATCTCTTAAAATCCATAATTTGAATTATTTTAATTCAAATTAGTAATTAATCTTCCAAAAAGCAAGTAATCGAGCAGATTCTTGATTTTCCAAATCTTATCTTCAGTCCGAATCTTATCTCTTTGATTTTTCGAATCTTGCAAATCAGGCAATCTTATCTTCTTTATTTTTTGAAAATCTTTATTTTCTAATTAATTTATCTCATTTATTCTCCACCGCCGATCCGATAATCTGAGATATTATTGTGACCATTCGATTAAGGAATTTTCCCTAACCCTGATTAGGGATTCTTAGATTTAATCTGGACCTCTCGTTCTAGGTCTTTCTTAGAATTCAATCTCATCCGTCCACTCAAAATTGTGTTTTCTATAAAAGACAATTTTTCTCATAATTTCGGGATCGGACAACTTCATTTTTAATATAGGCATTATAGTCATTTGGCATTAGTAGTCATTATTTTCATAGACATTGTCATAGTCATATGCATTTAGACATTGCATAAATCCTTCAAAGCTTGTTGTAGGTCTTAGACATTTGCAGATTGCTCGCACAACGAATCTGAGGGCAACAATATCCAGCAAGTAAGAAGGTGCTACAAAAATGAATCATGGAGACTTCGGTGATCAGGTATAATCGTTCTTGCATGTATTTCCTTTGTGTTTTGTAGCTTCTTTGGGTTTTTATCATTATGATTTACATTCAATTGATCTAATCTAAAAAACTAGAAATTGCCCTCAGTTACATACTCTATTTAACAAAAATGTAAAAAATATTGGAGAAAAAAACATTAAGTGATGGATGTTTTGAGTTCTTATTGTCACAACATTTGATAAAATGAGGCTAATGAAAATGTAATAACAATTTTTTTTACAAAAAAATCATCTAGAAATATATTTTTCTTAATATAGATTGATAAACATCTTTGGATTTGTGGTGATATGTTTTTTCTTTTACTTTTATGTGTAATGAGAGGAAAATTCTAAATAGTTGCATTAGATAGTGAAAAATAAATATTGTCTTGTTTCTAATAAATGTCTAAGTTATAAAAATTTGAGTTTAGGTTATTTTTAGGAGAAAAAATGTTTAAGATATTATTGAATTTGTATTTAGGGAATGGATATTTATTAATATAGATAAAAGTGGAATTGCAGTAAGTTTTATGATGTTGAAAAGGGGAAAGCAATAAAAAAAATTATTAGTTTCGACTAAAAATAATTGATTTATAGAGTATTTTTATTCTAATTAAGGGTAGGGTTTACAAAAATGTTTGGAAAAATATTTTGGAGGTGGAAAACTATTTACACTAGCCTCCTCTACAACCCTCTATTCTATTTGCAAGTGGTTCTCAATTGGACCACAAGAAAATGGTTTTATCTTCTTTAAAGGGAGGTGTTGTTCTTGGTGTGAATACACTCCATATATTTCATAGTTCCTTCCTATCTACTAGAAGGAAAGAAAGACCAAAAATTACTAGAAATTGCTCCTTTGAAGACTTCAAGAGGTTGAAGAATAGGTTGAGTATTTCTTGTCATGCAATGTTAATAGACACCAACAACGATGACACAAATTCTAATGATGAGTATATGTGAAGGCTACAATATTGCACCTTGTCACAAATTATAGTGAAAGAGGGATTGTAGAGTTCAACAATAAAATTAGTCAACAATCAATCTTATATTTGGGGGTAATTCAAATTTTAGATTTGTGTATTATAAGACTTTTTCTAGTCACAATCTTAAGACCAGTTTTAGTTGGAGTGAACTAGAAAAGAATGTAGATAGAATAAGTTCATAAAGGAAGGCTAATTGTGTTATATTGTATTTTTCATTATAGATTTTGAAGTGAAAGTAGAGAAAAGAGAGGTGTACTAATTAAAACCCATTGAAGAGGGTTTTATGGAAACATGAAGGAATTATGGGAAAATTCTTGATGTTTGGATACAAAGGCACTTTATTCCATAATTTTCGTGATCTAAGAACTTTACAATTATAATATCCAAATAGAAATTTTGGTATGCTTATATGTAGGAGATTGTGAGTAGTGTGTAGAGGGAAATGCATGCTTTCTTTATGTGTCTCTTTCAATAAATTTTCTCATGCACCCCTACTCTTATGGGTTATATGAGGATTTTTCTAGCAAATTCTATAATTAATTCAATAAAAAATATTATAGCTTTCACCAATGTTCTTCCTTTTGTTAGATCCTTAGTTGTCATGGTATCAACTAAAGAATATGGGAAAGGTGTGAAGGAATCTCTTGCCAATAATTTTGGTAGATAAAAACCATTTGGAAATAATATGTCAAAACAATTTTCTTCATCTTATTTTGGAGCTTTTTCAACCAAATTGTAGAGACTTATATGTAGGTATAAACATGATATATTAACTAACCAATTTCATATTAGGTCCTATTCACACTTGTATACTTAATCTTAGGTTATTTAATCTCTATGTTTCATATAATATGATTAAGACACTTGTCATGATATTGGTATTTCTAGGGTCTCATATTTCTTCATAAGAAGGGTTTCTTCATTGTACATTTTATTAATCTCATTTTATATATAATGAATTATCTTGTTTCATGGAATTTCCATTTCTTCTCTCTTGTGTGGAAAGTTTTTTAGTTGTAGGTGATCCTTGGGCTACTATGGGGTTGATCAAAAAATATCACATGGTATCAAAGATCTATATTTTTAATTCCCTTCTCTCCTTTCAGAGATTTTTTGGATAAGAAATTTCAAAAGATGCATTCTAGTGCCAATAATACTTCAAGGTTGAGCTCAAAAGTACAAAAAACATTTAAATCCATACACGGCATGATAGGGTTTGGTGCCAAAATATTTTTGTGCTTATTTTGGGGGGTTTCAAACATTATTTGTCAAAATTCATACAATTGTATAAATATGTATAATTCCATATGATTGTATAGTTGTCATACCATCATTGTCAAATTGGGCTACCATTGTTGCACAAAAATTGAGTTTTTAAGAATATTCCATGTTGCATCATCCTCTAGTACAATTTTTAGATATGATGACTATCAACACATGGCTAACATCAACATCTACTAGCCCCTAGTGAGTTAGCTCCTATTAATGTGAGTGACTAGCATCTAGGCTCCACCTTGCTTTTTTATAATTCCTAAAGGAACAATTTTATGAAAAAGGCCATAACTAGGGAATTTACTATTAGATTTTCATAGATAAATAGGCATTGGAAAGTTGATTTTGAGAACTATATATATCCATCCACTTTAATATTCATGATTTTTTATCTAGTTATTTATTATTTCAATTTGAAGTCATTTTTTTCTATTTTTACTTGTACTTTGGATATCTTACAAAAAAATGGGACCATTTTTTATGTTGTGAGGGTTCCAACTTCACATGTTTATATATATATATATATATATGGACTATAAAATTAAAAAATTATAGGTTTTTAATTTCATCCTTCTAGAATCATTTTGAATAAAGGGAACTATAAGTCTTGGCAAGATGGAATCCTGAAACATCTCAAGTGGATCCATCTCTTGCAACATCTCTATGGACTTGTCCTTAAACTATGTACACCTAATAAAAAAGAAAGCATGATATTTTGACTCATATTAGGTGTTTATATTTAGTCATATTATGTGGATACATCATCATGTAATGGATAGTATAGTTGGATCACATAATTGAAATCACATTTCTATCTCTTGTTGCTTTGATTTATTCTTTGAAACAAGTACGTCATAGTCTTCTAGATTTGATACATTGGGGTGAATACTTAATACATATTGTAGGCTTATTTTTTAATTCCCATCTTATAGATCTGAAAAACACACTTCATGATGTCCTTTTCCTCTTTGATGGTAGTCCCATCATCACTTTTTTCAAACCATCTTCATCTTTGGATCTTGCTCTTCATTCATTTGCACATGGTCATAGTTTTTCATCTTCTTCATTTATTGGGATTGGATTTAATTTGATTGCAATATAGATATTAATAAAGACATGGTGACAGTTAAGTAAATACAACATCATCAAACATCCTACATCTATACTTGGTTTAATATTTCTTTCCAAGGGTAGGAATGTTGTTTCAAGCATTCTTGGATCTTCATAATCATCATTTTTTGAGCATACAAAATCATTGTAGGAGATCAAACATTGTGAAGGGCTATATAGTCTCTCTATTTCTCTTCTATATGGATAACATTGGTTGTACCTTACTGACAAATGTATTCTTTGGGGATCATGTTGAATCATTATTTTCTTCTTTCACTTGTATATGTTTGTTTACATCTTTTCTCTTTTGGAGATAGGTTATTTCATAAGAATTCTTCTCCTTTATTTCACTTGTGAGAGATTCATTTATACATGGGTGCCTAACATTCCCTTGTATCTAGGACCGATTCTTGCATATTTTCACATTTTATCATACTTTGTGAGCCACATTTAAGGGGGTTTATTGGTGTGAACATGTTATATCACCTAACCAACTTCATATTAGGTCTTATTTTCACTTACATACTTAAGATTAGTTAGGTTATTTAATATTTGTGTCTCATATATAGGATTAATTTTTTTTTCATGATTTTAGTATATCCTATGGTTTCATCCTTATATTTATGACAAGGGTTCCATCATTGTTCAATGTACTAGTTTCATTTTACATCTAATGAATTCTCTTGATTCATAGAATTTACATTGAATATATAGATAATGTGGAAGGTTGTTTTCATTGTAGATCCTTGGGATATTGTTGATTTGATAAAAATCTTACATTATGGGTAAGGGAGATGGGTTGGTGGTAGGGCTAGAAATAATGGTGGGGATGCACATTTTTTATGATATTAGAGTATGTTCATTGGACCATGTGGTAGTGGAGTTGAGGATTATGTTCATGTAGTGGACCATGTTACCAAAGAGGTAAAATAAGAGGAGGTGTTCTTGAAGGAAGCTTTATGGAGCTATAATTTGGGACAAAGGAATAAGCAATTGATCATGAAACCATGCAAAGATTTACCTT
Organism: Sequoia sempervirens; assembly: GCA_007258455.2. Taxonomy (NCBI): domain Eukaryota; kingdom Viridiplantae; phylum Streptophyta; class Pinopsida; order Cupressales; family Cupressaceae; genus Sequoia; species Sequoia sempervirens. The sequence continues at coordinate 138,433,883 of VDFB02000007.1, read as the reverse complement.
ACCTATTATAGTGTAGCTTGAACCTAATAATTATGCATCTTATGATTAGAAAAAAATGTACTGCTAAAATTTCAGATCAATGTTAATCCTAAGAATTCTCTTTTTCCTTCAAACTATGCTTACTTTCTACATCTTATGACTAAAGATTATAATGGGTAATTATATTTCTATGAATTAATCATGGAATAATATACACAAGATGAGTAAGAGAGAAAATTAGGTGTGCAAAATTTTAATTTCATACTATAAATATTTAGCTATACTTATTTTTTAATATATATGAGATTAAAAGGAAAATGAAAATTGAAAGTTTTTATTTGATGTCTATGGGACAATAATTTATGGAAAAGTGCTTGTAGAAAAGCTATTTCCAAATTTAAAGCTACCTAAAATCATTTTATTAAGTTTTAGAGCATATTTAATGTAAGTACTTAGTTTTTTGGTATGAAAGATTAGTTGATTTTGTATTTTTCTTTTCTTATTTTTTAATTTTGTTGTTTAAGTATCACCTAAACTTATCTCTATATCTAAAAGATAAATAATGCACATAAAATACAAATGAATCTTCATGTTGAATATCAACATTATATTGTATATTAAAGTCATCACAACTTGGGTTGTGTGTGGTGACTTTAATAGGGTGGAAGTGGAATCAAACAAATGTGGTAATCTCCCTATGCACTAGACAATTGGCAAGAAGGAATCTTAGCACTACATGCACATCAAAATTATATTTTTATCCTAATATTTATCATCATCACAATCACTTTGCATGGTATGTGTGGAATAATCTCTATTTTTGATATAAAAAGGGTTCTCAAATGGCTTGAAAAATCCATGTTAACTTAATCTATCTTTTCTTATTCTAGTTTATTTTCCTTGCTAGTTGATTAATCCCCTATAAAAACTATCTTTTTTTATCACTTTCTGATAAATTTTTGCATTAGTGGGAATTTTTTAAGCTCAAGGAAATTAAAACTCAATTCTTCTTGAACATGTCTCTACTAACTCATCAACCTACTCTTTCTCATATATCATGTTTTTAGAATTTGGATCAAAGTCTTCATCATTAAACTAGTTATATTGAATTATGGAATGATGCTATCAAGCACACCTCTTGTTATCTTTGTATTTATGGGTGCTAGCTAGTGCATTTTCATATTTTCTCATGTAAATCCGTCACCTCATAGTTATTTTGTATCACCATTAAGTTGGAAGAGCAACTATTTGTGCCCTATTTATAATTGTGTGTGACCAAACTTTGGCAATAATATGAAATTATTGATAATCATTCTACTAGAAGGATCAAATCAAATCCTATCTTCATTAGGGATAGTTTCCAATATTCTAATCCTTAATATTTTTTCATTCCTCAAGTAGTCAATTAAGAGTATTCAAAGAATGTTAACAACTCCCAAGTGCGATAATGCTCCTCAATATTGAATTAATGTAGCTTCTTGTTCGATTTCTACTTCCTAGTGGAATCTACATGAACTTCTCACTTAAGATGATCTTCACGTGGTGGTTTTCACTTTACTATTTCCAAATATTTAAGATGTGATGAATTTTCTTGTGAATTCCACAAATCCTTCTATGATATGGTTGGTAATGGTATTTTTTCTAGGGTCTACTTAGAAGCATATATCATTTGAAATATTTAGGTAGTATTTTAACTATGGTACTATCAAATTATTAAATAAACCTATAGATCTAAGTAATGTCGACAACTAGAGGCCAATCACCTTGATCTTGATGTTTCCTACAAAATCATTATGAAGGCCCTTGGTCTCAAGCTAAGTCATTTTCTTTATCTCATTGTTCATCCAAATAAATCTAGATTCATCAAACATAATTATATTATTTACATCATTGTTGTGTGGGAAGGAATGGAATGGGCCAACATGTTTAATAATAAGTTTTTTTTATTAAATTGTAAATTGTAAAAGCATACAACCATATTGAATGGGTATTCATCATTGCTATGCTATAGGCTTTAGATTTTAGTTCCAAATTCCTACTTCGTATTCAAATTTCTTTTGTTGACGCTTTTGATTTCATCATTTTAATGGTCATCAATTCTCCTCTTGTGGGATATTTCTTATTATATAGATATTTCACATGCACTTTATGTGTTAGCTATTGAAATATTTGGCTACATATTTATTCATATTGATTTATTGGACTTGGTTAAATTTATTAAAATCTTCCTAGTTCCACCCAACAACTTGCTAATGGTCACTTTTTTGGTGATTCATTTCTTACTCTCCTAGAAGAAGAGAATAAGGTCAAACAAACTCTCCAATACTTGGATACATTTTATTTAACCTCTAGTTCAAGTATTTAATGTAAAAAATTAATACAATACTATAGACAATCCTTTCTACTGTTAGAATTGTGAAAAACCACAAAATCACGAGCCACAAGATCGAACAATGACCAAATGCACCTTCCACACAAGAGACTTGCAAACAATATATGTAATATTCCTCAACAAGAAAAAGCTAAAAAATAAGAGATTATAAAAAAGATATGAAAACTGGAGCAATAATTACAATGAGGGTTGAGTGCTATATAGGAGCAAAACCCTAAAAGCATAAAAGAACTCCTAAGTTTATCTTAAGTGCATAAGAATAAATTAGACTAATAATCAATTAAAGATTAATTAATTATTAGCTAATGCTTATTACTCTAACACCCCCCTTAAGATGAACTTAGGGAGTAGCTAAAAACCCTAAACATGAGAATGCATGATGGGTCCTAGCAAACAAGGCTTGGTGAGGTACCCATGTACAAACAAAAGATTTCTCCCACTATGGTTTTCTCCTTTTCTCCAGTTGTGAGAGATCTTTTGTTTGTACATGGGTACCTCACCAGGCCTTGTATGTTGGGACCCATCACACATTCTCATTTTTAGGGTTTTAGCTACTCCCTAAGTTCATCTTAAGGGGGGTGTTAGAGTAATCATGCATTAACTAAAAATTAATTAATCTTTAATTGATTACTAATCTAATTTATTCTCATGCACTTAAGCTAAACTTAGGAGTTCTTTTATGATTTTAGGGTTTTTCTCGTATATAGCACTCAACCCTCATTATAAGGATTACTCTTTAATTGATTATTAGTCTAATTTATTCTCATGCACTTAAGCTAAACATAGGAGTATTTTTATGCTTCTAGGGTTTTTCTCCTATATAGCACTCAACCCTCATTATAATTATTACTTGAGCTTTCATATGGTGAAAAATGGGTCTTGCAATCATTAGATAGCTCATGGAAATGTAGACTCTAAACTTTTTAGTCAACCATTCTTGAACCAAAGCTTGCTCACTTTGCTTCTTGTATGATTCTTTACCATGGTCTTCTATCAAATCTAGAACTTGATCTATTTGGGAGTTGTCAATCCTTGCATCCTTTATGTGGACATTATGGAACTCTTGTGCCTCTTTCCTTATTTTACACAAAAACTCATTTTTCTTGGAATTGGATTCATGAATTCTTTAAGCCATTTAGACCTAAACCTTTTTCTCAACATATGATTCTTTGAGGAGATTGACCTATAATTCATGCAAAGTTTACCTAAATATGAGATGTTTCTATAGTGAGAACTTGTTCAACATTTGGAACAATCAAAATTTAGGTCCTTTTTTTAGGAGCTTCTGTTGATATATATTTCACTATGTATATTAAATCCATGATTTTCTCCAAATTTTCTCATGTAGATACAAATGCAAACTAATTAAGTTGTTCTTGAACCTTCTCACCTTCAACTATTTTTTGACCAATGAACTAATGCACCTTGTACTATTGCTAGAGTCACATTGACCTCTCCCTATAATAGGGGTTAGTCCCCTCATCAAGGTCATTAACATGTATGTAGTCATAATGCATGTGGACATGATTCTCATAGTTTTAACCACTTCAAAATGAAGTTTGGGGTTACAATGCTTATAGTTGGTAGTAGCATTCTTGTCCACATTTTCTCTCCTCTTAGCCTTGCAACAGAGGTGCTTTGGATTGACTAGACATTGACAAATGAGGAGCTAATTCTTATGCCCAAAACTTTCTCAGTGACTAGGACAATCCTCACCACCATAACCTACCTTCAGCACTTATAAAATCAATAACTCTTATTATTTAAAATTTCAACAACCTATCATATAATCACTTATTTTATACAATCATTAAAAAATTTACCTTAGTATAATAATTTTGTTATACCAAATAATATGCAACAAACTAATTCATTAAAAATCAATCCACAATATAAAGTAGTTGAGATAGTGCCCTCCAAATATTGAAGGTTGGGAAGAGTCGTGTAGTAAATACCCTCCTTAAGATTTTATTCGTACGAATATGCCATCATTCTTGATTTTCTTCCACATCAAATCTGCCATACTTTCTTCAACTTTAATTTTGAAATTCTAGAAGTTCGGCTAAGATTATGACACTCCCAATTTAATATTATAATATTTGTACCACCCATACGACTCCCTAGGATAAAACAAGGGAAACATATTTTCCAGTCATTATCCCAACCTGCCCAATCGTCCCTTATAAAGGGCCTCATTACCTTTAATTAAGGGTGAGGTCTGCACCCCACCGACTTTTTTGACCAAACACGTTTACAACTATGAGAGACGTGTGACCCCAATTTCCCACTTCTAGAGAGTTGAATGACATGGAGGCCCCTCTTGTCTCAAAAATGAGTCATAGGCTATTTTGGTCTCATGGATATTAAAAGTCTTTTATTTTATTTCACTCTATGATGTGTATCGTTCTTTAATTTGATGGTACATGAAGTTTTATGAAAATGAATTATTAGTAGAAAGTAGTTTTGAAAGAATTTGTTGTCTCACTTGTATGCTGATCATAAGTCATCTGTCAAATCAATCCATGTTCCATCTTCACCCAAATTTGGGGTGGCATCGATTCTATCTAGATATACATATGGTAGAGGGAATCTACAACTTTTTTAAACCAAGAAGTACCATTACAATAGGGTAAGGGGTAGAATGTAATAGTGAAATGTAATTTATTAGATTTTCTTCTTGTTATAGGTTTTTTATATCAACCTACACAATTGTTTAGCTATCTAATATAGGAGTATGAGCCATTACAATAGAGTAAGGGGTAAAATGTAATAGTGAAAGATAATTTATTAAAAAAAATTATTGCTAGAGGTTTTTATATCAAATCTAAATAATTGATTAGCTATCCAATATAGGAGTGTGAGCCTTAGGTTGAAACTTCTTTGGCTAAAAGCCAAGGATCAAGGCGTAACCATTTTGCCAAAGTTGCCCATGGCACAATCCCTATCTCATCCCTTATGGTGTTGAGGTATGACAATTAGCAAGACTTGAACCTTGGTGGGCTCATTTGAAGTCATTCAACTTCATCAATAGACCAAGGGCTCATTGATACATATACTAACAATTGCACCTTGGTGTGCAATGGGTACATTGAAGAGGTGTGGAATGTCAATTAGGAAAAAAAATGGCTTATTTTATGCATACATTTGTGTAGTGCATAAAAGTCAATTTGTAGGTCATTTTGAAAATGATTTTGTCAATCATTATCATCATCAGTATTGTATTGTTACTATTATTTAATATTTTTATTATATGATATTATTATTACATAATTATTTTTTATTAATATATCAAGTTCGGATTATGTTACATTATGATTAGTATATTAAATTAATGATTCGATTAGGCATTATAGTATTAATATAATATAATATAATTTAATATAATTACATTACATTATATTATTATATTTTTATTTTGATATTACTATTATATTGTTTTAATTATCATAATATTATATTATCCTTATAATTAAATTATTCCCACTAATATAGTATTATTAATATTATTTAAAAAAAAATTTATAATTAGTAAAATATTAGTATACTAAATATTATATTATTGTTTTTCTTTGGTAAAAGGCCTGATCCTAAGTATTTAAATTAATATTTATAAGCAAAATTACAAAAAGTACTAGAATTACAGTACTGGTAAGCAAAATTCACCAGCTAGTACAAAATATTCAAAGTAGTATAATAGAACTATCAAGGTCCAGTATTTTTAGATATACACTACAAAATTAGCTTCATATAATTAGACAACTAGTATTCATTTCATTATTCCATCTCATTTTCTGGTCCATTCATGTTCTGATCAGACACATTCAAGACCAACATATTATTACCTTGGCTTGCAATCAACTATTTTGCATTTCTCCTTGGAACAATTCGAGCCATTGCAACTTGCCCTCCACCATGCCTTACTTGGTGACCAAGGATGAAAGACAAGGCAAAATATTTCTCCTTTATCATTTCTACCATTTGTTGACCCAATTCTGCTGAATGTGCATTGGAAATGTCCTCTACAAGAGCCACAGGTCATCATCCCATAATCCCTTTTTCACTGCCCATACATAGCTGCAAACCCATGCTTATGCTTGAGATAACATTTAGGGAATAAGCCTGCTACATAAGCCTTGCCATTGTCCAAATTATATCATTTAGCAAACTTCAAAAGATCATTTTCCCCAAGTGCTTCTGGTAAAACTACTTCTTTATACATGCTATTTTAAGTGACTCATATGACTGTAACAAGTCCATTGCGTTTGATAAGAAAATTGAAAGAAAAAATGATGGAAACAGTAACCTGGGTGAGTTTGGGTGGATTATTTCTTCACCAATTACCAATTTGATGCAGTAAAAAAGGATTGGGAAAACCATGTGAAATACCTGTGACATTTCTTCCTCTGTGACTTCCTCCGAGAATGGTAGCTCATTCACTTTAATCTGCATAGGGATCCTGAAGTTTTTTGTGTTGTATTCCATGAGAAAATGAAAAAAAAATCAACAATTTTATTTTCCCCTCTATAGACTAGCACCCACCAACTAAGAGCCAAAAAACCCTGAAACAAAATGCGTGCAACCACTTTTACACCTACCTTCTAAAAACACCTAGGTGTCAACCTAAAGCCACCACCAATGTTACATAGGAACTTGATTTTTCCCAATATACTTGACAACAATATTGCACAGAAGCAATAACCCTATAACATGTCACACTAGACACAAGAACAATGACAATTGAGAAGATTGCAATGAAAAGACACATAAACTATTTCATACCCTACTATACTGATCACCCTTTGATTTCTAGCACAATGAAACACTAGAACAATGACAATTGAGAAGATTACAATGATTGAAAGCACATAAACTAATTCATACCCTGCTATACAGACTACCCTTTGATTTCTAGATGACACTTTACCCATCGACAAAACAATGAGTATCGAATGCAAAACAAGCCAAGCCTTTTAAAAGAGTGATGATTGTACTTAATTTGTGAAGCTCCATCATTAAATTGAAATGCCATTTAATTCCTACTTTTCAAACAAATGAGATTTGGATATGTTTCACACTTGAAACCTACAGGAAATATTTAGCATATCTCGACAACTTGATTTTAATTCTCCTCGGCTATATGATTTTTCATTCTTCTCTGCCATGTGTGACTTCACACAATTTATGATGAACAATGTACTCTTCATCCTTGCCATTTGGAATGCATGAAAAATGATGATTACCACCCTGTGGGTACCATTCTTACGATTACCAATATCCCTCTCATTGTGTCTGTTGAAAAATGAGGTGTTTTCTTAGCTTAATACTCTGTAAAACTTTAATATTGCTGATCTAAGTAAGCTCTTTCTTTGTTACATATATTCTTTGTGGGTGATTATCTTGATTAATTCATTTTACTATTGTAGAATGAAGAGAGAGGTTGATAGAAGAACTAGATAGGATATTAGAAAGATCACACAAGATATAACGTGGAGAAACCCTTTCGGGAAAAAAATCCACCAAGAATTATTCTATTATTCAATCTCCTCAATTACAATAGCTCCACTCTTGCTTGAGAATGCTTCTTCTCATTAGTTTTTTTCAATCTTCTTTCACACCTCAAGAAATAACAATTATGAAAACTCTTCAACTTTTTTCTAATTAATACCTTCCATTATCAACCAAACCAATACCTTTCCCCAAGTCTCTGTATCCAAATCGCCTCTTTGGAGGCATGCTAAAACACCGAGTGTGTTGAATTCACATTCAACCAAGGTGTAGGCTCCTCGGTCTTTTTTGTTGAATTTTTTTCTTACAAGTAACCATTCCAACAAATGTCTCTTACCATAAGAGAACTCTAGCCTCACCTATTTCTCCAAGTATCCATGAGGACCTATAACCAACCAATCCATGCCAAAATCAAAATGCAACACAACACTTTCATGAAGTAATCAAGCAAATGATTAATGTACCCAATACTTAAGAGAACTACACAATATCAATGTCAAAGCTCCAACCTTGAACATAAACATGACATTCATGATCTAACCATCTCCTCTTAGGAGATCACATGCATCATAACATACTTATACAT
>VDFB02000007.1:138401777-138425321 GCA_007258455.2 Sequoia sempervirens | reverse complement strand
TTATTTTGATATTTTTCTCATGTTGGTGTATAAATAAGCATGTTGTAGTTGTTAATTGGGACCAGAATTTAGATTTTCGATACTACAAGTAGATACAGTAGAGTAAAATTATCAAACCAGAGGCTATTATTGCATGATTTCACAATGGAGGTATTTATGAGATTCAGTTGATGTTGCTACATTTCTCTAGTGTCAATTATTTGTTGAATTAAAATGAAAAATACTGCTAAGTTGTCTCCATGATTGATTTTTCTGGTTGTTTAAATTAACATAACAAGTTTATGTTTGATTTATTGATACACATTTGTTGTATTTGTGTGATCAATCAACTGGTTCTTGCAAGCAAAGAATAAATATTTTATTGATCACAGTAATCAGAGAAACTCATCTTGGATTATTGAAGTAGAACTTAGTAGTTACATTGTTGCATGTTTATACAAGCTGTAAACAAAACATATGCCAGATAATTTGTGTCTTCTCTAGAAAGTGTTGCTTATCTTGATCTCATTTGACTTCGCATACCCAACAAGGCACTAGTCTTTGCACTTCACCATTTGAACTCATTTAGTTTTCTCTACATCTGTTAATTGAGCACTTATTTTAGGATTCACATCAGAATATTATTATTATTTTCAAGTTGGATTTCATTTTTTTACTTCCCATTGCCATTGTGAACAATTTTTTTCAACAAGATAATCACAAGTTAAGTCTACATTATTCGAAGAGGTACACCCACCCAGGTTTTGCAGCACCTAAAGAGTAGAAGGTTGAATTCTTCCAATCTTGTATGTTACCCTAAAGCATATCAGGAGATTGGCAACCTCTTGAGGCATTCAACCTGCATTTTTGAGAGCTAACAAATTGGCGACTTTGTTGGGGAACAATCAGAATCAAAGCCTGAAACATAGAGTCATAAATCTTGCATAGAATCCACTAGGAATAAGAAGCATTAAATATTTTCACTTTTGACAAAAGTGAGTGGCGACTTTGACAAAAAAATTTGCAGTTGTTCATCATGAATGGAAGAAGATCTCAGTTCAGGGGAGGTCATACCAGAGCTCTTGTTGGTAGCAGTAAATGGACACAAAACTGACAAGGTTGATAAGGGAAAAGGGATAAATGAGGACATGTGCATCACTGGCAAAGATAAAACATCAAGAGCACATTGTGAAACATATGATACATGGAGAGATAATTCAAGTGCAGAACTTTGTACTCCCGAAGATCAAAGAAATCCTTTCTTTTCTCTTGATCCCCAGAAAAGAGCTGAGTTTGAAGCTGCATGTGAGGCTGAATGAATCAAAATTCAGCATGAATATGATCAATAGACGGAAGGTAACCAAAATGACTCTATTAATCATGAGCCTTCTGATGAGGTGAAGGCACAATTGGAACTACAAGGAAGGAAAATAAAAGAGTTGGAGGCTAAATTACAGAAATCCCAAGTCACTGATCAGACGGCTGGTGGCCCAAAGTATGTTCCACCTCACAAGCAGGGTGATCATGGCACAGGGGCCTCCAATCAGCAAAATGATCCTCACAATCAAATAGGAAACCACCACAAATAGCCAAATCATCCACCTCACATTCCTACATAGCATACAGGTATGTATCTACCTCCTAGTCAAAATTATATCCCACATTATAATGCACAGTATAATAATCACATTCCTCAGTATCAACATCCGCCTATCCCTCCCCTTCATTAGCATGCAACCATGATTAGACAGTTTGATTTAGCTGGTTTTCAGTTGTATCCTTACCCTATGGATGGCAGTTAGAGGAATATGGTGCCCAAATTTATATGAAGTAATGCAATCACAGCTAAGGAACATTTAAGGAGTTTTAATATTTTCATTCAGGACATAGATATGCCTTATGAAGATTTACACATGAAGCTGCTCATGATGTCACTTCTTGAAGATGCCAGGGATTGGTTCAACAGCCTGCCAGCATTCTCAATTAATTCTCTCCAAGCATTTCAGGACAAACTCTTAGAGCAATATGGGAATCAAAATGCTCTAGATGCAACTCTTCATGAATTAATGAGAATTCAAAAAAATCAAAATGATTCAATTTATGATTTCAACCAAAAATTTAACAAGTTGCATACTAAAGTACCTCCTGGATCAAGGTTGCCAGATTCTGTTGCACTGAGTTTTTATTTAAATGCATTTGATCCTAAGATAGGGTATGAACTGAGAAGTAAATCCCCAAGAGATTTGGCTGAAGCATAGAAAATTGCATTAACAATTGAGAATAATAGGAAGGTTGCTGGTATAACGAATAAGAGGGACAACCTGAGGCCTCCTTAGCAAAATAATTACCAATACAGACAAGAGAATACATACAGGAATGAAAACATAAATGAAAGGCTGAGGCTGCATGATATTCCTTACAATACAGATTGGAAGGATGGGAAACCTATGGCAGCTAGGCCCAGAAATAAAGAAACTTCAGATCCATTGAGCAAGAAAGGGACTTACATGGTGAGTAATAATTACTTTTGTGAAGTTTGTAATCAGCCACATTCCCCAGACTATTGTGTTGTAGCTCAAAGGATGCATGAAGAGGGAATGTTGATGGAGAATGATGGAGAAGATCACAAGATGTATTTGACTTCTAATGTTTTTCACCATGTTGAGGAAAGAAATTCATCTTTGTAGAATGAAGGCTATGAATATGATGTGCCCAATCAAAAGTATAATGTCCATATGGCTGAACAATAAATCTTTTATAATTCTGATAAGGATTACACAAAGCCACATTCTGTTGAGGCGCTTGTTCATTGTAGTGTTAGAAGACTCACTAAAGATGAAATAGATAGAATAACTGTTGTTGTAGTAGAAAAAGCCAAAAGTCAATACTGGTTGAGAAACAAAAAAGCAAATGAGCTAGATGGAGTTCCCGGGGGAATTTTTATAAAAGATCAAAAGGCAACACAGGAAAGTGTAAAGAAGCCAAAAAGCAAGCAGCATGATAAAATTGAACAGAAGTCAGTCCAAAAGGAGGAAGTGAAGGAATTAAATAAAGATGTACAGACCCCTGGCTAGCTTAATAAAAATGAAAAAGAAGAAAACAAAGGAGATGTTCTAGAGTTGAAGAAGATTGTTAAGATAGAGAGCTCCTCTTTTGAATTCACACAAGAATTATCTCAAGTAAAGATGTCTATACCATTACTTCAATTGATGAAAATTAAAGAATACAGAGTTAATGTTGTTCAATTGATTACAAATAAAAATGAAAAACATATGAATTCTAAAGAAGTCAACAGGCAGAAAAGGATAAATAATTTAGAAGTATGTTTGGGTGATGTTTTGACAACCTCCCCACAAGTGGATCCTTTCTTTACCACATTGCTTATAAATAATAAATTGTTGAGGAACTGCATGATAGATTCTGGTGCTGCTATAAACATCATGCCAGTCGGAGTAATGAAGCAGCTGGACATGTGGGTTGATACATGTGAAGGGAAGTATTATGCAATGGATAATAGACCAGTACTTGTGGTGGGCATTATGAGAGGTGTTGAAGTCAAATTGGCTACTTATCCATAGGTGGCTTATAATATAGATATCACAGTGATTGATACTCCTTCGCAGTTTGGTATGCTTTTGTCAAGACAGTGGACAGCAGCTGTTGGTGGAAATGTTCAATTTGATTTGTCCTATGCTACAATACCAGTGAATGGCCAGGAAGTCAAGTTGTATAGAGAGCCAAGAATGAACCAACTCGTTGATTATGTGCCTCAAGATCAGATCAATTGTTTCTGTGATGTTGATCTTGAAAGTCTTAAGATTGAACCAGCTCAGCCAAAGTTAACTAATAGTGATCCAATTGAAAAACATGCTGCAAAAAATTGCAATGGTGTCTGGAAGATGTATTTTGATGGAGCTTGCAGCCAAGAAGGTAATGGAGCTAGGATTGTATTTGTTTTTCCTAGAGGTATTACTTTTAAATATTCTTTTCTATTACTATTTGAATGTACAAACAATGTGGCAGAGTATGAAGCTTTGTTGACAGGCTTGAACATAGCTGTGAAACACAAGATTAAGTTGCTGGCTGTTTTGGGCGATTCTGAGTTGGTTGTTTCACAAATCAAATCAAAATATGCAGCAAAACACAAAAGATTAAAATAGTATATGAATGATGTATGGGATACCATCGAATTATTTGATGTGTTTTCAATTGAGTGGATTGACAGATCAAAGAACACAATGGCTGATTTTTTAGCAAATGTGGCGTTGAAAAGAGATGATATCACACTGGCTGGGGTATCACAGATTGAGTTTAAGACAAGGCCTGCTGTGCCTAATAACATTTATAACTGGAAATTTTTCAATGATGATACTGACCTTTTGAAATTCCTCAATTGTGTAGATCAATATGAAGCGCAGGAGATTGATTTCAACACCTTTGTTGAGGAAGTAGATGGGAAACAATCTGTGTTTGGCAAGGAGATATTGCAGCTCAAAACAAACAAGCTACCTAAAGAATTAGTGGCATTGGAAAGGGTGTATGATGGAAATGATAGATCTCTAATGAAGCAAACGCCAGTCAGAAGAGAAGATGTTGAAGAAATTAATTTGGGAACTGAAATTGCACCAAGAAAGGTATACATTAGGAAGAAAATAAGCCCAACAATTAGAAGAATGTTGATTGAACTATTGAGAAAGTATAAGCATGTGTTTTCCTGGTCATATGAAGATCTGAAAGCATACAAAGAGGATTTATTTCAGCATGAAATACCTTTGAAGCCAGACGCCAAGCCTTTTAAACAAAAGGAAAGGCCCATAAATCCAACACTAGAGCCTAAGATGCAAGAGGAATTAACAAAGCACAGGGATGGAGGAATCATTAAACCAATCAGACATTCAACATGGGTTTCAAATCTGGTTCATGTGAGAAAGAAGAATGGTGACATCAGATTGTGTGTTGACTTTAGGAATTTAAATATGGCATCTCTTAAGGATAATTATCATCTACCAAATATGGAAGCTATACTGCATAAGGCGACAGGCTGTGAGCTGTTGTCCATGATGGATGGGTTTTCTGGGTACAATCAAGTTAAATTCAAGGAATCTGAGCAATACAAGACAACATTTACAACTCCTTGGGGAACATATGTATACATAAGAATTCCATTTGGTCTCACTCAATGGAGCGACATTCCAAAGAGCCAAGGATGTAGCATTTGCCGATTTTGATTAATGTTATCATGGCGGTGTACCAAGATGATTTGACTGCTTATTCAAAAAGGGCTAAAGATCATGTGCAACATCTTGAAAAGGTATTTATCAAAGCTCTTGAATATGGTATTAGTTTAAATCCAAAGAAGTGTCATTTTGCAGTCATAGAGGGTAAGCTCTTGGGGCATATTGTTTCAAAAGAGGGAATTAGAATAGATCCTGAGAGGGTGGAAGCTATTGATAAAATTCCTATTCCAAAAACTGTTAAGGCAATACAATCATTCTTTGGACAAATTAATTTTGTTAGAAGATTTGTTTCTAATTTTGCTGAGATCATCAAGCCCATATCTAAAATGCTGAAGAAAGGACAAAAAATGGACTGGACTGCTGAAGCTTTAGATGCTTTCATGTCTATCAAAAAGGCTATCAAAGAGGCTCCTGTTCTTAAATCTCCAGATTTTACAAAGCCCTTTCAGATTTTTTCATTTGCCTCAATACATACTATTGCTACTATTACGTTATAGAAGAATGAGGATGGTTATGAACAACTTGTGTCTTTCTTTAGTAAATCATTGCAGGGGTCTGAATTGAAGTATGACATAATGGAAAAATAGGCTTTTGCATTGGTAAAGGCCACAAAAGCATTTAGACCATATCTTGTTGGAGTGAAGGTGATTGCTTATGTCCCTCATGCTGTTGTCAAAGACATTTTAACAATAATCAAGCCATAAGGAAAGCATGTGATGGATCAACAAGATTCAAGAATTTGACATGAGATACAGACATTGCCGTAAGAGGCCAAGGCTTGGCTAGGTTGATGACTGAAACTAATATTGAGGCAAATCAAATTCTGCAATGTTGAAGAAGTGGCCGAATTGCAAGCATTGAGCACACTCCTTGGTATACTTGATGTTATGCATTATCTTAAATATATGAAGTGTCCAATGGATTGAGTGACAGCCAGAGGAGAACTTTGAAGTTGCAGGCATCCAAATATGTTTTTATGGATGGTGATCTGTTTTGGAAAACAGGGATGGCATATTGTTGTTATGTTTGGATGAGTCATAGGCTAAGCATGTTTTGAAGGAAATGCATGAAGGAGTTTGTGGAGGCCATTATTTAGCAAAGACAACTGTGCACAAAATTCTCAGGGTTGGGTATTTTGGCCAAAGTTTTTTAATGATTCTTTTACATATGTGAGAAAATGTGAAGCTTGCCAAAAGTTTTCTGGAAAATTGAAGTATCAGGGTGCTTTGCCACTTCAACCTTTGCAGGCTGATGCCCCTTTTCATCAATGGGGAATTGATTTCATTGGAGAGATACAGGAGAAATCAAGTGGAGGACATAGATGGATATTAGTTGCCACTGATTATTTTACAAAGTGGGTGGAGGCAATCCCAAACAAGCAGGCTACAAGAAAAGTTGTAACAAATTTCTTGATGGACAACATTATCACCAGATTTAGCACATCATTGAGGATAATCATAGATAATGGGATGTGCTTCAGGTTAGATGAATTCAAAAGCTTTTGTGATAAGTATGGCATTACTATTTCTTATGCAACTCCTTATCATCCACAAGCCAATGGAAAAGTTGAGTCTAGCAATAAAAGTCTTTTGAAGATTATAAGGAGAATGTTAGGATAGAACAAGAAGGCTTGGGATTCAATGTTAAAATTGGCTGTGTGGGCTGATAGAATCACTGTGAAAAAGGCAATTGGAAAATCTCCATTTGAGTTAGTGTATGGAGCACAGGCTAGGATGCCTCTGCAGAATTTGTTACCAATCTACAAGTTTGTCTTGCAAGAAGATTTGGAAGTTCTTGAACCCATGGAAGACAGAATGGAAAAACTTGCTGAACTTGATGAAGTAAGGAGGGAGGCCCAAAATCAAAACATGAAGTTACAGGCACAGATGAAGTATCTATTTGACAAGAAGGCAAAGAATAGAAATTTTGAAGAAAATGATTTGGTGTTGATGTGGAATGCAAGGTGTTAGGAGAAAGACAAGCATGGTAAATTTGAAGCTATTTGGCTGGGACCTTTTGTTGTTACTGGAAAGAAGGGTGAAGATTCATACTATCTGTAGAACATGGTTGGTGAAATCAGGAATTGCCTATTCATGGGAAATTCTTGAAGCTTTTCTTCTCTTGATCAACACAAAGGATTTAGTGTTGCTAGTGCATGGACAACTCTTGTGTATCCTCTTTAAAATTATTTTCCATGCACAGTAGTTCTAGGTTTTCATCCACTTCCATTCCACTCTTATTTTCCATTCACTTCCATCTTGCATTCACTTTGCATTCACTCCCACTTCGCATTCATTTCTGTTACCATTCATTCCATTTCTACTCAGTGGCTCATCATTTTTTTTGTCTGGTCTGCTCACCTAAAGATTTTGGATCCTTGCAATGATCTTACTATCATTCATCCCTAGATGGATCCACTGTTGGAACTATTAAAATCTGATAGTTCTTTACATATTTTCATGCCCCCTGAGTCTCCATATGAGTCTTTCCTTATGCATTCTTCCTTCATTTTGAAGTTATTTGCTCACATTTTGGCTCGTGATTGGCCCCTCGATTATCTATCTATGCATTTTCCACCTTTTGGTCTCTATTGGCATAGGTCTCCCTCTGTCTCCCCGACCCACTTTGTTTCTCTGCTAATTCTTTCTATTTTAGGTGTATTAGTGTAACTGCATTATGGTCTCCTCGACTCTTTCTTCTTCTCGCAAACATCTGTTGCCTATCGGCAAGATGTTTCTCTTGTCTCGGCGATTGGGTTTTCTTCTGCTAGCGGTTATTAGTGTATGTCTTTGTGGTTGGGTTAACATCTTACCGAAGTCATGTTGTTTCGGTGATAGGTGCACTGTGGTTCTCTTCAGCATATGTTATGGCTTTCGGGGTGGTGTCTTACCGAATATCACTTGTTCCCCTGACTTTTCATTTTGGTAGTTCATCAGTATAAGTTGAGTGCCTTCGGTATAGTGTCACAGCGAGGTGAGTTTGTCTCACCGATGGTGCAAAAGGTTTTCTACCAAATGATTTTCGGCAGGAATCTTTTTATTTCTCAGCGAGGATGAATATGACAATGATGTTGTGTGGTGTAACCTTTTGGTTTCGGTGAGTGGTCTTAGCGAATACAATATGTCTTGCCGACTTCGCATATGGAGGTGTTTCAGCCAAGCTAAGGGTTTTCGGCGTGAGGTCTTTGTGAGTGACCTCCGATCTCGCCGATGGAAACATGTAGATCCTTGTCGGCATAGGTGTTGCCTTGTCTCAGTGACGCGGGGATAGTTGAGGACCTTCGGTAGAGCATTGGATAGTCTATAAGACGTCTCGCTGAAGATTGAAGGTTATGGCGACATTCATAATGGGCACTCATCAGCAGGAAAATCTTTAAGTCATGGTGATATTTAGAGTGGATAAGGATTTTCGGTAAAGAAATGTGGAGTCTGCGAGAGGTCTTCCCGATATCATAGAGCTATAGCAATACGGAAAGGGAACTAGGGGATACTTCTTGGCTTCGGTGTGACCAATGGAATGTTATAGTGACATACAAAAGGTGACAATGAATATCGGTAAAACATAATGTGATCTACAAGACATCTCCCCGACTCAGATAAGTCACAACGAAAGCGAAATACAAGGGCAGAGCGATTAACGAGTGAATTGCCTTCAACATAGCTGCTGCATTGTCTCGCCGACTATACACTGGTGAAAAATAGAATTTCAAAATGTTGAGCCGACATGTTTCTACTTGGACAACCATTGCTTGCTAGCTCGATTTGAGCCTGAATCTTGTGGAGGGCCAACATAATATTTTATTTTGATATTTTTCTCATGTTGGTGTATAAATAAGCATGTTGTAGTTGTTAATTAGGACCAGAATTTAGATTTTTGATACTACAAGTAGATACAGTAGAGTAAAATTATCAGACCAGAGGCTATTATTGCATGATTTCACAATGGAGGTATTTATGAGATTCAGTTGATGTTGCTGCATTTCTCTGGTGTCAATTATTTGTTGAATTAAAATGAAAAATACTGCTAAGTTGTCTCCATGATTGATTTTTCTAGTTGTTTAAATTAACATAACAAGTTTATGTTTGATTTATCGATACACATTTGTTGTATTTGTGTGATCAATCAACTGGTTCTTGCAAGCAAAGATTAAATCCTTTTATTGATCATAGTAATCAGAGAAACTCATCTTGGATTATTGAAGTAGAACTTAGTAGTTACATTGTTGCATGTTTATACAAGCTGTAAACAAAACATATGCCAAATAATTTGTGTCTTCTCCAAAAAGTGTTGCTTATCTTGATCTCATTTGACTTCGCATACCCAACAAGGCACTAGTCTCTGCACTTCACCATTTGAACTCATTTAGTTTTCTTTACATCTGTTAATTGAGCACTTATTTTGGGATTCACATCAGAATATTATTATTGTTTTCAAGTTGGATTTCATTTGTTTACTTCCCATTGCCATTGTGAACAAATTGTTTCAAGAAGATAATCACAAGTTAAGTCTGCATTATTCGAAGAGGTACACCCACCCAGGTTTTGCAGCACCTAAAGAGTAGAAGGTTGAATTCTTCCAACCTTGTCTATTACCCTAAGTGTATCAGAGATTGGCAGCCTCTTGAGGCATTGCCTGCATTTTTGAGAGCTAACACCACCCCTCTCCCTTCTCTCACTTTCCAAATCTCCCACACTTCTCCCACCCTCCTGCACCCTCTCCCACTCTCTTGCAGGGGGCAATATATTGGCATGTTTTCTCTCGCTAGGCAGTAGTGGGGCAAGATTTTAAAAGAATTTTTTTTTGGCTTTGATTGAAATCATTTATTCTTTGAACCAGCGCCAGCGAGTGCATTGCTTCAAGAGGGCAAAATGTAGGCATGTAAATGCGCAATTGACATTGTGCATCTGATCACGACCACTAACATTTTTTCATCCTGAATCATCCTTCGCTCTAACCATTTAATCAAATGCCCCTATCTAATTAAATTCATCAATATTCCTTTCTTAATTAAATAAACTAGTTATCTAATTAAGTCACCTCTTCTTGATAATTAAATTAACCATCTTGATCTAATTATCCCCATTTAATTAAATAGTCAATTTTATTTAATTAAGTCTCTAAAGTATATCTATTAAATTAAATAAATTAAAACCTTATTTAGTTTAATCTAACAATCATCTCTTTTAATTAAATAAATCCAAAATCTTTATTTGTTAATCTCTTATCACATTCCTCTCATATTTGAGTTAAATGGAAATCCACAAATTTAAGTCAAATGGAGTCCCTGTGACAATCTCTTCATTAAATTAATTAACTTGGATTAATTTAATCTCCTATCATGTCCCATCCTCCAGCTTTTACCACTTGCACATGAAAATAAATTTAATTTATTTATTAAATCTCTATTTTCCTCAACAAGGCATCTTTTGGGAATATTCTCCAAGTCTGAGATTCAAAATCAAGTTGACATGTACATCCAACAAGGCATTTACTCTCTAATACATGTCCTTTTTTCCTGGGGCCAAAGTGGCATCCAATTACATTTTTCCTTTGCTCTTGCATGTCATTTTTAACAAATTCAAAATTCAAATAGGCATTTATTGGCACAATCCTTAAAAACTTGCACATCCTCCATCCACTCATAGGTTGACAAGTGGCATCTTGCCGTGGATGAATGTTAGTCCACATTGCTCTATTTTGAAAATTCATCCATCTTGACATTCTATGAATGAGGTTAATCTCCTCATTTCATCATCCACAATTTATGCAAAGTTACTATACTCAAATCTTTGGCCATTTTCACCAATATAATTGAGTTCTTAGCTAGGTTATCACGGGTTTTTAGCTTGGAGCACTCACCATCCTTCATCAAATTGGATCATTCATCAACATTCATCAAGCTTGCATCGTAGGAATTGGGAAAGGGCCAATTTTCACATCAAATTGGCACCAATTCCCCCATGGGATCATGAGTTTGCTAGTTTAATTAGGATTCAATCTCTATTTTATTGTTTTCATTGTGTTCTTCATCTCTTTTCCTAATTTAAGCTTTGTGAATGGATTTCATGGGGAATCCTTGTTCTTGCCATTCTCTAATCTAATGTGTTTGTTCTTATTGTTTTGTAAGTATTGGAATTGGGGTTCTCCGCGGTAACCAAAACAATTCCCGTCGAAATACAATCCATTTTCAACTTAGGTCATCAGACTTTCATTTGTAGATTTGACCCCGAATCTGTCTCGATCATCTTCACTCTCCGAAAAGAAGTATCCTTAGAGCTTTTACCCTACTAATCTAGCCTACCATTGTTGAAGACAGGAATAGAGTTTGGAAATGTTGTTGGAGAAAGAACAAAAAAATTCCTAGAAGGTAAAGAAATATTATTAGGAAATGACGTTGGATGCAAATGCCTCTTATTTGGATTGAAGAGAACTCCAACATTAACTGAGATATTGTTCAGAAATGAAGCTAGGGGATTAAGTACAGAAACCACATCCACCCATGAACGATGCAAAGAACATGAAGACACCTCATGAGATGTAGAATCTTATACATAGATATCAAAGGCCGGCTATGAAACCTGACTAAGTGTTTTTGTGGTTTGAGAAAGAGGCCAAGTGCCAGAATATCAACACTTGAAAAGTTGAGAATCTCCATTGAAACAATCAACACCCCTTTGAATAAAAAAAACTCCCTTAGAATTAAACGAACGACCTTTAATACTGCTAGATCCCATTAAAGAACCATAAAAACCCCTTTTCTCCTGATGAAAAACATTATCTTGACTAGATGGAGCTGATCTATGCCATGGCACATTGAAGGCTTGCGAAAAACCATGTCTTCTTGACTGATTAGCGCCATGAAAACCCAAGAAATTACTAGAACGACTCAATTTTTTTGAAAAAATGTCATTGGCGAGGAAATGCACATTCCATTTTGTGCAGACCTCCATTCCAAATCTCTTTTATTATTTTCCCTAAATATTATATTATTAATAATATTAATAATAAAATTATAAAATTATTATATTATTTTACTTATTTTTGTATTAATAATAGAGTAATAACTATTTACATTTTTCCCTGTTAGCATTCAATTCACCATGCTTCAAACCATTAGTAAGTCATTGTTGATGAACAATTTATAAAAAAATTACATCTTGATTCTATAGCTTATTCTATGCAATATGATTACATATATATACTATGTCTTCTCCAGGCTATACAAAAAATCAAGTCCGTATAATATTACGCTTTGGAAAAATATGAGTAGCTGCTCATTATTGATTAGCAACCTTGCTGTTAGCTTCATTATCCTCCTAGTTACCTCCTCCATCAACCTACAGAGCCATGGACTTGACACCTCCAGTGGAAAAAAACACATCACTCTCCTATTGTTCATGATGACAAGGAACCTTGTGTCTTTCTTGCACACCACCAATTGTATTATTAAAGGCCCTTTGGAACTCGTTGAATGCCCTCAGGAAGGTATCAACTTCATTATTGAGGTGATAAGCGCGGTCACACCTCACATCTTCCCTTATGATCCTCACCAACCCCTCTCTGCATAGACTCACAAATTTGGGCATGGAGACCTCAATGTGGAGAGAAACCTACAATGCAATAGTGAGAAAAGTGAGTCTCTTTGATGACTTAGTAAGATCCCTCTTGCAACCCTTGAATTTCTCATCATTTCTCACTTTCCAAATGTGCCATATGATTTTGGTAGATAAACAATTCTAAAATATTTTACATTCATTACTCATATTTTTATCAAATATTAAAACATCTTTCCAAATAATTCTATTCTCATTGTCCCAGAATTTTAGATTATAATAGAATAATTTCCAAATTTATTTAGCATAGAAACAATCAAACACAATATGCAACATAGACTCTGGCATTCTACAAATGCCAAAAACATCAATATCATCAAGATTAGATTTAAAAGAATTCTTTGCAAAATAATAAGCCATTTAAAATATGCCTTCTTGGGCTCTACAACATTGTGCCAAATAGCAAAGGTAACCTTATGCCATTCTTTATCAACTAAAGAAATACCCCAACAATTATTCAGATGATAAAAAATAGAGCTATTACAAACCAAATCTTTATAGATTGTTTTATCTTGGAGGTTGGAAAAAGCCCCCCCATCCTTCCACACAAGACAATTGGCCAAGTCCAATTCATTTTTGGCATTTATAGGAAAGTTGGCCTCTTTTCAAGCCTCCATCAATGTGGAGTAAGTCCTTATGTTGGAGGGAGGAAGGTCAAAGGAAAAAATCAATACTTTCTATATTTTTACATTCCCACCAAACAAGATATCATTGAAGACCTTTATGCCTTTTTGATTCCACTTTTTAGCAAAGCAACCTTGTAAGAGGGCAAGGGGTTTTCCATTATGTTGCAGGTTCTACCAAATGGAACTATAAATTTGACACTTGACATTATTATTAAGATTTATGTTATTTATTTTGAATTGAGCATTATGTTTGTTTAATTCCCAAGCCTTCCATAGGCTTTTGAAGACTAGGGACCCAACAAGGGTCATAGGGTGTTTATTAATGAAAATGTCACTCAGGGGCAACAACTTCCAATCCTTGGCCTATTTGAGCATGTTGATGGTGTTTTATGCACAACAACAACTCAGAAAAAATACAAGTACTCTATCTCTCTTGAAAGGTAAATCTCTATTAGCAAGCCTCCAGAGATAACCCCAAGGTCTCTAATGTTAGGTCTTGACAATGCAAAAACAACTTAGTGATAAATGTGAAAATGATGGTAATCACAAGAGGCCTTACAAATGAACTATGCTAGAAGTATACTTTCATCAGATGTAACAATATGGTGATGCTTTCAATCCTAAAACCTAACCTGGATATAAAGAAAGAGCAAAAGAGATAAGGGTTCAAGAGAGAGATTCTAAACTAACTCCTAAGATCAATCACAATAATGATGAATGTTGCAAAAGGGCTTGGAGTCAAGCCCAGCCATTAGTTAAGGTGTTCCCAGTCAGGGTGCCCACCATGGGTTTGACTCTCTAGTTCTCCCATGGTACCAGTTGGTGTGTCCCGCCAGGACTTCCCATCACAGTAAAAAGTTTATCGGCAGTGGGGGGTTATATGGGGGGCCGTGCTGCACCCGATTCCCCTCGTTAAAAAAAAAAAAAAAATGATGAATGTTTGCCAAATGGACGGATCATATAGAAACCAATCTCTACTTGATCAAGGATGGACCCACAACTCCATAAATGGTGCAATCTTCTAAGGAAACTAAATATTTTTAGACTATGAATATTCATCCACATAGCTAGTAATTGGTGCAATGTAAACAAGCATTCATAATTGAACTCATCACAAAACAAGACCCAAACTAACTTTACACAACAACCTACAATCAAAAAATTGCTAAAAGTATGGACCGAAGATCGATCAACATCATTGACATTTCACCATTATTGCAAAAGAACTAAAATCTACCATCTAACATTAGAATCAAGAACATGAAACCATAAGCTATTGAAGCTAATCATAAAGCTTTCCAAATCAACAATCCATTTGTAACTTCTCTAGTATTACATAACAATTTCTAGTCCTCTCTCCTCTCCTATAGCTACTAAATTCTCCTAACTTAGCCAATTCTGGCCTTCTATAGCTTCTAATAAGCTATTCTAACCCCTTACAAATGAACAAGCACTAGCCTTTTATAGATTTTACAATTTAGATTCGATGGCTAGGATTAAGTCAATCCAAGGGCCCAGATTGCTCATCTAGAAACATCAAGGTTAAATTTAATTTGGGAGCTCATGGTACATCATCATCCAATCAATTGCATTTAGTTACATTATGGCCCAATGCCATTAATTTTGAGAAAATCCTCATTGGAGAATAAATACAGCTTCACATGTCTCTTCTTGTTAAAGTCACCTCTCCAATTGGTATATAGTTGGTGGCACAGATTCATAGGTAGGTGCATACTTAATATTCATTCATAATCTTTTCTAGATTTTCCTCCTAGCACGAATCCATATGCAAGTCCCCTGAAAAAATAAATACAATCATTAGTAGCTCACATGTAAAAATCCAATCCATAAAACATTAAAATTAATCTCAAATAAACCTTTGCAAAATTCAAATCCATTATTAAAATTTCAAAATTTTTGACCCTATTAAGAAATTTTGGAGTTCAAGAAATTCCTGACAGGAAGTTTGAGGAATCCACCAAGAGGTGGATTTTCTGAGGGACAGTCGTGACAGGAGCAATATGAGTGACATGAGCTCGGGTAATCCAAGGGAGCTCAGATTTTCTGAGATAGGATAGGAGCTCAAGAGGGAGCTCAGAGTGAGCGATTTGGGTAATCCAAGGGAGCTTAGATTTTCTGAATAAAGGATAGCTTGAAATCCCTAAAACCCCATAATTTTTTACCAAGAAGGAATTTTCAAAAAGTTCAAAAGGCAACCTAACCTAATTTTTCATTCTCTACCCATGGGTGCAAGAAAGATTTACATATGACATTGAAAATTGACTTCAAAATCCCCATTTCCAAAATCCATGATAGGTGGATTTCTCCTAGACCCTCGAGATGCTTTAAAATATTGCCTTCATCAAATCAAACCTAGACTTAATCACAAAATAACCTTGCAAGAAGAGAAAAAATGAAGATTGACAAAGCCAAAATGTAGATATGTAAAAGAGGAAAGAGGGTCCCTACCTCTGGTGGGGCGTGTGTGCAAAAATTACACAAAAAATGGCGACTCTGTTGGGGAAATGCTTTAGAGAATTTCAATGACAAACTGGAATCAAGAACCCATAATTTATGGTTTCGATCCTCACATCAAGTCAACCAATAAACTGAAGTCTCAAAACCAATGAACAAGCTAGCCCTTCCTATGTTGAAAATCCAAGTGTGTGCAAGTGTATAAATTTACCTCCCTAAGCTACTCTAGGAAGCCATGCTTAGTCATGTTAAGCTACGTAAAAAATTCTAACTCCAAAAGCAACTTGGATAGAGCCTCGCTGCCAGTCAGACGTCCATAGCCCTGACAAGGTTATCATTGTGATTCTCTCGAACATAGCTCTACCACCAGCTTGACGTCCATAGCCCTGGTAGAGATATTCAGATCCCCCTGATAAGTTGAATGTGTTATTTGATTTTCAATATCTTCTCTTTTCCTTATTTTTGATATTTCTTTTCTTTTCACTTTTTTCATTTCAACCTTTAAGCAATGAAGCTCACACTCAAGGTTGAGAATCACAGTGGTACTGAAGCAAAAATATAAGATTTTTCACTTAACAAGACCTCGCAAAGATCCTACAACAACCTTAGGATTCTTAAGATGTTTGTAAAATGTAATATTTGAGCACATTTATGAACTAACTCAATCCAATGACTTATCCACTTTATATGTTTAGCACATGTGACACTGAATGGAGGACTTTCACCAAGCCATCCAGAAAGATGATTAGAGTTTGTAAAAGAAATACCTAGAATAGTCCCAGATAATAAGATGATTGTTGTGCAAATGAAAATATTCCCAACAAAAGTAGAGGGACCCCGAACCAGAGAAGCAACGCAAAAACCAAAGAAAACCTAAATTAAAGTAGACCTAAACTAACCCAAAAGCATAAAACAAAGCAAAACAAAGCAACCCAAAAGCACACTAATTCTAAAGAACCCTAGCCTAAAGAAAACTGAAAGCAAATCAACCCTAACCAAAATAAAAAGATGAGAGAAAAAGAAAACTACCAACAACAAAGCAAACTACATTTATTCAAATTAGAGCTATGCACAAAAGACTCAAAATGAATCATTACTAGACAGGATGAACTGAAACTGACCCCCATTTGATTCATCAATGCATGAACAAGCAATAAGGTGAATGTAATAGTCCTTAGAAATGCAAAATTATCTTTATATTCAAAAAAATAAGGCTCAATAATGTAGCATTCAAATTCAACCTCATCAAAAAGAATAATTAGCAACTGATGCAACTCATTAAAACTGTGATCAATCTAGATGCAAGTTTTCTTTCCTAAACCTCCATAATCAAAATGATAAGCCACATAGTTTTTAGTAAGCAAAGAAACAACTTGATTTTGTACTTCTATAGACTGAATGTTGTGTTCATCATTTCCCAATTGCAAAGAGTTGATCCTAGTATCATCAGGAGGTCTCCACTGATGGTACAACAATCCCCTCATGCTTGAAACATGCAAAATAAAATTGGAGTCATCACTATGTAGTGCAAAGTGAAATTTAGATTGAACAAATTCATAATTATCAACGTTGAACTTTTCACCTGTTTGAGCATCTTCATGAGGAACTAGTGATGAAATTGTTGAAGCATTGTCATGTACAACAACTCCTTCAATGAGATGTTCACCAGGAGGCATCATAGACTGAACTTCAAGCACACTTTCACCCATGACTGTGTGATCAAGCCCGCTAATTATAACTGTAATATCACTATTTTCTGCATCATTCACGTTTTCCTGCGCATCAACATGAACCATATTAGCTACCTCATCCTTAATACATATAATTCATGAATTTCCAATACTCAATTCATCAATTGACAAAGAAAAAATAAAATTTGATGAATGAGAGAACTCCCTAAATTCCTCCTTTGTTGGCACTGGTTCAGATTTCTGATCATAACCATTAGGAATATTAACTCCTCCATTAAGTGCTTCGTTATGTTCTTCAAGACATTCACCAACAACTTGTTGACATTCTTCTATCAAATACTTGTTTGATGCATCTTTCTATGTATCCCTTGCATGTTTTGGCAACTGTACTTGTTCTTCCACCTCCTTTACAACTATCTAACATTGAAAACATGTGAATTTTTGAATGTTCCTCCTCATGTATCCTGCACCAAGTTGGTAACAACAACTCCTCTAGGAAGACTCTGTAATTCTAGCAACAAACTCTTCATGACTAGTCTGTATTGGATCTTCATCTTGGATGGGAGGAGCTTGTATGGTAACCCCTTTCTCTTGTAGCTCATCCTCCACTGTATTTTTAGAAATTTAACTAACCTTTGTAGAAACATTCTCCTTAATCTTTATAGGAAAATTTTCACTTAAATGCTCCTCTATTAACTCTGATGCCTTAGATTTGTCTTCGTTACACTTAATCCCTTCCAGATCCACTTCAACATCAGCTGCAACATCATCTCTAGATTCAAAATTTTTTGGCTTCTCTATAGTGCATTCCTTGTCTGACTTTTCTTTCCACTCCAGGTATCTCCCAACTTTAACGATAATGTCCACACATGAATGACAAGTGAACTCCGAATGGGCTGCATTATGAACTCTACACCATTTAGATGAGATGAAATCTAGAAAACACTTATCACCACCAAGTTGATCTTCAACTATCTATGTAAATGCCTCAACTGTAACATCAATAAACTCTAAATCTATAGAGGTTAGTGGTTTAGGAAGGTTTTGCATGAAAAGATTCCTTTGCAAAACCATCTCAATTTTTTCCAGAAAGGTCAAGCATTCAAACTCATTGTGTCTACAAGTATTATGAATTTTGCACTTGTTTGATAATGCATAGTGATGCAAACCCTTATTGTTCCAGAGATCCAATCTCTTATTCAAAGACTCACAAAGTTGAGGAAAATCAATCTAAAGACCATTTCCATCATGAAAAACATAAGAATGCTTTTCCATCTTGACTCAGAATATGTATTTTCAGATTTAGAGATCTATCATATCTCAAGTTTTTAACATAAAGCCTCATTCAACTTCTAGCTATGCCACCTTCATTCAAGTCCTCCTTCTAATGCCAATATGTTGATGGTGTTTTCTACATAGCAATAACTTAGACAAAATACAAGTACTCTATCTCTCTTGAAAGGTAAATCTCTATCAACAACCCTCCAGAGATAACCCCAAGGTCTCTAATGTCAAGTCTTGACAATGCAAAAACAACTTAGTGATAAATGTGAAAATGGTGGTAATCATAAAGGGCCTTACAAATGAACAATGTTGGAAGTATACTTTCATCATATGTAATAATATGGTGATGCTTTCAATCCTAAAACCTAACCCAAATATAAAGAAAGAGCAAAAGAGATAAGGGTTCAAGAGAGAGATTCTAAACTAACTCCCAAGATCAATCACAACAATGATGAATGCTGCAAATGGACAGATCCCCAATGAATCCAATCTTTTCTTGATCAAGGACAGGCCCACAACTTCGCAAAAATGGTGCAATATTCTAAGGAAACTAAATATTTTCATACTATGAATATTCATCCACATACGCAATAACTAGCGCAATGTAAACAAGCATTCATAGTTGAACTAAGAACAAAACAAGGCCCATGCTAACTTTACATAGCAACCTACAATCAACAAATTGATAAAATTATGGACCGAAAATCAATCAACATCATTGACATTTCACCATTATTACAAAAGGACTGAAATCTACCATTTAACATTGAGAATCAAGAACAAGAAACCATAAACTGTTGAAGCTAAACACAAAGTTCTCCAAATCAACAATCCATTTGCATTAACTTCTCTAGCATTACATAACAATTTCCAATCTCTCTCCTCTCCTATAGCTACTAACTTCTCCTAACTCATCCAATTCTAGCTTTCTACAGCTTCTAATCAACTATTCTAACCCCTTACAAATGAACATGCACTGGACTTCTATAGATTTTACAATTCAAATTCATTGGCCAGGATTAAGTCAATCCAAAGGCCTAGATTGCTCATCTAGAAACATCAAAAGGTTACATTTAATTTGGGAGCTCATGGCACATCATCATCCAATCAATTGAATTTAGTTACATTATGACCCAATGACATTAATTTTGAGAAAAGCCTCATTGGAGAATAAATACAGCGCCACATGTCTCTTCTTGTTAAAGGCATCTCTCCAATTGGTATACAATTGGTGGCATAGATTCATAGGTAGGTGCATACTTAATATTCATTCATAAGCTTTTCCAAACTTTCCTCCTGGCATGAATCCATATGCAAGTCCCCTAACAAAATAAATACAATCATTAGTAGCTCACATGTAAAAATCCAATCCATAAAACATTAAAATTAAGCTTAAATGAACCTTTGGAAAATTCAAATCCATCATAAAATTTCATAAATTTAACCTTATTAAGAAATTTCAGAGTTCAAGAAATTTGTGACAGGAAGTTCGAGGAATACGCTAGGAGGTGGATTTTTTGAGTGATAGGAGTGACAAGAGTGACATGAGCGACAAGAGCTCAGGTAATCCAAGGGAGCTTGGATTTTTCAGGTGAACTAGCGTTCGGGTAATCCAAGAGAGCTCGGATTTTCCGAGTGACAGGAGCTCAGGTAATCCAAGGGAGCTCATATTTTTTGAGTGATAGGAGTGATAGGAGCAACAAGAGCTTAGGTAATCCAAGGGAGCTCAGAGTTTCTAAATTCTAGGATAGCTTGAAATCCTCGAAACCCCATAATGTTTTACCAAGAAGGAATTTTCAATAAGTTCAAAAAGCAACCTAACCTAATTTTTCATTCTCTACCCATGGGTGCAAGAAATATTTACATATGACATTGAAAATTCACTTAAAAATCCCCATTTCCAAAATCCATGATAGGTGGATTTCTCCTAGACCCTCAAGATGCTTTAAAATATTGCCTTCATCAAATCAAACTTGGACTTAATCACAAAATAACCTCCCAAGAAGAGAAAAATTGAAGATTGACAAAGCCAAAATGTAGAGACGTAAAAGAGGAAAGAGGGTCCCTGCCTCCAGTGGGGGCGCGTGTGCAAAAATTGCGCAACAAGGAATTGCCAGCTAAATGTTGTTTCTAACCAGAACCTTCCAAGGTTCATTTCCAACCAGATATTTGATAATCCATTTTGTGGCTAATGCAATTCCTTGCAGCCTTAGGTCCTTTAAACCCAATCCACCATGCATTTTATCGATGCAAGACCACTCCCATTTAACCGAGTTATTTTTTCTCTTTCCTTTTCCATTAGACCAAAGAAAGATCCTTATTCCTTTTTGTATTTCATTATTTTGATAACTACAGATAAACTAGGTAAAGGCAACATAGATACCGTAGGATGATAAGATCATTTGAAAAACATGCAACCTCCCAGCCAGAGAAAGATACTGCCTATTCCACCCTTCTAATTTATTGTCTATCTTGATTTTGATCCAATTCCACATTTCTTTAAGATTGGGGCTAATAGCAAAAGGAATTCCTAGATACCTCACTTACATGTTGGGCCACCACACTGAAAAATCATAATTTTTAATTGAATCAAGTAGGGATTCTTCATGTTGGTATGTGGCGAATGATCATGCAAATATTGTACACTCGTAATGTATCCTCACCGAGGTTTGAGGGAAACATCCCCTGAAAGTAGGGGTTCAGGGGTGACAACCCCTGATAGCAAGGGTTCATTGGTGCAACCCCCTTCTTTTTCTGTTAACACTTCAAGGTTTTTTTCCATTAACACATCAAGGTTTTTTTTTGTTAACACGTCAAGTTTTTTTTCCATTAACATGTCAAGTTTTTTTCCATTAACACATCAAGGTTTTTTCTAGTTAACACACCAAGGTTTTCTTGCTAACATGTTAAATGAAAAATGACTTTGTAAAACCCTAATTCTAGAAGCTTCCAAAATTCTTATTATAAGCGGCTGGGATGTAAGTTGCGATGTGTGCAATTTATGAGATTGTAATATATTTTGCACTGGATAATAAAAATCATTGGGTGGTTGAGTTTCTGTGGATGTAGCCCATATTGGGTGAACCACGTTAAAATTTTGTGTTGATCGCTTTTGTGTTATTCTTCATTGTTATTTCTAGGTTATTTAATCTACATATAATTGTTAATGTTTATTGCTTCGATTTAACTGAATCCTAATCAGAGCTGTGTGTATTTTAGTTGATTGCAAGAGAACTATAGATTCGAGTGGGAGAAATGGAAGAAGGAAAATCCAAGGTTGAAAAGTTTAATGACAAGAATTATCAATTATGGAAGATGTAGATGGAAGATTATTTGTATTAAAAGGATCTATGGTGGCCATTACAAGGAAAAGAAAAGAAAGATGCTATGATGTTCAAAGAAGAATGGAAGATTCTAGATTGAAAGGCATTGGGAACCATTTCCACAAAACCTGCACCATCCGTGATATCCAATACAATAAAAGAAAATACAACAGAGGATTTGATGGAAGCTGGTTAAGTTGTATGTTCCCCAAAATTTCAAATAATGTATTTCTCATGAAGCATTTGTTTAATCTAAAAATGATTGAAGGTGGATCTATGACAGATCATTTAAATGAGTTTAATATGAATACCAATTAGTTAAAATCTATAAAAGTGAATTTTGATGAAGAGGTGAGGGCTCTCTTGATTTTATGTTATTTCCCAGAAAGTTGGAATAGCTTAGTGTGAGCATGCTTTTCAAAATCTGCAAACACTAATCTCAAACCAATGTTAGTCTCAACAAATCCTTCAAGCAATACTCCTATGAAATTCATTGCAAATGTTTCAAAATGCCACAAAAGATAAAGAAACACCAAATGCATAATGAAAACATTCAACAAATTACCTATTCCATAGTTGGATTGGTGTCACATGTGCTAGTGACCCTTTCCCAATCCTTGATCAAAGCTCAAATTGAAAATGCTATGAAGATGGTGGAGTGATGATAAACAAGATCAAATCTCAAATGAAGAGAGTAACCTTGCATGAAATTGTGAATCCTATGAATGAGGATTAAGCCTTCTTTTATAGATTTTCAAAATGCCAAGTGTTGAAGAGGGACCAATGTGGGATCAAAAACAAGCCAATGAGTTGAGGACACTTGTCATCATGTGAGTGGTCAATGGTTGTGCAAGATTTGGGAAGAGTGCCCAAGAGGGGGAAATTTTGAATTCAAATTTGCAATAAATTTTGAGAGGGGGACAAGAAAGAAGAGCAATAAATGCCCTATTTGACTTGTCATGTTGAGAGAAAATGAGGTTTTAATAAATCAATAAAATTGATTTATTGTGCAAGTGGCTAGATCTAGATAATGCAAGTGGGATGGGATTAACATTAGATTAGGATTAGATGATGATTATGCTGATTAAATGCTGATTAGGTGAGTTGACATTTTGGACTTTGATATTTGATTTATTTAAATCAGAAAATGATGGAATACAATTTAAGATTTGATTTAAATGAAGTCCTGATTTATTTAATTAAATGGATGATGCAAGATGAAGGTTGAATGATAATGTTTAATGAATGGTTTAAAGTGATGAATTTTCCTAATGTGAGACCTAATTTGACCGACTCTGATCGAATGCATAATGTGA
>VDFB02000007.1:138369359-138392433 GCA_007258455.2 Sequoia sempervirens | reverse complement strand
TCAAGAACCCATAATTTATGGTTTCGATCCTCACATCAAGTCAACCAATAAACTGAAGTCTCAAAACCAATGAACAAGCTAGCCCTTCCTATGTTGAAAATCCAAGTGTGTGCAAGTGTATAAATTTACCTCCCTAAGCTACTCTAGGAAGCCATGCTTAGTCATGTTAAGCTACGTAAAAAATTCTAACTCCAAAAGCAACTTGGATAGAGCCTCGCTGCCAGTCAGACGTCCATAGCCCTGACAAGGTTATCATTGTGATTCTCTCGAACATAGCTCTACCACCAGCTTGACGTCCATAGCCCTGGTAGAGATATTCAGATCCCCCTGATAAGTTGAATGTGTTATTTGATTTTCAATATCTTCTCTTTTCCTTATTTTTGATATTTCTTTTCTTTTCACTTTTTTCATTTCAACCTTTAAGCAATGAAGCTCACACTCAAGGTTGAGAATCACAGTGGTACTGAAGCAAAAATATAAGATTTTTCACTTAACAAGACCTCGCAAAGATCCTACAACAACCTTAGGATTCTTAAGATGTTTGTAAAATGTAATATTTGAGCACATTTATGAACTAACTCAATCCAATGACTTATCCACTTTATATGTTTAGCACATGTGACACTGAATGGAGGACTTTCACCAAGCCATCCAGAAAGATGATTAGAGTTTGTAAAAGAAATACCTAGAATAGTCCCAGATAATAAGATGATTGTTGTGCAAATGAAAATATTCCCAACAAAAGTAGAGGGACCCCGAACCAGAGAAGCAACGCAAAAACCAAAGAAAACCTAAATTAAAGTAGACCTAAACTAACCCAAAAGCATAAAACAAAGCAAAACAAAGCAACCCAAAAGCACACTAATTCTAAAGAACCCTAGCCTAAAGAAAACTGAAAGCAAATCAACCCTAACCAAAATAAAAAGATGAGAGAAAAAGAAAACTACCAACAACAAAGCAAACTACATTTATTCAAATTAGAGCTATGCACAAAAGACTCAAAATGAATCATTACTAGACAGGATGAACTGAAACTGACCCCCATTTGATTCATCAATGCATGAACAAGCAATAAGGTGAATGTAATAGTCCTTAGAAATGCAAAATTATCTTTATATTCAAAAAAATAAGGCTCAATAATGTAGCATTCAAATTCAACCTCATCAAAAAGAATAATTAGCAACTGATGCAACTCATTAAAACTGTGATCAATCTAGATGCAAGTTTTCTTTCCTAAACCTCCATAATCAAAATGATAAGCCACATAGTTTTTAGTAAGCAAAGAAACAACTTGATTTTGTACTTCTATAGACTGAATGTTGTGTTCATCATTTCCCAATTGCAAAGAGTTGATCCTAGTATCATCAGGAGGTCTCCACTGATGGTACAACAATCCCCTCATGCTTGAAACATGCAAAATAAAATTGGAGTCATCACTATGTAGTGCAAAGTGAAATTTAGATTGAACAAATTCATAATTATCAACGTTGAACTTTTCACCTGTTTGAGCATCTTCATGAGGAACTAGTGATGAAATTGTTGAAGCATTGTCATGTACAACAACTCCTTCAATGAGATGTTCACCAGGAGGCATCATAGACTGAACTTCAAGCACACTTTCACCCATGACTGTGTGATCAAGCCCGCTAATTATAACTGTAATATCACTATTTTCTGCATCATTCACGTTTTCCTGCGCATCAACATGAACCATATTAGCTACCTCATCCTTAATACATATAATTCATGAATTTCCAATACTCAATTCATCAATTGACAAAGAAAAAATAAAATTTGATGAATGAGAGAACTCCCTAAATTCCTCCTTTGTTGGCACTGGTTCAGATTTCTGATCATAACCATTAGGAATATTAACTCCTCCATTAAGTGCTTCGTTATGTTCTTCAAGACATTCACCAACAACTTGTTGACATTCTTCTATCAAATACTTGTTTGATGCATCTTTCTATGTATCCCTTGCATGTTTTGGCAACTGTACTTGTTCTTCCACCTCCTTTACAACTATCTAACATTGAAAACATGTGAATTTTTGAATGTTCCTCCTCATGTATCCTGCACCAAGTTGGTAACAACAACTCCTCTAGGAAGACTCTGTAATTCTAGCAACAAACTCTTCATGACTAGTCTGTATTGGATCTTCATCTTGGATGGGAGGAGCTTGTATGGTAACCCCTTTCTCTTGTAGCTCATCCTCCACTGTATTTTTAGAAATTTAACTAACCTTTGTAGAAACATTCTCCTTAATCTTTATAGGAAAATTTTCACTTAAATGCTCCTCTATTAACTCTGATGCCTTAGATTTGTCTTCGTTACACTTAATCCCTTCCAGATCCACTTCAACATCAGCTGCAACATCATCTCTAGATTCAAAATTTTTTGGCTTCTCTATAGTGCATTCCTTGTCTGACTTTTCTTTCCACTCCAGGTATCTCCCAACTTTAACGATAATGTCCACACATGAATGACAAGTGAACTCCGAATGGGCTGCATTATGAACTCTACACCATTTAGATGAGATGAAATCTAGAAAACACTTATCACCACCAAGTTGATCTTCAACTATCTATGTAAATGCCTCAACTGTAACATCAATAAACTCTAAATCTATAGAGGTTAGTGGTTTAGGAAGGTTTTGCATGAAAAGATTCCTTTGCAAAACCATCTCAATTTTTTCCAGAAAGGTCAAGCATTCAAACTCATTGTGTCTACAAGTATTATGAATTTTGCACTTGTTTGATAATGCATAGTGATGCAAACCCTTATTGTTCCAGAGATCCAATCTCTTATTCAAAGACTCACAAAGTTGAGGAAAATCAATCTAAAGACCATTTCCATCATGAAAAACATAAGAATGCTTTTCCATCTTGACTCAGAATATGTATTTTCAGATTTAGAGATCTATCATATCTCAAGTTTTTAACATAAAGCCTCATTCAACTTCTAGCTATGCCACCTTCATTCAAGTCCTCCTTCTAATGCCAATATGTTGATGGTGTTTTCTACATAGCAATAACTTAGACAAAATACAAGTACTCTATCTCTCTTGAAAGGTAAATCTCTATCAACAACCCTCCAGAGATAACCCCAAGGTCTCTAATGTCAAGTCTTGACAATGCAAAAACAACTTAGTGATAAATGTGAAAATGGTGGTAATCATAAAGGGCCTTACAAATGAACAATGTTGGAAGTATACTTTCATCATATGTAATAATATGGTGATGCTTTCAATCCTAAAACCTAACCCAAATATAAAGAAAGAGCAAAAGAGATAAGGGTTCAAGAGAGAGATTCTAAACTAACTCCCAAGATCAATCACAACAATGATGAATGCTGCAAATGGACAGATCCCCAATGAATCCAATCTTTTCTTGATCAAGGACAGGCCCACAACTTCGCAAAAATGGTGCAATATTCTAAGGAAACTAAATATTTTCATACTATGAATATTCATCCACATACGCAATAACTAGCGCAATGTAAACAAGCATTCATAGTTGAACTAAGAACAAAACAAGGCCCATGCTAACTTTACATAGCAACCTACAATCAACAAATTGATAAAATTATGGACCGAAAATCAATCAACATCATTGACATTTCACCATTATTACAAAAGGACTGAAATCTACCATTTAACATTGAGAATCAAGAACAAGAAACCATAAACTGTTGAAGCTAAACACAAAGTTCTCCAAATCAACAATCCATTTGCATTAACTTCTCTAGCATTACATAACAATTTCCAATCTCTCTCCTCTCCTATAGCTACTAACTTCTCCTAACTCATCCAATTCTAGCTTTCTACAGCTTCTAATCAACTATTCTAACCCCTTACAAATGAACATGCACTGGACTTCTATAGATTTTACAATTCAAATTCATTGGCCAGGATTAAGTCAATCCAAAGGCCTAGATTGCTCATCTAGAAACATCAAAAGGTTACATTTAATTTGGGAGCTCATGGCACATCATCATCCAATCAATTGAATTTAGTTACATTATGACCCAATGACATTAATTTTGAGAAAAGCCTCATTGGAGAATAAATACAGCGCCACATGTCTCTTCTTGTTAAAGGCATCTCTCCAATTGGTATACAATTGGTGGCATAGATTCATAGGTAGGTGCATACTTAATATTCATTCATAAGCTTTTCCAAACTTTCCTCCTGGCATGAATCCATATGCAAGTCCCCTAACAAAATAAATACAATCATTAGTAGCTCACATGTAAAAATCCAATCCATAAAACATTAAAATTAAGCTTAAATGAACCTTTGGAAAATTCAAATCCATCATAAAATTTCATAAATTTAACCTTATTAAGAAATTTCAGAGTTCAAGAAATTTGTGACAGGAAGTTCGAGGAATACGCTAGGAGGTGGATTTTTTGAGTGATAGGAGTGACAAGAGTGACATGAGCGACAAGAGCTCAGGTAATCCAAGGGAGCTTGGATTTTTCAGGTGAACTAGCGTTCGGGTAATCCAAGAGAGCTCGGATTTTCCGAGTGACAGGAGCTCAGGTAATCCAAGGGAGCTCATATTTTTTGAGTGATAGGAGTGATAGGAGCAACAAGAGCTTAGGTAATCCAAGGGAGCTCAGAGTTTCTAAATTCTAGGATAGCTTGAAATCCTCGAAACCCCATAATGTTTTACCAAGAAGGAATTTTCAATAAGTTCAAAAAGCAACCTAACCTAATTTTTCATTCTCTACCCATGGGTGCAAGAAATATTTACATATGACATTGAAAATTCACTTAAAAATCCCCATTTCCAAAATCCATGATAGGTGGATTTCTCCTAGACCCTCAAGATGCTTTAAAATATTGCCTTCATCAAATCAAACTTGGACTTAATCACAAAATAACCTCCCAAGAAGAGAAAAATTGAAGATTGACAAAGCCAAAATGTAGAGACGTAAAAGAGGAAAGAGGGTCCCTGCCTCCAGTGGGGGCGCGTGTGCAAAAATTGCGCAACAAGGAATTGCCAGCTAAATGTTGTTTCTAACCAGAACCTTCCAAGGTTCATTTCCAACCAGATATTTGATAATCCATTTTGTGGCTAATGCAATTCCTTGCAGCCTTAGGTCCTTTAAACCCAATCCACCATGCATTTTATCGATGCAAGACCACTCCCATTTAACCGAGTTATTTTTTCTCTTTCCTTTTCCATTAGACCAAAGAAAGATCCTTATTCCTTTTTGTATTTCATTATTTTGATAACTACAGATAAACTAGGTAAAGGCAACATAGATACCGTAGGATGATAAGATCATTTGAAAAACATGCAACCTCCCAGCCAGAGAAAGATACTGCCTATTCCACCCTTCTAATTTATTGTCTATCTTGATTTTGATCCAATTCCACATTTCTTCAAGATTGGGGCTAATAGAAAAAGGTATTCCTAGATACCTCACTTACATGTTGGGGCCACCACACTGAAAAATCATAATTTTTAATTGAATCAAGTAGGGATTCTTCATGTTGGTATGTGGCGAATGATCATGCAAATATTGTACACTCGTAATGTATCCTCACCGAGGTTTGAGGGAAACATCCCCTGAAAGTAGGGGTTCAGGGGTGACAACCCCTGATAGCAAGGGTTCATTGGTGCAACCCCCTTCTTTTTCTGTTAACACTTCAAGGTTTTTTTCCATTAACACATCAAGGTTTTTTTTTGTTAACACGTCAAGTTTTTTTTCCATTAACATGTCAAGTTTTTTTCCATTAACACATCAAGGTTTTTTCTAGTTAACACACCAAGGTTTTCTTGCTAACATGTTAAATGAAAAATGACTTTGTAAAACCCTAATTCTAGAAGCTTCCAAAATTCTTATTATAAGCGGCTGGGATGTAAGTTGCGATGTGTGCAATTTATGAGATTGTAATATATTTTGCACTGGATAATAAAAATCATTGGGTGGTTGAGTTTCTGTGGATGTAGCCCATATTGGGTGAACCACGTTAAAATTTTGTGTTGATCGCTTTTGTGTTATTCTTCATTGTTATTTCTAGGTTATTTAATCTACATATAATTGTTAATGTTTATTGCTTCGATTTAACTGAATCCTAACAATTGGTATCAGAGCTGTGTGTATTTCAGTTGATTAGCACGAAACCTCTAGATTTGAGTGGGAGAAATGGAAGAAGGAAAATCCAAGGTTGAAAAGTTTAATGACTAGAATTATCAATTATGGAAGATGCAGATTTAAGATTATTTGTATCAAAAGGATCTATGGCAGCCATTACAAGGAAAAGCAAAGAAAGATGCTATGATGTCCGATGAAGAATGGGAGATTCTAGATAGAAAGGCACTGGGAACCATTTGGTTGTGCTTGGAACCATTTGTGACATTCAATACAACAAAAGCAAAGACAACAGAGGATTTGATGGAAGCTTTGGCTAAGTTGTATGAAACCCCCCAACCTCAAATAAGGGATTTCTCATGAAGCGTTTATTTAATCTAAAAATGATTGAAGGTGGATCTATGACATATCATTTAAATGAGTTGAATATGAATACCAATCAATTAACTTCTTTAAAAGTGAATTTTGATCAAGAGGTGAGGGCTCTCTTGATTTTATATTCTTTCCCATAAATTTGGAATAGCTTAGTAATCGCTATAAGTAACTCTGTCTCTGGTTCAAATACATTGAAATTTAATAATGTTGTTGGTGTTATCCTTAGTGAGGAAATGTGATAGAAAAGTATAGGTGAGATTTCAACATCGGGTAATGCTTTGACTGTAGAGAATAGGGGAAGAACAAAGGAGAGAGGAGAAATCCTAAAAAAATGTGGGAAGTCACAAGGGAAGTCGAAGAATGGAAAATCTAAATCTAGAGGAAGAGTGGATTGCTGGCATTGTGGATAGCTAGGACACTTGAAGAAGGATTATTTGTATTGAAAGGGAAAACAAGGAGATAGACAACATGATGACCGTAAGGAAGCTAACTGTTATCAACAAAGTATGCACCCT
The DNA here is from genome assembly GCA_007258455.2 of Sequoia sempervirens. Lineage (NCBI taxonomy): Eukaryota > Viridiplantae > Streptophyta > Pinopsida > Cupressales > Cupressaceae > Sequoia > Sequoia sempervirens. The sequence continues at coordinate 138,385,438 of VDFB02000007.1, read as the reverse complement.
ACTGCTAAGCTATCAACATAGCCACCTATTGATACATGGGAATAATCCTAGGCCTGTGGATTGCCTAAAACTTGGAATGAACCTCTAGAGAGGGTTAGTTCCTCTTGCTTGATCACCTAGAACTTGATCAATCCTACCTATTTTGAAGGAAAAGGGTAAGAAGGAAATTGAAAATAACTTAAAATTCCTGAAAGTGATTAACTACAACTAACTAGGTGATGCACCAAATTGTTTTCTCAGACCTATAACTTGTTGTATGACACACACAATCGCTCAATGATTTAGCTGTAGCATAACACAAATAAAAATTTCATCATACCTGTGCATAATTGTTTCATAGAAAGGCGAGACACTCACAACTCAAGAAGGAAAGAAGATTTCACAACTTTTTGCTTCTATCCTTGACACGATCATGACCTGTATAGAAGATATGATCTATATTTCCTAAAGGTGTTGAAAGAGACATACTCAAGTGGAAGCACATAATATTTCACAAGTACATTCATCAATCTTCACTTTGCACACAATGAAACAAGCTTTGAGAAGGTAAAATAAACTTTTTTTTTTTGATAAAATGTGTGTTTTACAACTTTTACAAGTCTAAAAATGAGTTACAATACTGTTCATGCTTGAAATAACTCATAAAAGTTGTAATATGCAGTTGATAAACAATAAGCAATAACTCAAACAAGGCCTGAAAGATGAGCATTATAGCTGTGCAACAACTTACAAAAAGATAGGAACATGTGCTAAGGAACTCTTCATTCCATCTTGTTGAGTAAATCTCTTTTGGATGTCCAAAACAAATATGCCTATTTTGTAGCCCCTTAAGAAGCTCCAAAAAGTTGTTTGAAGGCTGAAAAAGTGATTCCATAACCTTGTGTACTATTAAAGCTTATAAAAATAGCTTCTAGGTGCTTGGGAAAGCTTCAAACTACCCTAGATATGCTCCAACTTGTTGGACAATTGTACAACCTCCTCCTAGATGCTTGGAAGAAAGCATAACTGACCTCCAGCTACTCACAATTGGCAAAAAATATCTTAATAGCTACCACTTGCTTTTCTTAAGCTTTTAAACATGTGTAAAAAGGTTTTAAAGTAGATAAAAATTCCAAGAGAACAAGAATATTCCCTCAAGACTAGAGCTTTGGTGCGTGTCTCATTTACAAAAAGCTTTTGTATCTCTTCTGCACACTGTCACTCTTTCTTTTGATGGCCTTGAACTGTTTGATTACATATTGTTGAATATTCATTCAAAGTTCCCTTAACTACCATGCAAGTTTTCCTTATGGCACTAGCATCTTCTTCATTAGTTATGTTTATTGTCATGCATTTGGAACTGTCACTATACCTCCATTCTCTTGGTGATCTACACTTTGATACTGTGATGTCTTTGATTGGAAGGTTAGGTATCTCTATCCTCAAACATGTTATAAAACCTTCATATCTAACATAGTAGCATAGATGTTTTGAGCATTTAAGTAAAAAATGTGGAGATTTCCCTTGCTATGACTGTCATTCAATAGGTCTGAAAACATCCCTCCCATGAACTTGAACAATGAAGTTGTATGTAAAATATGGACCCCATCTTATCTTTTGATTTTGAATTGTATAGATCACTGCCCACTTCATAGTCTTTTCCCTTTCATCTTGTCCATAAGCCACAACAAATAATGACTCCATATGTATTATCATTTGCCTTTATGTCCTTTTATGAATACTACCCTAGGTATTATGCCAAGATTTGTTGCATTCTTCTATTGCAACCATAGGCTTCTTATTCACAATCCAAATTTGCTATGTTATTGCATAGATCTATCTTCATTGTCATCAAACTTTGTGCATCAAAATTAGTCATTTTCAAAATCAAGTTTCATGGACTCTTTACCTTGAAGATCAGCTTTCATTTTTTTAATTCTATCCATCAAACCCATAACATTTTCTCCTTGAGGATTTGGTAACACTTTCCTTTCAATACCCTACTCCTTACATACCTTATCATACAGGCTGCCTCAATTACACCATCTTTGCTCATTGTCTTCAAGGTCTATTTTCAACTTGCAATTCATACTTATTCATTCATAGTGAAAGCCTTAACTACTCAAGACAATATTCACCTTCATTGTCATGAAAATTATTTCAAGTTACAATTTTTTCGGATCTCTACACTGTACATGACCTTAATTCTTTCACTAATATTTGTGTCTCTCCACTATACAGAATGAAGGAAAACATGGCCCCTCTGTTCACTCATGCATCATGACTTTCATTAACTCGAGTCAAATATACACTATACCGATGAGTGTGATGGGCAACTAATTTTGACACAACTACCACCATTGTCACGAGTGGAATGAAAACAAGATAGAAATTTCAAAGGAAGGGATTTACCTTGCATACATGCTAATATTTCAACCTACAAGAACTCTTAATTTTTACTCTTTAACAACATTCGATTTGCAACCTACTCTTAGGTAAAAATCCTCTAGAGCTCTTAAGATTTTCATATCAACTAGTTCTTCCTATGTTTCTTATTTTCCACCTTTGCAACATTATGTTCTCTTATCATTATATGTTGCATTTTGACTATCACCATTATAATCCTGTAACAGACCACTTGCCATGCTCATTTTGCTCCTTCTTTATGTTCAACTTCCTTATCTTCCTGTGGCTTTATGAGGTCCTATTTTTGGTACATGAGCTTGTCACTTCCTTCATAATGGATTGTCATCTGTTTGAGCTCCTTCAACCAATCTGCAAGGCTATGATTCAAGCATGAGAATGACCGCTCCTAATATATCTGAATGTTTCTTTCATTAGCAGTTTCATTCATTAGCAATGTGCCTCTCCCCTATTAAAATACTATGACTGTCCTTACAAAAGTTATGTCATTATTTAGCTTGACTGAATAATTATGCTCATAGTCCAACCAGTAGGGGTATTTATAAGTTGAAAGCCATTATATGCTATTATAACGTACCTTTATTTGTTTGTATCCCATAAATGACAACTATAATAGTGTATGACCAACATGTCATAGAAAATATAAAACCCTTGCAAACCAACCAATAGTGTCAAAAATCTGAGTCATCAACACAACACCGATAGTAGAGACAACCCTCATGAGAAGGCCAGAACCCTAGGATGCCACAAAATACAATGAGCACTTTCACACTTCCACCTGTATCGGCACCAAGAAAAAATTCCACAAGCTCTGTTGCAATAGTTACAATAGATCCACTATAAAATCAACCAATTATCCTTGAAGGTGCAACCTATATTGTATATTGAGCAACTCTATCTTATTTTGTGAGGGCTGCCACTCTTCTGCTGTCCTAAATTTCCAACATATATATAATTGATTGCAAGTATTGTATATACCTAGTTTTTTTTTTTGCAAGGCACAAATAGCCACAACTTCCATGTTTGACTCCAACATAGCATGTTCATCTTTAGCAAGATTTTTTCGGAGCTTGGAAATACCGGTTCATTTCAAGTAGCCATATGTAGCTTTTTAGAACCAGTTCCCTAGAGGAAAATGCAAAAACACATGTTAAATCCCTTAGCATGGAACCATATGTTTCATTTGTTGAAGGATCAATATCTTCCTTTCTATGAATCTGAGAACCAACTTTGTTTGGATGCTTCTAAATTTTGGTGCTATGGCTACTTTTCCTCAGGTTCAGATACATCCTCACTTTGAAATTTGATAGCCCTTTTGTCTCATGACCACTACCCAACCTACTAAACCTATTTTTTGCTAGACCAATACAATCCCTTCCACTCATGACAATCAAAAAGCTTTGAGTTTGTATAGGCATAGGATTTTTATATCCCAATTTCTTTAAGATTTTGAGGAAATTATTTGTCAATCCTTCCTATTTTTATGTTCTCTGTGTGTGTTTCCCTATAACCAGAATGTTGAGTTTCATTCCCCCTCTACAACAAAAAATTCTTTTCCTTACTAGCTGAAAACTTGGATTGTTATCTCATTATCATTTTTCAAATCTAGTATATTAACTTGTAAACTAGAGTATAATCCTACATGATTTCTTTTAACAATAGTAGAAAAATATAAAACCAGAGGAGGGATATATGACTCCACAACTACATATTTTCCATGAAATACCTCTAAGATAGACTTCATAAACACTACTACTACTATCTCGATGGACATTTTAGTTAATTTGGGAACCTTTAAATGACCTTTGAATGGCATGTACAAGTTCTAAAAGAGACACAACTTTGATGAGATACATACCATATTGAAAATTCACCCTAGAAAATTAGGATACATAGACTGATTTGTCATTGCTTCAATCAATTCCTACAACCTCTATAATGTGACATGGGCCTTCATGAATCTTTGAAATTTGGCGATACCTGTCAAGCTGAGAGGAAAGTTATGAATGGTTTGCAACATGGTGTTGAAGCTGATAGATATCCATGTCTCATTCCAAGTTTATCTCCTCCAAACTATAACATACCCCCCACGTCTGTCTAATGCATCATGTCTCCTTGGATTCTTTCAACACCATCTACTTGAAACCCTAATTCTTCTCGTGGATAAAGTTTGAAATCTTCAAAAGAAATAAACTTTAATCTTTTCCCTCTTTTTAGTGAATGCAAATTTTCTTTTGGATACACTTTAGGTTTATTTGATAATTTTTGAAACTTAAGAAATGTGACATGGAATATCAAATTAACTTTGTAAAACTTATCTAAACCTAAATATTAAAATAAGTTAACATCTTTGGTGACCTCTGTGGATGTTTTTCTTGCTAAAACCCATAGACCAGCAGCCTTAAAAGTATATCCATTGGGAATAGGAATAAAAATATTTAGACAAACTGAAGTTCAAACTTGACAACCAGTTAATAACACCTCAAAAACTAGGAAAGCAAACTAAAACTACTACTCTAAACTGACTCAAATTGGAAACAAATTTGCAACCTACACTTGAAGGAAAGAAAACTTGACAAAACATGTGCACTACTACACTCATTGGAATGGAAAACTATCCTACTCCTATACTAACTAACAATGAAACTTGGTCAAGCAAAACCATTAACTTTTTCTTTGAAGTAATTACCCTTCCTGGTCGGCATGCAGTGCTTCATATGGTTTTGAATAGCTAGAGAAAGATGAGGCATAGATAGAAATCCAACCAATAGGTGCAAAAATTCATGAAGAAGATAGACAAAACCTCTTACTTCTCCATCTTGTGTATGCACACTACTGTTCTGGAATGGACATGTAAGCTACAACCCTTCTTATTTTGCTACTACTTCATGATCAACTCCATTTTGGATGGAAAAATCATGTTTGGGTGCAAACATGATTGGTATTCTTTGCTTGCCTCAGTCCTAGCAAGATTCCTAATAGGAGATCCTCTTGAAATGATTAACTTGGAACTCTTCTTCCTGATTTCTTGCTTATGAAGTACTTCTTCAACTTCATTATGTTGATTGCCATGGGGTAACTCATGTCTTACAAGAGAAATCATGTCTTCTTTCTCCATTTCATTATGTCCACAACTTTCAAATTTAAGAAGTGTTGCTTTATCAACAATATTTGAACAAAACTTCTCTATTGTGCCTGTGAATAAGTCTTCATCAAACTCTTCATTAACCTTCTTATGCACAAAATGTCCTATCTCAACTTCATGATTGAATTCTTGATTACTAAAGACATCAAAGCCTTTACCTTGACAAACAAGCCTTGGTCCTCCTCCTTGTTTAGTTTGGATAACTTCACTTCTCAAAATAAGGTTATATTCACTTGCTTCTTGATGAAGCAACACCTTGTCAAAGTGATTTTCATCCTCTTGTTGCTCTAAAATTGCTAATGGTGTTAGTATAAGTATGTTTTCTTCATCTTCATTAACAAAACCAGGAAGCTCATTGAATAAATCAGTCATTACTTTACCATTTTGCAACAAAATTTCTTGCTTATCCTCATTTTGTTCAACAAAACCAGGAAGTTCATCCAAAGAACTTGTTAGCATCTCATGTTCAACACTTATCTTCTGCTTAATACCCTACTATCCTAACTAATTTTTCTCATAATTAATTTGCAACAGGTTTGATTTTTCATTTTCCTTATCATGTGCAAGTGGGGTAACAACAAAAACTCTTTCTTGTTCTACCTCACAAAACTCATTCGTTTGCTCATTAGGCCAATTCTATTGGTAGACAATAGGTCCACCTAGAAAAATATGGATAGGAGAAGGACAAGAAGGCTAACTTGAAAAGGAAACTTGAGGAATTGGCTTGGTCTCGTGAAGACATATAGGTTGTTCTTGTTCAAGTATAGGTTCTTTCAATGGATGGGGCCTTCTAAGACTTGGAATATTTAATTTAGGAGACTTAGGAGACTCACCTTGCTTGAAGCTTGGTACCTTGAACTTGGAAACCTCTTCTTCAAAAAGTGGATTTGGAAAATAAATAACTGATTGAGTTTCCAACCTTTGAATTGGAGCCAAAAAAAACCTTCTTTTTCTCCTATTTTGTAAGATCTTCTTGTGCAAGCTTTCCCTCATATTTTCTTTTTTGTATTTCCAGCTCTTGTTGACGCTAGATATCCTGGTAAGGAAAATCCTCTTGCTACAACTCAAACTATTGTTGCCACTTGATCTCACCCAATTGTCGAGTCCAATCCAACAATATATTTTTGATGTCACCAATCCCCAAATTGTCCATATTTTGAGATTGACTATGGTGATAAGCATGCTGGTTTGGAATAAAGTTATTTTATTGGGGGTGATTTTAAGCATACACAGATTGAAATGAAGTTTGAGCAAGGGTGGGTGGGTGGTAAGCATGTTGAATCTGCTGGTTACTCACAATTACATGGCTATTTTGGATAAAACCAATAGTATGGTTACTTCGATATGGCTGGTAAGAAGGAGTATGAACAAAATTCTCATGAAATGGAGGGTGATAAGACATATTCCCATGAAACATATACATGCCTATTCATTCAAAAGGATGCAAAATCATAATTAATTATATTTTCTTGATGAAAAGCTTGAATCATACCAACACTTGAACTGTTGACACTAGTAGATTATCTCTTCAGAGTCGCCAGGTGTGTTGTTTTATTGCCTCCAAAGATAGAAATCACTGATATACAAACCGAATATCAACAATATATGGAAAATTTATAGACTAAAATAGTCCAAACTCTCCCACCAAGCATGCCAAAAACTGTTATAAACAAAGTATGCACCCTAGTGCTAAGCTATCAACTTAGTTACCTGTTGATACATGGGAAAACTCCTAGGCTTGTGGGTTGCCTAAAACTTGGAATGAACCTCTAGAGAAGGCTGGTTCCTCTTGCTTGATCACCTAGAACTTGATCAATCCTACTTATTTTGAAGGAAAAGGGTAAGAAGGAGACTAAAAATAACTTATAATGCCTAAAAATGATTAACTACAACTAACTAGGTGATGCACCAAATTGTTTTCTCAGACCTATTGTAGACACTAAAAATTGGTCTAGGCTTGCAACTTCAATTTCTTCATAATTCATACCTTCATTGTCATAATTAAATAATGTTAATTATTTAATTATTTTCTAAAGTTCTTTCTCATCTATTAAGTAAATAACTTTAACTATTTAATTAATTCATAATTAGCTTTAGTCAATCTTGATTAATTAAATAAATATTATTTATTTAATTACGTCGCTAATTAAGTTTATCCCTTTTTTGAAATTAAATAAATTCTTATTTAATTTATTCTTATCACACTTTCGACTATAATTAAATAATCACTTTACTTATTTAATAATTCTTCAACCTTTTCTCCAGTCAATTAAATAAATCTTAATTTATTTAATTTAATCCTCAAATTTTGAATGTTGAATTAAATAATCATTTAATTCATAAAAAAAAATTATTCCTGGCATATTCTTCTTTGATTGGCTAATTGCTTAGTTATCTAATTATTCATTTACCACTTAAGTCGAGATTTAATTAGATTAGTCAATCATCTCCTAATTTAATATCTAATTGTCTTTGACACAAAATCTCTATCTTAATCAGTTAGTTATCTAGTTTTAATTCTTCTGCGTGCAAACTTATATTAATTAAATAACTTTATTTAATTAATTTATTCATTCATGTGTTCGAATAGACTGTTTCCTCTATTCAATATTTATCTGTTACATGCAATCATTATTCTTCTAAGTTTTGAACACTTTCAACTAAAGATTAAATTAATATTTAATCTTAATCTCCACCTTTTATGCTTTATCACTCACGTTATTACTAACACTAATCTCAATGCATGTCGAATCTTTCAATCTGAATGTCTATCTATCTTTCAATCTGAGCATGTCATTCGAAAACCCTATTTTCTATAAATTGGCTTGACCTTCATCTTTGTTACTCCTCCTGAAATCTTATGACTTTTGGAAGCAATCACTTATCTGAATCTACGATGTTTGTTGAATCATACTATCATAGGCTACACTTGCACACTTAGAAATCTAAGAGAAATTATCATACAATGACAAAATGGAGAAGGACAATCGAGGTTATGCATGGAATTATGTAGATATTTGGTGAGATTGTTCTGTTATTTATGTTTTTAGCTTTTCCATTATTCTTTGTTGTTAGCATAGTTTACATTTGAGTTTATTGCATTATGTTGGTTTGATCTTTCTTGTTTCCCTGTGTTACATTGGTGAACCTGACGTGAAGACACGCTCTTCGCAAAAATCCATAGAAATCTTATTCCTTTTTGAAGGTATCATATGGTTTGACACATTTGATGCACAAAACAACACAATTGACCTGACGAGCAACATATGATGAGTAAAGTGACACATATGACAACTCGTGACACATTTGTGGCCTTATGCAACACATTTGACTGGTAAAACCTGTGACGCATCAATGACCTTGTGCGACGCATCTGACTGGTATAAATTCTGGTATCTGAATTCCAAATTTGAATTTTTCATTTTAGTTTTCATTACAACTAATTTTGAACTTGCAATGTGTGTTCTTGAGGAGTTAACATAGTGTTTACAGGATGTTGTTAGAAGACAAATATACAAACAAGTGTGTGCAGGATGATTGACAAAGACAAATATCAAAATAGTGATGAAATGTTTTGTAGGACGCTTGACAAAGACAAAATTCCAAAAAAATTGTCTGATTAGATTAGAAAATTGTCATTTGGGCTTAAAATTAATCATTGTCTTCTGTGTTTGGTACATTTGCACAATCTATTAGTTTAATACCTCATTCAATAATTAAAGTATCCTCTCCCCTAGTGCACTTGTGTGATCCTGGGTGCACGAGAAATAGTTATTGACTCTAGAAATTGGACTTTCCTTGGTAGAAAAAAGTACTCACCCCAAGGCGACTCAAACCTACAATGAAGCTTTTTAGCCAAGCTACTCTCGACCAATATACAAATGTGAATCCTAATGGAAAACATAGGATTACAGGTGCATATTTGTTATGTAGACAAGTTTCGTTGTATCTTTCCTCATGCATAACCACCTGAACGGGTGCCCTTACTACAATCCAATTGTTTTTAGTTCACCAAAAAAAACCTTCTATTTGCTAGTGCAAGAGGTCAGACCTCTGAAGCCATCTCACGTTCATGTGGTTCTTAGTAGAGATGAAAAGTTTTCCATGGGAGAATCATGGGAATTGAAGCTTGGCTACCCCATAGAAGTGAGTTTCATGGAGTGGAGCCAGTGGGGTCAAGCTTCTAATCACCTACTCTAAATAAGCGCAACTGGGGAAACCCAAGTGAGAACTCAACAAATATTGTCACTGCCAGCCTTAAGATTGCACTTGTCTTCTAGAATTATACATGTTCATGTTCGTAAAAATTGAAACACATTATTTTTTTATTGTTTTTATTTTCCAAAATTTGATTATAAACAAAGTCAGACAAATCTACTATTTACCAGAAAACCACAAGTGTTAACCAAAAAATCACAATTGTCAAACTGAATCACAACTATTAACCATAAAATCACATCTGTCAAAACTGAGTCCAATCTGTCACTTACTAGAAAAATGAGTTGCATTTGTTTACCAGTAAGCCACATCTATCTTAGTGAGTTGCATCTGTTTACCAGTTAGCTACATCTATCATAGTGAGTCACATATGCTTATCAGAACACCGCATCTGATCTCCCGAGTTGCATATGTCAAGTCTGTTGATACCTTTGATATTGGAAAACTACATTTGAAACCCTCTGTGACACATCTAATTTGTGAGTCACATTTGTAGTATGTAATGACGCATATGCCTTTTCATAGACCCAAGCCTTATTTTACCAGTAGACAATCACTTAGTTTGAAAACCGCATTTTTCAAACTCTATGACACACTTGATTTTGTGAGCTGCATCTATAGTCTGGAACGACATAGTTGCCTGTCACAGACCCTAATAATCAATTTACCAGTAGACCACATCTGACATTAGGAACTGTAATTGCTAATTTTTGTGATGCATCTAGCATTCTGAACCGTAATTGTTTGATTACCAGAAAACCAGAATTCACTGTCACCGTTTGAAACCAAATAGTCACACTAGTCTTTGATTTATCTTTTCACAGTGATCTAAGAGACAAAAACTAGAAAGTTTTCTCATACTTTGCATGATTTCATCCTTTAGGTATCATTTAGTCATAGCAATAGGAATCCTAGTTGTAAATCTTACTTTCATCTTAGGAGTCTTTATTACCTTCAGATAGATCAAACTTTTAGGGAAATCATCATTTGAAGATCTTAGAATAGGTCAACTTCCATGCTTTGGATAAACCCTTACTTCAATGAACATTGTCATTGAACCCAGTAATTTGTCATCATATATTTTTTCCTACACGTGAGTCCTTCTAGCTCATCAGTCTAGTTTGGGAGCTCACCTTATCTTTTGGTCCTAGTCCTATGAAGGTTCCTTGTCAAAACTAAATTGAAACCTGGGTTAAACTTTAGGTGGTTGGTAACCTCTTTTAGGGTCTTCCAAAATTGATTACCTTAGAAGCTTGCTTATAATTTTTCATATTTAGATACAATAATCCTAGGATAACATCATTTTAGACATTCCTTATTTGCCAGAAAATACCAAAAAAATAGTTGCATTCATTCCTTATATCCAAAAAATCTCAAAAAAAATAGACTAGAATCATACCATCCATAGAATTAGTTTTTGCATCACTTGCACTTTGAGCTTATCTTACATGGTAGAAACAAGGTCCAAAAGGAAAGAAAGAGAAATGATGGTTGATCCAAATGACTTCATCAATCCATTTTCAAATCCCTCATCATCCACATCAAGACCTCATAAAACTTTGTTAGACAAATTCATCACTTGAGACCCACAAGGACACATTGTAGTGGAAGAGATAGATGTTATTGCACAAGACCCTGAGTTTTCCTCCTTTGTAGATGAATACCTAGCAAATGATCCTCAAAGATACTTGGCTAAATTGCTAGCAAAAAGTGCCAAGTTACCTCCTAGATTTAACATCAATACCTTGCAAACTGCACCCACTATTGAATTTGGCTCCATTTTCCAATGAACGTTCGTTGGTCGTTTGAAAAATATTTGTTAGAAAAGTGATGAAATGATGAAAAAAATTTCGTCGTTATTTTTTAATCGAAATTCTAACGATGCATTAAACGTTGAAATAATGGCGCAGATTCGTCGGTCGTCGACATCATAAAATGACTTGGATGTTCATCGGAATATCGATGAAAACTTCATGTATCCACCGACGAACTACAACCAAACTGCAATTGCAATGTCTCTTCCGAAGTGTTGAAACAACACCAGAAGTTCATTGCCATTTTGATGAAATGGGAAAGGAGTTACGACGAAGCCTTTGTTGCAGCTAAGCAACTTCATCGGACCTTTTATGTGATTCGTCGGTAGAGTTCGTCACAATTGCGATGAAATGGGAAAGGAGTTACGACAAATCCTTCATTGCAGCTAAGAAACTTCGTCAGACCTTTTCTGTGATTTGTTAGTGTCCTTCATCGAAATTGTGATGAAAGTGGCAAGGTGTTACGATGAAGCCTCCGTCGGACCTTTTTTGTGATTTGTCGGTGGACTTCGTCGAAATTGCGACGAATTGGGCAAGGAGTTACGACGAAGCCTTCGTTGCAACTATAGCAACTTCATCAGACCTTTTCGGTGATTTGTCGGTGGTTTTCATCAAAAGTGCGATGAAACAATGCAATTTTTTTATAAAATATTCATTGGAATGTACCATCACAGAGACTCTTGGCAATCACCACCGAAGCTAACCCATCAGTGAGAGATCAATCATTGGCACAGGATACAAAACTTACTCCGATAGTCCATGTCTTGTCGATGACTTCCGTCAGCAAGAAAGATCCAATGTCACATTGATCTAACCTCTTCAGGAGTTTTGAACACTGCTAGTTATCAGCAAGACATTCTAAGGGTCTCGCCAATTAAACAATTGTCTAAGAGAAAGTAAACAAATGGAACCTATTAATTTTCTTATTTTGGGGTTCTTTAAATCATAGAATAGATACCAAGTCAAATAATATGAAAAAGACTTATTTCCATACAAATTAAATGATTATTCTCACAATGGCAATTGTCTAATTACAACAACAATTCCATGAAAGGTTATCCATGCTTCATAAGAGATGGCTGATCATACATACAGATTGCAAGATGCATAGAAAAAGCATTACACTTGATAACAATCAAGGGCTAACAAGGGAAGGAGTTAAGAAACAACTCTACCTATCATCACAGTTCTATTGTCCCCCCCGAGAGAATCTTGCAAAGACAAGTTTACAATACTGGAAGTAAAATAATATGAAAAAGACTTACTTCCATACAAATTAAATGATTATTCTCACAATGGAAATTGTTTAATTACGACAACAATTCCATGAAAGGTTATCCATGCTTCATAAGAGATGACTGATCATACATACAAACTACAAGATGCATAGAAAAAGCATTACACTTGAGAACAACCAAGGGCTAACAAGGGAAGGAGTTAAGAAATGTCTAGATTGAAGAGAAAATGTGTAGGGAAAATGTTGAGTAGTGTCAAGAGAACAGAGCTTGTAGAACATATTCTTGACCTAATCAAGCTCTTGAACAACTTAAACAAAATTAAAATACTAACACATACATGAGAAATGTAATGAACTTCCAATATCTGCTATCCTTTTTTTTTTTTGTATTGAAAATAGTTTAAGGTCCATTACATATCATGAAAATTCCTATCCGACATTAGGATTAGTACAACATCAAAGCATTTCCATAACAGGAAATATACCGTATCAGTTCTTTACACAACAAGAAAGAAACAAAAAAACACCAGTTGTTTTCAAAACTAGCATAGACAATACAAATTGCTATTAACAACACCATAGGTTGTTGCTATTCAAATCAGCATAAACAATACATAGTGTTGATTACATTCTCCTCATTGCTGACTTCTTCAATATCAAGGTTCACCATTGTTTCTCCTTGGGGGTCCAATTGCTGGGGGCCGCACTATCTTTCTGGGCTTGCAGCTTCATCAATTGCTCTCTAGAGCTCATCAAATGTCTGCTGGAACAAGATGGTCTCTTCCAAGCTCAACCTATAGGTGGGTTCACTTCTCAGATCCTCTCTGGTATTGTTAGCAACACCTTCAATTATTGACTTCAAGAAATTCTCCATTGAGATCTCCACAAGAGTTGAAACCTACAGAGCAACAGAGTAGAAAGTGAGTCTCTTGCAAGACTCAGTAAGTACCCTCTTGATACCCTTAAATTTATCATCATTTCTTGCCTTACACAAATACCACATGATCTCATTGGATAAGAAATACCAAAATAACTTACAATCAAACTTGAGCTTGAAATTACAAAACAAAATATCATGCCAATTAATTTTACCATTGCTATTCTAGACCTTCAGCTTATGGCAAAATAAGTACCGAATTTCCTGAGCATAAAAACATTCAAAAAGAATATGTTTGATAGTTTTTGGAGTCCTACAGATACTACAGATTTCAACACTTTCATGGTTAGATTTATAGGGATCTATCTTTTTCATTAATGCAGAGGTAGGTAAAGGAGAAATAATTATAATTGTAACACTATTCATAGTCCAGTAAATTATGTTCATAATGTGTGTTCAATGGACCTTAGTTTTATCATTAGACTGCCCATCTAGTACCATATTTTAATCTAGGGTTCAACTATCTCAGATCTAAAGAAGCACCTTCAATTAACCATTTAAAGTACTATAAAATAAGGTAAGACTTTTACTTGAGAAAGATTGGGTACACTTGTAGGATTAAAGTTCTCGCAATCATTAGGATTTATTAGCACACAAACACAACTTGCAACATATGAAGCAATGGATGACTACAAGTTAGTGAAATGGTCCTTAATATGTGAGTGGTTTGCAAATTGATTGGTAGAAAATAAGGTTACGAACAGATCTACATCAAAAATTATGAGGGCAATCTACTGTAATCATCAAAATAGATGAAAAGTGCAAAGGAAAGAGCCGAGCTACATCTCTAGAGCCTTAAAAAAACACATGCAAGAAACATAAAAAAAAGAACAAACCAACTTTTGGATGAATACAAAATGGTGCCTTCAACAAGTGATTCATATGCTTTCACACCTGACACATGACATTAAGAATATTTTATTCTTCCTCTGTGAAATTAACTACTTACAGAATAAACCCAGAAACCAATATTATATACCTCTATGTCTAGCCGAGGGTAGGTATAAGAGAAAAAAATTTCTTCAATGCAATGCTGAAAAATATCAATGTGTGTGTAGGTTTGTATTACTCAAAATATCATTTCACTACCTAAGGAAAAATTACCAAAGTGATGTTTAAATTTCAATCTTCACATAGGCTCCCTTATTGCTACACATGCATATACAAGCATTATTCGAGCTCTAAACTATATAAATATTAAGGATTTAATTAGCTATAAGATGGAAAGTTGTTGTTTAGACATAATCCATCATCTTTTACATATCTTTATTCACTCCTAGCGCTTTAGATAAATTTGTGTAAATGAGACAAAAATGTGAATCTTTTATGACAAAGAAAATTCTTAAAAGGGGGAGAGAGCAAAGGGTAGGGGGCAAGAGAATGCTTGAATGTATAGCAAAGTATAACATTTTGATCATTATAAAAATGAAACAAATCTAAGTTTGAAGCATTAATATCATTTACAACATTTATGATCAAGAATGAATGTAAGTAGAGAAACTTTTGCATACCTATAGATGGTTCAAAATTTCATGGTTAAGTCGAAGCCTCCCATCAACAACAAGATCCAAATATCCATGTATCTATCTCAATCAAGCCTCTAAACCCTCCAGAGCTGTCAATTTTTCCTCTAACCTATTATGCACAAAAGTCAAATTTTAGAGTTATGTCACCACTAAAAACCAAGAAGAAACAAAGCTTTGAAACCAAATCCACACACAACACAATGTGGTATTCATACAAAGCCATACAAACAAACTAAACTCAGAACATTGGAATGGAAACAACTTCAAATTATGATGTAGAGCATGGATTCAAGGTATAAAAAATCATTTTTCTGCTACCATAGTTAAAAGTGAGCACTTTCTTTCATCTTTTCATATTGGTTTGATGCTTCAAATGATGCATTTCTTATATTGAAAAGTGCATTACCTTATTGATCTTCTCTTTTTTTCGAGAATAGTTTAATATTCTCTACTTAACAGGGCCAACCACGTGACAATGGAAGCTCATTTGGTCCCTCCCCCCCCCTCACATCCCTCTCAATTCCCCATACCTAATCATATAAAATTAATCATTCATTCATCCATTAATAACATATAACATTCATTCATTAACATATAACATTCATTAATTAACATATTCACATTCATTCATTAACATATAATATTCATTCTTTCAGTTTTTACATATTATCAAAAATATAGTTGTCATGATATGATTACAATCACTTCTTCTTTTTTTCTTTTTTAAAGCTAAAAAATCTGAAGTGGAGTATCATTTTCTAAATCATCTATCCCCCCTTTAGTTTTTCTTCCCTCTGCT
>VDFB02000007.1:138358895-138369259 GCA_007258455.2 Sequoia sempervirens | reverse complement strand
TTTGGGTTAAGGGTTAAGGGTAGAGGGAAGTGTTTGTTTTGTTTTACAATGTAACCAGGTTGTTCTTCTAAACTACCAATGGAATTTCCAATCCCAATCAAGGGCAGTTCGAAGGACCTGGACAAATTGACAAGGACTTTAAAAAATCCTCCTACACTTCAGGCTCTGCAAGACTCGGGAGGGTAATCCCTTAATGTGTTTACAACCTCTGCACCAATATGATAAAAAGCATTAACAATAACAAATAATCTCATTTAATAGCTTAACATAATAGGATAATATCAAATATAATTGGCTATTCATTGACATTATCAGCTATTTGGAGCATGAGATAACTACAACACAATCCCAAGATAAAATAGGTCATTGATTTTCAATTTTTAGCAAGCTCTAGGTAAAGATGAACAAATATTGAATCATACAACTTAGATCAGTGCCATTTATCCATTGTGGGAGTCAAATTCATAAGTATTCAAGGGTTTATGACAGATTTAACACATAGAATATACGATCCCTGATAACATTGCATTGCAATCTCATCAATATGTATTCTAACCCAATACTACTTATCAAATCCTTATACAGAATATATCCGCCTATAATCCCATTTAAACATTTTAATTAATTTCCCTTTAATTAATTAACTAGAGTTGATTTTTCTTGAATGTCTTTTCCTTTTATGCCTTTCCTTAAAACATCATGCATTGAATGTTATCTAGCAACTTGTTCACCCAATGTTTGGTTGTGAAGGCCTTGAATAGAGCCTTGTGCAACTTTAGATTTTGTTTTTGTTGTTGTCCTTCATGAGACCATTGTAGCATGCATTTTTGGTTGTCCTTATCAATGACAATGACCTTTACCTATTGCATTCACTTTCACAAGTACACCCATGAATGAATAATATCAATCCCCTTTTCCTCTTATAGCTCTTGTAAAGGTGTTGTCCTTGTACTTGTATCATGACCTTGATTCAACCATTGCTCTTCTTTTGTTATGTGTAATAAATACACATAGTCTCCTCATTTTATCTTTATTGGAAAGCCACCTATCACATATGTGGGTGACCTAACAACTCACCTTCCTATGTGATGTGTGACTGTCCAATAGGGTTATGGTGAGAGGGGCTTGAAAACAACTTGAAATGCTTCCTCATTGTTTAAAAGATGCATAATTGAACTTGATGCATCTATGAAGTCACTTCCTTTATAACTAGATCATGGATCTTCTTAAGAAGATTGAAGGACATATCAACACAGTATGTTGCATCTTTTGAATATGTCCTTTCTTGTCTTGTCTTATGTTCCTTTCCTGTCCTGTCTTATGTTACTAGTCTTTTATGGTATTGGTAAAATCCTAAGGTTGGGGTTTTGTCTTTAACTGAATCCCTCTATCTCTCTCCCCTCTACCCATAACCCTAAACCCTAAACCCTTAACCCTTAAACCCTCTACCCTCTACCCTCCCTCTCTCTCTCTCTCTCTCTCTCCTCTCTCTCTCTCTCTCTCTCTCTCTCTCTCTCTCTCTCTCTCTCTCTCTCCAAGTCTCTCCCTCTACCCCCCTCTCCCTCCCTTGGGTCTTTATCTATCTCTCACTCCCTCCCCTCTATGTGTCTCCCATAAACCCCTTCTGTCCTTATGGCCATGCCATTCCATGTCTCTCTTTCCTCTCTCTCCGTCCTCCACCATCCACCATGCCTCTCTCTCTCCTCTTATCTCCCTCCCTCCTTAACCCTCTACCTTCTACCCTTTATCCTTAACCCTCTACTCTATATCTCTCTCCACTCCTCTCTCTCCTCCTCTTATCTCCTCCCTCTACCCTTAACCCTCTACCTTCTGCCCTCTACTCTGTCTCCATCACTCCTCTCTCATTGAATCCCTCTATCTCTCTTCCCTCTACCCATAACCCTAAACCCTTAAACCCTCTACCCTCTACCCTTAACCCTATCTCCCTCTATCTCTCTCCCACTCCCTCCCTCTCTCTCTCTCTATCAAGTCTCTCCCTCCTAACACCACTCCCTCTCTCAGGTCACTCTCTCTCTCGCTCACTCAGTCACTCTATCTCAAGTCTAAACTTTTTCTCTGCCACGTGACCTAGGTCTCCATTTTGAAACCCTTGTCCCCATGAATTAGTAGGGTTTTATTCCCTAGAGCACGCAAATGTTATAATTTGAGGTTGACCTGCTTGGTCAGTCATCAAACCCTTAGGTCACCTCTTGAGCCATTTGGCATGTCAGTTCACCAGCCCCATTAGCCCAAAGAACTGGTCATCATTTTCCCACCGCATAATGTCTTCTCCTAAAGTTGGGTTTTAATTTTAATCTGGCGACGTAAGCCTAAGCCATTAACCCTAGTGGTCATGTCTCTGATGGCTTAGCCAAAGCCTTTCATTAAATACTAACTGTGCAATGTGTAGGTTTTTTAGATTTGAAGATATGGGAGAAGATCTCAATCGTACCCTGCTAGCTCATAGACCTAAGGTGTCAGCCTGTTATTTGGTACGAGGTCAACAAAAGGCAGATGTGTGTCTTGTATGGAATGTGGGGCCCAATCTCCACTATTGAGCTCATAACCCATGATTTAGATAGACAACCAATATCAAAAGCTAATGTAAATCTTTGTCGTTCCCACTAGCTCGCAGGAGGAAGATGAAGGTTGGTTAAAAGCCATGAGGTCAACGAGATTGCGATGCGTAGCTCCAGCCGTTCAGTTTGCAAAGTGCATAGAACCTGCCGACATGGTAGTTGGTTTTTGAGATGGATTAATGTTATTGGTCATGAGGAAGATCAACAATGCTTCAATGGATGTCAAACCGATTGAGCCTGAAATAAACCGTTTGATCTGCCAACTCTTCAAGAGATCAGCGGGCAGTATTCAAAGTTGGAAAATGACACATGGTGGTCGTTTTATCGTACAACTGGTGAAGCATTACTGAATTATCCCTTGATTTTGTAGTCATTTCAATCTCAATCTGTGTGAAGATGTTGTTGTTGGCAATCATGAAGGGTGATATGTGGATTCTCATGCAACTCAAGTTAAACGGTGACAGTACATACGCCACCAAATTGTCATGTTTGCACATGCATTTTTACTAAGCATTGATGAAGGTTTCCATTACCTCGCACAAAAAAATAAAAGAGGAATTAACTACTAATTGTGTCATTCTTGTAGTAGTTAGAGCACTTTCTAGGCTGAGTCTAATCAAGTTTGAGTGCTTGTCTGACAAGAGAAAATGAGTAAGTCAGTAAGGAGGTCTATTCATTTGAGCTCACAAAAGCTCGATCCTGCTATTCAGGAAGGTGCTTTGGTTGACAAGCCTAGGCTTGTGCCCACTAGATGCAGTAGAAGGTTGCAATTCCAGGACATTGCTTCTCAACTGGTAGATGACAAAGGCAAGCAGTCGGTGTGCTCTATTACTAGTGTCGGTAGGAAAATAAGGTACGGGCATGGCTCCTTTGGATGCCAACACTCACCCATTGACCTTACAAGCAACACTTCTGATGGTGTAACCGAGACCTACTCTGACTACTATCGGTATTTAGCTCGCTTCAATCATGGTGTGCCCTCTGATGAGGAAGTGATATCTGTGGTGCCATTGGCGGTTAAAACCCTAGGTGGACGAACTAGGACCGTATTGGGCAAGGACAAGAAAGAAGAGGAGGCTGAGGTTTCCTCTCCTCCTCTAGCAACAACTAGAAGCAGGCGTGTATACCAGGGTTTGAGTGTTGGTAAGGGCAAGGTGGCAGGTAAATAAGAAGTTGTTGTGTGGGATGTAAAATTTTGTGTTGATGATGTTGTTGTTGTTGGTGGTCTTGGTTCTACGTGTGTGGCACATTTTGATGTTGATTGTGTGCCTTTGTGGAAATTTGGTTTCCTAGTTTTTTGTGTGGATAGCGATAAAGGGGATTTTGATGAAAATTTGCATTCCCTTTTCTGATGGTAATTACAACTTTAGCTTTCTCCAATTGCACTATGTTTTGTAGATTCAACATGTGGGAAGTTTTGAAATGAAAGTCAAATGCAATGGAGATTTTGTTCAAATGAAAATTTGTGGTGAAATTACATTTGAGCCTGAAGCTTGTTGCTCCCTTGTCATATAAAAGGGAATTCAAGGCTCATTTGTAGGAAGAGGGATGAAATCTCTAGCTAGGTTTTGAGTTGAATATATGGGAGAAAGATAGAATAGAATAGATAGCCTATTTTGAGTTTTTGGATGAATATATGCAAATTATCTTAAATTGTATGTAGATATGACTTATAAGCATGAATAAACATATAATTCTAATATATTTTCTCTCATATGTGGATTTAGTGAATTTTGAGATGAAATGTTAATGATGTTGTCATTCTTCTTTTGAGAATTTGTTCAATTGTGTGTCTATGTTTTTGCTTTGATTCAAGAAAATCAATTAAATGCTTAAATGGAGTCATAAGTTTACAATTATTTACAAAGGATTTGATAAGTAGTAATATATTAGAGAATTGAGCTCCATAATGCAAGGTATTATATGAGTAGTCCATTCTATTAAATTATTGGGTCATTTCTACTAACGGTAAATGGGTAACTAAATATTTAACTGAGGAAGAATAAAAGAATAATATGTAAATGGGTCACTCACTCACTTCCTCTATCTCTCTCCCCTACCCTAAACCCTAAATCCTAAGCCCTAAACCCTTAAACCCTCTACCCTCTACCCATAGCCACTCCCTTCCTTTATCTCTCTCTCTCTGCAGTCTCCTCCTAGCACCCTCCCTATTTGGTCTCTCTCTCACTCACTCACTCACTCTATCTCAATTCTCCTCCCTCCTACCCCTTCTCCCTCTCTTGGTCTTTCTCTCACTCCTCCTCCCCTCTACTCATAACCCTAAACCCTTAACCCTTGAAGCCCTCTACCCTCACCCATACCCTCTCTCTCTCTCCCAAGTCTCTCAGCCTCACCCCTCTCCCTCTCTCCCGGATCTCTCTCTCTCCTCACTCTCTGTCTATCTCCCTCTGTAACCCCTTCCTTCCCTCCACCCTCCATTCCCTCTCCACCCTCCACCATCTCCTTCTCTCTCCCTTCCTTTATCTCTCTTCCTCCCTCTCTCATTGAATCTCTATCTCTCTCTTCCACCATAACCATAAACTCCAAACCATAAACCCCTCTCTCTCTCTCTCTCTCTCTCTCTCTCTCTCTCTCTCTCTCTCTCCACCCCCTCTCCCTCTCTTGGGTCTCTCTCCCTCCACTCCCTCTATGTCTCCCCTCTGCCCATAAACCTAAAGGCATGACCCCTTGGCCAGCCAAACCTAGGCCATAAGAGCCACCTCACCCTCTTTCCCTCTCTCACCACCCTCTCTCTTCCTCTTATCTCCCTGTCCCTATCTCTCCTCCCCTCCCTCTATCTCTCCTCCATAACCCCTATTCTTCCATAAACCCCCAAACCCTTAAAACCACTCTTCACCTCTACCCTCTACCCTCTCTCTCTCAAGATCTCTCCCTCCTTCCCTCCTCCTCGGATATATCCTCTCTCATCTCCTGTCTCCTCCTCTCTTGACATGGCCATAGGCTCTAAAGCCGTAGGCCATGGCCGTAGGCTCTAAGCCCTTAATATTAGGTGTGTATTAAAACATTATAAAAGTATAAATTTTTGGAGTTCTATTAGGAATTGAATGATAAATGATGATGAATGGGAAAATCTAAGGCACTTTAATATTTTCAACTAAAATGTTAGAGTTTAATTAGGATTAGTGTTCACTTAGGGTTAGGTTTAGGGTTCAGTGTGTTCAATTTGGGTTAGAAGTTGAGGATGAGGTTGGGGTTTATTAAGGTTATGAATTCAATAAGAGTTCAAATAGGGTCAAGGTTAAGGTTAGAGTTGGGGTTAAGGTTCAATTAGGATAAGAATTAGTGTTAGGGTTAGGATTAGAGTTCAACTGTAGTTCAAAGTTAGGGTTATGGTACAATTAGGACTATTGTTCAATAAATGTTCAATTAGGGTTAATACTTAATTAAGGTTAGTTTTAAAGTTCAATTAGGGGTTGGGTTAGGGTTGGGATTATGAATCAAGTAGGTCTGGGTTAGGGTTTGATTAGAGTTAGGTTTAGGGTTTAGTTAGAGTTAGGGTTAGGGTTAGGGGTAGAATTCAATCATGCTTAGTGGTCAATTACAATTAGATTTAGTGTTCAATTAGGGTAAGGGTTAGAGTCCAAATAGGGTTAGGGTTTAACTAGGGTTAGGATTAGAATAGAATAAAGCTAAGTTGTGTTTAATTATGATATCTATAATTTAGTATAATTTTAGAAAATGAAATGATTTGGACACAAAGAAAAAAAATAGAAAAGTTGATTTTATATAGATCTTATTTCTTAATTTATTCTAAAATTCTAATTAAGAATTGTTTAATTAATTTAAAATGAATATTTAATTTAATTGTATTGTATTGTATTAGATAATTAGTAAAACTAAATAGATAATAAATATTTTATGGATTTTAAAAATTAGAATTTAGTTTAATTTTATTTGTAATGTCAAATATTAAAATTTTAGATTGAAATACTTAATTTATTTTAAAATATTTATAATTAATGTTGAATTTATAAACTAATATTAATACATTAATAAATATAACCCTAATAATATGTTATTAGGATTAGGGTTAGTGTTAGTATTAAATTAGGGTTAGAATTATTGTTCAATTGTGTTAGGGTTTAATTAGGGTTAGTGCTTATTAAGGGTTAGGGTTTAATTAGGGCTAGGATTTAGATGGGCTTAGGGTTAAGGTTAGAAATAGTGTTTAATTAGTCTTAGAGTTAAAAATAGGGTTCAATTAGGCTTAGGGTTAAAATTATGATTCAATTAGGGTTAGGGTTCAATTAAAGGTAGGATTATATTTCAATTAGGGTTATGATTCAATTATGGTTAGGGCTATGGTAAATTATAATTATCTCACATATATGAGTTTGGGGTTAGAGCTAGGATCTTGATTTAATTAAGCTCAGGCTTAAGGAGGTTAGGGTTAAGGTTAAGGTCGGGGTTTGATTAGGGTTATAATTAGAGTTAAGGTTGTCATGAGAACTATGGTTAGTGTTAAACTAAGGATTATGAATAGCATTAGAATTATGGTTAGGGTTAGAATTATAATTAAGATTATAATTAGGGTTAGAATGAGAAGGGTTAGGATTATAATTATAGATAGACTTAGGGTTGGGATTAACATTAGGATTAAGGTTAGGTTAGGTTTACCATTTAATTAGAGTTGGGGTTCTAGGATAAAGCTTGGGTTCAATGATAGGGTTAGGGTTGGGGTTAGAGGTTAGGGTTCAATTAGGTTTAAGGTTAGGTTAGATTAAGGTTATGATTCAATCTCAACAATAATTCTCACTCTAACTCTAACCCTAAACTTAATCGTAAAACTAACACTGACACTATTTTTAACCCCAACCCTAACTAAATATATATCTAACCCTAACCTTAATTCTATAACTAAAAGTAATTATAATCTTGTCTTTCATGTTGTGTTGCAAATGCTACTAGCATATATATATTATTTATTAATATATATAAAATAAGCCAAGAGATATCTTTGTCAAGGAACCTATTTTATAATAGTACAATAGATGCATCAAAAGGATATCTCTCGACATATTTTATATATATTATTAATAAATAATATATATGCTAGTAAGTATTAATAAATAAAATAAAATAAATATATCAATTTTTACAATATAATTAATAAAATAATTAAAAAATGAATGAATATTATTTTAAAATTATTATATACATATCAATTTTTATTCATTAATAATTATTTCATTTTATTTCACAATTATTTTATTAATTGTATTTTAAAAATTGATATATTTATTTTATTTTATATATTAAGTCTGAAACATTTTTTATCCTTTAAAAATTATTTTATTACATATATTTTAAAACTTGATATCTTATTATATTTGTTTTATTATGTGTATATATCAATTTTTTAAGTGTACAAGAATTATTTTATCAATCATATTTTAAAATTTGATATTTTTATTTTATTTTATTTATTAAATGTATATAACAAAATATGAAATAGTTAGTTCAAAATTATTTTATTAATTATATTTAAAATAATTCAAAGTAAAACAAAATTAGTTTTTAAAGAACAAAAATTTATTCTATATTTTTAAGAATTTAAATATACAACAGTTTTTAAAAGTTTTAAAAAGTAGAGAATAATTTTTTAAAGAAAAAAATTATATTGAACATACTAAGGAAGTACACAATAGCTAATTAATGAAATGTACATTAACTAACACTGACAACCATTAACAAAAGTGCGGCAGGCATAAGCCATGCGGATGCCCATGCCTTTTTGTAGGTTGGGTAGCCATTGCCCCACCATACTACTCGTTGCCAAGGAGATCCACGTGGTGCCTGCCCATGATATCGCAATCAATAAAGAACTCGCAACTTTTGATCACGTGATGACGGGCAACCATGGATCTCAACCATCGGCAATCTTGTTCATTCAACACAGTCGCCAACTTTGTTATTAACCATCGAGCACCTTTCTACCGAGATTATAACATCTCCATTGCATCTTATAATTGCTTTAGTAACCCGCGGCATAATGTATTAAAGACGCATCAAAGTATTTATCATTCCTTCGGCTTCACCGGATGAGACACATGGTGCTTGCCTGTGATATCGCAATCAATAAAGACCTCGCAACTTTTGATCATGCGATGGCAAGAAACTGTGGATCTCAACCATTGGCAATCCTATTCATTCAACACTGTCACTAGCCTTGTTATTAACCATCGAGCACCTTTCTACTAGGATTATAACATCTTCGTTGATTTATAACAAGTGCATCTTATAACTGCTTTAGTAACCCATGACATAATGTATTAAAGACACATCAAAGTATTTATCATTCATTCGACTTCACCGGATGAGACGCGTGGCGCTCGCCCGTGATATCGTGATCAACAAAGATAGTGTGGTGGGGTCATCACGAGATGGCGAGAAATGACTGGGATCACACGACGATTGATCTACGGCCATGCGAACAAGTCCCTTTGTAAAATAAAAACATTTAGTAGGGGAGATGGCCCAGTAGCCGTGAGGGGTGCAAATTAAAAACATTTATTAGGGGAGAGGGCACACTCAATCATGATGATAATACCCAGTCTTACCACATATTTATACTATATATTTTAAATAATTAGTCCAAATGTAAATAAAGAAAAAACCAAATGTTGATAAAAAATGGACTCATAGTTGAACACATGAGAACCTCTAAATGTTATATGAAAAAAACATAAATACATTCATGAAGAAGTGAAATAAGCATTTTTTTGTTTCAAATAAAATATCACAACTCTCCACTATAAGTATATCATTTAAAAAAAGAAATGCTCATTTAATAAAAGAAGACACTCATTTAAACAAGTATTTTTATCATAGTGAAAAAATATTGTTCTTATGTGTACAACAATTGGGGTAGCAATGTACAAGCATTGGATAATTTTATATTAATAATTTGTCCTATCACAAATATAAAAGGTGAGCACAATAAATAGCATGTATTTTCCCATTAAATGTGAAGGATTTTCAAAAAGTTTTAGTGTTCAACTATTGGTCCATTTTTGTTCAATATAAGTTGTATTTTAAATCATTATGTGTTATTTTTATAACAAAAATAGATTTTTTGTGTTCTTTGTGTCCGTGTGTGTTGAATATAAAAGGTAGAGATATCAAATATTTATGGTTATCAATAAGTATTTGGTCCACTTAGGTTGTATATTAATTTTAGTTTAAATAAAAATATCATATTCTACAAGCAACAAATGATATTTTTTTGGTTCAACTATTGGGGTTCCATGATTAAGTTTTGGTCGAACCTTTAAAAAGTTCAAATTTTAGACACTTCTCAAAAGATCTGCGATGTGGCAAGTTGCATGATGAGTCACGCCTCCAAACCTTAGTTATAGATAAATAAGAGACCAGTCTACATTTCAAAAAAAAAAAAAGGTTCTATGATAGTCCAATCAATTGCTACATGCTGAGAAAGTTATCATGCACGACTACTGGGACCTCTCCCCTAAAGGAATAAGGGAACATCACTAGGTCGATGACAAACAATGACATAAGTTGTCTTAACGAGGGAACACGAGACCAACAAAAGAGTTAGGAAAAATAAAGTTAGGTGAAGGAAATAAAACAATAAAACAAAATGGGGCCCAACCTAGACAAAGCGATGGGGCTTAAGTCATTTTAAATCCTTCCCAAAAAGTAATGACCAAATAGATCCCATCCAAGGTGTAAGATGAACACTAGGGTTTTACATGAAGACAAAGGTAAAACTCCAACCTTAGGCTTTTCCCAAACACCATAGAT
>VDFB02000007.1:138289741-138349193 GCA_007258455.2 Sequoia sempervirens | reverse complement strand
TTCCCTACCTTCTTGCTCTCTAGCACCAAAAAAATCAGAATGTTTTCCCTTCGAAGCTCGGGTTGAGGATGAAAATGGAGGAGAATTCACAAACCCAATTGGAATTAGGTAGGCCTTGGAATGAGCTATCTAACGACTATAATTTTAATATGTTTTTGGTTTAATATGTATTTTTTTAGTTTTGATAAACATGGAGAGGCTTTCATTGAAAATCAAAGCTCTTTTGTTACGCACCACATGGAAAATAGCGATTATGATAAAAAAAATTGAAAAATATAGGTGCACAGGATATTGAAGTCTTTGATCCAACAAAAAAAAAACAATTTTGATACATACAAAAAAAGTTACGCTTTATATGGTCCACCTATGTCTGAATTGTAATTTGTTTGACTTCGAAACTTGATTAAGGAAAAAATATTTAATAAAACACTATCTAACCAAGTGGAAGCACTAGATATCAGAGTTACAAATCTAAATTCGAAAGAATTAGAATTTATCCTTCATGGAAAAAAGTTATGCATTATACAGTGAGTGTCACTCCTTAAAAATGTTACTTTATGAAAAAAACTAGTTTTCGAAGGAGATCAAAAAAGAAGTGCAATCTAATTCCAAATTTTTTGAAAAAAATATATTTGGAATCTACAGAAAAAATGTCACAAAACTCTAGTTTGCATCATCTCCAAATTCCTCACGGTTTAGCTGCTATAGGTGCCCGAAAGTAAAGATTTAGTTAGAAAAAAATATTTCAGTGTCCAGTTTGGCCAAAAATTGTAAACTAGTATTGTGGGATCACCCCATAGCTAACAAAAAGCAACAAGGGGAAATTGGAATAATGAGTATGAAGTTGGAGGTGACAGTAAGATTGCTAAATGGTGTATGGCATCAAAGGTGGAAATAAATTTTAGTGGCAGAGCTAAAATTGGTGCTACTAATGGTTTGTGTTTTTTGCAAAATAATTTTAAGTGAACAATAAACACATTGCATAATGATGGGTGTTGGTACCGAAGGAAAAAATGCTTCATACAAGTTGACACAATGAGAGGGATATTGCTAATTATAAGCACAGTACCCACAGGGTGGTAATCATCATTTTTCATGCATTCCAAATGGCAAGGATGAAGAGTACATTGTTCATCATAAATTGTGTGAAGTCACACATGGCAGAGAAGAATGAAAAATCATATAGCCGAGGAGAATTAAAATCAAGTTGTCGAGATATGCTAAATATTTCCTGTAGGTTTCAAGTGTGAAACATATCCAAATCTCATTTGTTTGAAAAGTAGGAATTAAATGGCATTTCAATTTAATGATGGAGCTTCACAAATTAAGTACAATCATCACTCTTTTAAAAGGCTTGGCTTGTTTTGCATTCGGCAGTCATTGTTTTGTCGATGGGTAAAGTGTCATCTAGAAATCAAAGGGTGGTCTGTATAGCAGGGTATGAATTAGTTTATGTGCTTTCAATCATTGTAATCTTCTCAGTTGTCATTGTTCTAGTGTTTCATTGTGCTAGAAATCAAAGGGTGATCAGTATAGTAGGGTATGAAATAGTTTATGTGTTTTTTCATTGCAATCTTCCCAATTGTCATTGTTCTTGTGTCTAGTGTGACATGTTATAGGGTTATTGCTTCTGTGCAATATTGTTGTCAAGTATATTGGGAAAAATCAAGTTCCTATGTAACATTGGTGGTGGCTTTAGGTTGACACCTAGGTGTTTTTAGAAGGTAGGTGTAAAAGTGGTTGCACGCATTTTGTTTCAGGGTTTTTTGGCTCTTAGTTGGTGGGTGCTAGTCTATAGAGGGGAAAATAAAATTGTTGATTTTTTTTTCATTTTCTCATGGAATACAACATGAAAAAATTCAGGATCCCTATGCAGATTAAAGTGAATGAGCTACCATTCTCAGAGGAAGTCACAGAGGAAGAAATGTCACAGGTATTTCACATGGTTTTCCCAATCCTTTTTTACTGCATCAAATTGGTAATTGGTGAAGAAATAATCTGCCCAAACTCACCCAGGTTACTATTTCCATCATTTTTTCTTTCAATTTTCTTATCAAATGCAATGGACTTGTTACAGTCATATGAGTCACTTAAAATAGCACGTATAAAGAAGTAGTTTTACCAGAAGCACTTGGGGAAAATGATCTTTTGAAGTTTGTTAAATGATATAATTTGGACAATGGCAAGGCTTATGTGGCAGGCTATTCCCTAAATGTTATTGTTATCAATAGTTTTGCACTCTGCTGAATACAATATTCGGCAAACTACTGAAACATGGAAACCTCTTTCAGATGTGGGTGATATGCGTGAAAGAGGAATCTCCAGAGTGAGCTAGTTCTCCGAATGATAAATCCTATTCTAAAACTTCAGGGGGAAAGGGATAAAAGATGAACTGAAAATAAATCTGAATATAACTGATGATTGATTAAACTTGACAAAAGCGGGAAACCTACCACTCACAACAATTCCTTCACTGCTTGATTCTTACAATCGACCAATACATGATCTCATCATTGAGTTCATATGAAGATTCAAAACTTGAATACAACATATAACTAAAAACATGAAATGTGAGAAAAACTCGCCAAGGTGGGACATTAAGGGTTTCAAATTTGAATACAAAACATCAAGCTGCGTTTGTTACCGGTTCTAAAGACGGAAAGTGGAAAAGAACTATGATGTATTATTGAAGCCGAAGAGTGGCAATCTATCAAAGCCCGGAATTGCAAGAATCCATAAGAGTAGGAACTCACGATCGAACCTCACCCGAGAATGGAAATTTGAAAAGACTAAGTCTTTAGAAAGAACTCTCAAGGAAACCCTAATCCGAGCTCAGAAAAAGCTCAAGGAAAAAAGGTTTCAAACAATCTCAAAACTGCTTTAAAAGCAGAAAAAAGCACAATGCTTTCATGATGAACCTGTCAAGCCTCTAAAAATAGGCTGAATCTGCTTTAAAAGCACAAAAAACACCTTATCTCTCCATTTTAAGTCTCAAATCCGACCAAGAGGAAAAGTCAATCAAAGATCTACTAAAAATAGCAAGAAAACATAAAGCAATTTATAGAATATCGCTTTTATGATTCTGCTTTACAAGATGCAGATTTTACAATTTGCCTATTTTTGCAATTCAAAGATTGAAAATATTTTGCAAAAAGAAAATCACCTTATTTCTTCATTACAACATTATGATTTTCTCAAAAAATCATTTAAAACATTAATACATATCAATTATCCCTTCAACTCCATAATTGATTTCTTCAAAATCAATCAAAAATAAAAACCCTAAAGAAAAATTGACCCTCAGTCATAGGGCATCATAACCTAATCTCAATCACAAGATATCCATCAATTTTATCATATTTCACCATTTAATATTTCACCAAGGTATGGGAAATAAACCTCCAAGACCCAACCCATAAACCAACTTAGGAATTTGAAATTTGGCCCCCAAACATATAGCATTAAACTCATAATTCAATAAAGACATAAGGCATAAGTTATAATTTCGACCTCCATTTGATATTCTCCACGTGCCTTGAATGAACATTCTGGATGATGATGTTCGAATTAGGGTTTGGTCAAAACAGAATCGAACCCTAATTATCACTCATTTTCACACTCTCCACTTGCAAGAAAGAGCTCTGCCGCCGACATGACTCTGTGAAGTTCGAGCTCAAAAATGCATAAGGAACTATTCCACGTTCACCAATGGTCTGAAAACTTCAGTGGGTAAGACTTGTGCTATTTGTATTGAAGTTCTTTCTCTTTCTATTGAACACCAAAAGGAGATAAAGCCGTGGCCTGCATGAGTTTGGTTTCTGATTCTTTTCTTTCCTTTGCTCTTCCATGCCATCATGAGCTCGAGCTTCGTTGAAAGCTCCATGAGAGAGCTCTCAGGTTATACTTTTTCTTTCTTCTCACTATGCGAAGGTAAGCTATTTCGATGGTTTTCATCCTTGCTTATTTCAGCCTTGAGGCCGTGGTGAACACAACTTCTAGTGTCTTTGTTCTGCATTTCCTGTGTGCTTTCCTGTGACTGTATCAACAATTTTTGTGTATCATTGCAGTGTGAGAGCTCAACTATCTTTTACAGCTTGAGATCTTGTCCTTTGGAAAATATCTAGAGTTCCTAGCCGCGGCTAGAGTGCTTCTTCAGAAGTATAAATGGGTAATTTTCCTTTGCTATACCTTTGTTTCCCCGAAACTTAAATAATTCTCTTCTTTGCTCATGAATTTCTAGCCATATTCAGGCCGTGCCAAAGGCGCACTGTAGGAAACATTTTCTTGACTTTTGGGCTCGACCCAGAACAAAAAACCTATTATTATGTCAAATTGATAATATTTCTGCATATGGGTATCAAAGAAACTTCAATAAATCTGCATTTTCCTCCCTCTGTTTTTTGACCCAATTCTGGGAGCTTGCATTCATTGTACATTCCTGCTATTTTATTCTAGATTTCACATGGGTTACCTTTGTAATTGATTTTTCTGTATTTTGATGCTAAACTGGAAGTGGGTCTTTGAAATTATTAAAGAAAATTGCATTTTCTTCTCCTTCTGAAGCTCGAAACAGCACCAAAATCTGCATATTTTGTAGTTATATTGTTGCTTAATATAAAACCCATATGGGTTCACACCATTTTGCATTTCTATATTTTCGAAAGCAATTGAAAATATGAAGTCACTGTTGTTCGTTTCTACCCATATGACTTGAGCTAAACAAAAAAAATAGTGGCCTATTTTCAACTTCTGGAACAAAACAACATCATGAGTATTGAAAATTTTCAAAGCCAAAAGCATGCACTCTTATTTCCTGACAGAACTCAACCTCCCATATTTGCTTAAAATGGTGATAAAACTGGATATTTGCTTGCATTCACTCTTAGGATTTCAACTGTATCTTGTTGCTTATCTTGTAAATATGACAAAACTTTTACCTTACTGCTCTGACAAGATCTCAACTGAATAATCTGGAAATGATGAAAATCTTGTTTATTTGTTGTATTTAATATTAGGATTCGACTCAAATAACCAGTGATCTTTTGCTTTCACTTCTGTAACAAAAGGATGCCTTGAATATTTATCTTTACTTTTAACCTCCTTAGCATTTTGTATGTCTCAAAAGAAAACAACTTATTGCATTATTGTTGTTTGCTTTAATATGCCTTCAGAAATATAAAAAGAGCATGATGGGAACAACAAGAGGTTGTGTGCTTGTTCATATTCATTTGACTCATATTGCTCGGCATTCCGCTTTGGCATTTCTGTAGCTCACCTCAATAGTTGTATAAAACTTGAATTTGACTCATGATTGCTTTCCCTTTTGATAAAAACATCTGCACTCTTGTCATAGAACTGTCCTTGACATGGAGCTATAGACTACCTTAAAAGAAAACATCTAATGCACATTCTGAGAATACTCTCCAGGTACTTAGAATCATGGCAGAAAAAATGTAATACCTTGAGAAGGCTTCTGTATAAGTTCATTGTGAAGAGGAGAATTTCCATGGTTGTATTCTACTTATACTTCAATGTCCTTCCGACACTCCTTAAACTTAACATAGCAACCTCTACCTTTTGCTCTTGAACTTCATAGGGACTTTACAATTGAGACATTGCATCACTTTTGGTTGTTTTCCTCCACTAATCATTGATACACAATCCTGTTTGAGGCACCTATGTAGGACTTTAGCTGAAACATTGAGTCATAATGGACTACACCTTATTCACCAGTTCATATGCATAACTGACCACTTAGAACTCACTATGGAAAGACAAAGCTTACTCTTTCTTTAATATTCTGGAATGATCACTTGCTTGATATTCATAATACTGTGTTCACTTTACCAGTCAACTTAGAACTAGAAACTCCTTCAGCACTCAAATGCACTGTCTACGTTTGTTCTCATGAGCAACATGGTACTCTTCATGCATTTTTATATTTCACTATACAAACTGCTCTTAAAGGTATTTATACTGACAATGAAAATTAAATCAAGCATTAAAGGCGTAATGTATGCACTGAACATATCAGAAAGAATTGATGAATTGAAACTTACATGGCATTTGATTACAATCAGCACAAAAAATATAGTTATTTAGCAATTTCTAATATAAATGTACTCAGTTAAATTTATAAAGTGAACTAAACTCACTGTTCACCTGTAGCCTTTAGAAAGAAAATTTGATTGTTATGAATGCACAGTTAGTTTCGTTACTTGATGGATTCTCTATTTTACTCTTTCAGTTGTTCTCATTTCATTTGATGAATATGATAAAGTATCTTTTAAAATCAGCCCATTTAATAAATAGGGTAGCATGCCGACCTCCACCCTTATGGGAGCCCATTTTACTCCACATGCTTGGTCTTCAAATAACGTTCAACTTCATGATTTTACCTATACCTGCACAAGGAAGCAAACAGTGTTAGCATAAAAATGGAACATGTTGATCATGATATTGCTATTTCTTCTTCAGCTCACTTCTTTCATATTGCACTTAATTGATTGTTTCAATGTATTGTTAATAGTATGATGTACTATTGTAGTTGCTCCATATAAGTTACATCATAGTCAGAGCCACTAACACCCCTCTTTTCCTCTTACAGGTCAGCGAAGCTCGAGATGGCGAGGTGCACCATTCAACATCAAGCATCGATAATCAGGCAATGATGATTATCTTGCATTTACTTATCAATGTGTTTTCCCTTATCTTCGGTGAGTGCAATGTGCTATTAGAAATATGGTATGAGTTACATCCTGACTTTAGGTGGATCTTTGATTTCAATTCTTCTTTTCAATTGAAAAATGCATCTCATGCAATGTTGTAATATCATTGATTGTGAAATCAAATGAAGCCTTGTAAAAATATGAGTTCTTTTTGAAATGAATAAAAGCATCTGAATTGCTATTTTTCTCATGTACTCAATTCTATCTTTCTTTTAAATCTGCAACATCTGAATGGCACTTTGCAACTCCATAACTTCACTAAAATACATAACTGTTACTTAAATGCACAAAGTAATGTGAAACAACATTCAAAAAGAAGCTGCAATTCCACTTAATGGCAAATAATAATCAGCTAGCTCCTCTATTTGAGCTGAGGCGAAAAATATGTAACATTATCTCAAGCATAAGCATGGGTTTGCAGCTATGTATGGGCAGTGAAAAAGGGATTACGGGATGATGACCTGTGGCTCTTGTATAGGACATTTCCAATGCACATTCAGCAGAATTGGGTCAACAAATGGTAGAAATGATAAAGGAGAAATATTTTGCCTTGTCTTTCATCCTTGGTCACCAAGTAAGGCATGGTCGAAGGCAAGTTGCAGTGGCTCGAATTGTTCCAAGGAGAAATGCAAAATAGTTGATTGAAAGCCAAGGTGATAATATGTTGGACTTGAATGTGTCTGATCAGAACATGAATGAACCAGAAAATGAGATGGAATAATGAAATGACTACTAGTTGTCTAATTATATGAAGCTAATTTTGTAGTGTATATCTAAAAATACCGGACCTTGATAGTTCTATTATACTACTTTGAATATTTTGAAATTTGATGGAATTTTTCTTACCAAGCATTATAATTCTAGTATTTTTCAGGCACCTTTTGTTTATAACATTAATTTAAATACTAGGATCAGCTCTCCTTTACCGTTAGAAAAACAATAAATATAATATTCAAGATACCAATATTTTAATTAATTATAAATATTTTTAAAAAATAAATATTAATAATACTATATTAGTGGGAATAATTTAATTATAAGGATAATATAATATTATGATAATTAAAACAATATAATAGTAATATCAAAATAAAAATATAATAATATAATGTAATGTAATTATATTAAATTATATTATATTATATTAATACTATAATGCCTAACTGAATCATTAATTTAATATACTAATCATAATGTAACATAATCTGAACTTGATATATTAATAAAAAATAATTATGTAATAATAATATCATATAATAAAAATATTAAATAATAGTAACAATACAATACTGATGATGATAATGATTGACAAAATCATTTTCAAAATGACCTACAAATTGACTTTTATGCACTACACAAATGTATGCATAAAATAAGCCATTTTTTTCCTAATTGACATTCCACACCTCTTCAATGTACCCATTGCACACCAAGGTGAGATTGTTAGTATATGTATCAATGGGCCCTTGGTCTATTGATGAAGTTGAATGACTTCGAATGAGCCCACCAAGGTTCAAGTCTTGCTAATTGTCATACCTCAACACCATAAGGGATGAGATAGGGATTGTGCCATGGGCAACTTTGGCAAAATGGTTACCCCTTGATCCTTGGCTTTTAGCCAAAGAAGTTTCAACCTAAGGCTCACACTCCTATATTGGATAGCTAATCAATTATTTAGATTTGATATAAAAACCTCTAGCAATAATTTTTTTTAATAAATTATCTTTCATTATTACATTCTACCCCTTACTCTATTGTAACGGCTCATACTCTTATATTAGATAGTTAAACAATTGTGTAGGTTGATATAAAAAACCTCTAACAACAAGAAAATCTAATAAATTACATTTCACTATTACATTCTACCCCTTACTCTATTGTAATGGTACTTCTCGGTTTAAAAAAGTTGTAGATTCCCTCTACCATATGTATATCTAGATAGAATCGATGCCACCCCAAGGGTGAAGATGGAACATGGATTGATTTGACAGATGACTTGTGATCAGCATACAAGTGAGACAACAAATTCTTTCAAAACTACTTTCTACTAATAATTCATTTTCATAAAGCTTCATATACCATCAAATTAAAGAACGATACACATCATAGAGTGAAATAAAATAAAAGACTTTTAATATCCATGAGACCAAAATAGCCTATGACTCATTTTTGAGACAAGAGGGGCCTCCATCTCACTCAACTCTCTAGAAGTGGGAAGTTGGGGGTCACGCGTCTCTCATAGTTGTAAACGTGTTTGGTCAAAAAAGTCGGTGGGGTGCAGACCTCACCCTTAATTAAAGGTGACGAGGCCCTTTATAAGGGACGATTGGGCAGGTCGGGATAATGATGGAAAATATGTTTCCCTTGTTTTATCCTAGGGAGTCGTATGGGTGGTACAAATATTATAATATTAAATTGGGAGTGTCATAATCTTAGATGAACTTCTAGAATTTCAAAATTAAAGTTGAAGAAAGTATGGCAGATTTGATGTGGAAGAAAATCAAGAATGATGGCATATTCGTACGAATAAAATCTTAAGGAGGGTATTTACTACACGACTGTTCCCAACCTTTAATATTTGGAGGGCACTATCTCAACTACTTTCTATTGTGGATTGATTTTTAATGAATTAGTGTGTTGCATATTATTTGGTATAACAAAATTATTATACTAAGGTAAATTTTTTAATGATTGTATAAAATAAGTGATTATATGATAGGTTGTTGAAATCTTAAATAATAAGAGTTATTGATTTAATAAGTGGTGAAGGTAGGTTATGGTGATGAGGATTGTCCTAGTCACTGAAAAAGTTTTGGTCATAGGAATTAGTTTCTAATTTGTCAATGTCTAGTCAATCCAAAGCCCCTGTGTTGCAAGGCTAAGAGGAGACAAAATGTGGACAAGAATGCTACTACCAACTATAAGCATTGTAACCCCAAACTTCATTTTGAAGTGGTTAAAACTATGAGAATCGTGTCCACATGCATTATGACTACATACATGTTAACGACCTTGATGAGGGGACTAACCCCTATTATAGGGAGAGGTCAAAGCGACTCTAGCAATAGTACAAGGTGCATTAGTTCATTGGTCAAAAAATAGTTGAAGGTGAGAAGGTTCAAGAACAACTTTTTTAGTTTGCATTTGTATCTACATGAGAAGATTTGGAGAAAGTCATGGATTTAATATACATAGTGAAATATATATCAACAAAAGCTCCTAAAAAAGGACCTAAATTTTGATTGTTCCAAATGTTGAACAAGTTCTCACTATAAAAACATCTCATATTTAGGTAAACTTTGCATGAATTATAGGTCAATCTCCTCAAAGAATCATATGTTGAGAAAGAGGTTTAGGTCTAAATGGCTTAAAGAAGTCATGAATCCAATTTCAAGAAAAATGAGTTTTTGTGTAAAATAAGGAAAGAGGCACAAGAGTTCCATAATGTCCACATAAAGGATGCAAGGATTGACAACTCCCAAATAGATCAAGTTCTAGATTCGATAGAAGACCATGGTAAAGAATCATACAAGAAGCAAAGTGAGCAAGCTTTGGTTCAAGAATGGTTGACTAAAAAGTTTAGAGTCTACATTGCCATGAGCTATCTAATGATTGCAAGACCCATTTTTCATTGAGATTTTCACCATATGAAAGCTCAAGTGATAATTATAATGAGGGTTGAGTGTTATATAGGAGAAAAACCCTAGAAGCATAAAAATACTCCTATGTTTAGCTTAAGTGCATGAGAATAAATTAGACTAATAATCAATTAAAGAGTAATCCTTATAATGAGGGTTGAGTGCTATATACGAGAAAAACCCTAAAATCATAAAAGAACTCCTAAGTTTAGCTTAAGTGCATGAGAATAAATTAGATTAGTAATCAATTAAAGATTAATTAATTTTTAGTTAATGCATGATTACTCTAACACCCCCCTTAAGATGAACTTAGGGAGTAGCTAAAACCCTAAAAATGAGAATGTGTGATGGGTCCCAACATACAAGGCCTGGTGAGGTACCCATGTACAAACAAAAGATCTCTCACAACTGGAGAAAAGGAGAAAACCATAGTGGGAGAAATCTTTTGTTTGTACATGGGTACCTCACCAAGCCTTGTTTGCTAGGACCCATCATGCATTCTCATGTTTAGGGTTTTTAGCTACTCCCTAAGTTCATCTTAAGGGGGGTGTTAGAGTAATAAGCATTAGCTAATAATTAATTAATCTTTAATTGATTATTAGTCTAATTTATTCTTATGCACTTAAGATAAACTTAGGAGTTCTTTTATGCTTTTAGGGTTTTGCTCCTATATAGCACTCAACCCTCATTGTAATTATTGCTCCAGTTTTCATATCTTTTTTATAATCTCTTATTTTTTAGCTTTTTCTTGTTGAGGAATATTACATATATTGTTTGCAAGTCTCTTGTGTGGAAGGTGCATTTGGTCATTGTTCGATCTTGTGGCTCGTGATTTTGTGGTTTTTCACAATTCTAACAGTAGAAAGGATTGTCTATAGTATTGTATTAATTTTTTACATTAAATACTTGAACTAGAGGTTAAATAAAATGTATCCAAGTATTGGAGAGTTTGTTTGACCTTATTCTCTTCTTCTAGGAGAGTAAGAAATGAATCACCAAAAAAGTGACCATTAGCAAGTTGTTGGGTGGAACTAGGAAGATTTTAATAAATTTAACCAAGTCCAATAAATCAATATGAATAAATATGTAGCCAAATATTTCAATAGCTAACACATAAAGTGCATGTGAAATATCTATATAATAAGAAATATCCCACAAGAGGAGAATTGATGACCATTAAAATGATGAAATCAAAAGCGTCAACAAAAGAAATTTGAATACGAAGTAGGAATTTGGAACTAAAATCTAAAGCCTATAGCATAGCAATGATGAATACCCATTCAATATGGTTGTATGCTTTTACAATTTACAATTTAATAAAAAAAACTTATTATTAAACATGTTGGCCCATTCCATTCCTTCCCACACAACAATGATGTAAATAATATAATTATGTTTGATGAATCTAGATTTATTTGGATGAACAATGAGATAAAGAAAATGACTTAGCTTGAGACCAAGGGCCTTCACAATGATTTTGTAGGAAACATCAAGATCAAGGTGATTGGCCTCTAGTTGTCGACATTGTTTAGATCTATAGGTTTATTTAATAATTTGATAATACCATAGTTAATAATACTATCTAAACATTTCAAATGATATATGCTTCTAAGTAGACCCTAGAAAAATACCATTACCAACCATATCATAGAAGGATTTGTGGAATTCACAAGAAAATTCATCACATCTTAAATATTTGGAATTAGTAAAGTGAAAACCACCACATGGAGATCATCTTAAGCGAGAAGTTCATGTAGATTCCACTAGGAAGTAGAAAGCCAACAAGAAGCTACATTAATTCAATATTGAGGAGCACTATCGCACTTAGGAGTTGTTAACATTCTTTGAATACTCTTAATTGACTACTTGAGGAATGAAAAATATTAAGGATTAGAATATTAGAAACTATCCCTAATGAAGATAGGATTTGATTTGATCCTTCTAGTAGAATGATTATCAATAATTTCATATTATTGCCAAAGTTTGGTCACACACAATTATAAAGAGAGCACAAATAGTTGCTCTTCCAACTATGAGGTGATGGATTTACATGAGAAAATATGAAAATGCACTAGCTAGCACCCATAAATACAAAGATAACAAGAGGTGTGCTTGATAGCATCATTCCATAATTCAATATAACTAGTTTAATGATGAAGACTTTGATCCAAATTCTAAAAACATGATATATGAGAAAGAGTAGGTTGATGAGTTAGTAGAGACATGTTCAAGAAGAATTGAGTTTTAATTTCCTTGAGCTTAAAAAATTCCCACTAATGCAAAAATTTATCAGAAAGTGATAAAAAAAGATAGTTTTTATAGGGGATTAATCAACTAGCAAGGAAAATAAACTAGAATAAGAAAAGATAGATTAAGTTAACATGGATTTTTCAAGCCATTTGAGAACCCTTTTTATATCAAAAATAGAGATTATTCCACACATACCATGCAAAGTGATTGTGATGATGATAAATATTAGGATAAAAATATAATTTTGATGTGCATGTAGTGCTAAGATTCCTTCTTGCCAATTGTCTAGTGCATAGGGAGATTACCACATTTGTTTGATTCCACTTCCACCCTATTAAAGTCACCACACACAACCCAAGTTGTGATGACTTTAATATACAATATAATGTTGATATTCAACATGAAGATTCATTTGTATTTTATGTGCATTATTTATCTTTTAGATATAGAGATAAGTTTAGGTGATACTTAAACAACAAAATTAAAAAATAAGAAAAGAAAAATACAAAATCAACTAATCTTTCATACCAAAAAACTAAGTACTTACATTAAATATGCTCTAAAACTTAATAAAATGATTTTAGGTAGCTTTAAATTTGGAAATAGCTTTTCTACAAGCACTTTTCCATAAATTATTGTCCCATAGACATCAAATAAAAACTTTCAATTTTCATTTTCCTTTTAATCTCATATATATTAAAAAATAAGTATAGCTAAATATTTATAGTATGAAATTAAAATTTTGCACACCTAATTTTCTCTCTTACTCATCTTGTGTATATTATTCCATGATTAATTCATAGAAATATAATTACCCATTATAATCTTTAGTCATAAGATGTAGAAAGTAAGCATAGTTTGAAGGAAAAAGAGAATTCTTAGGATTAACATTGATCTGAAATTTTAGCAGTACATTTTTTTCTAATCATAAGATGCATAATTATTAGGTTCAAGCTACACTATAATAGGTAAGGTAAATCTTTGCATGGTTTCATGATCAATTGCTTATTCCTTTGTCCCAAATTATAGCTCCATAAAGCTTCCTTCAAGAACACCTCCTCTTATTTTACCTCTTTGGTAACATGGTCCACTACATGAACATAATCCTCAACTCCACTACCACATGGTCCAATGAACATACTCTAATATCATAAAAAATGTGCATCCCCACCATTATTTCTAGCCCTACCACCAACCCATCTCCCTTACCCATAATGTAAGATTTTTATCAAATCAACAATATCCCAAGGATCTACAATGAAAACAACCTTCCACATTATCTATATATTCAATGTAAATTCTATGAATCAAGAGAATTCATTAGATGTAAAATGAAACTAGTACATTGAACAATGATGGAACCCTTGTCATAAATATAAGGATGAAACCATAGGATATACTAAAATCATGAAAAAAAAATTAATCCTATATATGAGACACAAATATTAAATAACCTAACTAATCTTAAGTATGTAAGTGAAAATAAGACCTAATATGAAGTTGGTTAGGTGATATAACATGTTCACACCAATAAACCCCCTTAAATGTGGCTCACAAAGTATGATAAAATGTGAAAATATGCAAGAATCGGTCCTAGATACAAGGGAATGTTAGGCACCCATGTATAAATGAATCTCTCACAAGTGAAATAAAGGAGAAGAATTCTTATGAAATAACCTATCTCCAAAAGAGAAAAGATGTAAACAAACATATACAAGTGAAAGAAGAAAATAATGATTCAACATGATCCCCAAAGAATACATTTGTCAGTAAGGTACAACCAATGTTATCCATATAGAAGAGAAATAGAGAGACTATATAGCCCTTCACAATG
This sequence comes from Sequoia sempervirens, assembly GCA_007258455.2. Classification (NCBI taxonomy): domain Eukaryota; kingdom Viridiplantae; phylum Streptophyta; class Pinopsida; order Cupressales; family Cupressaceae; genus Sequoia; species Sequoia sempervirens. The sequence continues at coordinate 138,334,743 of VDFB02000007.1, read as the reverse complement.
TTTGATCTCCTACAATGATTTTGTATGCTCAAAAAATGATGATTATGAAGATCCAAGAATGCTTGAAACAACATTCCTACCCTTGGAAAGAAATATTAAACCAAGTATAGATGTAGGATGTTTGATGATGTTGTATTTACTTAACTGTCACCATGTCTTTATTAATATCTATATTGCAATCAAATTAAATCCAATCCCAATAAATGAAGAAGATGAAAAACTATGACCATGTGCAAATGAATGAAGAGCAAGATCCAAAGATGAAGATGGTTTGAAAAAAGTGATGATGGGACTACCATCAAAGAGGAAAAGGACATCATGAAGTGTGTTTTTCAGATCTATAAGATGGGAATTAAAAAATAAGCCTACAATATGTATTAAGTATTCACCCCAATGTATCAAATCTAGAAGACTATGACGTACTTGTTTCAAAGAATAAATCAAAGCAACAAGAGATAGAAATGTGATTTCAATTATGTGATCCAACTATACTATCCATTACATGATGATGTATCCACATAATATGACTAAATATAAACACCTAATATGAGTCAAAATATCATGCTTTCTTTTTTATTAGGTGTACATAGTTTAAGGACAAGTCCATAGAGATGTTGCAAGAGATGGATCCACTTGAGATGTTTCAGGATTCCATCTTGCCAAGACTTATAGTTCCCTTTATTCAAAATGATTCTAGAAGGATGAAATTAAAAACCTATAATTTTTTAATTTTATAGTCCATATATATATATATATATATAAACATGTGAAGTTGGAACCCTCACAACATAAAAAATGGTCCCATTTTTTTGTAAGATATCCAAAGTACAAGTAAAAATAGAAAAAAATGACTTCAAATTGAAATAATAAATAACTAGATAAAAAATCATGAATATTAAAGTGGATGGATATATATAGTTCTCAAAATCAACTTTCCAATGCCTATTTATCTATGAAAATCTAATAGTAAATTCCCTAGTTATGGCCTTTTTCATAAAATTGTTCCTTTAGGAATTATAAAAAAGCAAGGTGGAGCCTAGATGCTAGTCACTCACATTAATAGGAGCTAACTCACTAGGGGCTAGTAGATGTTGATGTTAGCCATGTGTTGATAGTCATCATATCTAAAAATTGTACTAGAGGATGATGCAACATGGAATATTCTTAAAAACTCAATTTTTGTGCAACAATGGTAGCCCAATTTGACAATGATGGTATGACAACTATACAATCATATGGAATTATACATATTTATACAATTGTATGAATTTTGACAAATAATGTTTGAAACCCCCCAAAATAAGCACAAAAATATTTTGGCACCAAACCCTATCATGCCGTGTATGGATTTAAATGTTTTTTGTACTTTTGAGCTCAACCTTGAAGTATTATTGGCACTAGAATGCATCTTTTGAAATTTCTTATCCAAAAAATCTCTGAAAGGAGAGAAGGGAATTAAAAATATAGATCTTTGATACCATGTGATATTTTTTGATCAACCCCATAGTAGCCCAAGGATCACCTACAACTAAAAAACTTTCCACACAAGAGAGAAGAAATGGAAATTCCATGAAACAAGATAATTCATTATATATAAAATGAGATTAATAAAATGTACAATGAAGAAACCCTTCTTATGAAGAAATATGAGACCCTAGAAATACCAATATCATGACAAGTGTCTTAATCATATTATATGAAACATAGAGATTAAATAACCTAAGATTAAGTATACAAGTGTGAATAGGACCTAATATGAAATTGGTTAGTTAATATATCATGTTTATACCTACATATAAGTCTCTACAATTTGGTTGAAAAAGCTCCAAAATAAGATGAAGAAAATTGTTTTGACATATTATTTCCAAATGGTTTTTATCTACCAAAATTATTGGCAAGAGATTCCTTCACACCTTTCCCATATTCTTTAGTTGATACCATGACAACTAAGGATCTAACAAAAGGAAGAACATTGGTGAAAGCTATAATATTTTTTATTGAATTAATTATAGAATTTGCTAGAAAAATCCTCATATAACCCATAAGAGTAGGGGTGCATGAGAAAATTTATTGAAAGAGACACATAAAGAAAGCATGCATTTCCCTCTACACACTACTCACAATCTCCTACATATAAGCATACCAAAATTTCTATTTGGATATTATAATTGTAAAGTTCTTAGATCACGAAAATTATGGAATAAAGTGCCTTTGTATCCAAACATCAAGAATTTTCCCATAATTCCTTCATGTTTCCATAAAACCCTCTTCAATGGGTTTTAATTAGTACACCTCTCTTTTCTCTACTTTCACTTCAAAATCTATAATGAAAAATACAATATAACACAATTAGCCTTCCTTTATGAACTTATTCTATCTACATTCTTTTCTAGTTCACTCCAACTAAAATTGGTCTTAAGATTACTAGAAAAAGTCTTAGAATACACAAATCTAAAATTTGAATTACCCCAAAATATAAGATTGATTGTTGACTAATTTTATTGTTGAACTCTACAATCCCTCTTTCACTATAATTTGTGACAAGGTGCAATATTGTAGCCTTCACATATACTCATCATTAGAATTTGTGTCATCGTTGTTGGCATCTATTAACATTGCATGACAAGAAATACTCAACCTATTCTTCAACCTCTTGAAGTCTTCAAAGGAGAAATTTCTAGTCATTTTTGGTCTTTCTTTCCTTCTAGTAGATAGGAAGGAACTATGAAATATATGGAGTGTATTCACACCAAGAACAACACCTCTCTTTAAAGAAGATAAAACCATTTTCTTGTGGTCCAATTGAGAACCACTTGCAAATAGAATAGAGGGTTGTAGAGGAGGCTAGTGTAAATAGTTTTCCACCTCCAAAATATTTTTCCAAACATTTTTGTAAACCCTACCCTTAATTAGAATAAAAATCCTCTATAAATCAATTATTTTTAGTCGAAGCTAATAATTTTTTTTATTGCTTTCCCCTTTTCAACATCATAAAACTTACTGCAATTCCACTTTTATCTATATTAATAACTATCCATTCCCTAAATACAAATTCAATAATATCTTAAACATTTTTTCTCCTAAAAAAATCTAAACTCAAATTTTTATAACTTAGACATTTATTAGAAACAAGACAATATTTCTTTTTCACTATCTAATGCAACTATTTAGAATTTTCCTCTCATTACACATAAAAGTAAAAGAAAAAACATATCACCGCAAATCCAAAGATGTTTATCAACCTATATTAAGAAAAATATATTTCTAGATGATTTTTTTGTAAAAACTTTTGTTATTACATTTTAATTAGCCTCATTTTATCAAATGTTGTGACAACAAGAACTCAAAACATCCACCACTTAATGTTTTTTTCTCCAATATTTTTTACATTTTTGTTAAATAGAGTATAATACAAAAAAAAGGGTTTATTTTTGTTTAGAACAGAGTAGACACTTGTGTTTTGACATGTCAAATTTCAATCAATTAAATATTTTTTAAATCTTAATTTCTAGCAAACTCATTCATATAGATATTGAGGTGTAACATAGTTTAAATAGAAATGACAAACATGAAGCCACATTGATGGGGAACAAAGTCCATATAGATATATTATATGACATGAAGAGACAACATCTCAAGTTGTGACACCTCTTAAATGGATAAATTTTTCATAACTTTAAGCACCTCCCTTTTAAATGCACTTAAAACTCATTAAAATGAATTTACATCTTGATAATTTGAGATATTTTATTGAATGTCAAGTTTCCTCTCCCTTTCTCAAATTCAACAACTACAATTTTTTTTTTTCTTGCATTAATTTTAGACTTTAAAAATATTTTTTTAAATTGAGATAGAATAAATCTTTTTACAACTATAAAGGATAAATGATTAATTCTAATATTTTAGATATAAGAAAAATAAATATTATAAAAGTATGAACATTTAAATTATAATATATACTTTTAATTATAATGGTCAAATTTCACATTATTGATCAATAATAATGTTATATATATATTCTTTTTGTATTAGAAAAATGTTGAAAATTATAAGAAGACAATTGATTAATTATTTCACATAGAATAAATCCAAACTATACAATATTACAAATTCAATAAGACAAACAAGATACAATAAAATATAAAAATATACATAAACAACTATAAAAACAACATCCTAAAACAAAAACTATCAATCTATAAAGTTCAACATTCTTTGCATTTGCAATGAGAGCATTACATTTTTTTCATCATCTTGAATCTAAGTAATTACCTTTAAATTTTTTATAATTGGTACTCAGTATATTTGTTCCTCTTTAACCTTTTTTGTAGCTAAATAGATAGACAAGTAACTTGAAAAATATGTCAAAGTAAAGTCTTAAAATTACAACTTCTTGATGGATATTAAAGTTAACATACACCACTGAACATCTAGTTTTACATAAGTGTAGTAAGATAGCATGCCTAACAGTATTAATAATCATATTATTTTACAATTCCATTCCAAACAAAGCTTCTTTCCATTTCAAAATGTGACAAAAAAAAAAAACTTTAAAAATAGAAAATCATTATTTTTTAGCAAAGATATAGTCTGAAAATAAATGTTTCATGCTTTATTTTGATTGGAAAGATAGATATGTAATTGGTTGAACCATCATAGATTCCAATTTTTCTCTAATAAGTAGCTTGAAATGTAAATTTTTCAACCCGATAACTTTGCATTAGTACCAGCTTTAAATTTTTAACATTGAGCATTAATTTTTCCTCAAATTTTATGACTACATGTGTATCTCCATTTAATATTAAGATGAGGAATGAATCACATTCTCAAAAGAGAAAAGGATAAATTTTATTTAAAGGAAAGTTTTAGAAATAGTGGGTGGGTAACTAATGCCAATATTTGAAAAGCTAACACAAAGTTGGGGTAAATAATTAAATAAGTTACCCCGAGAGGCACTAAGGACTACACAAAGATAATAAATTGTTTATAGTTATTTATCAAGACAAAAGGATCTCTAGTAACAAGCAAAAGATCCCAACTCAATGCATTGAAGTCCCATAAATCAACAAATTATTAGATCCCTTTTGAATAAATAATAACTCTATTTAGGGAAGATGATGGCAAGAGGTTGTTCATGGTAAATTATGTGCTTACTCCACCAACTAAATGAATAGGCGAAACTAAACCATGCTGCAATGATTATTATTTTCACTTTTGTAAGGTAGGGGGACCAACCACACCAAGGCTCTAGGTCACGAAGAGCTGAGAGTGGAGGGTTTCCCTATCTTACCTCAAGTTAATGGGTGTTTAAGGAAAGGATAGATAATGAAGAGCACTCTCAAGTGCTTTTGGCACTCTACAGATCCAAAAACCTGAATGGGGCTAGACGAGCCAGTTTCTAGAGTTTGAACTACACCTCAAATAGCTCTCTACTTGAGGACGATAGCATAGGTCAAGGATGATAGTGCAGTGGATTGGCATCTCATTGGTTCACTGGTGTCCATATGGCTAGAAAGCATGAAATATAGTATGTGAAACAAGAGAATGTACTAACTATCTAGCTAACTAATTTTAAGGAAACAAACAAAACTATAAATGATGAGAAATAACTATATAAATGATAAAGAAGGTAGATGAAAGTAAGGGTGAAAAAATCCAACTCACTGAGGCTCCAATTCACCAGCGAGCTCCATGCACATGTTCACCTACACATAGCCAAGAGAGGGAAAAATGTTGGGTTGTATAGGGGTTTGCCTCAGTCAAACCCCCACTTTGGTGTTTCCACCTCCACGGACAGCTAGAAAAGCCACAAAGTAGAAAATGTGATAAAGGAAAGAAGAATATCAAACACTACAAAAGATATAATGTTATTCTATCAAACCACAACAAGAAAGGAAAGTGAAGCAATACCACCTCCACCCAAAGGTACTCAAGGCCAATGAAGGGAGAATGCAAGACAATGAGCTTGGAAAATTTGACACAACTGCAACGGTGATGAAGGGACGTCTCGCAAGATTCCAAACTTGCAAATTTTATGGTAGCACCACACATACAAAATGAAGTTGATGGAGTAACAAGTTGTTGTGATGCTCAATGGAATTGTATGAAAGTGCTTGAGAGATCAAGTGAATGACATAGATTAATAAAGAGATCGTAGAAGATGGAATGAAAATTAGATAGATACATTTGAAGATGAAAATAAGAAGGAAAGACTCATTTTCAAGCTAGATGGTTGACATAGAGGCATTACGCTTCATGCCCAATAGAGAACCTAATGTCCCTGCAGACCCCAAAGGTAGGAATCTATCAGGGACAACATTGCACCACACAAATGTCTGTGCACTACGCTCATGTCCTTGACAAATATTCCCCCACCAACACAAAAAAAAAGCACCAAGTGGATGCAAGGTAGATGGGTGATGTGGAATTTCACATTTGAGTTTTATTTTCTAAGGTGGAGGAATGCAAAAGGGGAATTTACACAAGGGGTGCAAATTCGCTCCTATACATTTCCCCCCCACTTTAGCAAGCACGAGTGTCAATGAGTGTTCGGTAAAGTAGATCGAAGAGTTAGAAATGTATACCTAAACCATTGAGGAAGAAGACCATAACCTGGAAAGCTTGAAATTGAAAGGAAGACAAAGGAATCTACAAGTACTCTCTCTTGAGGAGGTTCAAACAAAGGACTTCATAGCTCCTTGAAACTATGAAGTTGAACAAAGTGCACCAAAGGCCCGCAGACCAATGATGGATAAATCTTGCAGGATGCAATCGCTTCACAGGCCCTCAGACCTACAAAGAAAGTTCCTCCTAGGTACTCTTTCCTTAAGGAATCCTAGTGTAAGGGGACTCCACAAAGTCAGATTAGAAAGCCGCCTCATAGGCGCACCTGCAAAGCAACATGTTAATCGGTAGATAAAACATGCTAGAAATAAAAAAGTAGCTACACAGGAAGACAAGTAGATAGTAAAAAATTGAAGGAAGAGCTTTCAAAGGGTTCCCTTGAGAACCCTTCAAAAGAAAAGGGGTCCACTCAAGGGACGCACTATTTGAAAGTGAGAGCATTTTTCATAAATCAATTCAAATCAAGGAATCCTTTCGAAAGATGTTCACTTCATCAAGGAATTCGAAAGGAAGAAAATGCCCCCTCGTGAGGGGAAGGTTGAGGCTTCTTCCATAAGAAAATTTTCTCCCTCTTCGAAGGATTTTTTTTTAATTTCTTTCTTTGCAAACCCATGATGAAGGAAACACATTCTGCTAGAGGTCTTTGTTGAGAATGCAATTTTTGAAAAAGTTTGCAAAGATTTTCGAGAAAAGATTCGTTGGAAATCAAATGTTTTTTTTTGAAAATCAAAGTGACATGATACCCCCTTAGGATGGTGCATGTTGAAAGTAGAGGCACGTGACATTCTAATGAGAGAAAAGCAAGAATGAAAAAGTGATGTTGTGTCCCACAAGACATAGTGAGATGTCACCGTGGTGATTTTTTCATGTACACAAGGGACAAAACATAGGCACCATTGTTGGAAACACAAGGGAAGACAACTGAGAGGGGGGGTGAATCTTTTGTCACAAAAATTCAAAGTTATTAAACTTATTAACCCTTATACTCAAATCTGATTAATAACCATGAAAGCATAAATCATCAACACATCAAAACACACATAACACCAAGATTTTTTACGTGGAAACCCTATTAGGGGAAAAACCACAGTGGAGGTTAGTCCACAAGATTATACCCTGTTAAAAGTATAAAGAATAAAATGGGGAATGCACATGCATTCAAGCTGCCTAGAGCTCATTGCTAAAATACAACAAGGCTTACTGCCCAAAGAAAGAAACACTGTCTTACAGAAACATTTGGATTACATCCTCATGATTTTGAACTGAGAGAATAGCATCTACTAATGCCTGATTACAGTTCCGGTTAAGCACATGAACATTTCTTCACACTCTACTTCTGCCTTCGAATGATTAGGAAATTATTCACACATCTCATACACATGCACACCTTCAAATGATAGAAACAATCACATATATATATCCACAACAAGAGATTACATCGCTACATGTCAGCTTCAACAAAATAATAAAATGAATGCAAACTATCGAGCCAAATCAGTAACAATTATCAATGCAAATTGAACAATGCTGGTCACAACATAATGAAGACCCAAAACAAAATTCTCAGACATGAAAATACTTCAAACAATTTTGTCTCGAGGATTCACAACACACTACAATCACCCTATCAGCCATGAAAATGAAAAACATGAACATGCAAAAGAAAAAACACCAATCACGAGCACAATGATCAATGTGGACATGCAACACAGATAGAGAAAAATATAGAAACATCCAAAAACATCATGAATCACCAGAGAAGCATCTGCAACAACTGAACTTACTATAATCACATCATCTTCAATCAGGAACACCAACTGAAGCAATAGAATAACTATCTGAGCACAACTACTCATAACTCGATCAAATCTTCATGCAGATCTCTAAAACTTAATGTGGATAAACTAGATGTACTCGACAAAAAACCCTTTGATCCACAACCTCTGATCATCAATGTACTGAGCTAACCAACAGACTAAACTTCACTTCACCACTGACAACTTGCAACTCATTCGATTATAATTTTATTAATATCCTCGACATATACAAATTCTAATGTCTTAAAGGCCAATAGTTTTGACATCAATGACAACCACAACATCCAACAATCTCCCCCTTTTTCATTGATTGCAACACATGATGTGAAAAAAACCATCAACGCAACTAACACTTTCTCCCCCTTAGGTTTCTCTTTTTTTCTCCTCAACTCTTCACATGACTCTTCTCCCCACATGACTCTTTTTCCCAAAAATAATTCATAGTTTTTCACATGACTTTCCCTTTGACATCAATTACAAATATCTCTTTTCTCCACAATGCTCTAAACCACATATCTAAACATTTGACTACTCCCCCTCAAGAGTGTACCACCACAACATAAATCTAGATCAAGATATGACTATGAAGTACAAGGACTGATGCAACAAATGCATCTTAGTTCTAATTAGGAGGTAATCACCCCCTAACTTCCCTCTAAGATACTTTTAAAATTATCCTTAGGCAAAGGCTTGTAAAGATATATGTAATCTACTCCTTAGTAGGTACATACAATCCAACTGACTTTTCACTCACCTTCTCTCTCTCAAAAAAGTGAAACTTGATAGATATATGCTTGGTTTTCTAATGTAGCACCAAATTCTTCGAAATGTTAATTGCACTTGAAATATCACAGAATATAGCAATAGGTTCATCATACACAACTTTGATATCTTTCAACATCTGCTTCATCCACAATACTTGAGTACAATTGTTAGCAATAGCAATGTATTTTTCCTCTGCAGTAGATAAAAAAATGGCATTCTGCTTCTTACTTAACCATGAAATCAGCTTCTTTCCCAAGAAAAATGCACCACCACTAGTACTTTTCCTGTCATTCACATCTCTTTTCCCCAATCAACATCAAGAAAAGCACTCAAAGTAAGATCATCATCTTTAGGACAATTTACGTGCCAAAATCAATTGTCCCCTTGAAGTATCTAAAAATCCTCTTCATAGCTATCATATGAGATTCCTTAGGATCAACTTGAAATCTTGCAACAATACATACAACATTCATGATATTAGGTCTAGTTTTAGTCAAATAAATCAATCCACCAATCATTCATCTGTATCTAGTCTAATTTTCTTTTAAATAATCATCTTGTGTCAACTTACATTTGGTCACCATAGGTGTACCGACTGGCTTTGAATCTTCCATACCAAACTTCTTCAACAATTTGTTCACATACTTGACCGAGATATAAAGACATCCTTTATCTAACTAAGTAATTTTACCCAAAAGAAATTCATCTCTCCAATCATAGACATCTTCAAATCTACTCGCAGATCTCATCAACAAACTTCATGCACAAACTATCATCTCCTCCAAAAATGATACCATCAACAAAGACTCCCCAACAATTAAATCTTTTTCCTCATCAATCTTGAAATAAAATTACTATCATCAGCATCTTTTGTTAAATCCAAGCTTCAACAAATACTTATCCAATCTAGCATACCATGCTCTAGGCTTGCTTGAGTCCAGTTCTTTTTCTTCAACCGCAAACCATATCTCCCGCATCAATCAATTGAACCAATAGGTTGCTCAACATACACTTCTTCCACTCCGCCATTTAGAAATGTTGACTTGTATCCATTTGATAAACCTTATAGTTTTTGTAAGTAGCATAAGTAAAGAAATAGTCTCAACTTCAATCCTAGCAACAGGGTAAAATTTTCCAAAGTCAATTCCTTCCATCCGAGCATATCCCCTACACACAATCTTTCTTTGTTTCTAAAAACTTCACCTTGCTCATTCAGTTTGTTCCAAAAGATCCATTTAGTTCCAATTACATTTTTGTCCTTAGGTCTAGGAACAAGAATTCATGTATCATTCTTCTCAATTTGTAGTAGTTCTTCTTTCATTGCTTCCACCCAATGTTCATCTTTGCATGCTTCATTGACACTATTAGGCTATCTTTGAGATCAAACAATATTCTTCTTAAATTATTCTCCTAGTTTGAACACCTTTGTTCTTATTAATACTCTATGATCTCATCTTCTAAATGATTTAATCTACATACCTTGGGAGTCTTAGGATGTTCTGAACTTCAAGCTCTTTTGTGATCTCTTTCTACACTTTCACTAGTTTCCTCCTTCCTTCTGATTTTCTGATTCACCGTAATGATTTGAACTTGATTTGAAGTCTAAACTTTTCCTTTTATTTGTATTGTACTTTGATCATCTAAATCATATCCACAAGTTATGGATGGTCTAGCTATGTCTTCATCAACCTTGACATATGCACTTTCAACTACTTTCCTCAATCTCTTGTTGTAGCACTAGTAGGCCTTACTCTTAGTAGAATAACCAAGAAAGATTCCTTCATCACTCCTATCATCAAACTAGGATATATCTTCATCTCTTCTGATATAGCATTTACTCCCAAATATTTGAAGTATCTAATAGTAGGTTTATGACCATACCATAACTCATAAGGAGTCTTACCAGTCTCACCTTTGATTTGTACCCAGTTGAGAGTGTACACAACAGTACTCATAGCTTCTCTCTAGTAAATATGAGGTACATTTCCTTCCAACATCACAGCTTCTAGTAGCTTCTCTTCAATTGTCCTATTCTTCCTTTCCACAACTCCATTTTGTTGAGGGGTCCACGGGGCAGATAATTGTCTTTTTATCCCATGTTCTTCACAAAAAGAATTAAACTCACTGGAAGTGAATTCACCACCTCTATCCAATCTCAAACATTTAATCTTCAGACCTGTCTCTATCTCAACCATAGCCTTAAAGATCTTGAACTTCTCCAAAGCTTCAAATTTATCCCTTAAGAAAGTAACCCACATCATTCTAGAATAATCATCAATAAGCAACATGAAATACCTATAACCTTGTAAACTTATGACTCTAGAAGGACCACACAAGTTAGTATGCACAAGCTCTAACAATTCATTTGAACTATGTTGTTTGCTCTAAAATGAAATTCTAGTTTTCTTCCCTAACATTCCTTTTGCATATGGCATTAGTAGGTTTTATCAACTTAGGAAGATCTTTCACTGTCTGAGTAGAACTTATCTTGATAATATTATCAAAGTTTACATGAGACATTCTCCTATGCCACAACTAACTTTCATCAACTTGAGCAATCAAACAACTTTTACTATAAACACTCAAGTGAAAGATATTACCTTTTGTTTTTGCAAAAATTGATGCAATCATATTTCTCGAACTCCCCAATATTCTACTACACTTTCCATCCTTTTTTGAATTGAAGATTGTATCCCTTATCAACCATCTATCCAACAATTAAAAATACATTATGCTTCAAACCTTCCACATATAGGACATCATTATTATTATGCTTACCATTAAGAGAAATACATCCTCTACCATGGATCACACCTGCTTTGTCATCACCAAATCTTACAACACCACCATCATATTTTTCCAAGCTCACAAACTTACTTTTATCACCTGTCATGTAATGAGAGCAATCCACTGTCAATCACCCATTCATCTTTCTCTTCAACTCGAGTAGCTAGGGATTTATCCATTTTTTTACAACTAGTAGATTCAATAGACACAAGATTATTTTCCTTGATAGCAATAAATACCCATTCATCCTCACTTACATTTCCTTTATCAGATTCATCACTGTCACACCTTCATCCGCAACATAATAACATTTTCTTTGAAATCTAGGCTTGTTAGGTCTTGACTTAGGAACTCTTTTTGGACACCTTGATGCAAAATGACCTATCTTATTGCAAGAAAAAAATTTAACAGGAAACTTCCCTTTATACTTACCTTCTCCTTCGGCTTCCCTTTTGACAATAAGTGCTTCAAGCTCATCCAATTTTCTCTCTTCTTCTTCAATCTCTCTCATTTCCTCCTCATACTTGGACATCTTTCTAGAAGAACTTTCACCCGGATCATATATTTGCTTGTCTTTTCTGGATATAGTAGCTTTGAATGCAATTCTATCTTAGGAAGAACATCACCAAACTCACTTAACTCAAAAGAAGTAAGCTTACCAATCAACATGTCTTCGGTTACATTTGTCACAGTCCAAATCTCCTCAATAGCAGTAGCTTTGTGTTTGTATGCAGCAGACAAGGATCTAAGCACTTTTAATCTCTAATTCTTCCAATCTTTTCCACCGGAAGACATTTGATAATCACATCAACTTCATTCACTCTTTGCATGAAAGAAGTAATGTTCTCATCATCACCCATTCTCAACATTTCATATTTCCCTTTTAGACTTTGTAGCTTAGAAATCTTCACATTTGCATCACCTTCATACAAAGTTTCCAACTTTTTCTAGATCTCATAAGCAATCTTCAGATCCATCACATTTTTCATCTCAAAATCGGTCAAAGCACTCAACAATGCTTCCTTAGCCTTGATATTGTACTCAACATCCTTAATCTCAACAGAAACAAAAGGGCCATTCTATCGGATAACATACCTATTCCTTGTAATGTTCCAGTAGGGTTCACCAATGCATCTCAGATGACACTCCATTTGAGTCTTCCACAAAGAATAATCTGTTCCATCAAATCTCAGACCATCCTTCTTGTATTTTGCCATCCCGAATCACCTCAAGCTATTAAACTTCTTCCAAGGAACTTGCTCTGATACCAATTGTTGGCAACATAAGGGAAGACAACTAAGAGGGGGGGTGAATCGGTTGTCACAAAAATTGAAAGTTATTAAACTTATTAACCCTTATACTTAGATATTATTAATAACCATGAAAGAATAAATTGTCAACACATCAGAAACACACATAACACGAAGTTTTTTTTATGTGGAAACCCTACTAGGGGAAAAACCACGGTGGAGGCCAGTCTACAAGATTATACCTTATTAAAAGTATAAAGAATAAAATGGGGAATGCACATGCATTCGGGAATACTGCCTAGAGCTCACTGCTCAAATACAACAAGGTTTACTGCCCAAAGGAAGACACAATGTCTTACAGAAACATTCAGATTACATCCTCAATATTTTGAATTAAGAGAATAGCATCTGCTAATGCTTGATTATAGTTCCAGTTAAGCACATGAACACTTCTTCACACCCTGCTCACTCTTCTTCACACTCTGCTTCTACCTTCGAATGATTAGGACATTATTCACACATCTCATACACATGCACACCTTCAAATGATAGAAACAATTGCATATATATATATACATATATATATATATATATACATATATATATATATATATATATATACATATATATATATATATGTATACATATATATATATATATGTATATATATGTATACATATATATATATGTATATATATAGATAGTATATGTATATATATATAGAAAGAGTAGTATGTATATATATATATATATATATATGTATATATGTATATATATATATATCTCTAAATAAATAAGAGATTACATCACTACATGTCAACTTCAACAAAATAATAAAATGAATACAAATTTTCGGCCCAAATCAATAACAATTATCAATGTGAATCAACCAATGTTGGCCACAACATAATGAAGACCCAAAAAAAATTCTCAAACACAAAAATACTTCAAAAAATTTCATCTCAAGGATCCACAACATGCTACAATCACCCTGTCAGCCATGAACATGAAAAACATGAACACACAAAAGAAAAAAACCAATCAATCGAGCACAACGATCAATGCAAACATGCAACACAAATGGAGCACAATCTAGAAACATCCACAAACATCATGAATCACTAGAGAAGCATCCACAACAACTAAACTTTCTACAATCACATCATCTTCAATCAAGAACACCAACTAAAGCAACAAAATAACTGTCAGAACACAATGCTCATAACTGATCAAATCTTCATGTGGATCTCTAAAATTAACGTGGATAAACTAGATATACTAAAAAAAAAACCTTTGATCCACAACCTCGATCATCAATGTACTGAGCTAACCAACAACTGAACTTCACTTCACCACTGATAACCTGCAACTCATTCCATTACAATTTTCTCAATATCCTTGACATATACAACTTCTAATGTCTTAAAGGCCAATAGTGTTGACATCAATGACAACCACATATCAACAAAACAACCACACCACATCATCACAAAAAAGCACAAAAAAACAACAATGCAAAAAAAAATAGCAACATCACGAACAAGGGACATAGGGGCGATCTGATATTTCGAGGTCAGAGCTACTCATAAATATGTATAAGTACAATAATAGTATATTTAATGAACTATCATAAACCCCCTACTATATGAGACCATATGAAGAATACATGAGAAGAAAAAGTAAAAAACAAAAAAATTGGTCAATATGGAAGGGAAGCCTAAATGCCCCCAACACTTTGCATTGTCCCCAATTTGTCAAAAATCAATACACATAACAGAGGAAGAATGATACCACAAATAGAGGAAGTTTTATGAGAGATAATAAATCCTGTATCCAAGCACCTACGAGGGTGACAAGGGTCATCCAAGAACATATAACACAATCACAAGGGAACACAAACACTCTACACTATAGATAAAGAAGAGGCACCCCCTAACACTCATTAACCAAGAGGTCATCAACCTCCCAATCTAGATCATTATACGAGGAAGGTGGACAAGCCTGTGAGGGAAAAATGTCGAGGGGGTAACCCTTCGACCTTCCTACAACAAGAGCCAAGGAAGAAGGTCCCGCAAGGTCTTCTCCACTCGGTTCCTGTGGAGCAAAGGTTAGCAACTTTGCAAAGATCATTAATAGCATTGAGAACTCATCTAAAGAGTTAAAAATGTACTTCACATGAGTGCCATGTGTTACCTCAAAAAATGAGGGAGGCGACGCCTGAGATTCACTACTAGGCTCACTGAGTGACTCGAGAGCAGTGAAGAACTCAGGGGACACTAGAACTTCCTCTGTCATTAGGATGGAACATGCTAATGTAGGACCACCCTTTGAAGAAGGTGGACTCCTCTGTCACCCTCTATTACTAGCGAGGCCAACCTCCATCTTCTACTTCGTCAAAGAATGTGATTTCCCCACAGAAGAGGCAAAAGGCATGGAGGAGGAGAAAACTACGATGAACACCACTAAGGTTTTCAACATGTCTACGAGCTTTGAGAATGGTGGGATGTATGGAAGGGACATCAAGAGAGGGCGATTGATTGAAGGAGCAATAAACACCTACACCTTTTTAGGGTCAAGAGTGTTTACGCTTGCAGTAGGAGCTGGAAGCAACACTAAGGATGAATAAACTAAAGTAGAGGAGAAAGGAGAGGAGGAGACCATAGAAGGCCCTAAAATAGGGGCAATCGAATCCCCTTCCTTCCTTTGAAAAGCAAATTTCTTAGCCGCTAGATCCTTTCGCCGAAACTTGTGCTCATGCGTAAGGCAGTTTATGCAACTTCAAGAGCTAGAGGCCAAGAGCTAGGATGGAATAGAAGGCTATTGCTTGGCCATCGAAGTGTCCATCATAGTTGTTTATGGCAAAGGGAGGGAATCTTGGACGGGAATAGGAGGGAGAGAATGAGAGGAGGTTGGAGCAATAGCGGGGGGATTCAGCTCTAGCGCCTCTTCCCATTCATTGCCTTGGGAGCAAGAGTAGTAGGAGGCCACATAGGCCGAGGCATAGAGAAATCCCCACAAGGACCATTCCTTCTACCATATAGGTAGGGCCAAGGTCTAGACTTGGAAAAGTAGGAAGGTCCGATTTCCAAATCTTGTCTTTATGCCAAGCAGGCACCATTAGACTTCTTATGCGAAATCCAGGAGTATTCATCCAAATATTCTCTTCAAAAAGGGGGGCATAAGTAGTTCCCTAAGGATAGGTAGGCCTCTCCTTTCCCTTCCAAGAGGAGAAGACAACTTGTTGCTGCACTGCTAGAGGGGCCACTTTCAGCTATTCCTTGCCCCTAGTTTTGTACTTTACGTAGTTTCAGTAAAGTAGGCCCATTCTAGGGGGAAGCAGACCGATTGAGGTGGGCCAAAAGTGATCCAATGAATAACCTCCATAGGATACCAATGGTTGATATCCAGTGTCATGCACGATGTGCACAACATCTTCGTGGGAGAACTTTAAACATTTGTGAATAATGGAAGTGATTTTGTGCATTGAAGCTAGCCATGGGATGCCAAACTTCACCTTTAATAGATCAGATTCTGGAATGAAATCAAAAGTTGTATCCACATCCCTAGGTCCAACTAGGATGGAAAGAGTTATAGAGCCATATGGCTTAAGAGAGAGATCGTCGTGCATATGTATGGTAGACTTTGTTTCTTCATATTCCTCCCTTTGTAATGAATTTAGCCATAAATTCTCTTCTGTAATAATATTCACCTAGCTCATGGGGTCAATTAGGACTCCTATCACAATGTTCCCATTGAGGAAAGCATGAATGTATAGAGGTGAGGACTTATTATTCAAGGGAAATCCCTACGAGGTGAATGTCACATCTGGTGAACCATTTGCAAGTTGTGGGGGAGAAGTAACTGAGACCATATTAACATAATCTAAGGGTTAAGGAGAAGCATTAGAGGGTTCAATAATCAAGTTCATAGAATGAGACAAAAATGGGTCCGTGTAAATCTGCAACTTTCTATTGGCCTTCGCTATTGACTTATTCGTATTTTATTTTTCCCATTGAGACAGATGGTACCATCAATGATGCAATCCTTTATCTCATGACACAAGCGCATGGATTGCTTGATATCATGCTTGTTGACATGATGGTACTGAAAAAATGCATTCACATCATACCAATTAGGATAAGGTTCCTTTAGAGGTCGATGGTTTTCCAAATTTATGATCTTATCCTTCAACAATCTTTTATAAAATGGAAGAATAATATTTTTCTCACTTCGTATACTTCCTGTTGTATTTGAGGTTGTGATCATTATTCATGGCAACTACATTTGCAATAGGCTTACCTTTTCCTGAGATGGACACAATAGACTTTCCTTTTGAATGGGAGTGTGAAGAAGATCCCTTGAACTAAACTACCATTAGCTGATATTCTTGCAACGTGGCACACAAATGCACAAAGGAAGGGTATTTCATTAGGGTAAAATTCTCCTACCAAGCTCGCTGCAGGTTTCCTATGAACACCTTTTGCACATTGGAGTCAAGCAGTGGGTACAAAATCTATGAAAAGAGCACTTGGTATCATGCTATGAAGTTAGTTGTCTTCTCATTATCTCCCTATTTACATCAAACAAGATCCGAGAAGGTCATCTTTAGACCAATGTTAGCCTAGAATTGTTAGAGAAATTGATTCACAAGCTAATCAAATGAGAATATAGATTTATCGAGCAAGGAATTGTACCACTCAAGTGTTGTGTCCTAGAGAGATCAAGTAAAGAGTTTCACCATCAAAACATCATGATGAAAGAAATTTGTACACATGGCATTGAAGGCTGGCACATATGTTTGTGGATCCCCTTTACCACCATACTTTTCAAACTTAGGAATGGGTAGGAGCATGAGTGGTCTCATCTATGAAACCCATCTTGTCGATAAAACCTATAAGAAAACCAATGGTAAAATCAATAGCTAGACCAGTGGAAAAATTAGAGGTGAAACTAGAAGTGACCTTCATCTTTTCCATCGATAGGTGTCACATGCTTCTCCTAACAATGTACTTGAAAGTCATGGATTGGGTTGTGATGCGCATAAACCTTCACAACACTCAGGTTTACGACAGTCACCAGGCATGAAGGAAAAATTCTTAACACAAAAAAATGGATAGACGTTGCTCATGTCGGGTTCACCAAAATGTAAGGTAGGGGGACCAACCACACCAAGGCTCTAGGTCACGGAGAGTTGAGAGTGGAGGACTACCCTATCTTACCTCGAGCTAATGGGTGTTTAAGGAAAGGATAGAGAATGAAGAGAACTCTCAAGTGCTTTTGTCACTCTACAGATCCAAAAACTTGAATGGGGCTAGACAAGCCAGTTTCTAGAATTTGAATTGCACCTTAGACAACTCTTTGCTCGAGGATGACAATGCGGGTCAAGGAAGACAACACAACACATTGGTGTCTCACTAGTGTGTTGGAATTCATATAGCCATAAAGCATGAAATACAGTACGGGAAACAAGAGAACCTACTAACTATCTAGCTAACTAATTTTAACAAAATGAATAGAACTATAAAGTACGAAAAATAACTATATAATTGATAAAGAAGGTAGATGAAAGAAAGGGTGACGAAAATCAACTCACTGAGGCTCCACTTTTCCAGCGAGCTCCACACACACATTCACCTACACACAACCAAGAGAGGGGAAAATGTTGGGTTGTGTAGGGGTTTGCCTCAGTCAAACCTTTGCTTTGGTGTTTCCACCTCCACAGATAGCTAGTCAAGCCATGAAGTAGAAAATGTGATAAAGGAAAGAAGAATATCAAACACTACAAAAGATACAATGCTACTCTATCAAACCACAACAAGAAAGGAAAGTGAAGAAATACCACCTCCAACCAAAGGAACTCAAGGCCAATGAAGGGAGAATGCAAGACAACGAGCTTAGAAAAGTTGACACAATTGCAGTGGTGATGAAGGGAGGTCTCGCAAGACTCCAAACTCGCAACTTCTATGGTAACACCACCCGTACAAATTTTAGTTGATGGAGTAACAAGCTATTGCAATGCTCAATGGAATTGTATGAAAGTGCTTGAGAGATCAAGTGAATGAGATAGATTGCTAAGGAGATCACAGAAGATGGAATGAAAATGAGATAGATGCATTTGAAGATGAAAATAGAAAGGAAAGAGTCATTTTCGGGCCGACTGGTCGACACAGAGGCATTATGCTTCATGCCTAATGGAGAACGTAACGTCCCTGTGGACCCCAAAGGTAGGAATCAGTCAAGAATGACAGTGCGCCACACTTGCGTCTCTAACAAATATTCCCCCACCAACACAAAAAGCAGGCACTAAGTGGATGCCAGGTAGATGGGTGATGTGGAATTTCACATTTGGGTTTGATTTTCTAAGATGGAGGAATGCAAAAGTGGAATTTCCACAAGGGGTGCAAATTCACTCCTATACAACTTTAAAAGGTGACAAACATTTTTCTAGGCTTTCCAAATTGATTAGATAGGTAAGGAAGATTTGATTTGAGAAAAAGAGGAGCAAGAAGATCTTGTCTAATCGAATCACATTCTACCATTTTCCCTTAGTATTAGTTGTATTTATTAGATGCCACAATAAAATCATCCATAGTTTTTCACCTATAACAACCCTAACAATTCATTTAACAAATAAACATAAACCTTGAGTTTTAGGATCAGTAATTCCCAACCCACATTTTGACCTAGGTTAGATGTAATGAGACCAAGAAGTAGCTCTAACACTAACATTACCATCCCTTTTGGTCAAAATAAATTGTCATATTAGTTTATTTAAGTTCATACCCTTTGTTGTAAGACATCTGACATGAAGACTAGTAGAAAGAGTGACAAGAAATATTTTATTAGTCACCTAGATTTTGTCAATCATGAAAAGAAATTTGTTGTGGCTAAGGAATCTCCTTTTTAGTCTATCAAGATACCAATTCTACATCTCAGTTAATGGGACTCCCAATCCAAATGAAATACCAATATATCAAGTTATTTTACTATGTTTGATTTTCTTCCAATCTCCAATAAACCATTGGGAAATAGAGTCATTTAAAGACATCACATATTTTATTTTATGATGGGTTAATTGAGATTCAAACACACAACATTATAGAACTAAAATATGAAATGTATTCTTAATTTAATTTTCTAAATTCTAAATAAATTACAAATTATTATCAATAAAATATGAATTAATAACATTATACCGAAAGATGAGAATGCCAATTATAAACTTCATCTAATTATTATTATTATATTTTGACAACAAATAACCCAAAACATTTATCATAAACACATACACATATGAAAATAGAGAACAACCTTAATTGATCATTCCAATGAAAATGATTTTGATATTAAATTTTAATAGCTAAATGAAACATTAACATCTTTAAATACTATTTGAATGTGTGCATAACTTTTAGACCCAAAAAATATGCATCATCCTAAACTTTCATTATTTGCTGGCAGGTAGCTAAGTTAATTATGAATCACAATAAATAAATAAACAACTTTAAAACCAAATTATAGATTTGTCTTCTTCCTCAAGTGTCTTTCAATGACTTTTGTTTAATTTGTTTTTTTTTATATATATTCTAATTGCAATGTTTATCCATGAATAATTTCATCATGAGTTGCATCACGTGCCGCTTAAATAAGCAATGTTTGTCTCTTGTATTCATACCAATATCTTTTGTGATAAGTATAGAAATTTTTCTTCCTTTGGACTCTCCTTGATATGTGGGGGCAATGTGTTGGCATAAGGTATTTGATGAAGGTCCTTAGGAGGATTTTGAAGCCCCACAACATAATGGACATTATATCATACCCAAATCAGTTACCTAATTCTTTTGTTTTGATCTATGCTATGGTTTTTGTGCCAGCTTGTTGGTTGCATTTAAAAAAAAGTTAGTTCTAAATTATTATATTTAAAAAATAATAATTATGATTGATATTAGCTCTTCTCTTCTTGTTGCTAATTACATTATATCTCTTGATTTGATTTAATGAATGTAATAGCTCTTCTTGTTGCTAATTACATTACATCTCTTGATTTGATTTAATGAATGTAATATTTTAAAGAAATATATAATACTTAGTTTTAGAATTAAAGATGAAAAAATATTACTAATATCATTTAGAATCTTTTTATCATTATTTTAAAATTTTATGTCATAATCATTATATTGTAAATTGTGTTTTTATTGAAGTCTTTTTGAAGTGACTCATTGTTCTCAAGTATTATTAAGTATTTACAATATATATATATTTTTATATCTTTCTCTTGTGTAAGTTATTTAACTACAAATGGTATCAAAGCATGATCTTCAAACTTAGAGGGCAAGAATCAAGATCATTTTTTCAACAAAAGAGGTCAAACTATGAAGTGCATATCTCTCTCAATTTGATAATTTTTTTCTTGATTTAAGGTCATATTGAAGCCACTATAGACTATATTTGAGGTCCTTTGGAGCATATTTGAAGGAGTTATTATGAAACTAGGGTTTCAACCAAATTCACTCCCACAATTTCAAATCAATGAATTTGTTTATAATTTCTAGAGAATTGAATAATAATTTATTAAAGCTAGTATAATATATATTTGAGGTCATTTGGAGTAGAATTGAAGGAGTTATTATGAAATTAGAGTTTCCTTCAAATTTTCTCTCAAGACTACAAAACAATGAATTTCTTAGAGATATTCCTAAGAAGTGAGATCTAGACCCTACTAAATTACTTTAAAGTATTTTGATTAATTTTGAATATGTTATTATGAAAACTATTTTGGTGGCATCATATGGGGGCTTCAATAAGAGGAAAAGGAAGGAATCCAACCACTCCTAAAAATAATCTTGACAAACACGATTCATTAGTAGAAGAGAGGGATAACATAAAAATGGATAATATAAGGGAAGAAATAAAAAAAATTGAAGGATGGAATCTTGTCAAGTGTGAAAGCAAATATAGGAGATCTCAAGATAATGTTGGAACAAGTAACTTCTCACCAAGGTTCTATAGAATACCAACCAAGTAAATGTGTAGTTTTTTAACTCAAACTCATTGACCCATGTTTCATGAGTAGTGGTTCACAAGAACCCATCTCTCATGATAATGTTCATGATCCACTTAGCACTCATTGCACCTAGGTGATGCTCATAGAGATGAAGCATTGGGCCTTCTTGAGAGGTCACCCATCCTAGTACTACAACTCAAGCACACTTAACCATCGATTTTTCCCCAAGGTTAAGCCCACTTAGCTTGCAACCCCATTTGCAAAGCCTTCAACAAGTGTTGTGCCTTATGAACCATTCATTATAGATCCCCTTTAGCTCATCAACTGATAATAAGGATGTATTTTCCACATTGCATCAAATTATGTTATTGCTATCAGGATTCAATTGTGTAGTTTTTTGAGTCAAACTCATTAACCCATGTTTCATGAGTAATGATTCACAAGAACCCATCTCTCATGATAATGAATGATCCACTTAGCACTCATTACATCTACATGATGATCACAGAGGTGAAGCATTGGTCCTTCCTAGGAGGTCACCCATCCTAGTACTACTCCAACTCAAGTGCACTTAACCATGTAGTTTTCCCCAAGGTTAAGCCCACTTAACTTGCAACCCCATTTTCAAAACCTTCATAAAGTGTTGTGCTTTATGAACCATTCATTATAGATTAAAAACTATTTCAATAATATTTATATGAATTAATTTGATCTCTAGTTATTAAAATATTATAGAGCTTGATTAAAGTCCTAGATGATATAAAATTGAATTTAGATGTTATAACAATGAACTACCTATTAAAAAATATAGATCATTAGATGTAGTATAAAATTACTAGAGAAAACTAGCACAATGCTTATTATCTTATGCTATGTGCACAAGAGCCAAGTGTAAGCCTAGTATAAAGGTACCAAGGAATTTAGTTTGTATGCAAAAAACTTTGAAATAACACAATACTAATATTTATATGAACACAAGATTGGAGAGGATTGATGCATAAAGTTATAAGTTCCAAATCTCTAAAGTTAGGTTATTCTCTTAGTGCTAGGGTTGTTAAACTTAAAATAATAATCCTCTAGCTTATAATCAAGTAGGGAACCAATGGACCAATTTAATAAGGTGAGTAAGACCTTTGAATTTGGGTTCAACTAGACCCAAGGGGCTTCCTTGGAGGTATCTTGAATATTATTAAACATAATTGAAGATAGATAAGTCAATAAATTGTTATAGTAATACTTGGTATGCTTGACCATTTTTTTACTGGGCCAAGGATTAACCTATTTTTATAACCTTTATTAATATTATAAGCACATCACTACATAATATTAGGATGTGGGTATGCACACAATGAATCTCTAGGATGAACAATTTAAGGGTTGTTGAGGATGTTTTCCCTAGTTATAATGTTAAATCATGAAATGTATTAAAACTAATTCCTACTTCTAATCTATTACCAAATGATTTTTTTAGTTTAAGTGTACAATGGATAATTTCTTCCAAGACTAGTGCATATTCAATAGGTCATAGAGTCACAAGACAACATGATAGACAACCAATTGAAATCACAAAGGACTATAAGCTATTCATAAACATACATGCAAAAAAATATGATATTGAATAAATGAACATAAATATCCATCCTAGAATATGGAAATTCATATGTAATAATTAAATGACCATTACAAAGCTTGTAATGCATTATAATATTGTCTCATTTATCAAATACCTATTACATTCATACTAGAAAAAGTTCAAAATAGGAAATCCTAAGATATAACTTTCTGAAAAATCCACAGAGGGAACCACTGAGACATTCAATTGTAATAATCATTTACAATATTATCCTCCTTGAGATTTATAAATATTTGTTTCTTTAATGGAATTTACTATATTTGCAAGAGTTAAAACCTTGGATGCTCCTTTGGCTTGTATTCGCATGGAAAAATTAAATGAAGACCTTTTTGGAAAGAGGAATTGGCATACACGATGCTATGTTGATTACCTCATTGCTTTGAGAGTCAAGGAGGATCTAGAGGTCAATAGATGAGGTGTAAAAGGTGATCTTAGGTTGCACAAAGTCTACTAAAATTATGGTATGGAGCTTGCATATAAAATATCCATTTCAAAAACATAAACATCACATTAATGGTAACATGACATTCTTCATCCTTTATTGCTTGTACACTTAAATTTTCTACCTTAAGATGAAGAGCTATTTTTAGGTAGGAAAATACTTTTGGAGTAGTTGCAACATCAAATTTGGCCATTAATGGTGAATGGGACTTGAGAGAGGTAGGTGGGAATGAGTGCAAGGATTTTAGAGTTTCAAGGCTCAAGGATACCTCATAACCCATGTCACTTGTTAGGGATTAAGAATAGAGAGTATGTCATACCTCATTCTTAAATAAAATAGATCAAGGTACACTTGCATCTTCGATTCCAAAAGGATATATGAAGGAAATTATTGGTAATCAAGTATTAAAGATACTAAGGAATTCATCCCACAAGACATGCAGATATGAGTAGGTTCATACTTGTGAATTTGGTAAAATAATACATTAGGAAGTGCTAAGGATTGGGATTCAAGGACATTATAACTCATGTGAGAAGCACCAAACTAGATATATTCCTACATCACCAACTCTAATAAAAGAAATTGAAGGAAACATTAGACTATTTAGATCATAGGTATCAAGAAAATTATATGATAAGGTGTATGGGTAAGGGGATGGAGAAAACTATGGCTTCGAAAGGTAACTTAGTGTAAGGGATCAATGAGTCAAGTTTTAGATGAAAAACATACCAATAAGGAAAAGTTTGCAATACTAACAAAGCTAAAGGCAAAGAGTGTAGGTTGTAGGAAAGAGATGCCAAGAAAGAAAATTTTGAAATCCTAACAAAAATAGAAGATGAAGGTAGGGATTGAAAGGAAATGTATGCCTGAATTGGGAAGTCCAATATCCCAATGATGATAGTTAGAAAAGGTATGCTAAAAGAATAGGAAGACCAAGAAGAGAAACCCTGAAACTCGAACATAGGCACAATCCTTAGAAATTTGATCCCCACATTTAGAACCTTTTGGGAATTTTACAACTTCCAACACATGATAGGCACATGGGGAATGAGGGGGACCAACAATCATGCAAAATCTTGACCAAGGGAGATCCATTAGGGATTTTTCATATCGATTATAACTAATAGGCAAAATGAGACTAAAATGCATAAACGTCTAGCTAACATTCAAAAAATAATTGAACATAGTCAAATTAGATGCCAACAAAATGTATGCACAAGAAAGTTAGTTGTATAGAATAAAAGAACCAAATTAAAAGCATAATTTAACTTTATACATTATAAATAAATAAAACATGATTGTCTTATTTACAATTCACATTCAACAACTCTTCTTGATCTCTATACAATTATAAATTTATATCAATATTAAAATATATAAACAAATAAAAATCAAATTACAACTTACAAGTCACAAATCTTAAATTAATATTACAATTTTTTTTTTTATAAATTCATACTAAAAAAATATTCACAATAATCTTATATTTTAAGAGTTAGAATATTGCAAAATAAAATATTTATACTCATCTTAAAAAATCTGTATTTATATAACATCGTTTTATAAATTAGAATATTCTATCATATTTTTTCATAATATCATTCTAATGATTTACTATTAATTTATAGTGTCATCCATGACATAAAAGTATAACGAATCATACTATACAATTAAATAAATTTTAAAATTAAAAGTTAGAGTTTAAAATAAATAGATAAAGATAAAAAAACCATCAAATTTAAAGCTTGTTAGGTATCAGTCTTATTGCCAACGTTGAAATGACAATATTAAGATATTTGTCACATCAAATTTGCCTTGCTTTCTTCAACTTACTAACTTTGAGAGTCCAAAGGATTTCTTGTCTCCACTTGAACAACTTTTCTGTCTTGCCAACCGACTTCCATTATATTTTATTTTATAATTGTATGTATTAGTAGTTATATATTTATTATTTATATAGGGTGATAGAATATTTGTTATTTTATTTATTAAGGATATGTAGGAGATAAGATTTTGTTATAGGATTAAAAATTAGCTTATCTATCTTAATATATTAATCTATATATTATAGGTTGATATATATCATTTTGAAGACGTATTTTTCTAAAAAGTATGAAGCACAAAACTCAAAGAAAAATATGTCTTGAAAATGATATATTTTGATGTTTAATATATAGATTAATATATTAAGATAGATAAGGTAGTTTACAATGACAACACAACTGTCAATAATATTAAATTAATATTAATAATATTTTATTATTATATTATTAATATTGTAAAATTATTATATTATTAAAATTAAAATTGTAATAAAAAATTAATATTATTATTTGTTATAATTTTAATAATATTATATTATTATCATTAAGTATAATGTATTAATAATATATATTAAATATTATTATATTAATAAAATTAGTATTATATGAATAACAATAATATATTAATATTAATATTATACTAATATTACATTATTAATATATAATATTATCATTAAGTATAATGTAATAATACTATATATTAAATATTATTATAATAATATTAATAATAATATTATTAATAATAAATTCGTGTTATATGAATAATAATATATATTAATATTAATATTATACTATATATTAAATTACTAATATTATATTAATAATGTAATAATAATGGGAATTATAAAGAGTGAATTAATAAATTATTTTAAATATTGATAATATTATTATGAATTTAAATTAAATATATTATATTATTATAATAATATTAATCATTAATATTATTAATATTATTAGTGTAATATTAATATAATTCTATAATATTATATTATTTATATTAATATTAATATTTTATTATTAATTCTAAATAATTATTTGATGCAATAATATTATTAATGTTTAAGTAATATTGGAAAAGTTATATATATAAACATATAATGTAAATAAGATATTACCACATAGTATATTTGAAGATATTCATTTGATTTGAAGTTAATAATATATAATAATAATTAAACAAGATAATTTTATATTGAAGACATTGTCAAATATAGAAATCCAAATTGAACACAATATTTTTATTTATGTAAATGTGATTACATGAATAATTTAATAATATATGTTAAATTATTTATTTTCCAAGGCTTGAATCCTCATTTGTTTTGCCTTTCTCTTTGCAAGTTATTTTCCTTTCTTCATTTTTTCGTATCTATCATACGTAAATGGTGGCATAAAATTTTCATAGTCCTTCCAAAGACTTTACATGTGAAATTGTTACAAATGTCAATCCAATTCTTTTAGTATGCTCTATATCAACTATGGATTTTTGCAAAGTTAATCCTTGTGACTTGCGTATTGTTAGAGTCCAAGCTAATCATAATGGTATATGTTTTGTGCTACCCCTTTGGATTGTTGCAATTGGTACTATGTGTGGGTGTCAATCATCAAAAGGTATTTCAAAGTAACTATCAAACTCAACAAGTACATATGTTGGTGGTTGGGGTGTTTCATTTCCAGGTGTATATACAATTCTTCGTACATATCCAAGTGCTCCATTTACAAGACCTACTTCTATCCATGTTGGATGTTATCACTTTTGCATCATTACTGAGTAGTAATTCCATATTGAGTTCATCATTTGCACCTCCTTCAATGCCACTAAGGCTTCCAAATTTGGCGATAATGCTTCGTGCAACTGGATTTGATAATGTATATATTTTTTTCTATTATGATTATGAACATTATCATTTGTTGAAAATAAAAGAACACTACTTTCAAATTCTTCATTTTTTGATGCATCCATCTTTGCATTTGATCTTGTCATAAGTAACATCCAATCGTCAATTGTAGGGTTTTCATCTTTGATATTTGTTAGAATTTCATGAAATCTTTGTTGTTCTTTGTTCTATCCATCTTGTCTAAAAGCATGATCCAATGTAACAACCATTTTGAATTCTTACCATAGTAGCTTTGCCTATCTTCTGCTTCTATATGGAGCTCTGTCATTTACTAGAGGTAATTGTGCCAAGTCTCCAACTAAAATCATAGATATGCCTGAATAAAAAAAATAAACATATTGTTTAAAAGGAATTATAATTTTTTTTAATAAAATGATATCTAATGTGAAGTAAAAAATGTTTACAATTTGAATTGAAAGCTTACCTCCAAAACTTTTATTAGCGTTTTCTGGAAATGCTTGTGTTACACCCCAATTGCGTAATTACTATTTACTATTACTATGTAGAGTAAATGTGAATGCGATTGGAATTCTGAATGAGAATAAATTGTGCTTGCACTTTGTTATCAATGAATTATGAATGAATGTTATTTCATTTAATGTTATGTGATGAAATTAATATATGTGAAATGGATGGTTATTGAATTGGATATTCTAACTATGGAGAAATATTGTGTAATGCATATTTTGTTGAGCAACTGACTACTATGGGAATGTGTTAGTTGGATGTAGGTATATGTTCAATCCTCGAAGTGTAGAGGAAGTATCACTCAGGAGAATAACTTAGTTAGGTAACTAGTAATGTAACCTATTTGAGCTTATACACATTCATAGTAAAATGGTTGAGTCAAGTTATTGTGTTGGGAATTGGTAATTCATTCTTAGTATGAGTGTTTGTATTAGTAAGGGGTATGATTACTATTGAGTGCATTCTTGGATGATGTTTATATGTTTAGGGCTTATGAGTTCTTCCTTATATTAATTACTATTCTTGTATTAATTAAACATGGGATGTATGTATGTGTTAGCAACTCAAGGGTAGACAATTGAGAAGGGGGGTGAATCATTTGTCACCGAATCATAAACTTATTCAACTTTTTAACCTTAATTTCAGATCCGATCATTAATCATGAAAGCATAAATGAACAACACATCAAAACCACACATAACACCAATATTTTTACATGGAAACCTTGTTAGGGGAAAAACCACGGTGGAGGTCAATCCACAAGATTATACCCTATTAAAAGTATAAGGAAATATGAATGGGGAATGCACATGCATTCAGGCACACTACCTAGAGCTCACTGCTCAAATACAACAAGGCTCACCTCCCAAGGAAGACACACTATCTTATAGAAAGATTCAAATTAAAACCATCCAAATTTGAACTGAGAAAATAGCATTTGCTAATGCTTGGTTACAGTTCCAGTTAAGCACATGAACACTTCTTCACTCTTCTTCACTCTCTGCTCTACCTTTGAATGATCTAAAATTTATTCGCACACAAGATTCATACACTTTGCATTCACACCTCTTCCACACTTCAAACAATTGCTCTTATATATCCGCAACAAGAAATTACATTGCTATAAGTCAGCCACAAAAAGATAATAAAATAATTACAAATAGTTAGCCCAAAAAAAATAAAGATTATTCATGTGAATCAACCAAGGTCGGCCATAACATAGTGAAGACCGAAAACATGTCCAGCATGAAAACACTTCAATTAATTTCTCCTCGAAGATACACAACATGCTTCAACACCTTGTCGGCCAAGAACATGAAAAACATGAACATGCAAGAGAAAATCTATGATCATGAGCACAATGATCAATGTAGACATGCCACAAAGATAGAGAATGAACTAGAAACATCCACAAGCATCATGAAACACTAAAGAAGCATCCACAACAATTGAACTTATTGAAATCACATAATCTTCAATAAGGAACACTAACCAAAGCAATAAAAAAATTGTCAGAATGAAAATCACCATAACTCGATCAACTCTTCATGCAGATCTCTAAAAATCAATGTGGATAAACTAGACATACTAAAAAAGAAACCCTTTATTCCACAACCTCAAAACAACAATGTACTAAACACACCAACATAAAGAACTTCACTTCACCACTGACAACCTGTAGCACTTCTTATTACAATTTTCTCAATATCCTCGACATATACAATTTCTAATGCAATAATGCTAATATTGTTGAAATCAATGACAACCACATATCAGTAACAAAACCACAACATCCAACAATCTCCCCTTTTGGAATTGATGGCAACACAACTACGCTTACTCTTCCTTTAAGTTTCAAATTTTCTTCCCTCACATGATCTTCTCCCCACAAGGCTCTTCTCCCCAGATAATCAATAGTTTGTTTTTCACATTACTCTTCTTCCCCTTTGACATCAATGACAAATATATCTTCAATACAAGCTTTGAACCACATATTTGAACTTCTAAACATCTGAACATCTGACTACTCCCCCTGAGTAGCAGCCACCACAACATCAATCTAGATCAAAATATGATCATGAAATGCATGGATTGATGCAAAGCAATGCATCCTTAGTTATAATTAGGAGGGGTAATCACCCCTAACTTCCCTCTAAGATACTCAAAAGTATACTGAGGCAATGAATTTGTAAAGATATCTGCAATTTGCTCCTTAGTAGGCACATACTCCAATCTGACTTCCTTTTCACTTACCTTCTCTCTCAAAAAGTGAAATTTTATAGATATATGCTTGGTCTTTGAATGCAACACCAAATTATTAGAAATGTTAATAGCACTTGAGTTATCACAGAATATAACAATAGGATCATAATACACAACTCTGATATCCTTCAACATCTGTTTCATCCATAGTACTTGAGTATAATTATTAGCAGTAGTAATGTGTTTTGCCTCTGCAGTAGATAAAGAAATAGCATTCTACTTCTTACTCAACCATGAAATTAGCTTCTTTCCCAAGAAAAATGCTCCACCACTAGTACTTTTCCTATCATTCACATCTCTTGCCCAATCAACATCAATATCATCTTTAGGATACCATAGACCAAAATCAACTATCCCTTTCAAGTATTTGAAAATTCTCTTCACAACAATCACATGAGATTCTTTAGGATCAACTTGAAATCTAGCAACAATACATACAACATTCATAATATCAGTCCTAGTTTGAGTCAAATAAGGAAATCCACCAATCATTGATCTATATCTTGTCTGATTTTCCTTCAGAGAATCATCATCAGTTGTTAGCTTGCATCCGGTCACCATGGGTGTACCAATAGGCTTTGAGTCTTCCATACTGAATTTCTTCAACAATTCCTTCACATACTTGGACTGAGATACAAAAATCACTTTATCTAACTAAGTAATTTGCAATCCCAAGAAGAATTTCATCTCTCCAATCATTGAAATTTCAAATTCATTCTGTATCTCATTAGAAAACTTCATGCTCAAGCTATCATCTCCTCCAAATATGATATCAACAGTACCTTTGTTAAATTCAAGTTTCACCAAGTACTTATCCAATCTGGCATACCATGCTCTAGGGGCTTGCTTAAGACCATACAATGCTTTCTTCAATAGACACACCGTATCTTTCTAATCAATCAATTGGAATCCATCGAGTTGCTCAACATATACCTCTTCTTCCAATTCACCATTTAGAAAAGTAGACTTGACATCCATTTGATAAACCTTGTAGTCTTTATAAGTAGCATAAGCAAGAAACAATCTCACAGCTTCAATTCTAGCAACATGGGCAAAGGTTTCTTCAAAATAAATATCTTCCATTTGAGAATATCCCTTACAGACCATTATTGCTTTGTTTCTAACCACTTCACCTTGTTCATTTAGTTTGTTTCTAAAGACCCATTTAGTTCCAATTACATTCTTATCCTTAGGTTTGGGAACAAGAATTAATGTATCATTCTTCTCAAATTTTTGTAGTTCCTCTTTCATTGCTTCAACCCTATGCTCATCTTTGCATGCTTCATTCACATTGTTAGGCTTAGTCTTTGAAATCAAACAATACTCTTCTACAATTTTTCTCCTAGTCCGGACACCTTTGTTCTTATCACCTATGATCTGATTCTTTGAATGATTCAATCTCACATATCTTGGAGCCTTCTTAGAATGTTCTTCAACTTCAGACTCTTCTATTCTTCTATTATTTTCTCCTTCTTTATTTTCTTGATTCATCAAAATTATTTGAACATGACTTGCAATTTGACCTTGCTTTCCTTTGCATGTACTATCATTCTAATCATCAGAATCATATCCACAGGTTCTGGATAGTGCAACTATGTCTTCATCAACCTTAACATTTTCACTTTCAACCATTTTCTTCAATCTTTTGTTGTAAGACTAGTAGGCCTTTTAGTAGCGTAACCCAAAATGATTCCTTCATCACTCCTAGCATCAAACTTTCCTATATCTTCATCTCTTTTGATATAACACTTGCTTCCAAAGATTTTGAAATATCTAACAATAGGATTTTGACCAATCCATAGTTCAAAAGGAGTCTTACCAGTATCACCTTTTATTTTTACTTGGTTAAGTGTGTACACAACAGTACTCACAACTTCTCTCCAGTAGATATGAGGCACATTTCCTTCCAACATCATGGTTCTAGCTGCATCTAGAACTGTTCTACTCTTCATTTCCACAACTCCATTCTGTTGAGGGGTCCACAGTGTAGATAAGTGTCTCTTTATTCCATGCTCTTCACAAAAAGAATTAAACTCACTGGAAGTGAATTCACCACCTCTACCTGATCTCAGACACTTAATCTTCAAACTAGTCTTTGTCTCAACCATAGCCTTAAAGATCTTGAAATTTTCCAAAGCTTCAAATTTATCCCTTAAGAAAGTAGCCCACATCATCCTTGAATAATCATTAATAAGCAACATGAAGTATTTGTAACCTTTTAAACTTCTAGTTCTAGCAAGACCACATAAATCAGTATGCACAAGTTCCAACAATCCATTTGATTTTTGTTGTTTACTTCAAAATGAAATTCTTGTTTGCTTTCCTAATTGACATTCTTTGCATATGGCATTAGTAGGTTTCATTAGCTTAGGAAGATCTCTCATAGCTTTAGTGGAACTTATCTTGACAATGTTATCAAATTTAACATGAAACATTCTCCTATGCCATAACCAACTCTCATCAACTTGAGCAATCAAACAACTTTTACTAGCAACATTCAGATGAAAGATATTACCTTTTGTTTGTGTACCTGATGAAATCACATTTCTAGAACTTCCCACTATTTTGAACTTACCATCCATGAACTGAAGATTGTATCCCTTATCAACCATTTGACCAACACTAAAAATATTATGCTTCAAACCTTCAACATA
Organism: Sequoia sempervirens; assembly: GCA_007258455.2. Lineage (NCBI taxonomy): Eukaryota > Viridiplantae > Streptophyta > Pinopsida > Cupressales > Cupressaceae > Sequoia > Sequoia sempervirens. The sequence goes on along the minus strand of VDFB02000007.1, from coordinate 138,301,316 downwards.
CAAGACATCATCAATGTTATTCTTACCATCAAGAGAAATGCATCCTCTTCCGTAGATCACACCAGTTGTGTTATCCCCAAATCTCACAACACCACCATCATACTTCTCCAAATTCACAAACTTACTTTTATCTCCTTTCATATGATGAGAACAACCACTATCAATTACCCATTCATCTTTTTCTTCAACTTGAGCAACTAGGGATTTCTCCACATTTGTACAACTAGCAAATTTAGTAAACACGAGATTATTTTCCTTCATAGCAATAAAAACAAAATCATCTTCACTTGCAATTCCTCTGTTAGACTCATCATTTGTTACACCTTCATCAGTAGCATAGTAACACTTCCTTTGGAATTTAGGCTTGTTAAATATTGGCTTGGAAACTTTCTTAGGATACCTTGATGCAAAATGACCTATCTTATTGCAAGAGAAACATTTAATAGGAAACTTTCCCTTATACTTACCTTGTCCTCTGGCTTCTCTTTTCACAATCAATGCTTCAAGTTCTTCAAGCTCTCTTTCTTCTTCATCAAGCTATTTCATTTCATCCTCATAGTTGAATGTCTTTATTGATGAACTTTCACCCAAATCATATCTTTGTCTATCTCTTTTAGAAGTAGTAGCCTTAAATGCAGATTCAACCATAGGAAGGGAATCACTAAATTCACTCAACTCAAAAGCAGTAAGCTTACCAATCAACATAACTCTGGTAACATTTTTCATAGTTCAGAGTTCTTCAATAGCACTAGCCTTGAATTTGTAAGAATCAGGCAAAAATCTAAGCACTTTAGCAACAATATCTGATTCATCTATTTGTCCACCATCACATCTGATACCACACACAAGTTCATTTACTCTTTGCATGAAAGTAGTAACATTTTCATCATCACCCATTTTCAACTTTTCATATTTTCCTTTTAGACTTTGTAGCTTACCCATCTTCACATTTGTATCACCTTCATACAAGGTCTCCAACTTATTCCAGATCTCATAAGCAGTCTTTAGATCCATCACATTTTTCATCTCAGTATCAGTCAAAGTACTCAACAATGCCTCCTTAGCCCTGATATTATATTCAACATAAGTACTATTCAAAGGTATAACATACCTATTACATGTAATGCACCAGTAGGATTCACCAATGCATCTTAGATGGCACTCCATTCAAGTTTTCTACAAAGAATAATTTGTTCCATCAAATCTATGACTATCCTTCTTATAAGTCGCCATCCTGGATTACCTCAAGCTATTAAAATTCTTCCAAGGAACCACAAGCTTTGATACCAATTTTTGGAAACTCAAGGGTAGACAATTGAGAGGGGGGTGAATTAGTTGTCACTGAATTATAAACTTATTCAACTTATTAACCTCAATTTCAGATCTAATCATTAATCATGAAAGCATAAATGGACAACACATCAGAAGCACACATAACACCAAGATTTTTATGTGGAAACCTTGTTAGGGGAAAAACCACGGTGGAGGTCAATCCACAAGATTATACCCTATTAAGAGTATAAGGAAATATGAATGGGCAATGCACATGCATTCAGTCACACTACCTAGAGATCACTGCTCAAATACAACAAGGCTCACCACCCAAGGAAGACACACTGTCTTATAGAAAGATTCAAATTAAAACCATCTAGATTTGAACTAAGAAATTAGCATCTACTAATGCCTGGTTACAGTTCCAGTTATGCATATGAACACTTCTTCACTCTTCTTCACTCTTTTCTCTACCTTCAAATGATATAAACTTTATTCACACACATGATTCATACACTTCATATTCACACCTCTTCCACACATCAAAAAATTGCTCTTATATATCTGCAACAAGAAATTACATTGCTATAAGTCAACCACAAAAAGATAATAAAATAATTACAAATAGCCGACCCAAAAAAATAAAGATTATTCATGCAAATCAACCAAGGTTAGCCATAACATAGTGAATACTAAAAAAAACATCTCCAACATGAAAAAAATTCAATTAATTTCTCCTCGAAGATCCACAACATGCTTAAACACCTTGTCGACCAAGAACATCAAAAACATGAGCACGCAAGAGAAAATTTTGGATCATGAGCACAACAATCAATGTAGACATGACAAAAAGATAGAGAACGAACTAGAAACATCCACAAGCATCATGAAACACCAGAGAAGCATCCACAACATTGAACTTACTGAAATGACAAAATCTTCGATCAGGAACACTAACTGAAGCGACATAAAAATTGTCAGAATAAAAATCACCATAACTCGATCAACTCTTCAAGCGAATCTCTAAAACTCGACATGGATAAATTAGACATACTCAACAAGAAACACTTTAGTCCACAACCTCAAAACAACAACGTACTGAACACACTGACAAAAAGAACTTCACTTCACCACTGATAACCTGTAGCACTTCTTATTACAATTTTCTCAATATCCTCAACATATACAACTTCTAATGCAAGAATTCTAATAGTGTTGAAATCAATGACAACCACATATCAACAACACAACCACAACATCCAACAGTATGTGTATACATATGCATGTTGAGGATAGACCATACACATGAAGGAACACATACATGAGAATACATAGGTAGACGTACATATGCACACTTATGAACAGGTTACTTATGAGCATGGAGCTATCAAATGGAACACATACATGAGAATACATAGGTAGACGTACATATGCACACTTATGAACAGGTTGCTTATGAGCATGGAGCTATCAAATGGAGGTTGCTTATGAGCATGGAGCTATCAAATGGACAATATGTGTATATGTACTAATACATTGCATGTCTACACCCTATCAACACGATGGTCATTGTCTATGTGCTTGATTTGCAATCAAATGTGTGTGTGTGTATACAGTCAATAGGGTTTTCATTATTATGTGAATGTTAACTTTGTTCATATTCATTTATATATCAAATGTATACTTGATTGAAATGGTGTATATATATTAGTATATATATACATATACATATACATATATATGTGGTATAGTGTTAATGCTATTTATTGACATATATATATATATATGTATATGTACATGTATAAAAATATATTTAAATATATATACGGTGCTTGGAGGTCAATTGTTATAAATGCTTAGAGGCCAATTTATATGTATAAATCATAGGCTGATTTGTATATGAGATATGCAAAGTATTTAAAGGCCGAATAAAGTGCATATTGACATTGAATAAAGGTCGAACTACATTCTAAGTATTGCACAACAATAAGGTCGATATGGAAAATAAACCATAGTTGATACTATGGAAATGCAACTTTGATTTATTAATAGTGAATTACTCTAACTTGGGTGCTATAATACCAAGCAATGGAATATTTATGAGCTACTATATAAAGTGTAAAGATGCATGATAATAGGAAAAACGTACAACAAGATAAGAAATGGTCAAAAGCACCTTTTAAGCACTATTTTCAAGGGTGATTCATCTTTAATTTGTTGCCCATTGAAACTATGACTAAGTCAACTTTGTCTAAGTGTTGCTTATAAACTGTCAACTATTTCTAAGAGTAAAATCGTGCCATGAGATAAGGAGTCAGCTGGATATTTGGCACCAACTTGTGAATGCTCTTAAACATGTAGAAGTCTATTCTTCTTTCAAATAGATTGTCATCATTTGAGCATGTGCACTTTTGAATAAGTATTTTGTTGTTGTCAATTAGAAAGGTCAACTTGTAGCATAATATGTTGAGTTTGTACTTAGTTTGTTGCCACCTTTCAACTAGTATTGTGAGTCGACTTGCATGGAGAGAGTTTTCATTAAGCATGCATTTTCTATATGTTACAAAGTCTCATTTTCTATATAAATAGGGAGGCTTATAATCTCATTTGGGATGCACTAATCTATATGATTCTATAATTGCATTCTATTGTATTTCATGAGAGCCTTGAGTATTTTTTGAAGAGCTATATTTTTTTGAGTTATATTTGTGAGAGCATATTTCAACTTGTGAGAGAATACTTATTGAGGTATTGCTTGTGAGGTCAAAGTGAAGTGAGTAAGCTACTATTGGAAGGCAGTGTTCCAAGTCAGTCAAGTGGTTAAGCATATTACATACATGAGGATCTAATTTTCCTTTATTTGTCTTTGTTTATGAAAGATTGAATCTTGAATGTTTTATTTGAACTACTTGAGATTACTTGCATTAGGGAAACATATCATTTTCTTTGGAAAGGAAAATGATTTTTTTAATGCTATTCTTTGAAAGTGCTTGTAATTACTCCATAATAAGAGAGGTTGTTTGTCATTAGTATTAAGATACTAGGAATGATAAAACAAGGATAGCTTAAGGGCTATTCATAGCTAAAGTTATTTGATTATAATAGATAGCTAGTGGGTTACTCCTAGGATTGATTGTCCATTGAAGGGACGAAACTTCTTCATATGCTTTGTGAGTAGAAATACCATAGAGTTTGTGGGAAAAGGGATACATTATTTCTAGGGTTAAAGATTACCCATTGGAGGAAATACCTATGCATAGATTATAGTGGCCTTAAGTCAAATCGAGCTTGAGTAGTGTAAGTGAATAGGATGAATATCACTTGAAGTACTGAGTGAGAACACTTTGGCCAAAGTAGTGTGATTTCCTTTAGCTCCACTGTCAAATCACCGCACATCCCTTTAGTGCATGCTAGATCCATATTGTAGGGTTTACAAGTTCTAGTCATGTAGGACACGACACTAAGCTCAAAATGGTTGTCGTTACGAGGTTACTCCATAAATCTCTTCGTTGAATGGTAGGGTCGTCTATCATATTATAGATGTTCCCAGGGGACCGCATCTGTGTCCATGATTGGTGGAAAAGTGCTTGAGTGATGCTTCTCCTCCTTAGCAGGTGAAAAAAGATCAAAGATTTGAAAGGTGGATCATGGACCATCTATATCTATTGCTCTGAAGCTCAGTTGAGCTATGTATGTACTTGTAAACATTCTTGGAATATTGTAAATTGTGAAATTATTATATTAGAATGGAATCCATGTTGATTATTGTTATGACATCTATGTTCATTTGTCCCAAATAAAGAAAGTAATTTTTTTATTACAATGGTTAGCTGCATGGTTTATTTACTCACAAAGTGAAAACTCAGGAAAATTTACTTCGATGAACAGTTGACATGTTACATGTGGTATTAGAGCTACTAGGTTTAGCTCTGGAACCTATGAGCTCATCATATTTTCCATCCAATGTTATCTAATGTTTGGAAATTCTTGTGTCAGGATGGTGCATCTTGGGTTAACTACCAAGAAGTTAGTAATAGAGAATGAGTGCTACCTAAAGGCCAAGAAGGAAAGAGAGGCCATCATTCGAACAATTGAGGGTATTAAATATGACAATGCCATCTAGTTTAGAGAAACTAAAACCTTCAATCATGCACTTTCTTGGATCAGTCGTGTGAAGAGAAAGATGAAGATGGAAGCCAAGTACAACTTCCTACCTTTCGTCTCACTAGAGAAGTTTGAATCTTTATCACTTTCTATGGATATGCCCTCAAAAGAAAGTGTCAATCCAACATTTATCTTTAGAGACCCTAGAGTTCTTCCAATGGTGGAAGTAATTGTAATTTCCTCGAGTAATGAGTCTGAGGGTTATGCACCTTGCAAATATGTATTGGATGAAAAATCCAAAGGTTATTATCCATTCTAGGATAGATATGAAAAAATGAGAGATGAGCAACAATCTTAATCTGTAGGGTATACCCCATTGAGTTATGTATTAGAGAGTGAATCCAAGGGATAATCTCCACTTGACTATTTGAATAGTCACTCCATGTCATCAAAAGGATATTGAGATCCTTGAGAAATGAATAAAATCATGTGTTTATCAAAATCTTGTGCTTAATCTTATATGGAATTCCTTATGTGTGATTGATTTCCATTTAATTTTTTTCCATGAGATAGTTGATAACATGATTGAATCTAATATGGATGAACCTTTAGGTATAATCCATTCTTGCGAAGATAGTAAGAACATGAACCAATCCTGGTGAAAGCCAAGAAGTTGGACAAGACTCAATAGGAGTTGAAGCTAGACTGGACCAAATATTAGTAAGGTTGGAAAACCTAGAGCAAGAAAGAAGGGCAAATGATAGAGTTGAGAAGGAATTTTTGAATAATGAGAATGGGGGAGAAAAATCTTCTCATGAACGTGATCAAACTCATGACCATGAGAGAGAGAAATCACCTTATTTATCTAAGGAAACTAATAGGAAGCATATGACTTATGAACTCTCTAGAGATATGAAGAAAATCACCCCACCCAAGTTTGAGTGATGCACCAATGAAGATGAAGTTGAGGCTTGTTTAGTCCAAATGGAGAAGTATTTTGAGATTTGAAATTACTTTGAGGTCACCAAAGTAGCATGGGGAGCATACTCGTTAGCAAGAGAAACCTCTAACTAGTGGATGAATAAAAGATGGAATGAGTTATTAGCTCACTAAAACTGACATGGAACGAATTTGTTGAAATTTTTCATAAAATATGGTTGCCCCAACTCTATTTTGACCATAAAATCATAGATTTTTAGAGTCTGAGACAAGGTGAGATGAAAGTTAATGAATATTGGGAGAAGTTTACCTATTTGCTACGTTATGTTATTATGTACCAGAAGGATGAATGCTTTTATATAAGAAAGTTCATCATGAGACTTAATAATCAGATCATAGGGGAGGTGGATGTTCACAGTCCAACTACTATGGATATTGTGTATGAGAAATTAGTTAAATAGGAGCATAAGCTCAAAGCTATCTCCATCCACCAGGAAAATAGAAACCATAAGAAGATTGCGGGAGTACAAGACAAACCAACTCCAAAGAAGGTGGAAGTTATGAAAAATGTACCAAAGCAAGGGGAAAATCGATCCCATAATGGTGAAAAAGAATAAAAAAGGGAACATAAGAGGAATAATTCTAGTGGTGGGAATACCAAGAATGCTGGTGGAAATGCTAGTAAATCTAGAGAACCCACAAGGAAGAGATGATTGAATACTAGATGTTTTACACATGGAGGAGACCACTATGCTACAGAATGTCCCAATAGGTCTTTTGGGTCATGACCTTATGGTAATCTACTTCCTACCCAACAAGCGATGTTCCAATAATAGATACATGCAGCTATGGATGATTTCCAGGCGAAGTATTAAGTGACTCCAATTGAAACTCCAAGTATTTTTTTTGGCTTACCCATTTCTATACTTATAGATACTAGTGCAACTAAAAATTTCATTTCACCTAGAGTAGCTAAGTAGATATCTACAAAATTTGGTTACATGGAAAAGTCTTGGGATGTAGAGTATGCAAACCAGACAAGAGAAAAGGTGGAACAATGTTTGTTTGAAGCTAGGATAGAGCTACCTTGTTTTTCTACAAAAGTGCATCTATATGTTGCACCTTTAGGATCCTATGGTGTTATTCTAGGTATGAATTGGTTATGGAGACATAGGGCCAAGGTATATTTCCATGCAAAAAATGTAGAATGCATAGATGATCCTGGTAACCAAGTGATGTTACAAGGGATACCTAGAGAATTCAAGATTCACAACATCTCTACAATGCAATTGTTAAGGGCTAAGAAGAAAGGGTGGAAAATTTTTGCAGTCAAGATGGAAAAGCTTGAAGTGAACCCTGATAACTTGGAACCACAGAGCTTCCAAGAGATTTAAGATGGTGAAATGGAGGAAACTGGAATATCAAATATGGAGAGGTATCCTATACTATGATTTTTTTTGGATGTGTTTCCAGATGAACTACCTAGGTTGCCACCGAAAAGGATATTTGATTTCTCTATTGATATAATTCCAAGATCTGAACCTATTTCTAAGGTGCCTTATAGGATTAAAAAATTGAGCTAATGGAGCTTAAGGCACAGTTGTATGAACTATTATCTAAGGGGTTGATAAGAACAAGTGTTTCACCTTGGGGAACACTAGTCATCTTTGTGAAAAACAAGGATGGTGCTTGTCGATTGTGCATAGATTATCTCACGCTTAACAAAGCTACAGTAAAGAATAAGTACCTGTTACCATGCATTGATGATCTATTTGATCAAATGAAGGGAGTTGTATTCTCTAAGATATATCTGAGATCTAGATACCATTAGTTGAGAATTAAGGATGAGGAAATATTTAAGACCGTGTTCATAACTAGATATGGACACTATGAGTTTATAGTTTTACCCTTTGGTTTAATGAATGCGCCAACAAAATTTATGAACCTTATGAATAGTGTATTTAGGGATTTCCTAGATAATTTTTTCTTGGTTTTCCTAGATGAAATTTTGATTTACTCAAAGAATGAGGAGGATCATTGTAGGAATTTAGAGGAAGTTCTACAATGACTTAGATAACATAATTTTTATGGAAAAATCTATAAACATGCCTTCTTCTAGAAGAGAGTGAATTATCTTGGACATGTGATCTTGACAAATGGGGTTTTAGTAGATCCAACTAAGATCAAAGCAGTGCTTGAATAGCCAGTACCTAATAATGTATCTAATGTTAGAAGTTTTATGGGTCTAGCGGGATACTATAGAAAGTTTGTTGCAAACTTCTCCAAGATAGCCTTTTTGATTACTTCTTTGCAAAAGAAAGGGGAGAATTTTGAGTGCACAGAGAAGTGCCAAGTAGCCTTTGACCTACTCAAAGAGAAGTTGACTACAACACTGATCTTGAAAGTACCAAATCCTAAGGGTGCCTTTACTGTTATCATGGATGCATCAGGAGAGGGCTTAGGAGGTGTGTTAATGCAAGATGGGAAAGTAATTGCATATGAATCAAGGAAGATGAAATATTATGAGAAGAAATATGCATCACATGATTTAGAGTTAGTAGTCATGGTTCAGACATTGCAAATGTGGAGGCATTACTTGCTAGGGAAATCCTTTGAGATGAAAAATGATCATCATGGGTGGAAGTATCTATTAACTCAACCTAATCTAAATGCTAGATAGAGAAGATGGTTAGAGTTAATATCTAATTGTGACTTTAATATTAGTTATATTAAAGGAAAAGAGAATTGGGTTGCCAATGCCTTGAGTTGAAGACATCGTATTGCTTCAATAGTGACAATTCAAACTAAATTTAAAGGACAAGTATTGTAGAAATGCAAAGAGGATGAGTACTATTTGCAAGTTAAGCAAGCACTCACTAGTAATCTGCATGATGCTAGGTATGAAGGTTTTCATTTTGAACCTAATGGTATACTTAGGTATAAGGGAAGACTATATGTAACTAACTCATAAGAGTTAAGAAACTTAGTATGGAAAGAAGTACATGAAGCATCATACTATGGAAACCCTGGTGTGATGAAAATGTTGGAAGATGTTAAGCCATTATATTTTTGGAAGGGGATGAAAGGAGATGCTACTAGATTTGTGGCTAGGTGTATTCAATTTGAAAGGGTGAAAGCAGAGCATCATCATCCTGTAGGCTTGTTATACCCACATGATATACCAGAGAGAAAGTGGCAAGTCATAAGTATGGACTTTGTGCAAGGATTTCGTATGTCAATGAATAATTATAATGCCATTCTTTTGGTTGTGGATAAACTTACTAGAGTATCACATTTCATACCTGGGAATCTAACTGATGGAGCACCTATCATAGCAAGAAAAATTGTGCAAGAAGTGTTTAGGTTGCATGGGATTCCTAAGAAGACTATCTCAGATAGAGATGCATGAGTCACTTAGAATATTAGCTCAAAATATCATCCAAAAATAGAAGGACAAACTGAAAGGGTGAATTAAGTATTGGAAGACCTACTTAGAATGTATTGCATGGATCAATAGTACAAGTTGGAAGACTAATTTCCTTTAGTAGAATTTTCTTATTACAATTCTTACCATTCCACAATAAAGATGACTCCTTTCAAAGCATTATATGGTTAAAAGTGTTGAACTCCTATAAGTTGGGATAAACTTGAGGATAATGGGCCAAATATGTTGGCTGAAATGGAAGAGCAAGTGAGAATTGTTAAGAAAAGGTTGGATGAAGCTAACGAAAGACATAAAAGCCATGTTGATGCTAAGAGAGTGCCCCAAAATTTTGTAGTAGGTGACAAGGTGTTGTTGAGAGTGAAACCTCACTAGAGTTCCATTAAATTTGGGAAGTCTTCCAAATCAACCCTGTGCTATGTAGGAGCTTTTGAGATTCTTGAGGAAGTGAATTTGGTAGCTTACTAAATTGTGTTGCCACTAGCTCTTACCAGGATGCATAATTTCTTTCATGTGTCATACCTAAAGAAGTATATACTAGGTGATAATCATGTGATTGATTGGAATGATTTATAGGTACAAGACCCTAAAGTGGTAACACTCAAGCTCATCAAAGTGCTTGAAACATGTAAGCTTTTCTTGCGTAACATGGAGGTTCTACAGTGAAAAGTCCAGTGGGACCAGTATGCAGAAGAATCTACCACTTTGGAAGACTATGGTGAGATACAACAAAAGTTTCCACATGTTCTAAATACTTTTTAAAATACTTGAAACAATATGTTGTTTGTTTGATTAGTTTATATTACTACATAAAAATCATCAGGGATGATTCACAAGGGGGGAGTATGTTACACCCCAATTGTGCAATTACTATTTACTATTACTATGTGGAGTAAATGTGAATGTGATTTGAATTTTAAATGAGAATACATTATTCTTGCACTTTGTTATCAATGAATTATGAATGAATGTTATTTCATTTAATGTTATGTGATGAAATGCATAAATGTGAAATAGATGGTTATTGAATTGGATATTCTAACTATGGGGAAATATTGTGTAATGCATATTTTGTTGAACAACTGACTATTGAGGGGATGTGTTAGTTGAATGCAGGTATATGTTCAATCCTCCAGGTGGAAGGGAAGTATCACTCAGGAGAAGATCTTGGTCGGGTAACTAGTAGCGTAACCTAGCTGAGCTTACAAACACTCACAATAGAATGGTTAAGTCAAGTTATTGTGTTGGAAATTGGTATGTCATCTTTAGTATGAGTGTTTACATTAGTAAGGAGCATGATTACTGTTGAGTGCATTATTAGATGATGTTTATATGTTTAAGGCTTATGATTTCTTCCTTGTATTACTATTCTTGTATTGATGAGGTGAACACACATCAGATGTATGCATGTGTATACATATGCATGTCGATGATAGACCATACGCATGAAGGAACACATACATGAGAGTACATAAATAGACTCACCTATGCACACTTATGAATGGGTTGCTTATGAGCATGGAGATATTGAATGGAAAATACAACATTAATGTGTATATGTATTAATACACCACATGTCTACTCCCTATCAACACGATGGTAATTGTGTATGTGTTTGATTGCGCAATCAAATGTGTGTATATATATATATGAGATATATACATATATCCATATGTATACATGTATAGATACATATGTATGATAGACAAAGGGAAATGTCCAAAAGGATGTATCAGTATATGTATACATACTTATACATGTACATAGAGGAATATATATATATACATATATATATATATATACATATATATATACATA
>VDFB02000007.1:138251815-138289641 GCA_007258455.2 Sequoia sempervirens | reverse complement strand
AAGGAGAAGTTTAGATTAGTTTTTCACATTGATTCTTGAGGCTACCCGACTCATTTTGTCACAGTGAGAAAAGTCAAAAAAAAGGGGAAAATTATGATGACTTCCCCAATACAAGTTTAGGATGCATTTTTTCAATTTACCTACTTTTGAGGGTTTGTTGTTGATGCCTACTTCATCAGAGGAAACATGGATTCTTGATTGACAACCTCTAATGTATGTGACTTTGTATGATTTATCATGCATCTTTAATCTCAATCAAATATCGTCATGAATGGCTATGCATAGGACTGTCCTTTCAATCCTTGGATATGTTTTAACTTAGCATTATTTTCACATAACTATAGACTTCCATTCACTATCACTCTTTCTTTTGAGATATGCTACTGTTAAATCACTATCCTCTGGCCCCATTATGATTGTTAAGACAATAGAATCCCTTATAAACTCTCAAGACTTGTTCATTAGTGTCCTTCACCAAAGCTTTATGTCCACTTTCTCTTCCACTCTTTGCATGATGTACGCATTTTTATGAATGACTAAAAAGGTCACTATCTTACATAAGCATTGTCCACAATTTAGCACTGTCCAAAATTTGAAGACTACCCTTGCTCATCTAGCGCGCACATCTGCTATCCTCATGTCTTACTTGAAGATCACTAGTATTTGTAAGATTGTGTAGCCCATAATAAGCTCCCTTTTCATGATTACTGACTATCATATGATTTCACATTGCATTATACTAATTGGCCATCATAAATTAACATTAAGAATGTCATTAAAACCTGTGTCTTTATACAAAATATGGGACCAAATGCAACTCACATGGAAACAGATTTACAACTACCATGGTTGAAATATATGTAAAATGTGGAGAATATAGATGGGTATATAAGTTGCTTTACATATTTACTCAAAGGGATGACATCCCATGGCTCAAAATGACCACATATAATGGATGTGTTGGAAGAAGGTTGAGGAGACACATCATCACCGATTTACCATTTGCGTGCTCAAAATTCCTCAATATAGTAATAATCTTATCTACAAACGAGGTTTTGAAAGAAGGAGATCTATCATAGTTATTTTTAAGATCAAGTATCTTTGAAGGAGAGTTTAATTACAAGGATTCTATCTCCAGCTTGCAAATCTATGTTGAAAATATGTCACTACTTTTGCTCCATAGGAATCATCCATTTAAGAAGGTTCATTCTTGAGAGCCTCTATTAGAAGCAACTTCATCACTATCACTCATAAGCTCACAAATCTTTAGAAAGATATTCAAGCGAAGATAGAATGTGAAAATCATATGGAAAGAATGAAATAAAGGTCCTAATTCAATGATCGAGCAATACCTGGGAAAGGGGCATCCGTGAAACAAGCACGAGCACTGCTAAAAAAAAAAATTCAGAGAAAAATGTAACACAGTCCATGCATTCATATACACGATCTAGGGTGTTGACTAATAAACAAAGGAAGGAGAAATGGATTGATATATGAGCAAAGACCATCATATTGGAATCTATTGACATTTATAGAAACATCATCATATTCCAACAACAAATATGAGCTTAATTCTTCCGAAGTGAAATACTACACAACATCACTAGAACTATTTCGAAAGATAGGTCATGATTTAGAGGAAGAGTATGCAGGAATTGAACAACGTGGTCCATGGATATGGGAGATGAGAAGCCCGAGTAGAATAGAGTAAAAGGTGGACACCAATGTTTATCACTACAATATATCGATCAGCAACATCATTTCTATGGCATGTCTTTGATGGAAACACTCTCACACAACTCAATAAGAGTTATATGAGGCAGTTTCACAGGCTTTATTGCCATATGTGGACCGTGATTGTTTAACCAGTTAGGGAGGTCAGGTTTATGTTGTGTCACCAGATCAAGTGATTGTATGGCCGCATAGTTTGAGATAATCTATTAACTAGCTTGACAAACTTTTATGGAGACATTAGAGAGTGGTATTTGGGTTGGATTCATAAATAAAAGCCCCGAAACCAATTCTATACTTTTTCTACTAATTAGATGATAACAAAAGATGGAAGAAAAAGTGAAGCAATATAATAAGAGGTAGGATGGAGAAACCAAGAATGGAGGGTCCAAATACAAGTGAAATACTCATGAGACACCATCAAATAACTTTACACAGTTTTGTTAGAGGTAAATGTCTTTGTTATAGCTATGACCGTGCATCCCAAACTGAAGTCTTAAATCAACGTTGATTATGAAGATATCTTCCAAGCTTCTCCTCAAAGTTGGCATCCAAGAATGGGCCCCACTTAACTTAGCCTTAAAATATATTCTCATGCAAAGGTGTTAACTCCAAGATCTCAACTTGGGAGCCCAAGGTGGGTCCAAGTCAATCTATGTTAACTAAAACATATCTCTCCATTAATTGATGCAAAAATGATGCATGATTGATCATCCCCACTTAACTAAATGTATTACGTTTTACCTATCATGCATTCCAAGTCAATTGAATTCAACTAGCATTCAACTGAAACTAACTACATGCAACTGAAGATAACTAAACCATAACTGAACTGAGCTGAACTGAATTGAATTGAACTGAACTAAACTGAACGAAACTGAACTAAACTAGATGGAATTGAACTAAACTGAACTCCACTCATGTAAATGTCAATTGCTAACTTCTAGGATCTTTACATGCATCACTGAAGTGTTATCATTCCTCAAATAGTTAATTGAACTCAAGGTGTGTCCCAGCTCCCATGTGGGTGCTCCATGTGCTCCTATTTTGTAGGAGCTCTTCTTGGGAATCCCCACATATTCCTATCATTTAGAATTAATTAAAAATTTCAATTTACATGTTTATTTCATTTGAATTTAATCTCTTTCTAATCCTAGTGTTGGGGAACACTTTCCAAGGGCTTAGGAGATACATGAAATATGTTTAGGATTGCAATTAAATGGCATCCTATTCCTAACATTCTCCCACTTGACATTATACATTGCAATTATTCTAAACAAGAAATCATTCTTATAAATCAAGTACAGGACTCACGGCCAATGGCTTTCCTGCACCAAGAACCAATACCTTTTCCAATTCTCTATAACCATTTCTTCTGTCACTAAAACCTACACCAATCTATTCATGAACACAAGCATCAAATTCAAATGATAACAAAATATTGTGAGTGACTGCCACACTCATACCAAATTGGAATAGCAAGCATAACAAGTTGCTAGCTCATCCAAAACTGTCATAGGTAGAACTTCATGCTATCAACATAGCAACCCAAATATGCAAACAAGTCCCTGTATATCCACCATCCTACAAAATAAGACTCCAAGGTAAGAACACACATAAACATGCGATAAAAAACCTTTGAAGTAACTCACTGTAGTAAAGTGTAACCAGTCCAAGAGAGGTGCCCCTCTCATATAGAACACATATACCTTCTAGAAATCCCACTGCACAGGTAATGTCAAATCTAAAAACAAGATCACAACATTAACAAGTCCTCCTATAGCTCTTCACATAGAGGATGTGGCTAACTCCTCTATCATAGTGTTAAATAAGCATACAATGATATGAAAAATACATCTCTCATATCACAAGAACCTTCAAGAAGAAGACTATTCCCACAAAGAGATAACCTACAAATAAAACCATGTTCTTATACCACACTAACATGTGCCAAACTATGTAAAGTAAGATCTCCTTCAACACTCCCAAACTAAAAGGATATCAACATCTAACCATTCAACTTATAATGAAACATGGTAGAACTTAGATGTAAACCTCTCATAGAAATTATATCAAACTTAGCCAAACATTCCCACAACAAAAGGGAATATTCCCAAAGCCACTAACTATCTCCCATACCTCTCCTACCCAAATCCTCAAAACTAACTCAAGTTCAAGATTGCAAGGAAAACAATGGAAATAAATAAAATCATGCATCTAATTCACAACAATGCATAAGAGAAGTCAATTTACATCTTAATAATGCATCTAATAATCAAGAAGGCAACACCTCTTAGATCATTTTACATTCCAAGTAGACCAAGAGTGGGATACAAGATTGTCTTATAAGAAATATCTAGCCTAACCCAAATCTCTCTAGTATCCATGAGCACCCACCAATCAATCCATGCCAACTTCAAATGCAACCTACATAATCATGAATCTCCAAGCAAATGATT
Organism: Sequoia sempervirens; assembly: GCA_007258455.2. Lineage (NCBI taxonomy): Eukaryota > Viridiplantae > Streptophyta > Pinopsida > Cupressales > Cupressaceae > Sequoia > Sequoia sempervirens. The sequence continues at coordinate 138,285,451 of VDFB02000007.1, read as the reverse complement.
AATACTCAACCAAAAAGAACTACATCCTCTCCAAAGGAAGAACAATAACACCTTTACCAAAGACTCTAAAGGTCCTCCATAAAACAAGATGTTAAAACCTCTTCAAATCACATCAAGATAACCATATCCTACCAAAGCTCCCACTAAACTATGATACTGAGCTATACATGGAAACAAGATAAACATCAAACCATCACTATCAAAAGCTCCCACTGAAACATGTAACCAAGTTATCCATGACATCGTGATAACCATCTCCTAAATGAAGATCATCCATACATGCAAAACCATGGGCTCAAAACCATGAGCTCCAAAACCATGGACCAATTCAACTAGCACAAAACCATGTGTTAAAGACCACTAAAGGTTAATCCACTAACTCTAACCCAAGAACTAGTTTAACCCAACTTCCCTCCCCTTACCACCTGGGATAACTCCTCTCTTACAAGGCCTTTCCTTTCAAGGATTGAGCAATCCATACCAGGTCTTACAACCATCAACCCAAATACATTGTAACATACTTCTTTTACAAATCTGCAATAACACAATAGTAAAAGCTCCCACTACAACCAAAAACCTTCAAACTTTTTAAGAGAAAGGTACCCAAAACTCTACCCAACCATTAGCTCTGATACCAAATGTTGAAAATGAAGGTGAAATTGTAGCTTTAAACTTGTAAAACTATTATAGCTATAGATCTAATTAAGTTTTTTTTGTTACAAATTCTTTTTGTATGATTAATTTGTTTAGATTCATTATTACCAATTGTAGAAGTAGACAGAAGATTGTAGAAGAATAAGACCAGAAGATAGAAGTGACACAACATATACCATGGAGAAACCCTTTCAAGAAAAAACTCCACCACCAGAATCAATAGTGCTTGTATTATTTAACCTTAGAATAAGATTACAATAATTATTTATCAATCCTTGTTTGAGATGCTTATTTTTCTTTGAACAATTCTTCTTAAAAACCTGCAATAAACTCTCATGTGTCCAAGCATGAAACCACACATCCCATGCCATGCTTCACAGAAGTACTCTCTTATAACTCTCTTCAACTTGCTGCAATAACTAGACAATTGTGAACATTGTAAACTCCAAAGAGTTGACAATTACAATAGGATAAAGCTCCTCACAAATATCTACACCATTCTTGTGCAAGTAGAGTTCTTCCATGAAAAACAATGTCAAACCAAGTACTTCATCAATTTGGGTGTCCCAAACTAAAGTCTTAACTCAAAGTTGATTACGAATATATCTTCCAAGATTCTCCTCAAAGTTGGCACCCAAGAATGGGCCCCACTTAACTAATCCTTAAAATATCTTCTCATGCAAAGTTGCTAACTCCAAGATCTCAACTTGGGCACCCAAGGTGGGCCCAAGTCAATCTATATTAACTGAAACATATCTCTCCATCAATTCATGCAAACATGATGCATGATTGATCATCCCACTTAATTGAATGTATCACCTATTATCTGTCATGCAACTCAAGTCATTAGTCATGCATTCCAAATCAACTGATGTCAACTAGCATTCAACTGAAACTAACTACATGCAACTAAAGATAATTGAACCATAACTAAACTGAACTAAACTAAGCTTCACTCATGTAAATGTCAATTCCTAACTTCTAGGATCTTTACATGCATTACTGAAGTGTTATCTTTACTCAAATAGTTAACTGAACTCAAGGTGTGTCCCACCTCCCATGTGGGTGCCCCATGTGCTCCTAATTTGTAGGAGCTCTTCTTGGGCATCCCCACATGTTCCTATCATTTAGAATTAATTACAAATTCCAATTTACATGTTCATTTCATTCAAATTTAATCTCTTTCCAATCCTAGTGTTGGGGAACACTTTCCAATGACTTAGGAGATACATGAAATATGTTTAGGATTGCAATTACATGGCATCCTATTCCCAACAATTATTTTTACTCAAAGAGTATTTTATTCTAAATGAAGATGCACAAGTTAAATACAAAGTAAAATACTTTCACTAGGAGGGAAAACATTTTCACCAAAGGAGTTATAAAGTGGGTAATTATTTCTAATGGGTGAAGAGTGAAGATTTCCAGCAAAGGAAAGATTTAGTAATCACTAAAATTGTTTACATGGAGATATAATGATGAAGATTAAAGTATTTTAATTTCTTGAAGGAAATTAATTAAAATTAAATGAAGAGATACAATGGAACAAGTGAAGGGTCACAACCCTAAAAATACAATGTATATATGTACGATGAAATCATATCAAGAAGGATCATCATTAGATTTAGGATTTGCATTATCACCACCAGTAGTAGTAGGTTGCATTCATATACATTTTCCACTCATCCATCTCATGTCAAAGACTTTTGTTGTTAATGTAATATCATTTTGAAGCAATACAATGGAGCAAACTATTTATAAATCGTAATCCATTTTTAGTGCTAAATTACTATGTCAATTCTCATGCTTATCTATTACTTTGTTGTCTCCAAAGTGGTATTTTCAAGTTATTTAAGTCTACAAGATTTATTGGGACAATTTTTTTGTTACTATGCGGATGCTTTTATTGGTTTCTGGTTGATGTGAATTAAAAATCCTTTCAAATAATTTACTTTAATTGGTTCTTGCCTAGGATTAAAGTCCTTCTAAAGAAATTGTTTTGATTGGTTTCCATTAACTCAAGAATTAAAAGTCCTTTCATGCTTTCAGAGTAACTTGAGGGGATATCACTAGGATTATTAAAGAAGAGCACTGTAATAAAAAAAACTTGCATGTTTGCACAAGGTGCAAACATCTAAAGTGCCTAGTAATTTGAGATAAGTTGAACAATAGGATTACTTATCTTACAACTCTGTATCCATTCTATAATCACCATCCACTCATTCACTCCATTCACCCAATAGGAGTAGGCATTGGTCATACTTAGGATAATTTATACAACATACAACTCACAATCTTGAAGTTTTAACTACTTTCAATAGAAATTAGCCATCAAAACTCTGCATCTGCTTCACCTTTGTGTGCCATAGTAAGTAGATTGCTCAATCTAGGAACCATATCCAATTGTAAATCTTCCTTGTTGCTCAGGTACACCTGCCTAGGTTTGGCATAGCTTGAAGAATAGGAGGTAATCAACCTTGTTTACCTCATTCGTGGGCCAAAGGTGTATTAAGAGATTAGCACCCTCTTATGGTTTAAAAACCTACACTTTTGAGACCTAACACATCCCATGTTTCACAAGATAGCTGGATTCAAGATTCAATAGGGTGCATATTCTAGGTGATAGAAATTTTTGGAATGCCTGATGAGACTAGTTTGATGAACTTTATTTCATCTTATTGATGTTAGAAAAAATCGTAGAGGAATAGCTATAATGGAAGCTTTAATAAATTACTATAAACTAGATTATGTAGTTAAACCATATGGAGATTTAAATAACTATAACAATGAAATGTAATAACTAAAAGCTCAACACATAACATAGTGTTTATGTCCAGAAACCCTTTTGGGAAAAAAAAAAAACTCCAACAAAGAAGAGATGAATAGTTGTATTAAAAACAACGGTGTTTCACAATACAATCATTCTAACTCCTCTTCAATTTGGCAACATCTATGTACCTATAAAACCTCTCATAGTGTCTCCAACTCAACCCCTCAATATATACTCATGGGGGCTCAAAATACCACCATAAAACATTACCATGGGTCAAAACAAGGTTCAAAAATACCATGGTAAAAATCCATTTGACCCCTAACATGCTAAACATGGTCTCTTACATGACATTACACCTTCTTACAAGATGTCATAAGAATCCCTATAAAATAGGAGATGCTCTTACATGTGTCATAAGCCATCAATAGCTATGCACAAATTCTCTTATGTGTGTCATAGATGATTCTCACGTCCAAAATGATATCCCCCACTTTTAGCCCTTATAGTTGTCATAGAATTTGTCATAATATCTTTAAAAATAGGCTTTCCATATTATACCACTAAGTGGGCATCTTTTAACAACTAATAACTTATTTTTCAAGGCACTGACATGTGGCAAAAGTGCCAACTCAAAATATCATGCCCCTTTTATGGAGCACAAATATTTAATAACATAAATGATATTTGTCCATGGGAAAAACTAAAGTAATAATAAATAAACAACTTTATGAATTTCCAAGGTTGAGAAACTTTAATTCCCAACAATCTCCCACTTGTCGAATACCTTGCAAGAGCTAGAGGAATCACACCATCATGGAATCAACTAGGTACAAGTAGCAATGGCCTTCCTGCACCAAGTAAATTTCTCTGTGCTCATAGGTTTGGTAAGAACGTTTGCAACATTATCTTGTGTGTCAATCTTCTTTAGCTCAATCTGACCATTAGCAATCAACTCATGAACAAAATGATACTGAATATCAATATGTTTAGTTTGAGTATGATACATCAAATTCTTAGCCAAATGAATTGCACTTTGACTATCACAATTAACCTAAACAATATTGCAATCAAAACCAATACATGTACACAACCTTTGTAACCATACTACCTCATTAGAAACATGGGTAACAGCCATATACTCTGCTTTGGTAGTGAATAAAGCAACCGTAGGCTGCTTTTACTCATCCAACTCACTACTTCTCCAAATAGAGTAAAAACATAGGGTGATCCCACAATACTAGTTTACAATTTTTGGCCAAACTGGACACTAAATTGAATTGTTCTAACTAAATCTTCACTTTCAGGCACCTATAGCAGCTAAACCATGAGGAATTTGAAGATGATGCAAACTAGTGATTTGTGACATTTTGTTTGTAGATTCTAAATATATTTTTTTCAAAACTTTTGGAATCAAATTGCACTTATTTTTCCATCTCATTCGAAAACTAGTTTTTTTCAGTAAACACCATTTTTAAGGAGTGACACTCACCGTATAACACATAATTTTTTTTTCATGAAGGATAAAATTCTAATTTTTCTGAATTTAGATTTGTGACAATGATATCTAGTGCTTACAATTGGTTTCATAGTGATTTATAAATATTTTTTCCTTAATCAAGTTTTGAATTCAAACCAATTACAATTCAGACATAAGCAGACCGTATAACACAACTTTTTTGTATGTATTGAAATTCAATTTTTTTTGTTGGATCAAGGACTTCAATATCTAGTGCACTTATATTTTTCAATTTTTTTTTATAAGCTTCTATTTTTCCATATTTGCATAACAAAGAGCTTGATTTTCGATGAAAAACCTACATTCACAAGAAATAAAAAATAAATATAATAATAAAATTAAATTTATTTAAAATTATACTTTTTGGGAAGTTTATAATAAGGGCTACGTACTTACAAAAAATAAATTTTAAATTAATTCATTTGATCCCTCAAAAGGTAAATCAAAAGTGGTTTTTTATTAGCATTTTGATAGGTGTAAAGGAGACTCCGTTATAGGTATGGTTTAAAACTAGTGGGGTTCTATCCAAGGGGATTTGATCTAACATAGTTTGATCAAACCCTCTTCAATTGGAATGCTTTAAATGAAAATTTTTAAGACTTTAATCATTATTTTCTAAAAATATGTGATTTCAACAAAAATAGAATCTCCCAAAAATTGTAAACTAGCTTTGTGGGATCACCCCATACCCACTAGTGGACCTTCGACTATTCAAGTCACCTACCCAGTCTACATCAACAAATCCCTGTATATCCAATGAATTTACCACATTATCAATACTATGATAAACCAAACAATAATCAAAAGTACCTCGTAAATATCTAAACACCCTTTTAACAAAATTCCAATGCTCTTTACCAGGGTTAGAGATAAACTTGCTTAGAACTCCCACTACTTGGGCTATATCTAGTCTAGTGCAAGCCATTAAATACATCAAACTACCAATGAAACTAGCATAAGGAACCTTAGACATATCCTCAATATCATCATTAGAATTAGGATACATATCCAAGCTCAACTTAGTACCAACTAGAAATGGAATACTAATTGGCTTACAGTCATGCATATTAAACCTCTACAAAATGATATCAACATATTTACTCTAACTCAACCAAATCTTTTTGTTAGCATGATCTCTTTTGATTTCCATTCCAAGAATGTATTTAGCAACCCCCAAGTCCTTCATATCAAAAGTACTAGAAATTTGTTTCTTGAGTTCACTAATCATTGCCTTGTTGTTACCAATAAACATGTCATCAACATACAAGATAATAATTAGAATATGATCATCAATAACCTTAATATATTCACAATGATCATCTTCACTCCTAAGAAATCCCAACTTCAATGTAAAAGCATAAAACTTCTGATGGCACATTTTGGGTGACTGTTTTAAACCATACAAATATATTTTAAACCTGCAAACCAATTTTTCTTTTCCCTTAACAACAAAACCATTAGGCTATCACATATAAATCTCCTCCTCAAGATCCCCATGCAAAAAAACATTTTTAACATCCATTTTCTCTATCTCAAAATCACAAGCAGTAGCAATAGATAACAAGAATCTAATAAAAGTTAATTTAGTGACATGAGAGAAAATTTCACCAAAATCAACTCCCTCTCTCTAGGAGTAGCCCTTAGCCACTAATCTAGCCTTATACCTTTCCAAGTGATCATCTAATCCAAATCTATTTTTAAATACCCATTTACATCCGATGGGCTTTCTTCCTTTGGGAAAATCAATAAGATTCCAAGTGTTACAGTTTTCCAATGTCATCATCTCCTCTTACATAGCCTACAACCAAGACTCATTTTCCTCTAAAGAGATCTAGCCTCCCTATAAGATCTAGGTTCATCGTCAATACTTAATAAAGAAAATATACAATGGAAATCAGGTTGGCTATAAATATCGATTGTATTATGTTGTCTTGTGGATGTTTTGAGAATAGGATTATGAGGCTCTTGTTGTTCTTGATCTTTCTCAACCTCTTCCTAATTTTCTTCCTCGTGTTCTTTAGTTTGATCAATAACTTCTTCTAATTCCTCATCTTCTTCCTCCTCATCAAATCCATCTCTTTGTTCTTCTTGAGGTGCATCTTCTTGCTTAATTTCAAAATGCACACCCTTTCCCTTATCCATTTCCTTTGGTTGTTCAGGTATAGAAATAATGCTAAGCTCCTTGAAAATCACATCTCTAGAATAAATACTTTTCTTGGTTAGAGGATTCCATAGCTTATAACCTTTAACATTATCGCCATATCCAATGAAAATTGACTTTTTAACTTTAGGATCTAGCTTAGTCTTTTTTTCTTGAGGCACATGAACATAAGCCTCACAACCAAATACCCTTAAATGAAAAACAAAAGGTTTCTTACCTGTCCACATCTCATAAGATGTTGTTTCAAGAGCTTTACAAGGAGATCTATTAATCAAGTAACAAGCAGTACTTACAACTTCTTCCCAAAAGAATCAATCAAGTTGTGAACCACTTAACATCCTTCTAGCTCTTTCCATGATCATTCAATTCATCCTTTCTACCACACCATTCTGTTGAGGAGTGTACAAAGTATTTTTCTATCTAACAATTCCTGCATGCTTACAAAATTCATCAAATTTCTTAGAATAGTATTCCCTTCCATTATCACACCTTAATACCTTAATTTTATAATTTGATTGTGCTTTTCGACTAAGGATTTAAATTCCTTAAACTTAGTGAAAACTTTATATTTTTGTTGCATAAATATAACCAGGTAAACCTTGTAAAAACATCGATAAAGGAGACAAAATATCTATATTTCCCAATTGATTCAACATCCACAGGGCCAAACACATCCGTATGAATTAATTCCAATTTAACTTTAAATTTTGTATTACTAGAAGGAAATGATTTTATATTTTTTTTACCAAACACACAATGTTCATAGAAATCAAAACTCTCATTAGAATAGGATAAACTGTCTAACAAATTTTTATTCAAAATAGACTTTAAATTAGTCTCACTTATGTGACCCAATCTATAGTGCCACAACATACAAGTGTTTTCAAATTTTTTAGTTACATATGCATAGTTTACAAAAGTAGTGACTTCTAGTTTAAATAGGATTCCTTTCCTTGTTCCTCTCGCTATCACCAAATTCCCTCTTACCAATCTACAACCATTTCTATCGAAAGTTACACTTATTCCCAGATCATTTAACTTCAAAACTGAAATTAGATTTCTAGCTACTCTAGGAACATGCAAAACACCAAGAAGGGTTTTAATCCTCCCATCATTGAAACACAACTTAAACTTACCCTTTTTGACAATCAGGTATGAAGTGTTATCACCAAGGTAGATTTCACCTCTATCATATTTCTCATATGTGGTGAACCACTCCTTGTGAGGAGTCATATGAAATGAGCATCCTAAATTGATTAACCAATTTTGATTAGTCATAACCTAAAGATAAGAAATCAAAGCTTCATCACTTGAGTTCGAGGATTTCTCTATGGAGGAATCAACTTGTTTCTTTGGATTTTTTCATTCCTTCTTCGCATGTCCTCTTTTCCCACAATTCCAGCACTTCACTTTATTCTTATTTCTAGGAGTTTTAAATATTCCCTTAGACTTTTCCTTAGGCCCATTCTTATCTCCTTTAGACCCTCTTTCATTAGGCCTTCCCCTTACATTGAGAGCATCACTTCTACTATCCATTATCATTTTCCTCATTTACTATGACAAAAATGTTTCTACAAGAGCATCCATCTTTGGATCTTCCATGTTAGTAGTGATAGCAAGTATGAAATTATCCCAAGATTCAGGTAAAGAACAAAAATTATAATACACTTATCTTCTTCTTCTACTTTGACATCAATAGAGGTTAACTAACTCAAAACCAAATTAAAATAATTTAAATGCTCAGCTATAGATTCACCTTCACTCATCTTAAGAGAAAATAGTTTTTGCTTCAAGTAGAGTTTGTTTACCAGACTTTTCGATTGATTGATTTCACCTATCTGGTTCCACAAAGCGTATGTAGTCTTTTCTGATGACACATTCAGGAGAACAAAATCATAAAGACACAACCTGATAGTGCCTTGTGCCTTTTTATCAATCTTCTCCCAATCTTCATCACTCATTTCTTGGGTTTCTTTTCATTTGTTATAGCTACCCATTGATCTTGTTCTTCAAGGAGATCCTCCATTGTTAGCTTCCACAACTCAAAACCAACTTTGTTAAAAATTTTAATATCCAAATAGTTAGAAGTTGTAGCCATGGTTAAACAAAAAATACTACAAAAAACAGCTCAACAAACCTCCCACTAAAACTCAAAAAAAAATTGTTGTACCACCCAGAACACAGAACTGACCAGGGTTTGATACCAAATATTAGAAAAAATGGTAGAGGAATAGCTATAATGGAAGCTTTAATAGATTACTATAAACCATATTATGCAGTGTGAACCATATGGAGATTTAAATAACTATAACAAGGAAATGCAAGAACTGAAAATGCAACACATAACATAGTGTTTACATGGAGAAACCCTTTTGAAAAAAAAAACTCCACTAAAGAAGAGATGAATAGCTGTATTAACAACAATGGTGTTTTGCAATATAATCACTCTAACTCCTCTTCAATCTAATAGCATCTGTGTACTTGTAAAACATCTCATAGTGTCTCCAACTCAACCCCTCAATATATAGACTCATGGGGGCTCAAAATTCCACCATAAAAAATTACCATGGGTCAAAACAAGGTTCAAAAATACCATGGTAAAAATCCATTTGAACCCTTGCATGCTAAACATGGTCTCTTACATGACATTACACCTTAAAAGATGTCATAAGAATCCCTATAAAATAGGAGATTCTCTTACATGCATAATAAGTCATCAATAGCTATGCAAAAATTCTCTTACACGTTTCATAGATGAAATTCTCACATCCAAAATTATATCCCCCACTTTTAGCCCTTACAGTTTTCATCGAATCCATCATAACATCCTTAAAAATAGGATTTCCATGTTATACCACTAAGTGGGCATCTTTTGACAACTAATAACTTATTTTTCAAGGCACCGACATGTGGCAAAAGTGCCAACTCAAAATCTCATGCCCCTTTTTATGGAGAAAAAATATTTAATAACATAAATGATATTTATCCATGGGAAAAACTAAAGTAATAATAAGTAAACAAATTTAGGAATTTCCAAGGTTGAGACGCCTTAATTCCCAATAGTTGAGAGAGTGGTGTTGCTCTTAGTATTTTCAGCCTTAAAGAGGCATTTCTCCAACACCATGGTGACTCTATGGCAAATTTACTAGTTCAAGCAGTGTAAGTTCTCCCCACCATTCGTGATAATAGTTCTTGGCATGCCTGGTGGGACTATTTGAACAATCAAAGTTCAAAACTTGTTCGTCACTTCTAATATTTGGTGTGTATGTCAACAATTTCTACCTTTTGGAGGAAAAATCTTCACACACCTGGCAACTCCAAGTTCAATCTACTAGTTTCAAGTGGGCTAAGTGTTGGTATGTGCTTAAATTTTGCAAAAACTAGTCTTGATTATTCTTGTTTTAAGAATACATCAATAAATTTCTAGCTTATTTAAATGAGGAACCATGTCTTCATTCCATACAAGTATGTTTTATTACCCTCCATTTCATGAGAGTGTTGCTCATACTCCCACTTATTAGCCATATCACATGGAACATATAATTGGTTTTACCCAAAATTCCTTTGCTACAAAAATAAACCAACATGTTTAATATACTTGCCACCCACCCACCCCTGCTCTATCTTCTTGGTAACCTTCATATACTTTTAATTAATCTCAAGTCATTTATATGCCAAAACAACATTGTTACTTCCCTAGCCAACCCCAAAATGTTGACAGTATGGGGATAGGTGACATCAAAAGCATATTGCTAAACTTCAATAAGTAGTTGGATGATATCTAAAGACAACAAGAATTCAATTTGTAGCAAGAGGAGTTGACTTTCCAAGCCTACCAGTACTAATAAGAAATATATACATAGAGGAAGCAATATGAGGAATCTCTTGCAAAACAGATTTATGCCAAGCAAGAACATATGAAGCTATTTTCCCAAGTACAAGGATTGGAATCTCAATCAACCTATTGCATTTCAGACTAATCTGCAAAAGAGGAAGCTCCTAAGTACAAGTTTCCAAGCTTCAAGTAAGATAAGCCTCCTGAATACTCAAGTAAGTATTCTAAATTAAAAATACCAAGATTTGGAGGAACTTTTCCATTGCAAGAGCATGTGCTTGAGAAAATTCAGCCTACTATTCCTCAAGAAGAAACCCCTCAAGGGCTTTTCCTATTGCAAGAAACTCAATAAACTTTTCAAACCCATTCACCAAATCAACCTTCTTTTCCTAGCATCATTTCCCTTTACAAAGGAGGACATATTATTTATCAAGGTAGTTGGTATAGTGGGAAAGAAGAGGAGTTTTTTGAGGCAAAAGAAGAGCAACTTGTAGTTAGTTAACCTCCAAGTGGTATAGAAAAATCAGACTTATTGCAAGAGGGCGATGAGAATAATCAAATAGGACAACAGATCAAAAAGAAATTTAGAGCGGTTGAATATGAAGTTTTGACTAACTTGTTTGATGAACTTCCATTTTTTATTGAAGGTGAAGAAAATGTATCAATGCTTATATCAAGATATCAGCTCAGAGAACATGACAACAAGCAAGAAGCAGGTGATGAAGAAAAAGAGTCTACATTTTGGTTTCATGAGTTGCCTTCTTTTGTTGAACAAGATGAACAAGACGTGCTTATGCTAACATCAACATCAGAAATAGGTTTGGAACAACAAGGAGATACAATCAATTTCAATAAGGTGTTGGTCTACCAAGAATAAAGTGAAGATAGCCTTGTTTTGAAGAAAGAAAAAATTGATAAAAATGAGGAGAGCAAGTTGGAAATTGATGAAGACATATTCTCTAGTTTCATACAAGACTTCTATTCAAATATTGATGTCAAGATTTTTTCTCTTGAATCATTAAATTATGAGCAACACAAACTAGAGGAGAAAAAAACCATGTTTCCATTTGGAAAACATGAACCAAATCATTCCAAAGTGCATGTTGTTAAAGAAGCAGCCCAAAGAGAGGAAGCCAACAATGAGAATTTGAAGTTTGTTCATTCATGAGGGTGTCCTATCAGACACTTAGCCAAGATAGAGGCCCAAAAATCATCACAAGTCATGCTTGCACCCAAGCATGAAGTTGCAACTAAGGAAGGGCACATTCAACTTACTTATGCACTTCAAGATATTTTATATGATAAACATGAAGGGATGAGTGAGTTTATTTACATTATTCATGAAGCATTGCAACAATTTATAGAATATTTATTTGTGTTTCATCTCCTCTCAACAGTAGTTTATATGATAAACATGAAGGGATGAGTAAGTTTATTTACATTATTCATGAAGAATTGCAACAATTTATAGAATATTTATTTGTTTTTCATCTCCTCTCAGCAGTTTATGATCATGTAAAGCATCCTATGTTGGTCAGAAAAGGAAGCTATTTTGCAAAACTAGTTAATGGATTTATTTGAGCATCACTATTGTTGGTTAGTATAGGTTAGGTTAGGTGTTCTTTCTTGCTAATAAGTGTTGTTGCACAAGGTTTTAAGTGTCTTTCCCTAAGTGCTTTATGTACAAGTTATTGTTTGTATAAGCTCTTTTCAATTGGAGTACATCGACAACAATGTTTTTGATGAGGCAAAGAGATTTTTTGATCCATATGAAGACTCCATGCCCAATGGAAGAATTTAGGAAGTTGGTCAGTTATTCAATAGGCAGATAACCCCCTTGAGATCACCAAAATGTTACTTGATTTTTTATGAAAAATCAGGAAAAAAAAAAGAAAAGGAAATTTTTTTTGCGAAATCAGTAAAGTCAAAGTCAAAGGATTACAAATATCTTATCCAAATATATTATCCACAAAGGATAAGGATTACAAATATCTTATCTATACATAGGATAAGGATGACAACTCATAGGATAAGATTGACAACTCGTAAAGGTGAATCTTATCCACAAAGGATAAGGATTGCAAAATATCTTATCCACAAAGGATGAGGATTGAAAAATATTTTATCTACAAGGGATAAGGATTGAAAAATATTTTATCCACAAAGGATAAGGATTACAAATATCTTAGACACAAAGGATAAGGATTATAAATATCTTATCTACAGAGGATAATGATGACAACTCATAGGATAAGATTGACAACTCATAAAGCAAAAAGGTGAATCTTATCCATAGAGGATAAGAATGACAACTCATAGGAAAAATATCTAAAGTCAACATGAATTTTTGATTTTAGGCTCTCAAAAATCTATACATAAGAGGCCTTTGTTTGTTGCAAAGTATTGGAAAAGTTTATTGTGACAAAGTGACATTCAGTCCTTTATTTTTTTTCAGTCAAAATTAGCTCACTACTTCTATAATATTCTTCATTGATTGCATCTCCAACCTTGTTTCACTCTGAAATAATGGTTTATTATATGCATGTGATGTAATATTTTACTTTTTTTTCTAGAAACAACCATTGTAGTAGCCTTCAGTGATTCAAATATTAGTATTTTTGCCTCTATTTGTTTCAATTTTCTTTGTGTATGAAAGAAAAGAAGGTATTATTGTGTTTCCCATGACTCCTTGATTGTTGTTGTTCTAGGTTTACCTCCAAATTATTTTTGCAAATTATTGTGTGAAGTTTTAGATTGAGATTCATAGGTTGTGTTATTGAAACGAAGTAGAAATATGCTATATTTGGTATATCACCTTCATTTTATGTTTTAGATTTACATAATTAGATATTTCTCATCTCTTTTCCCAGCAAGGTTCTTTAGTTAGAGTTAGTTTTTTAGGTGATTTGCCAAGGGAAAGTTTCCCTTTAATTGTAGGTTGACCTCGAGTTTTACAAGTCCCACAACTCGAGAGGTCATCCCATGTTTCACAGGATAGTTGGATTCAAGATTCAATAGGGTGCATATTCCAGGCGATAACAATAACTAACTCACAATAATATTAAATGTGTTCAAATTCTTTGCAATGAATTCTACATTACTCATCCTTAAAAAATAATGCTTCTTCAATAGAAAAATCTTATTTATTAGGAATTTATCTTGGTACAAATTTCTTAACTTCATCTAGAGGCTCCCTATGGCAGGCTCTTTGAATACATGAAGGGGTATTGAATCTATTAAACAAATCCTAACTTGGCTTCTAGCTTTGTAGTCCAGCACAAGTTAGTTTTCATCATGTAGAAGACCAACCATAAATCTCCAAAACTATACATAAACCAATCCCTCATATTTACACAATAAGAACTTCCCTAAATATTCTAAATATTTAGCAACCAAGGTTAAATTTTTAATAAACTTCATTTTAAAATTTTAATCCTTATGTTTTTAAGAAATCCGCTTGTGGTCTAAATAAATTATAAATGATTAATATAAATCTAAAACAAATTGAGATATAACAATATAATATAATAAATATAATATTTTACTTATATAAATAATATTATAAATATAATATTTTACTTATATAAAAATTATAAATTAATTAATTATACATATTAAATATATATTAAAAACTTAATAATAATATGTGATTATAATGATGAAAAAGTATTTTTATTTGGTTGATTTCATCTAAAATTTTAACTTTTCTACACTATTAATGAGTTTATGAGATAAAATTATGTTTGGTTTCATTTTGTTTCGATGACATTTTAGTTCTACTATTATAAATAGAAAGATAAATAAAATCCTATCTACTTCTTTATCTTTTTCCACTTAAACTAAGTGAAAGAGAATGATAATTGGGGTTTAAACACAAATATTCAAACAATATACTTATTAGAATACAAAATAAAATGCATAACTAGAGAGTATAGAAAATAAAGAACTTGGTATATGAAGTTCAAAAAATTGTTCAAGGCATGTTGCAATGTGCAAAGATCTACACTATATATTGTATTACACATTATTGTCCAAAATAATTGTAAAATATAATTTTTCATATGAACCTTTGGAATTTTTGCATACAAGCACAACAAAATCCAAAATATACAAAATTATAAGCTTTAAATTGATGGAAAAATAAAATGACAAAGAGAATGTAAAGATGAAACCAAATCTCTATGTGGTTATGATCTTGTATAAACTTGTAGCTAAGAGGAGAAAGGTCAATGTTGTTTGGGAGCTTGTGATGAATAGTTGAGCCTCTATTTTGGTCTTTTGACCTCCATGGATAGACAATGATAAATAGGTGTTAAAAATTTATTAAAAATTTATTAAAAATTTAAGTTATTAAAAATTTAAAGTTATTAAAATTTATTTAAAAAATTTAAGTTATTAAAATTTAAGTTATTAAAATTTAAAGTTATTAAAATTTTAAAAATTTAAAGTTATTAAAAATTTAAGTTATTAAAATTTAAGTTATTAAAATTTAAGTTATTAAAGTTATTAAAAATTTAAGTTATTAAAATTTTAAAAAAAAAGTTATTAAATTTTTAAAAATTTAAAGTTATTAAAAATTTAAAGTTATTAAAATTTATTAAAATTTAAGTTATTAAAATTTAAAAAGTTATTAAAAATTTAAAGTTATTTAAAAAAATTTAAATTATTAAAATTTAAGTTATTAAAATTTAAAGTTATTAAAAATTTAAAGTTATTAAAAATTTAAGTTTATTAAAAATTTAAAAAATTTAAGTTATTAAAAAATTTTATTAAAATTTAAATTATTAAAATTTTATTAAAAATTTAAAGTTATTAAAAATTTAAGTTATTAAAATTTATTAAAATTTAAGTTATTAAAGTTATTAAAATTTAAAGTTATTAAAAATTTAAAGTTATTAAAAAATTATTAAAATTTAAAGTTATTAAAATTTAAAGTTATTAAAATTATTAAAAATTTAAGTTAAAATTTATTTTATTAAAAAATTTATTTATTAAAATTTAAGTTATTAAAAATTTAAAGTTATTAAAATTTTATTAAAAATTTAAGTTATTAAAATTTAAATTAAAAATTTATTATTAAAATTTAAGTTATTAAAATTTTAAGTTATTTAAGTTATTAAAATTTAAAATTATTAAAAATTTAAAGTTATTAAAATTTAAGTTATTAAAAATTTAAAGTTATTAAAATTTTATTTAAGTTAAAAATTTAAAGTTATTAAAAATTTAAAATTTAAAGTTATTAAAAAATTTAAAGTTATTAAAATTTAAAAAAATTTAAAGTTATTAAAAATTTAAATAAAAACAAAACTTGAATTCCATCACCTCACACAATGAATGGAAATAAAATGTACAAGAATCACAAGCTAGATTTCTTCCAAATATGCAAAATAATACAAGGAAACCATGTTGGATAATAAGGCATTCAAGAACCTTCAATATATTGGTATTATTGGTAATATTAAATTACATGAGAGTAAGAGATCTTGATAGATTGATATTTTAAAAGATAGATAGAGATTCAAGAGATCCATTCAAAAACTAGAGGTAGGAGGAAATATAAAGAGACTAGGGACTCAAACTATCTACTAGGATTTAACCTAGGTCAATTATCAAGTCTAGACATTAAGATGAAGGTGGCAAAAAATATATAAATGATTTCATGCAAACATTTACATGTTACATTGGTGTGCATTCAGCCATAATAGGTTTCTAAAAATTTGACATTGTAGAAAAACATGAGATAAAACACAAAAGAGACACTAGTTTACATCAAAAAGTTGAAGAAACACATAAATAAAAGACACAACTTAGCACTAAGCGAAAAAAGGCTAAGCCATGAGCCAAATGAGTCTAAAACATGGTAAGGATTATAAGCACTAAAGTGAGTGCAAAACATAATGTGAAAATTGTATACAATTTCGACATTACAATACTTTGTATAATTTAAAATACAATATTATATATACATACATACATACATACATACATACATACATACATACATATATATATATATATATATATATATATATATATATATATATATATATATATATATATATATGTATGTATGTATATATATATATATATATATATATACATATATACATATATATATATATATATATATATATATATATAATATGTATGTATTATATATAGTATACACACATACATACATATACATATATATACCCTTAACTTAAATTGACAACCATTAACACATCAAATAATTAATATTTAACAATAAACATAATATTATTGATGTCATTTGATAATAAATGCAATATTAGTGATGTCTTATTAAATATGAAAAAATAAAAATAAAAAATAATAAAAAATAAAAAATAAGAAGTAAATAAAATATATTGAAATTATTGAAATTGAGTTATTCTCCATTTATTTTGTTTGTAATTGTTTGCATATGTTTATTATTTGCTTTATTACTATAGAAAAATAAAAACTCTAAATAAATAATTTATTTCCTTAAACTTTTTAAAAAATTGGGCATGGCTTATAAATTGAACTTAAAATATCTCTTTAATCAAAGTAAAGTAAAATTTGTCTAAAATAAAATAATTTAAAATTAAAATATCAAATTTAATATAGACATTGTCAACTTCTTTATCAAAATATATTTAAGATATTGATACCAAGCCAAGGTTCAAGTCTTGTTAAGTGTCAAACCTAAACACCATAGGGATGAGACCAGGATTGTGCCATGAACAACCGACAAATTGATGTCCCTCAATCCTTGTCTCTTACCTAAAGAAGTTTTAACCTAAAGCTCATACTCTTATACTAGATAGCTAAACAATTATGTAGGTTTGATATAAAAACCTCCAACAATAAGAAAATTTAATAAATTTCTTTCACTATTACATTCTACCCCTTATTCTATTGTAATGGGTCATACTCTTATACTAGATAGCTAAACAACTATGTAGGTTTGATATAACACCTAAAACAAGAAGAAAATTTAATAAATTTCTTTTCACTATTACTTTAAAAGTTATAGATTCCGTCAATCATATGTATATCTAAATGAAATCGATGCCACCATAAATTTGAGCGAAGATGAAACATAGATTAATTTAACATACTACTTATGATCAACATACAAATGAGACACAACAAATCCTTTCAAAACTATTTTCTACTCATAACTCATTTTCATGAAGCGTCCATCAAATTACACAGCAAAGACTATTAATGTTCATGAAAGAGTCATTTTTGAGACAAGAGCAGCCTCCAGAAGTGGGGGAAATTGGGGGTCACACGTCTCTCATACTCGTAAACGTGTTTCGTCAAAAGAGTCGGTCGTGTCCCGCACTGAGTTTTCAACATTAGCTTGTTTTGTTTTGTTTCGTTTCACCCTTAACTAAAGGTAATCAGTCCCTTTATTGGGCAGCTCGGGATAATGACTGGAAAATATTTTTCCCTTGTTTTATTCTCAGTCCTATGGGTAGTACAAATGTTATAATATTATTAAATTGGGAGTGTCATAATCTTCGCTCAACTTCTAGAATTACAAGTTGAAGAAAAGTGAGGTTTAAAGAAAATGTAGGCGGAGTAAAAGGAGTAGCAAATGAAGAATAAAATCCGTAGGAATAAAATCTTCTTGGAGGGTATTTACTACACGACTCTTCCCCACCTTTAATATTTGGAGGGCACTATCTCAACTACTTTCTATTGTGGATTGCTTGTTAATTAAGCACATGGATATACGAAAATATATATATATATATATATATAGAAGTAAACATGGAAAGGAAGTGTAATTTAAAATATGTATAAATTTTTTTGTAATATATATAAAATGTCTTTTAAACATATTTGGAAATTGAATATGGAATGAAAGATTTGTAGCAATTTCAATTGTGATTTGTAAAATTTACAAGATGTTTGTATTATATATATGGAGATTGAAAATTGAATGAAAGATTTGCAGCTATTTCATTTGTGATGATATTGTATTTGATGATTCCATGTGGTAGTATGGAATAATCCAACACATACATTTTTTCTTTCCTTACACAAAACTTATCAACTCACAACATGGTTTTTTTGTGATAGGTGAATACATGATACTTTGGAAATGGTTACTAATCATTTAGCTTCTATCCTAACATCATATCTAGCAATACATACCAACTTTCATTCATTAATTAACCCAAAGAAAACATTATTGTTCACTAACTACTACATCTAGGATGAGAGCAACTAGATTTCACAAATCATTTCCAAAACCATAGAAAAAACACATCCAAACATTCTAAGATTCTAGAAAATGATAAGAGCATATCAAGATCTTTCCAACAATGTAAAGGTATCCTTCACAACATCATCTTTCAAGGTCTTATCACACATTTACATTCTAGAAAGAATCAGTCATAACTTACTCAAATCGTAACATTTTCAAACTTCCAAAAGTGAAAGAAAGATAAAGGAAAGACTTACAAAAGACTTCAAGGGTGTTTCCGCAATTGCAAGGGAATTTATGCAATTGCAAATATGTCTCTACAACAAACATGACACTTCCCCAAATCTACAAAAACCAAGGGAAAACACATTTTCTAGAACTTAATTTTTGCACAAGACTTTGCAATAAAACAACACATCAAAATTGAACATAAAGTGATCATAATACAACCATTCGGAGTTTTTCAAGACCTAACACAACAAAGAACACTACAATTCTTTGAAATGTTTTATTAAAGGGATAAAAAGAGAGATCTCTTATATTGATTTTTTATATATACATTCATTAATGGAAATAAAATAGATTATTGAAAAATATGCCCATCTCCAATTGATTACCAACTTTATTAGACAAAGCCATTGTTTCTCAAGACACGAGGAGATGCAAAAAGAGAGGAGGGGGAGGGGGGAAGTAAGCGGTAGGTTGAAGGGGGAACAAACCCATGATTTATCTCTTCTATTATAATATTGGATCATAATAATAATGGCAAAGTATTTTCAGTATTGATTCTATTAGTCGGAGAAAATTCTATTGAGTATTTTTATATAATTGTTCATATATACTGTGAATTGCTATCTTGATGCTAAGAAAAATTTCTTAGAGAAAATGCACTGTGAAATTTTAAAAATACTTGTAGAACTATAAATTGCAATTTTAGAGCCAATAAAAAATATCTTAGAATTAAAGCCTTGGATGAGGAAAAATGTAGAGAAAATTTTCAGAAAAGGAATAAAATTAAAACTTAATTAAAGCCTTGGATGGGGCTTTTAATGTTTTTCAATTATATTTTTCTATTGCTACTATCTTTGTGTTCTAATGAGATTGATTCAAGCATTAAATTTTTCAATGCAAATGTGAGATGTTGAAGACTTGCATTCCTTGAATTGCCAAAATAGAAAATGTTGTCAAGAAAATTTTATGGGAGTGTTTTGATTAGAATTTCTTCTTATTAGTAGCTTTTATTATTTCATTGATACAACTACAAATAATTAAAATCTAGGTAGAATTGATTGAAAAGGTAGATTGAGTACAAATCAAATGGAAAACAATACAGATTGTCAAATAATAGTTCAAATTTTTTGAGTACCTATAAAACAAGACACAAAACACATAGACAAAACTAAGCAATTTAGTTTAACTTCCTGTTAACTAGTTAACAAAACTTATGCTTGCAAAAAAAAAGTAAAGAAATGGTCAAAGCTATGTCACCTACCCTTCCATGACCTCTCTCAACAAACAAATTCATTTAGCAACTAATTCTAGCATCAGAAGAATCCATGGAGCAGAAAAAGTAATCACTTCAAAGTGCACTATACCTTATTGGTTTTATGTAAGAGAGAATCTTGTCCCCATCATCACCACTTACCACAAATGAAGGAAATGTGTTGTAGTTTGAAGCCACAGATCTTCCCAAATCGTCCACCACAATCATCCCTTTACCTTGTGAGTTGGATAGTGTTTTACTTTTTCATTCAAAGGAAGATCAAAAAAATCTTGTGATATTTTGCTTTAACCTTCTCCAACTATAATTATCTTCAAAAGCAAATGCCAAACCCTTGAAATTGGTGTCCCAAATAGAAAATTTTCAAAATATCTAATTTGAATTCCCTGGCCACTATGATTGTCTGTGGTAATTGGTGTGGTTGAAGCTCCCTGATCTATTCCTGTAATCTATTTAGTAGCTCATAGGAATTACACCACTTAGAGCTTGATGATATATCTGACATGCTATAAATTTCATCAAAACATGAAAATTATAGAAAATATCCTAATTCCATGGGTATTTTACCTCAAAGTTCACTGATGGATTGATTAATACACGTTAGGAGTTGGTGTATCTATCTACAAGTTGGGCGGTGATCAATGATGATGGTAGAGAAAGTACTACCATAGACAACAACACATGTATTAATGGGAATATCTTTTGAAGGGGAAAACATATCTAAAAACGTGAGTGCATTAAAAGCAAAGATATTTTTTTGTCATTAACAGGTAGAGGCAAATGAAAAAACTAGTGCAAGTTGTCTTACTTTTCATTTTTATTTTCTTTTCTTTTATTGCGAGTAGATTGAAGCAATGACCACAAGAAGATACATTTTGCACTAGTCCCATCATTGGTAGCTAATCATGATCTTTGCACCAAAACGCCTCCCATGCTGAAGAGTTGCAAGTTGTTTCTGAGACAACCTTCCCGATGATTGCAAAACACCTCTGGTAATTAATTGTTAAGAAGTTTCACTAGTTGTAGCAACTTGGAAAAATTGTTTGATGGGAGCAGTTACTGGCATGAGACAAGTTTCAACTCAAATTTCATACTATATATAGCCTATCGACTAATGAATTAGTGTGATGCATATCATTTGGTATAAAAAATATTATATTATGAATATTATTATATTTTAAAAGGTAAATTTTTAATGATTATATTAAAATAAGAGATAATATAAAAGGTGGTTAAGTTGTTAAATAATAAGAAATATTGATTTAATAGATGGTGGAAGTAGGTTATGGTCATGAGGATTGTCCTAGTCATTGAGAAAGTTTTGGTCACTAGGAATTAGCTCCTAACTTATAATGGCATCTTCTTCATTTATTTGTTTTCTATTTGGTAGTTGAGTTTGATTTCTAGTAGGAGAAATGATCAATAACAATCTAGAAGGATTTGTAGTCCTAAATTTGAAGAGTTTATTTTTACTTTGGCCTCATGCAAAGATAATAAATTTATTGTGATCCTTGAAAAAGATCAAGGAGAATTTTAATGCTTCTATGAAAAAATTGGAGCATGGGTCCAAAGAACTTTAGCAAGAGGTCATACAAGAAAGATATCATAGTAGACCACCAAATAAATTATTGATTGATAGATAATGCATTGTAAAAATCATCTCCTTTATATAAAATCGATGGCTTCATAGCTTCCAAAACCTTTCATATGCTTTCGATCACAAATTTAACTTGGATGTAAACAAGTTCCTTCATAATGAGTATATACAAAAAGCTTGAATCTCTCTAGGCTTAATGAATATAAGGGACACTAGAAGAAATAAACAATTAAAGCAATATTTTTTAGGATTTATTCATCTATGAGACTTGAATAATCTCTTAGCATAAACAACTAATTATTTATGCTAAATACCAATAATGCCAAGATCACCATAATCATAAGGGAGACAATAGAATTCCTAAGCAAATCTATGAAAAAAAATTCATTGCTCAAATGATACCCATAAAATATCCATAATCTTTTGATAAAAAACCTTTTAAAACATTCAATAGAAAGAATAGTAACCATGGATAGCAGAAAGAAATACATAATATTTTCCTATTAAAGAAAGAGCTTAGGTGATCCAATAAGTCATTTTTTTCTCTTCACAGACAATGACAACCTACCATAAGAAAGAGGGAGAAGATTGAAAGGAAAAGGAGATGGTAAGAAGTTTAAAAATCTCTAAATTATCAATCTATTTCCAGCCAAAATAATTGATATACTTTCCCAAAAAAAACAACTATCTAACATAATTAATTAATTGTCTTATTCAAGAAACCTAATTTTAAGAAAAGAATGTGTTTGTTTCTGTACAAAAGTTTATTTATTTGCATGAAAGAAAACTGAAAACGTTTTACTGTTTTTCTAATTGTTGGGTAGAGAGACTGTCATAGTGGCCATCTGCAGTCCCTGGTATTTACTTAAACTTCTTACTCTTTTCCTCCCAAATGATCACCACTTCTTATTCGCAAATTGCCAAGTTAATGATGGAAACAGATGACGTGACATCTTCCCTACAAATTAGTAGTGCTGATATTTTTAATGTATGACAGAAGACTGGCAATGTAGGTAAATTCAAGCTGGGAAGGTTCTTTTAACGATTTTTATTTTTATTTTTATTGAAGAAGTCTTTTAAGGATAATTGGTTTGGCATGTTTTTTAAACAGAGATAAATTGATGTCACATGTCAAGTTAATTTTAAAATTTATAGTGTTGGTTTTTTCAATTTATCTACAGTAGATGGATAATATAAACCATAATAAAATAGTGATGAATTTAAGTTGGGAGGGTAATGATTTTTCTGGTATGATTTGTTGACATGTTTTACAAACACAGAAACTGATGGGGATCGTTACCCTCATTTACAAGTTGGTAAATTCTAAAAATTTATAGTGCTGTTTTTCAATGTATGTACAAAAGACTGGCAATGTAAACAATAGAAAAATAGTGGTGAATTCAAGTTGGGAAGGTAATGATTGTCCTTTAATATGA
Source organism: Sequoia sempervirens (assembly GCA_007258455.2). NCBI lineage: Eukaryota > Viridiplantae > Streptophyta > Pinopsida > Cupressales > Cupressaceae > Sequoia > Sequoia sempervirens. Next base: position 138,261,775 of record VDFB02000007.1, on the reverse strand, counting down.
TTGGTTGGCATGCTTGTCACATGTTACCATCTTTCACAAATCTATAAATTTTGATAATTTATATACAGAAGATTGACAATATAAATAATAGAAAAATAGTGACCAATTCAAGTTGGGAAGGTAATGATTGTCATTTTTAATATGATTAGAAGGCAAGTTTCTCTAATACAGACAAACTAATGTGACATGTTACCCTCATTTACAAGTTAGTATATTCTAAAAATTTATGGCGTTGTTCTTTTCAATTTATCGGACTCCATGAACTATTTAAAACTAGACTCAATTCTGATCAATATTGTATAAAAGATCAGCAATGTAAATTATGATATTGATCTTTATAAATCATACAAAAGTAGTGGCCGAATCTTCCAATCTAGTCAAAAGCAAAAGATAGAAAAAAGAATAGAAAAATATAATATTAGTCTTCTATAAACCATAAAAACTATAGCAGTGAATTCAGTTTCACTGTGAGAATCATCCAATTTAATTAAAAAACTCTAGAAGAAAATGATATTTGTATGGATTATTGTGAGGTAACCTTCCAACTACTCCCCGTGGCGTTCGCAATGAGCACACACAAACCTTCATTTTCAATTATGTCAACGTATGGAGAAATAATTTTGAAAGAAAAAGCACTTTAAATTTCACAAGGATGAATAAGATTATATATGGGAACATTATTGTTTGGCAGACGATTTAAATATTCATAAATTTAGATTTTCTTAAGATGAAAGGGCATAGTAAGACCAATGGTGAAAACTAAAGCATGTCTTCTTTTCTTTCCCTTGGCAAGGCACAACTTGCAATACATTTATATGTTGATTATATTAATAGTGCAAATTTTCCTTAAATTGACCAAATAAATATAATTAGTTTAAATTAATTAAATTTAGTTGGAAAGAGAAATTAGATAATGTGTTTTAGAAATTTAGTAAAGTGGAGGGTGATAATTTATTTGATAATTGATAAATGATGTTAAATAAATAGAGTTATTATATATTTCTATATTAAATCTTAGAAATAATATCTCAGTATTAGTGGAATCATCTAGAATATTGTACTAGATTTTTGTTCTATTAAAAGAGAAGTTTACAAGTATAGGTTGATTTTGCAATTATAGATGCATGCTTATGCTCCATATTCATCTTGGTAATCTATAGAGTTTTAACCTCCAACTTCACTTGATGTAATGTCATCTACTCTACCTTTTCTAAAATTTTGGGCTAGAAGTATTTATGAATGCCTTTGTTAGGTTATCATAAAACCAAGCTATGAGGGCACTACACCTTGATCAACCTATTGAAAATTTTGAATTTATCAAAATGTTAAGTTATCATACAACTGATCTACAAAGGAACTATACACCTTTATCAACTCCTTAAAATTGAACAACATTAAAACAACAAAGTGCCTAAGATATAGATAGTTTACTCTTTTATTGCACTAAATCAAAGTGTGATGCTATTGACTTCTCTCTAGAATGATTAAATTATTTGAATGATTAACACATAAGAGAGATGATTAGAAGGAATGTATTGAATATATTTAAATACTAACACATAACATCAAAATACACCAAAGTTGTGTTTAGTCAACTCAAAGTAAAAGGGTAAAAGGTACCAATTAGCTAAATTTGAATTTTTAATTTTCAATTGGAAAGGGATAGTTTTGCAACCATAAGGTCACCCACAATCATGGACTAGTTTTGATGTGGAATAAAAATCATCTAGTTGGCAAATGGCTAAATGGAGGCAGGAGCATAGATAAGTGTGATAATCAAGTGAATAAGATGAATATAGGAGTATAGTGCGTAAATGAATAGAGTAAGCCTAAATATATAGGGATGTATGTATGTGTAAATTAATAAAGAGGATAGGGGAATTATCACAACTTCTTGAAAGAGTGGCATTTGTAGCTCCATACATATATTAGGCATTACCTCAAAATAGGCACAAAATTAAATGGAAAACAGCATGGATATGCAAATGTCACCATTATAATATTGTTAGGGAAAATAAACAAACCTAACCTAGGCTAATCTACCAAGATGCATTCCCATAAGTATAATTTGTCTTATATTAATTCATGATAGTTATGGATGCATATAATTCAAATTTAAATAATAAGCTTTGAAATTTGCCAAAAAAAGGAGTACTTAGCTTTAGGAAAGAAAATTGGAATGATATATAGAGTATTTAATTGTTTTAGGATAAGAACTAAATTCTTTATGTTTGTGTATCACCTTGGATTTTGTGCAAGATCTATATCCTTTTCTACGTCAAGTCTAGGGATCTAGGCTAATTCCTCATTTATGGATTTGTTAAATGTGATCCATGGATCTAATCTCACAACTTATATGGTTATGTTATCTAGTTTGTCAAATCTAGTAATTCTTGATCTACTATAAAGATGCAATGTTTAGAATACCTTAATAGGGTTGGTGAATTGGTAGGGGACATGTTATCCTAGGTCAACCTTTGTAAGAGACTAGATTTATAAGCATGAACTAAGAAAACTTAAGCAACAAGAAAGTGTGTAGATGTAAAATTAATGATTATGTTAAAGTGACAATTGATATTTTTAGTGCACCAATCAAAGTGTTCTTCTAAAAATTATCCTTGAATTCTCCATGAATGTGAATGAACTAGGATGAGAGAAGATTTTGAATTAATTTGATTAAATTCCTTTAAATACATGGACATAGTAATAAATCTTGCAACTATGTGTTTAGTTGGTTCACAATCACTAGTGAAATGAGCAAGAGTTGGCCAAGTTTGATTTGAATATAAAATTTCAAAGGTTAATTACATAGACATGGGATGAATCCTACACCTATAGGATAAATATTATATAAGAGAGAGAAAATGTGAAAGGAATGAATGTGATTATGGAGTTTGTGATAAATATGGATTATGTGGAAATGTGAGAAAAAATGGAGAAGGTGTGGTTGGATGTGTGGGGATGTGCATAAATAGGGGTAGGTTAAGATAGGGTAATGAACATAAATTCACACAAGATTATTCCATTTATCAATATGTAAATGAAATAAGATATTTTCTCAAAATGGGCATAAAAATAAATGAGAATCAATGTGTGTGTGTAAATTTTATACAAATATTTTTCTCCCACTATGAGATACATGTGGATATCACAATGATCATGTATGTCAAAGTATATAAGCACTCAAAAAATATGTGTACATAAAATATTTAGATATAAAAGGATATTTAAGTCCATATAAGTATGAGGTACATTGCATGTCACCATACATGTTTTTCCTTTATCATGTGTGCTTCATTAGAATATTTCAAATAGAGGAAAAATATGAAATGATTATCTTTTGTCATGCAAGCAACAATAATCATAAATTCAAGATTATTTTCATTATCATTGGTCACGAAAAAGATGAGAGGTAGGTTTAGAAAATTCACCTATATCAAAAGTGATAAATGTGTTTGCTATATCAAACAATACCACACTATGATAGTACTTTATTTGGTCATGGTGATGATTTTATATAGGTACACGTAACTATCTATAAGTGTAATATAAGAGTGTTTGTGATAGAATATACCCCCTTAATTGGTTGCATCCATAGGATGGAAATAATTAGACCTCTGGAGGGAAAAATAGTATATGATATATGTATATGTAATTTAAATGTATAATAATGTAACTCATATAAATTAGTAACTTATAAATTTATCATGTAGTAGGAAAGTAAAATATATAGAAATATGAGGCATAAAAATCATATGAGTTGAACATGAATCACAAGGCATAATGTTTCCCTTGGCACAGGGAAATGAAAATGGTGATGTAGTTGTCAATAGCCAAAATACCTATATACATACAAAAGGAATTAAGATGGGTATATGTCCCTAATTTGGCATCTAAGAGCATGAACATACAATGGTCAAGGTAACACAATATACATCCCTAGTGGTAAAATAGGTCTTGGAATATGATCTAGATGTCATGGTGAGAGAAGGTGTAATTCCCCTAATGTAAATGGGATAAATAATAATGGCCTAGGAGTGGGCTGAGCAAGGTGCCCCACTCAAAATAGGTAGCTCTAGAAGCATGCTATAACTATGTAGGTATGAATGATATGGGGAAAACATGATACCCTAAATTCAAATATGAGATATTGAAAGCATAATATGGAATGGGGAAGGTGTGATGGCCCTAATATTTGCTAATAGAAAATCAAAGGGATAAGGCATGGCATTTTACAATATGAGGATAGAACAATAAAATTTCAATATTATGGGGAAGACATGATTTCCCTAATGCAAAGATATCTCTAAGAGTGTAATATGATGATATAGAACTAAAGATAAAACGTAGAAATTTGTTCTATGCATGGTAAATTTAATATGCATATGCATGATAACATATGTGGAAAAACATGAGGGTCACAAGAAAAGCATCATATTATGCATAGAATTATATAACAAGAGATAACAAGGAAAAATTAAAAAACCAATGTGGTAAGTGAACACAATAATAACATAAGGCAAGAATAAGGATGCATAATATGAACTAGGTAAAAGAGAAACTAAAATGGAAATCATAAGCAAAGGAAAGCGTTAAAAAAGAATAGAAACTAAAAAAGATGCCAACAAAGCAAGAAAATTTTAAAGAAGAAAATTTCTCCCAAGTGGGGGAGGATAAGTATGAAAACAAAATCTCAAAAAATAATTGAGCATGTAACTCATGAAAAAAGGCATATTAAAAAATTATTGATGTATAAAAAGTATTAAGGAAGAAAAAGAAAAAAATGAAAAAATATAAGCTATAGGTACATATGTTATGGTGATGCTTATGAGTCATTGAAAAATATATAAAAGGCTTGACATTCTCCTCCAAAATATTAAGCTATAACTTAATAAATTTTGAATAATTAAAAGTTGAAGAACATCATTCATGAATTCTTGAAGTTTAGGGGAGAAGTCCTAGTTACCACCACCCATTGAATTACCGCCACCTCCATGCTTACTTAACCCCCCAAAAAAAATTCATTTTGATCCATTAAAAAACTTTATTTTATTGAATAAATAATTACAAAAACACTAATGGCTGCTTATTAAGTGCTAAAGTGAATGAGACCCATTGACTTTTGAGTGGATTTGAATGATAAAATAGTTATAATTGATTGAAATTATAGCAAGCGAATACTGGGACATTAGGTGGCGACAACTGGACGACACCTCTAAAAGGTGACTTTTTGACCCCTGTGTGCATATTGAACACTCCCACATTCAACTGAATTTCCCACAAGCCAAAACCTTATTTATAAGCACTTAACTCGTGAGCGAAAAAAACCCATAATTTTTTTTTTGATTTGACATACGGTTTGAATTCTACGGTTGCACAAAGTTAGCCCTGGAAAATACTGGGTCTTCTCCCCTAGTGAAGTTAGGTGCATTTGGTTTGAAAGAAGGAAATTTAGATGTATTAGAAAATTGATGAATATTTTTCTTCATGTCGTTACTCTTTGAAAATTTACGTTCTTTTAATACTTTTAAGGGTATGATTCATTTTTATATGGTGACCAGTCAATACTTGATATTTATTCTAATAACTCAGACTCAATGGTTCTCAACAAGAGCCTTAAAATCTTTGAACATATTAAAGATCTTAGATATATTCCTAAGAAAATGGACCCATGTCTTCTTGGAGAAATAAGTGAAAGAAATATAATACTAATATTTTTTAAGTGAAGGTACATTAATAGGACCATGCATCACTATCTATCAAATTTAAATTCTCTATAGGTCTAGTAGATCCTAAGTAAAACTAAACATGATTTTTCTTTCCATGTATACAATGTTCACAAAATTGAAAATCTAAAGAACACTCAACTAACTCATTAAATATTTTTTCTCTTCAAGGTCCTAAGATATGTTTCACTAATTTTTCCCATGCACTCATGACATTACACAATATTCTTAGTTGGTATATTTTATCCCTCTAAGGTAAGATAATTTTTAGAAAACCATGCTACAAATATAGATGTTATAAGTGTATATGCTGCAAGAACCAATGCTACATGTATAGATGTTATAGGTCTAGTTGTTATAGCTCCAAATGTTATAGGTGTACATGTGCTATAGGTACCAATGTAATAGGATGGATGCTACAAGAATATTTTTTTTATGCATGGATGTTATAAGTGATGTGCTACAAGAACCATTGAACTTTTACACTATAAGTAGGTTATTGCATAAAAAAAAAGAGTTCCAACATGAACTTTCTTTGTAAGAATCGTTGCTCCATGAATCATCTTACACTGCTCTTTTTCAAAAACCACTTGCACACTCATATATCTTTATTTTTCTAATTCATAATAGATTCATTGTAAAACTTAGGGTGTTCAAAAATCTTAAGATACATTAATCCTCCCATCTTTGAATCTAGTATTGACTCTATCATGTCCAAAAATATTGAGGAATGATTTATTGCCAAGATTAAAAAAAGCTCCATGATAAATGCTCTCATAATTAGAAATCCACTCCCTATGGGGAGTCATTTGTGGAAAGATAAGTTTCATAATTTATCATTCATGCTTTTGTAGCCAAGGACACAATAAACATGTCAATAGGGTCTTCTTGAAAAGTTCTTAAATTTAAATCATCACCTATTCCTTTCTTGCTCTTCATCTCTTCCATATATTCCCTTTTTTGGTTTTATTTGACATGTTTCGAACACTTAACTTTGGATTTATCAAGAGACTTGGACATCCCTTCAAATTTAGATCTTCTATCATTTCACTTGTTCTTGCCCTTCTCCTTTGATCTACCCTTGAAAACTAATCCATCTTTAATGAAATTCAATTTCTTCTTTCTCAATTCCTCCAAGAGTAAAGAAAATACCACCTCCTCTATCTTAATCTTTGTGGTACCTGGCATAGTACTTTTAATCACCATTACCAATTTTTCCCAAAAATATAGTAAATAGCATAAAAATTTAGTACATTGATACTCATCATTTATTTGTGAATGTATGAAATGTACTAACTAGTTACTCATAACAATATTAAATGCATTCAAATACTTTTCAATGAAGTCTACATTAATCATCCTTAAAAAATAATGCTTCTTCAATAGAAAAATCTTATTTATTAGGAATTTATCTTGGTACAAATTTCTTAACTTCATCTAGAGGCTCCCTATGGTGGACTCTTTGAATACATGAGGGAGTATTGAATCTATTAAACAAATCCTAACTTGGCTTCTAGCTTTACAATCCAACACAAGTTAGTTTTCATCCTATAGAAGACCAACCATAAATCCCCAAAACTATACATAAATCAATTCCTCATATTTACACAATAAGAACTTCTCTAAATATTCTTAATATTTAGCAACCAAGGTTGAATTTTTTTAAAAATTAATAAACTTCATTTTTAAATTTTAATAATCGTATATATAAGTGTGTGTTTATAAAGTTCTAAATATTTAACTATGTGATTATAATGATGAAAAGGTGTTTTATTTGGTTGCTTTCACCTAAAATTTTATCTTTTTTTTTTGTCTTTTTCTACTTAAACTAAGTGAAAGAGAATGAAAATTGGGTTTAAAACATAATTTTTCAAAGAATATACATATTAGAATACAAAATAAAATGCATAACTAGAGAGTACAAAAAATAAAGAACTTGGTATATGAAGTTAAAAAAATTATTCAAGGCATGTTGTAATGTGGAAAAGATCTACACCATATATTGTATTAAACATTACTGTCCAAAATAATTGTAAAATATAATGTTTTTGTATGAACTTTTGGACTTTCTTCATATAAGCACAAAAAATCAAAAATATACAAAAGTATAAGTTTTAAATCGATGGAAAAATAAAATGACAAGGAGAATGTAAAGATGAAACTAAACCTCTATGTGGTTATGATCTTGTATAAACTTGTAGCTAAGAGAAGGTGAAAGGTCAATGTTGTTTGAGATCTTGCGATGAATAGTCAAGCCCATATTCTGGTCTTTTGACCTCCATGGATAGTCAATGATAAAGAGGTGTGTACCTAGCCTATGTGTGTTGAGAACTAGAGTAACAAGTGTAAATTCTATAAAATTAAAATTTAGGTTTACTAGAAGTAATAATCTAGTGTATATGATTACTAAGTAGGGAAATTAATTCCAACAAGTACTAAGAAGACACCAATGATTTCACAAATTCCATTAACACAAGAAATAAAAACAAAATTTGAATTCTATCACCTCACACAATGAATGGAATTAAAATGTACAAGAATCACAAGCGAGATGTCCTCCAAATATGCAAAAGAATATCAAGGAAACCATGTTGGATAATAAGGCATTCAGGAACCTTCAATCTATTGTTAATATTGTTAATATTAAATTACATGAGAGTAAGAGAGTTTGATAGATTGAGAATTTAAAAAGATAGATAGAGATTCAAGAGATCCATTCAAAAACTAGAGGTAGGAGGAATGATAAAGAGGTTGGGGGCTCAAACCATCTACTAGGATTCAACCTAGGTCAGTTATCAAGTCTAGCCATTAAGATAAAGGCGGCGAAAAAAATATAGAAATGATTATTGTATGACTGACTATCAATGGGCATTAATATGTCATGCAAATGTTTACATGTTAGATTGGAACGTTCAATTGTAATAGGCTTCTAAAAATTTTGACATTGTAGAAAAACATGAGATAAACACAAAAGAAACACTAGTTTACATTGAAAAGTTAAGGAAACACAAAAACAAAAGACACAACTTAGCATTGAGGGAAAAAGGGCTAAGACATGAGCCAAAAGAGTCTAAAACACGGTAAGGGTTATGAGCACTAAAGTGAGTGCAAAGAATAATGTGAAAATTGTGAAGTACATACAATTTCTGACATTACAATACTTTGTATAATTTAAAATATAATATAGTGTATAGTGTATAATGCTATCAAGATTCATTTTACAGTGACAACGATGAGTCTTATTTTGTTACTATATATATATATATATAAAATTAATATTTACCAATAAACATAATATTAATGATGCCATTTGATAATAAATGTAATATTAGTTATGTCTTGTTAAATATGAAAAAATAAAAAATAAAAAATAGCAAAAAATGATAATTAAGAAGTAGAATAAAATATATTGAAATTATTGAAATTGTTTTTTTTTCATTTGTTTTGTTTGTAATTGTTTGCATATGTTAAATATTATTTGCTTTATTATTATAGAAAAATAAAAACTCTAAATAAATAATTTGTTTCCTTTAACTTTTTTAAAAGTTGGGCATGGCTTATGTATTGAACTGAAAAATAAAATAACTCTTCAATCAAAGTAAAGTAAAATTTATCTAAAATAAAATAATTTTAAATTAAAATTAAAACATCAAATTTAAAATAAACATTGTGAACCTCTTTACCTAAATATATTTAAGATGATACCAATTTAAATATTTAAATATTTTATATAATTTAAATATTATATATATATATATAGACATCTAAATTTGGACATAATTTATCCAAATTCATCCCTTTAAATCTTATTTAAGTTAATTAAGTAATACTACTATTATTTTAGTATTATCTTTGATTCTTCTAATCCTAAAGTATCTAATTAAATTAGAAATACTTCTTCCTTTTCGTAATTGAATTAAATAAATATTGCGTTATTTAATTCCCTTCATGTCACATCCTCCATCATTTTTATCTTATCCTAATACATCTTCTAATCTCATCATTACGATGTGCACATGCCTAATCCTTGATTAGGATGTGTCACATCCTCCAACTTTTGCAAGTTGGCCTCTAATCTCTCTTAGCCACCTAACCTTCCTCTAACCCCTCATCAACTTGTCTAATCACCCCTTTAGTCAACTCTTCCCATCCCCCAAAGAATTTTTAATTCCTTTTGTCTTCCCAAAGTCCTTTGAAGAATTTTTAATTCCACTCTCATCTTTCAAGGAATATT